>JAVJGJ010000047.1:47435893-47446282 GCA_035590215.1 Microhierax caerulescens | reverse complement strand
CCCAGCAGTGGCACGAGGGGCAGGATTGGGGCTCTTTGGGGGTCCCCAGCAGTGGCACGAGGGGCAGGATTGGGGCTGTTTGGTCAGATGAGCCTTTTGGAGACGGGTGGACACGCTGTGCCCGCAGGCACCAAAGCACTGGTCCCATCAGAAACTGTAATCCCTTGTAAACTCTTTGTAGGAGTTTTGTGCTGAGTTAAGTCCATGAGGCAGAGCAGGGAGCGCTGTGTAACGAGCCCCTCAGCCCGACAGTTGCCTCCTCTTTGGCTTTAGCAGGCTGGGCCGATAGAACACTTGGCAGGGTCTCATCCTGCCCCCGTGGCAGCGAGGTGAGCATGGGACCGCGATGCTCCCCGCAATGACACCTGCCAGTTTGCATCCTTGGTTTGTAGGGAGGTTCCTTGCTGGGGTCCAGCAAGAAAACACAGCTTGAAAGACCCTTTTCTTGCTGCATATATATTCCCCAACAGCTACCCCCACGTTTATATATTTGTTTTTCCTTCTGGCCCCTTGGCTTGTCTTTTCTATTTTCCCCTCAGCTGAATTTGTATGAAGGTGGCTCAAGGCAGCTCTGTTCTCTCCCAGTCACCACAGTGGTTTTCCAGCATAATTATATGGAAGGGCTTTTCTGTCTCCTTGTTTGCAGACTGGTTTCCTGCCCAGTGAAATGGGAATTGCAAGTCCGAACACGCTTTCCCCCACTGGGGTGAAAGGGGGGTCTCAGTACTTTTCTTACCCCAACAATCCTCGCAGGAGAGGTGCTGACAGCAACATAGGTAAGTCACTTCGTGTCACCTTCGGGTGCCACCGCTCTGGTTTGTGCCGCAGCTTGGTCAAGCAACTGCAGGGGCTGGTTGGGCAGGAGCCCGTGTGGGATCTGCCTTTGGGAATGAAAGCGCTGACGCTGCCATATGTGCACGTAGGTGTGAATTTGGCATTTGCTTTTTCTGTGGGGGGGAGGAGCGATAACATACAAAAATATAGATATATAGAAAAAAATTAAAATGGGGGTTTGGGCTCAGAGTCATGTAGAATTTCCTTCTGTCTGGAAAAGGTCAGATTAGGTGGAAGCAGCACATGGCTTGAGGTTCTTCTAAAAACGCCTTCAGCCACGCTGCACGTCAGGGGTTGTTCCTGGAAAACCTTGGGCCACCTTTGAGGCTGGTTTTATGACCGGTGGCCTTCCTGGGAGCCCTGACCTGCTGCAAGCGAACGGGGCTGCCAGGAACAAGTTGTTCAGAAGCAGCATGAGGCGTGGGTGCTGTGCTGGGGCTGGGGGGGAGCTGTGCCCTGGGACACAGCATTTGCTCCAGCACCTCTCCCTGCCTGCCTGCCGGCTTCGGTGTTCCACGGCAGGAGTTGCCCATATCTGGATCTACATGGGAATAAGCCATTTTGCTTTTAATGAAAGCTAAGGTTGGGTGTGAATTTAACTTCCGAGTGAAGACAAAAGCCCCAGTTCTCCAGAACTTGTGTTTCTTGTCATAGTTCCCCTCCGCACCCTCCAAAGTCACTTTCTTGCTGCTATTTTGGGCTTTCCCCAACAAATGAAACCAGAAGTGACGTATGTTACATGTATTTTTTCCAGTGCTTTTCAGAAAAAGGCATCCACTTTGATACTGCCACTTTAAAACGTTGCTGCTTTATATTATCAGCCTGGAAAACAATTCTTTTGCATCAGGTCACATTCTGTGTGATGAATTTCTCCTCCTGAGCTACAACCTGGCAGAGTCCCTGGCTTGGCAGACTTGCTGTGTTAGCAGCCTGCACCCCCTGCACCTGGGGCTTTCCTTAATTATGAACTGAAAAAAAGCCCTCAAATTTTTAATCAGTGCTTCTTCCCCCTTGAGCCACTCAGCTGGGTGTTTCCACACACACCCCGCCCCCCTCTCTGAACTGTCTCCCCCCAGGACCCTGTGTCCTCCTGTGTCGGAGCTGGACCTGGAGAGATGGGCAGGGGAGGGACTGGCCCAGGGCAAGCGCCATCCGCCTTCCTGCAGCAGTGATGCTTTGCAAATGAAAATAAACCCCATCCCAGCATTTGTTCTCCCTCTGCAGCTTCTCACTGCAAATCCACTTCAAGCTAAATTGTTTAAAAAAACAAAAAACGAACACCAACCAAGGGGTTACTTATGGGCTCAGTCTCTTCCAAAGAGCTAGCTCAGCCATTCTTTACACGGCGGGTGCCTCTTCCCATGGTGTTTTGGGAGAGGCTGCCCTGTGAACTCTGGGTTTGGGTGAAACCCACCCTCGAAGGGTGCAGATGAGATGAGGAGGAGAATTTCATCCTTAGACATTTTCACTGTTGATGCTTCCTTGGCTATGGGGCGTTTGGGATCTGAGCCCTGTTTGTACCTGTGTCTTCCATCCCTGGAGACTTGAAGCTGTAGCTTGTTTTCCCTCCTACTGACCCCCTTCAAAAATTAGATCCTTTCTTCTTTTCTTTAAACTAGATGGACAGCCCAAAAAGGTTCGGAAGGTGCCTCCTGGACTCCCCTCCTCGGTAAGTGGCAGGAGCGTTTCTCCCACAAGTATCTCCTCCCTGTTCCTCCATCCCCTGAGTGTCCTGGCTCCCTCTGCCACCAGAGCTGCTGGCCCTACGGGTCCAGCCACCCCAAACATGGAGGGCTTGGATTTTAGCAGGATGGGGGAAGGGTTTTTCCAGCTCCAGCTTCCTACGTAGGAGAAATGGGGAAGCCCTGTGGGACTGCAGTGCCAGGGGACTGACTGGGGAGATGGAGCAGCCCGTGGTGGCACCTCCCTGGCTGGAGCCTGCACCCACCGCCTCCTGCCCTTGCTGGCTCTCGTCTGTTTGACGTTATGTCGCGAGTGCCCGAGTGAAATGTAATATTTTATGCGATCAGATTTCACTCCAGAAGGGAAACCAAACCAGTTGTAATGCGGGCAGGCAGCTGGGGCTGCTCCAGGTGTGTGCACTGCCTGGGCTGTTTTATAAGAAAGCCGAGCAGCCTGTAGGAATATCTTAGCCATGCTCTTGCGGCTGTTACAGGGGAATAAACTGAACAATGTCTTTGTGGCTAGAAGTAATGGGATCTCCAGAAAAGCTAATTGGAGTGGGCTGGAGGGTTCCTGCAGGAATATGGGAGCTGTCTGGCTGTGCGGCAGCCGAGGCTGCATTCCTCGTTGGAGCATTTGCGTGCTTGCAGGGGGACGGGCAGGCTCTATCCTGCGGGTGAGCTGGAGCCCAGGCTGGGGTGGCGCTGGAGCCCAGGCTGGGGCGGCGCTGGAGACGTGCCCTTGCCCGAGCACGTCGTGCCGCTCGCTGCCAAAGTTGCTGCTGATGCGATGTGAAGCGGGCGCCTATTCCTGGGGCAAAACCCGTGTGTGTCCATCCGTGGGGGAGGTCTCGTGCTGTGCCCTTCCCTCGCTGCTCACAGAAAGCTTGGTCTGTAACACTCCACCGTGGTTCTGCCTTTGGAAATGGCCCCTGAGATGCTGCTGTTGGGAGGATGGAGGGAGAGGAAGGTGCAGAGGGCTGCCCAGATGGGGTTTGCAGGCTGGAGGGTCCGAGTGGACCCTCGTCCAGAAACCAGCCCCAGCCAGCAGTGCTCAGTTGCTCCAGGAATCTGCGTTTTAACGGAAAACCTGCACCAAGCAGTGTCCGTAGCATTGCCTCGAGTTGGTGTGTGAAATGCAGAGCTTTTAAATCCCAGTCGACATGTGGGGAAAACATCGCCTCCAACAAATGGCCCTTTATTAGCCTCAGATTTCAAAGGTGATGGGGCTCGCTGCCCCCTGTGCTGGCAGTGCCCTAAAGGGCCACGATTCCCAGAGGAAGAGCCGCTCGGCATTTGCCAGAGCTCAGCCCCTTCCCTGTGTCTTGAGCCAACACTGCACCACGGCTTTTCCAGCCCAGAAAGCTCTGGCTGTCGCCTCGGCTGCCCCTTGACCGCAGAGCTCCAGTTGTTGGTGGATGGGCTGGTGCTCGCTGCCCTCTCTTTGCTGTGACCTCCGGCTTCTCGGTTTGTTTTTCAACTTCCACACCTGGGGAGCGAAATATCCGTACCGAGGCAGCCCGAGAAGTGTGGAGCAAAAGGAGTTGCCGGCCTCAAAGGCAGCGGATCAAAGGCTCTTTCTTGTCTGACTCGCCTGCGCAGGAGCCCGCCCCGTGTTATCGCTGGACCCTGTGCAAAATAAATAGGTTAATCAGCATCTTATTAAAATAAAATGCTTTAATCTGTAATTCCCTCGCTGCTTTGAAACTCTGAGAGGTCAGTGGCTGGAATAGTTGAGGGTGGCTGAAAGAGGAGTGATTCTGCCAAAGGCACCAAGAGGTGCTGGCGGCGTTGGAGGCGGTTGAAGAGGGATGTGAAAGCATTGCCGGGGCTCCGGCTGCAGGCAGGGGCACCGGGCTTGTAACCCACGGCCCTTTGGGGTTAGTTTGTGTGAAACACGTGATGTGGAGCTGGAGAGCAGGGTTAGTGCTCGTGGCAGTGCTCCCCTGCGGGCTGGCATGTCCAGGCACAGGACCTGGGGCTGGATGAGGCCCCCGAGCCCCCACTGCATGTCGTCTGGCTTTGCCGGAGGAAGCTGGGGAGGGATTTTTTTGTGCAAGTTGATTCCTGCAGGATTTTGTTGCCACAGTGAGTGTGGTGGCTGGGAGCCGTTTCAGCCTGTGAATTCACAGTCTGGTCACTGCTCTGTTTAGCTTTAGTCTGCCTGAAGTCCCACCCCAGTTCATGCATTTAAGCAAGAAAAGCAGGGAGGGGAAAAATAACCCAACACCACAAAGCCCTGCGAATCCCAGCACTGGGGCTTTTCATGCAGCTCTCTCGCCGCGCTGGCAATTTTAACCGGAGGAAATGACCTCACCTGGAGGTCCCCAAGGCCACCACCGGCTCGGCCGGAGCTGCCGGCGCAAGGGCTGGGGCCGTGGGGTGGGGAGGGGGGAACCTGGCACTGATTTACTGTTTCCTGCAGTGCTTGGCCGGCAGCCCCCGGCTCGGCCGACTCCCCCACACGCGGTGGGGCTGGGATGCTCCTCGCTTGGCCGGTGCGGGGAAGAGCACAGTTGGCTTTTCACGGCCTCCCCCTGCACCGAGTGGGGAAATGAAAGATTTGGAGGGGCCAGAACCACACCTGGGGTGAAACCTGGCCCCTGGGGGTCCAACAGGAGATGGGGGGGTGTGTCTGCGGATGGGGGAGCAGGGTGGCGACGCAGCAAGGCGAACTCCCCCCTGCTTTGCAATCCTGGTCCGCTCATCGCTGCTGGTTTATTCTTCTTATTTTTGCTCTGGATTTATTAAATGGATGTTGCAGCTCGCCGTGGGCCCCCCCCCGCGCCCGCTCCGCTGCCGCACAGCTGCCTCGCGTGCTGGCCAGGTGCCAGCCCCTGGCAGATGGCGCGGGGCTATTAGACGTGCTTCATTCGATTCCCTGTCCCAGCTCCCGCTATTTAATCAAATTATAGGAAAAGTCAATTTACTGGATTCTTGTTCTTTGCAGCCTCCTCCATTCCCCTGCTCTCCCCGGCCGCACGCGCTGCCCACGCGCGGCTCCGCGCGCCCGCGTCACCCCAGCACCATCCTGCGATGCCACGCAAAGGCCGAGTGCCCTGATTTTTCTTTCTTAAGCGAGTGGCGAAGGGCAGCTGCCATCGTCTGTCAGGTTTTTCCCTTCCCCCTCTCTTTTCTTTTTATTTCTTCTTTATTTTACAAGTTGCCTGGTCTCGGGTCTGTAGCACCGGTGCCTACAAGTGGCTTCCAGCTCCCCCTCGCCCCACGGGGTCCAGTCACCTGCTGCCCCAGAGCTGATGGGTGGCGAGGGGCTGGGGCTGCCCCTGGGGCTCTGAACCCCCCCAGCTTTGAGAGAAGCTTCCCTGAGAAGCAGGAACCTCGGCTGCCAGGGGGAAAATGAAGTTATAAAATCAAGTTACATATTTAAGTGCGATTGCTGGTGCTTTGTGGAGCGTTTTGTTTTGTTTTTAACAAGAAGACCCCTGTTTTCTATTATCACCGTAACCCCTCCAAAATAAGAAAAATTCTTGATGTTTCAGGCAGTTACAGAAATAAAGAATGATTTTACCCCTTCTTGCTGGGTGAGGACAAGGGGTCAGAGGGAGATGGCTGGGTGTGGGGAAAGAGAAACTGGGGGCAGGTTTCCTTTCCAAAGAGAGCTGTGTCTTCCAGGCAGAGCTGGCAGAGCGTGCCCTGCTGGCCCCTGCACCCTCCTCTGCTTTCGTGTGTACTTAAAAAAACATGATTAGTGGTTTCAGAATGAATCAATGGGTATGAAAATAAGCTGTAACAAAAGTTCTCACGTAATTTTGAGTGGCATTTCAGTTTCTTTGTGTATTGAATTTCTGAGTTAAAAAAAAAAAAGTGTTTTTGCACTGGCAGAAGATGGTTTTCGGTAAGGGCTTTCTAGGATGGATTTGGTTAATTTAGAAGAAAAAAAAAAAAAGCCTTTTCTTTTGCTCGATGTGCTATTAAATAACATAGCTGAATGGTGCTGCAGAAATCCAGCCAGAAGCTGTCTGAGAGCCGTCCCCTCCCATGTGACATCCCCTCCGAGGACCTGCTCAGCCCTCAGCTTCCCCCGTGCCTCAGTTTCCCCTCAAGCGGGACGGGCTGATTTCGGTGAAGGGTTTGAGCGGAGGCAGCGCTCCAGAGCAGCTGCTGCCGTCACGGTGCATGTGGCAGGGCCAGCGTGGGGGTGAGCAGGTCCCGAAGCCTCGCTGGTCCCCTTCGGCACCTTCCTTGGGTGCGGGGTTATAGCACACAGAAACGATGGCTTTTGTGGTTACCCATAAAAAGTTACAACCGCAGAAAAAGGAACCAGAGCAGAGAGTTGAAACTTCTGCTGGCACCGGCGTCTTCTGCCGGAGGGGGCTGTGGGGATCCGCACGGTTACGGGAAGGCAGATGGGCTGTGCCTGCGCCATGGCCCCGTCCCCTGTGCTGTTTGGTACCGCTGCTGTGACTTTGGCTGAGCTGCTTTGGTGTTGTGGCTCTCCCCCCCCCCCCGGCTTTGCTGTGTGGCTCTGTCATCTGCTATAATGAATAAAAGCGAAGCAGCACAGAGCGGGGTGACCCATGGGGAGTCTGTGGGGCCGTGGAGCGGCCGAGCACTCCTCTTCAACCTCTTCCCTGCCCCACAGGTGTATCCATCCAACTCAGGTGATGACTACAGCAGGGATCCAGCTGGATATACTCCCTCAAAACCTCCCAGCACTGTGTATCCCGGAGCCTTTTATATGGCAGGTGAGTTGTTACCGACCCCAGTGTCCTGCAAGCTGCTCAGAGCAGGGGCTGCCTGGCCCATTGCAAACAACTGGAAGAATTGCACAGGGTGTGAGATGGAGGGAGCTTGGAGCAAGAGTGTCTGAGACACGAAGCAGCCCCAAAATGGCTCCGATGTGCTCAGTGGGTGATGCTTGGCATAGGTGGGATGTGGTGGGGACAGACGTGGCTCCTCAGCCTGGGTGGACTTGTCCCTATGTGGGCTGTGGGACGTGTGCCGCTGTCTCTGCCCTGCTCAGCTCTGCTTTTCCTTCCAGACGGGCTCCATAACTCGCCAGACCTGTGGAGTTCACCGGGTGCCATGAGCCAGTCGAGTTACGGTGCCATGCTGGGCAGCTCTTCCTCCCCGCTCCCACAGTCCAGCGGCTTCAACAGTTTACATCAGCACGAACGCATGGTAACGCGTCCCCGCGCTGCCCCGTGGGCGGGCGGGGGGGCTCCGCTTGGCTGGCCAGTGGCAGTGTTGTCACCTCGTCCCGTAGCTGTCGGCTCAGGGCGGCTGCCGACAGGGAGGACCTGGGTCCTGGCCCGGATGCCGAAGCCTGGCAGCCTTTCGAGGGCACCTCTCACCCCTCTCCCCCTCTCTGCCAGAACTACCAGCTTCATTCAGGAGAGGTTAACGGCGGACTCCCCTCTGTGTCTGGCTTTTCCTCTGCCTCCACGCCCTACGGTGTCTCCAGTCATACGCCCCCGATCAGCGGCACGGACAGCATGATGGGTACGTACGGCCCCCGGGTGCACGGTGGTCCCCAGCATGACCCACCTCGCTCCACTGCCATGCAGAGCCTTAACTGGAAAATGCAAACCTCTGCTGCTTGAGCCTGTGATGCCTGTGTGTGACGTACCCAGGCACTACTTATCCCTTGTGTGTCGCCCGTGCATGCGGTGACTGCGTGGGGAAGAGGCACGGCGAGGTTCTTGCTGCCAGACAGCTGGGCAGGCTGTAGGAAACGGGGTGCTGGCTTGAGGGTTTACACCTCGCTTGGTGGATCTGGGAGGAGACCAGGAGCTGTGACGTTATCTCTGGGAGGTGCTGTGGCTTAAATAAGTTGCGGGGAACAATTTGCACCTGTGTTGCAGGAAGGCAGGGGTATGTGTGAAGCTCTTCGGCTCAAACCGGAGTAGGAATGCTTGTGCTGCATTTGGATACCATGTTAAACCCACGAGTACTTTAATCTCTAACCCTGTGGAACCTGTTACAAAACCTGTTACTGAAATGAATTTGTGTTCCCCAGGAAATGAGGATCCTGACCTTGATTCATTGAAACCCCCTTGTTTAGAGGGGGGAAGCAAGTTGGGGACTGTAGGGGCTTAGGATGCCCTATGAAAATGGGCTGTGCTGCAGCAGAGATACTTGATCGCTGTTGATGGTATGACAGTTTTGACCCAGTGTCTTATAAAGATGTTCCTGCAGCCCTATGGGTGCCCTCATCCAGGCTGCTCTGAGCTGGGCATCCATTTAATTTTCAAGGAAAGCAGTAAGAGCAAGAAATTTCAGTCTCAGAGCAGGTGACCCCCGAGAAGGGCTTGTACGGGTGCCTTGTCCTGCTGGGTTTCTGGCACCCTGGCAGTGATGTCTTTGTCCTCTCTCAGCAGGTAACAGAGGAACCACAGCTGGGAGCTCAGGAGATGCACTCGGGAAGGCACTAGCTTCAGTAAGAGTTTCTGCCGATCCTTGACGCTGATCCCTGTCCTGTTGGACCTCCCCTCTGTAATGGGGACCCTCTAGGCAGCAGGGAAGATGGACATACTGAGAAGTTGGGTGATTTCACCCCAAAACCACAGCAGCCTCCGAGGGGAGGAGAGTTTTCCCTGCTGTGTGTGCTGCCACCCTGTGTCCTGGTGCTGTGCAAAAGCACCTTTTGGCAGCTGGGGAAATTATGGTGGCCCCACAGACCCAAGCCACAGACCCTGCTACTGGTCTGGCAAGATGCAACCCTCATAGCAGGACTTGCAGGTCCCAGTAGTCCTGGTCCTGCGTGTGCTAGTTCAAACTGGAAGGCACTGGTCCCACTGGGCTATCAGAACTTGGGAGTTGCCCCTGTCCCATTCAGTGCAGGGACCTTTGCTTCTGGCTGGTGGCAGAGAAGTGCCAGCACTACACCCTGCAGCAATTCTTGGGGCTCTTGCTTCCCTCCAAGGTGGGACCTGAAGAACGGAGGCTATAGCTGCAGGGGTGGCAGCAGTGGGGACAGAGAGAGACCCCCACGTGACTGGGGGCGCTGCGGGGGGGGGACGGCACTGAGATGTTTGGGGATCTGCCCCGCCCGCGCCTGCTGGCTGGGGACCCCCAGTGACCCCCTCGAGGTCACAAACAATGGGGGCTCCCAAGGCTGGAGCTGCTCCCCCCAGCTCCCTCTGACCGTGATATGAAGTGAAATTGGGGGTGTGTGTTTGCACCATTATTGCCCCCCCAATTTGGTGCCCCAAGATATCGGGGGTCCCCAAAATCGGGGCTGAGGGCATGAACTTTAGGAGCCCCCCCAAATAATTGGGGGTGCTTCAGAGCCCCCAGGGCCCCCCAAAAAATATTTGAGGGTCCCAGAGGGAGGAGAGGGGCTGGTGAGTGGATGAGGGGGCAACAGAGGGAGCCCCCCCCAGCTTGTTGGGGGGATCCCCAAACTCCCCCCCTCCCAGTTAAGGAGGGGTCATTGTCCACTAACACTACAGCCAGGGGGCCCCCCTATAAGTGTCTTATTGGGGGCCTCCCCCTTTGCACAAGGACTTGGGGGGTGCACAAAAAAAGGGGGAGGGCAAAGGGGTGGCCCCTTCTCCAGTTTAACTGACACCCCCATGTATTGGGGCTGCCCCTCCCCCTCGTGCTGCGGGGCCCCCCCGGGCCCCCCCTTTTGTACCAGATTGGGGGGGGCAGTGGCCCCGTTCCTCTTTATTTTTGTCCAAAGATGATTGGGTGGTGCCTGTGGAGGCCCTACCCCTCGCCAATAAACTGACGTTTTACCAGTCACGTGTTCTCACTGGCTGAGATGGGGGGGGGGCGCGGGACCATCTGATCTTCAAAGGGCAGTGGCCGAGATAGGGCCCAGCGGGGGAGGGGGCGCGTCTGGGCCCTGCCCCCAAATAAAAAAGGGGGCGGGGTGGAGAGAAACGCAACTGTATTTTGGGGTGAC
>JAVJGJ010000047.1:47394019-47414284 GCA_035590215.1 Microhierax caerulescens | reverse complement strand
TGGAGGAGACTTGTGTAATGAGGGAGGAGGGGAGAGGGCCTGGGCTTGCAGTCGGTCTCCCCTTAAGAATATAAGGCAGGAAACAAAGGCTGAGCTGCACATGGAGAGCAGCAGGCACCTGGCAGCTCCTGGCCTTTCAATAGGCTGCCAAGCATTCAGCTTAGTCTGCGCCCAAAAAGTGTGAATAATCAATGAGGGGGGCTTGGGTCTGCTCATACCACCCCTCAGCCCTCTTCGGGTTCGTTTTGTTAGGTGGGCTGCGCCAGCAGATAATGCGTTGGAGCTTTTGATGGACGAGCATGTAAAATCGTTTGCAACTTCGCAGTTGCCTTGCTTTTCGTAACACGTTGAAGTGTGAAAGACCTTAATTCAGGAACCAAGTACAAGGCGATTGCAGTATCCCTGCTTGCAGCATTGTTCAGAAGGGGTTGGCTTTTGCAGCTTCATACCAAGGTGTGTCTCTTCAAAGTCTTTGCGTATCAAAAACACGAGTG
This sequence comes from Microhierax caerulescens, assembly GCA_035590215.1. Lineage (NCBI taxonomy): Eukaryota > Metazoa > Chordata > Aves > Falconiformes > Falconidae > Microhierax > Microhierax caerulescens. The sequence goes on along the minus strand of JAVJGJ010000047.1, from coordinate 47,413,790 downwards.
CAGAGCAAAGCTTTTGCTCTGGACTGGAAGGAGGTAAATTTCCTATTTTGTGACATTTAAAGGGCACGCGAGCCTTTGAACGATGTTCAGAATTCATAAGTGCTGGTTTACTGTGTCTGTGCCTTGTGGTGTGCAGCAGGCGATAGCAGCTGCTCAAGTTTTGTGGGTTTTTGGCTGCCCCCACCCTGCCCTTTGACCCTCTCCGGTGTCTGTAGGTGCCCTCAGTGGTGGTGTCCTACCAAGCACGCTGCTGCCGGTGGGGACCCCAGAAGCTCCAGAGCACACCGGCTGCCTCCTTTCTGTTTGTGTTTACTGAGCAAGTTTACTGTCAGCTTTGAGTTCTAGCTTTGTTCCCCAGTCTGCCATTGTTCCAGAAATTATGCCTTTTTCAAGACATAATCAGAATAAAAATTTTTCTTCTGAACATTTCAGTGCTTTTCCTTTGGGCCAAGCTTCCCCAGGAAGAGACAGGACTCTGAGTCATTTCAGGTGGGTTTTTTTCAGATGTATGTGGACTTTGAGCAGCTTTTCAAATTTGTTGCAAAAATTACTGGAACACACACTAAACCAAAAAGCAGAAGGGCTACGTTCATTTAATATGCTGTCTCTGAGCGTGTCTGGCTCTGTTCTGAAAGTTACACTGTGCTTCTAAATGCACAATTCACTGTAATGTATTGTTTTTAAAATTATTAAGACACTAAACCATAAATTGGAGCTGCAGATCTTGGAAGAGGAAGCAGTGTCACATTGTTCATATAGCAGGGGTTTCTCCTGGTGGCAGCGATGGCTCTGGCCTGAAAGCTGCTGGAGCTGGTTATTACGACTGTTTCTGGACAGAGGCATATAACTCCCTTTACATTTTTAAAAAGTGGTTTCAAATTTGAGCCTGGATCCAGTCTCTGTACTTCTCTGCTTATTCCTACTCTCTGTGTCATCTTCTGGCCTGAGTATTTGTGCAGTTCTGCAGTGAACTGGTCCAGCTGAAGAAAAACCAGTAATAAAGTGTTTCTTCCTCTTCTCCCTACCTTCTAAAGATGGATTATTCTCCCCATCTGGTTAACTGTACGTTTGTGTGAACGCTTTCATGCTTGAGCAGTGGTGGTGGCAGGGAGCAGATACACGGCAGGATAAGCAGCTTGGGAGCAATTGGGGCCAGGAGCTTCCTAAGCAGATGCTGTATGGGGGATGATCACAACCTTTTGGTTAAGTTCTTTGAGAGACTTTTTCAGTTTTAGTATCATTCATATTAACCTTGTCTTTCAGGTTTTTTGAGAGCATTTAATACTTTGGTTCTCTCTGGGTTTTTTGTTTTTTTTTTTTGCCTATACAGTCTGACTTAGACTAATTGATTTACCACTGTCCCATGCTAGAATTTGTATGCTTATGCTGTTTTTTCAGACCTTTCCCCTGATAAAGGCTTTGGAGAAGTAGCTAATGTGTGGAAAAGAGGCTTTTTCCTTTGAGCTTTTTTTTTCCATTGAGAAGACCCTAGAGAGACCGTCAGTATCTTACCAACGGGAACACCACCCCTGTGGCAGAGCAGGGTCTATGCTGCTGAGATAGTAATAATTCTTTCCTCTTATCCTGTGAGGACTTTACTATTTCAAGTTGCTCCTGGCCTTCAAGTAGAAACCTTGCAACAAATAGCCTGCATTTCTGACTTCAGGAGTGACAGAAGGTAACCTTAATTGCAGAGCCCCAGCTGTCCTCAGAAAGCATCTGAACCTCATTGGCCTTGATTTGTCTCTGGCAGGTCTAAGTTGCATTGATGTCATTTCTCTCCTCAGTAGAAAAAACAGGGAGAGACTCTAATATGTAGGTATTGCTTCCAGTCACCTGAAGTTCAACACTTGGCATTTTGTGAAGTTACGAGTTGATTGTTGAACTCACAGGTACCACCATGGCGTACGGTGGGTACCTGTCAGTGAGGTCTCCCTGGGAAGTGGCCTTAACTCTTCTCAGTGGTGGTACACCGAGAGCGGAGGGTGTTTGTAGGTGAGGGAGGAGATCACCCTGCTGCCATGCAGTATGGCTGAAAAAAATATTTGAATGCTACTAACAGCCCTTTAAAAGAAGAAAATGGATAAATAGGAGTGGGGTGGTAACTGGCACTTCTGGACTTAAAATTAAAATGCCTTTCACCCAACTAACCTGTGCTTGGTGTGTGGAGTAAGCTTCTCCTAGATGAGTACCGAGACTGAATATGCAAGTAGCAAGATGCAGAAAACCAGAAATGAGAGAAATTAAGGGAATAAAAAGAGGCATTGTTATGATGCTAAATGAGAATGTGAAGCATACTTTGTGTTTATAGTTCTATACTGCAGTCGTAACATGTTAATTTATTTTTGCTTTATGCATAAAAAATAAGAGCTTACCTAGCAGTGTTTTTCGAAGTAGTGCCAAAGCTCATAGTCTTATTATTAAAAAACCCCAAAAAACAACACAAAACCAGCAACAGTGAGGAGCTGGAGTAATTGTGCCTCCTTGCCAGGCTGTAGTCTTTCCTGTGAAACAGGTGTTTAAAAAGAATCTCTCTTCCATTTTGCCACTAACGGAAAGTTTTCCAAGGTTTTGACCTCTATCCTTGCATCACTTAAGCTTTGTAATTCTTTGCTTTGCAGCTTGTCAGCAGTTAACATCTGTTCTTCCTCCTTGCTCCTGTGTAATCCTGAAGTGTTCAGAATGCTTCCAAAGACTTGTGATCAGCCCTGAATGTACTAGGGCAAATGTAGTATACCACTCAAACTTAACACCCCCGGGAGAAGAAGTTAGACTTGAAATGGGCATTTATTATTTGAGACAACTGACAAGTACATCAGTGCTGGTATCTCCTGTGGCACTTACTGTGTGAATTATGCTATGTTTGTTTACACCTGGTCTGAATCTTTCTTTTCATGTATAAAAACAATTTAACATGGCCTGCACTTAATTTGTCTCTTCCACAGTAATCGTGAGAAGTTGTATGAAAGCAGTAATATCCTTTTAGAGTTTAACGTGAGCTTTATTCTAGGAAGTTCAGCTTGTGTTGTTTTTCATGAAGCAAATAAAATTTGCCTCTCCTGAGTTGCAGCAAGTGCTGGTATTGAAGTCCCAGAGGGTTTTAATTTCCCTCCTTGTGTCTCTTCTGTTTTTTTCAGCCCAAGTGGTAAAAAGTTCCGAAGCAAGCCCCAGCTGGCACGCTACCTGGGGAGCTCAATGGACCTGAGCACTTTTGACTTCCGCACAGGAAAAATGTTGATGAATAAAATGAACAAGAACAGGCAGAGGATGCGCTATGACTGTTCCAACCAAGCCAAAGTAAGATTAAGAGGCAGTGGCAGCTTTCTCCTTTCTGTCTTCTGCTGTTCTGGCCTGACTGCCTCTCAGAACAGTATCTGCGATAGCGTGAAAATTAAGCATTTTGTAATTAATGTGTGTAACTCGAGTTGTATGAGATAACATCTCTGTTACGAGGTGTCGGACAAATACTGCAATTCACTGATTCTTCCAGGGTACTGACACCATGGAAGAATATTGCGGTACTGCTAGATCTTCTGTACAGAAGGGCTGGAGGGAGGGCTGGCATCTTTCTCTCTTCCCCTCCCTGGAGTGTGAGATCACCTTCTCCAGCACGATCTCCTCCAGAGCCCCAGATCTCCAGCTGACTCCTGTGTCTGTGCAGTGGCTCTGCTCTGTGCTAGTGTTTGCTCCCGGGGAGAAGAGCGGTGTGGGGCAGCAGGGATGAGGAGGGATGAGCAGCCTCCTGCGAGCAGCTCCCTGGAACTCTCTGTAGGTCGTGCTGGTGTCTCTGCTTTGGAATTGAGCTAAGGAGGGGATGCACTGCGGGCAAAAAGCTGAAGTGGCAAGAGGATGGCAAGGCCTGTTTGTAGAACAAAATAAGAGTCCGTTTGCCATCTGGTAATTTTGATTGCTCAGGTTTAGTCAGGATTACAGTGACATTGGTATACTGCTTGTCTGGATAGATGGGCTCAAGTCGTTCTTAAGTGTCTTCATCGGATGCTAAAAGCTTTTTCAGAACCCAAAAGCTTATTCCTGTGCACCTAAACGGTAAATGTGGAAAACAGCATAATGCTTGTTTCCTAAATATGTCAACCAGTCAAGAGTCATCATCATCAGAGTGATGAGAGCATTTTCTTACAGCGTTAGGAGCTGTGGTGGTATTTTAAAAGAAGCATGCCTTCGCTGCAGAGACCAGCAGCTAACACACATCTCACAGGCTAAAAATTCTGGCCAGACCTTCTAATAAATGTATGAATAGTTATCATTGGCTTATAAATGGATTAGCACACAGATGGTTCAGAATATTTGTCCTGAATACATCTTTTCTACATCTCATGAATAAATATGTTAAGCAGATGCGGTGTCTGCATCCTCAAGAACAAAGTGTGTCCTACAGCCATTTCAAGATTTGCATGCTAGATCTTGGGAATGCGGAACAGTCTTCCTATGTTTCCACTAACATAAAACGTAGTCATGTAGTGAAAAATTGATTGTTATAAGCTCCATTTAGAAACTTGAGCTTTGTTAAGAACTGAAGGTAGAAAAAGTGATCAGGGTTCCACCTGTATTGATTTGCTTGTTGGTGTCCACAACTGGATTTAAACAGAATGGTTTAGAAACTCTGGAGTCACAAAACGCTCTCTAAATCAGACTTCATGATTTTTCTATTATTACAAATATAATGTCAAAATCCTTTGTTCTGGTGTTCTACAAGTGGTTTGTCAATGTGCAAACTCAGTGTTCTGACTTCTAAATTCTGTCAAAGTTGTGTTAAAACCAATGTGTATAAACTAGAATGAGAGGAGGCTACCATTTTAAGTAGAATGTGAAAGAGTGGAAAATGTTTGATTTTGATAGGTCTAAGGCAAGATTTGAATGTAGTTACACGTTTTTAGCAGTCTATCTCACATGACTTGAGATCAGACAAGTTTTCAAGTCCATGTTCTCTTCCCTGCTGTATATCTTTATGGCTGTAGTAGTATTTCAAAAAACTGAAAATACTTTTTGTATTTTTTTGGAAAAAAAATATTTTCCCCCTCCTTTTGTTTGAAATTTTTAGGGCAAGCCTGATTTGAACACAGCACTGCCTGTTAGGCAGACAGCCTCCATATTCAAACAACCTGTCACAAAGATCACAAACCATCCCAGCAATAAGGTGAAGAGTGACCCTCAGAAAGCTGTGGACCAGCCCCGGCAGGTAAGGCGTGCAGCTTAGTAACTTCTCCAGGACTACCAAACTCCTAATTTTGCTGCTGGGAGGGCCCCAAAATAAACCACTTTAATTTGTGATGCTGAACAGATAGTCCGTGGCAATGTGAAGTCTCGCATATTTCAGAAACGATAACTTACAGTGCTCCCAGCTTTTAAAACTGGGCCAGACCCCATTTCCAATATACAGTCGACGTGCTGTCTGCACTGTGGTTTACAATTAGACTCCAGCCTTCGTTTAGATGACAATTCTGTTGCAGTTAAGCCTTCATTTCCTTAATGCTGAAATCAAGTATTATCACAAATTTAGACGGACATCGTAACTACTTTAGGGGACGCTCACGTTGTGATTAGAATCACTGTCAAATGTTCCAGTGGTATAGGAATTCTGTGTTTCAAAAAATTCCTGTTCCTGTACAGACCACATACAATGTGGTGTTTGTGATATAGTGCAAGGGATTGTGACCCCTGCCTGGGCGTTTTTTTTAGATGCGTGTATCATTAGTAGTTAACTCTACCTATATGAATAAGGTCATAAATCCACTTGGAATGTCGTTATAATACAAAATCGAAGTGGTTTTCTTATCATACTATGTATGCTGTGTCCTGTGCAAAGCTCACACCAAAGGGGTCTGTGAATCCTTTCCTGTAGCGAGTCCGTCTTTATGACTTATGGAAACGAGATGTTCAGCTTTAGTAGTCTGTTCAGATGCTGTCATCGGTATCGATTATCAGTACATTTCAAACTCTTGCGTGTCTAGTGGAATTAAAAAACGTCTATCCAAGAGGGAAAGTGATTTTAATAAAATAAAATTTAAAAATACCCTATAAACTACTCCACCTCTCACACTGAAAACTTTTTCTGTGTACTTAAACTCTACCTTTCTGAAATGTGTGATAGGTTCCATTTGAAATGGAGTTGGGTGGTTTATTTTGTCGTGTTTTTTGATTATTTTTTTATGTGTTTTTGGGCAGGTTTTTTTTTTTTTTTGGTAGGGTTTTAGCATGGTTTCCTAAGGAGGTAGAGCATGCGTGTTCATAGCGTCATTGCTATTCCTATAAACTCCTTGGCTAGTTAAGACAATGCAAGATGACACTAAAGATATGATGTTGGTATGCAAAACTTTTGAGCTGGATAGAGATTTTTATCCCTGTTGTGGAAGAGATTGCTATGTGAGTGCAGATTGGTGTGTGAATGCAATCTATTAAACAGTAGAGATCAGCCCCGGTAGCAAAAGTGTTGTAACCTGACTGTGTGCTTTCGCTGCTCGCGTTACTACTTGTTGTAATGCAACTTCCTACACTCTGCTTGTGCTTTCCTTGTGTAGTCCTTTTTCTTGTTTATGGTGGCACTGGAGTCACTTTTCTGATAAAAGGTCCTTTAGAAGTTTTTATGTGTATATGTATGTATATATAACAAATATATTTATATACACTGTATGTGTAATATATATACACGTACTGGTTTGTATATTTCATTTTCTGTGATATAGCATAGAATAGGGCAAAACTGCTCTTTTTTCTGTCTTTCTCTGCGTTACACATCTAAGGGTCTGTTAAATTACAGCTTTGAAATATTTTACCAGACTGGAGCATATTGTAACCTGGTCAGCACACTCCCGATGTTTCTTCAGAATTTGAAAGCAGTGCTGAGTCCCGTCATGCGCTGGCTTAAAATTCACCTGTTTGAAAGGTGTGGATAGCGAATATCTAGCCCATGTGCTTTAGCTGGGACTGTCCTTGTTCCTCTTGTTGGGGAACTGGTGATTGGAAAAATAGTGTGGGTTCAGTTGATTTTGGCAGGATCAAAGAGGATGTTTGTGGACTGCTTGGGGTAAATTCTTGGTTTCTCAATGCCTAGATAAAATTGCTTTCCTGCAAGATGAATGGTACTGTAGCTACTCATTTATCATCCTTATACACATAGGTTAAGAGTTGAAGGTGTATCTAGGTAAAGTATCTTGACTTCCCACCAGGCCATCCACTCACGCGTGCCTGAGCTTGAGAACCTGTGATTCAAAATACAGTAAAGGATCAGACATGGTTGTTGTCGTGAGAAACAGCTGGGGAGGAATGAAATAATGCTTTACCTTGGGAAGAGCTTGGATACAATTCTTGCATTCCTTAACTTCTGTGCTGTATGTGGGACAGCAAGAGAAGAACAGGAGTGTAAAAAGGGCTGTCCCACACTACGTGCACTGACATGAAAGCCAGCAAGCCTTGCCTTGCTGTTCCAATTCAGAAGCAGTGAAAGTACAGGTCCCTGCAGAACAGAAAGTCTCTTTCAAGGCAGCAAATGAGGACAGAGTTGTGAGGATAGTTCCCTGCCGTCAGATGTGGCAGACCCCTTCTGTAGTAAATCCAATATAAAATTGTCTGCAGCAGTGTTCTTCCCTCTTTTGATACTAAGCAGGTGCTTTGTGCAGTTGTCGATTCCATTTCTGTTTTGTGCCAATAAACACTTTCTTTGATGCCAGCTCTTCTGGGAGAAGAAATTAAGTGGACTGAATGCTTTTGACATTGCAGAGGAGCTGGTGAAAACAATGGACCTTCCAAAAGGTTTACAAGGTAATCGAAAATCTGCCCTTAACTCCAGGGGTGGCGTTTTGATACCAATCAGCAGTGATCTGAAGGTATTGTGTTTGACCTCCGTGTTCTCCAGTGCTTGTCAGTGCTGGGGCCCATTCCTGCTTCAGCAGGAACTGAGTGCTCTGGCTGGAAGGCTCGGTGCCCTTCATCCTGAGGAGAGGCTGAAGCAAAGCTTCTTGACTTTTTTTTTTTTGTTGTTGTTCATTTTGCAGAAGCAGAATGGAAACAGCTTCCTTTCCCAATTATTTTTTTTTTATTTGTTGTAACAAAATCAGTAATTCATCTGGGTTTAAACAACATTGGAGAGTTGTACAGCTGCTGTTAGAAGTGTTTAGGAATGAGATTTACATTGTGTTAGCTTTCTAAATGGCAGTTCATGCTTTGCCATTAAAACTAAAATAATGCCCGTTGTCCTGATGCGCTGTTCTTTGCCTTGTGCAAAGCTGATTATGGCTCCTCCTTCTGCTTGCAGGGGTTGGACCTGGTTGCACTGATGAAACCCTTCTCTCTGCCATCGCTAGTGCTCTGCACACTAGCACGATGCCAATCACTGGACAGCTGTCTGCGGCCGTAGAGAAGAATCCTGGAGTTTGGCTAAACACCTCACAGCCACTTTGCAAAGCATTTATGGTGACAGATGAAGATATTAGGTATTAACTAGAAATATCGCTTACTGTCTTGGAACAAGATTTCTTGTGGTAAAACAGTACTCTTTTTTTTATTTTTCTTTTGTTTTCCCCAATGGCAAGTTTAAATGTCCGATGGAGCACTGTGGCTTGCTGAATTAATTTGGATGCCTCTTTATCAGTAGAGTAGAAAAAAATTGTTACACAAAGCTACTGTCATACAGGCATGTACTTGAAGCCCATTCTTTTTTATTTTGACCATGCTCAGTTACTCTGAGGTTTCAGGTTCATGTTTGTTTTTCATGTCAGAGTACATCTCTTTTTAATGAAAAAGGCGTCTGAATTGGAGTAACCTTGATTAAGGCACCTCTAAGCCAAGAAGGGATTGGAGAAATCCTGAAGAGTGCGATTCGATTCTCTTCACCTTACTGTGTCAGCACAGGACCAAATAAAAGCACTAACTGCTGCGGTGGCAGCGAACAAGGATGCAATGTATTTAGGTATAGCTTGCTTTCAGTAATTAATTATATTGCTAAATCAAGCCTGGTCAAATCTAGCTTTAAGCACTTGATAGAGAACTGAATATAGCAAGGCACTAACCTGAAAGCACGCTACTTTGCATTCATTAACAGCATTTAAAGGTAGTACTTATTTTGGCTGTTTGACTGATAAATAGGATGCCTTTTTTTTTTTTTTTGTGCTGGATTTATAAATGAAGGACCAGGAAAAATGGTCTTTTTGTAACTTTACGATTTCCTGGGGCTGAGATGAACCAGGAGTCCCGTGAGCCACTGACTGTTGATCACTTTTTACAATGACTTTGACAGAAAAGGAGCTGTAAAATTTAAGATTGTGGCCCAAAAGGGAAATTAGCAAAAAGATTGAAATGGTCAGAAACTTAATTTTCTCCAGTTTCATTATTGGAAATCTGAGCAGGGTAGGTTGACTTTTTCTTGTTGAAATTAATATTAATACTAGGAATAATAATAATTAAAAAAAAAAAAGTCTTGAGTCAGCTGCTAGATTAGGCAAATTTCAGCCAGAATTCAAAATGGTACAATCAATGCTAAGGACTTGTAACAGAAAATATTGGACATCTTTTTTCAAAGTGTTTATTTCATCTTCACTTATAGTATAATGCCAGGCAATTTTTTAAAAAATGCATTTCTTACAGAAGGCTCTTTCAAAGCCACGCTTGCCTGCCGAGCCTCATGCATGAGGGATTTAAAAGATTGATGTCCCTTGAAAGAGCCAGCTTTGAGGATTGATGTTGGTGTTTGTTGATTTGGGGCAGGAAGCAAGAGGAACTGGTGCAGCAGGTGCGGAAGAGGCTGGAGGAAGCCCTGATGGCTGACATGCTTGCCCATGTAGAGGAAATAGCAAGAGATGGGGAAGCTCCTTCAGAGAAAGAAGGAGGCGAGGAAGAAGGAGAAGAGGAAGAGGAGGAGGAGGAGCAGGACCATGACCAGGAGATGGAGAATGTATAGTCCAGGTAACGTGGCAGCATCCTTTCTCACCTTAAACTGTACTTCATTAAAGGCAGAAGTGTTTTCAGAAGGGCCTGTAGTATATATTGGCAGACCTTTGCTTTTTAGCGTGCACTTTTAAAGGTGTAGTAGCCATGCTTTCAGCTACAAATCAAGTATTTTGATGTGTAATGTCTGGTGAGTGCTTGTGTGGTCGCGGAATGTTCTGGGCCTTATGGCTGTGTCAGGTGGGCTGAAAGCATAAGCAGAACGTGCCCATAAGCACTTGAAAGAATCTGTCTTGAAAGTGGATCAGTTCTTAAAAATTCATTTGACTTGTGATGTCATTTTTTCCCCCCCTATTTATTTCTTTATTCCTGCCTATGATAAGCAAGAGGACACTGTGGGCAGAAAGGACAGCTGACATCTCGTGGACTCATTCTCCCTCTGCCTGCCTTTTTCTCTCACTTTTGCATTTTCAGTACGCATTTTCTTGCAGGGTACGTTAGAGGGCACGTTTGTGGAATTTTCTAAATAATATTTACAGAAAGTTAGAAAAAGGCAAGCTGATTACCAAAAGAGGGAAGCTGCTAAAAAACTCTGTGTGGTGGGAATTTCTAAACTGAAAGCAACAGAAGAATGTAGATGTTCAAAGTTTAAGATAGTGTAACGGTAGTAACTGCAGCATGCCCAGAAACATGCCTTTACATTGTGCATCCCTTGAAAGTATCACAGAGGGCTTGCTGCCTCTTCTCAGGTGTGTCTCCGACTTGCACTTCTGCAGTGGAACTTTTTAAAGGTGCAACTAGACTCCTTTCTTATTGTCTTGTAAGCCAAAATAGCTCTGAATAATGAATTTTTACAGTGTAGCCATGCAGAAAAAGACAGATAGATAAGGCCAAGTCAAGACGCACCAACAGGAGTTCCCTGCGATGCTGCGTGTTGCGCTAGGCAGGGACAGTGCCCCGTGCTACGAAGCAGTTTTTCCTTGCTGTGTTCCTTTGATGTAACCCTAGCCAGGAGCGCTGTGCGTGTCGTCAGCGGAGCTCATGCAGTGAGATGAAAACAAAACTTGCTGATTTTAATTTTTGATCGTTTTAAGTTTTAGCCTAAGAAAAGCAATTAGTGTTCTGTCACTGAAATGGGGTAGCCGGTACCCTGGGTGCTTCCAATTATGCACATCCCAGAGCCTGCGAGGCAAGAGTCAAGAATGTGGAGGGGAAAAAAAAAAAAAAATTTTTAGCATGAATAGCAGAGGAAAAGAAAAGCCTCTTTGGAGGGAGTGGCAGCTGTATTTCAGGTAGAAGTAAGAGTGATTTATGTTAAGTAATCCTTCAGGCTGGAAGGTTGATTATAACATGAAATCTGTTTGGCCTTTGGGAGATAGCATCTTATATCTTGGGCTTTCTATTTTCCTGTTTTACCACGCTATGAACAGTAGCTTTATTTGGGCAGTGAATATCTTGCATTCCTTTCTACTACAAAGGTCTGGCAACAGCAAAGAATCAGAACAAACTGCTGAAGGTGAAAAACAGGAGATAATGGATGGATATGTTATGGCAGTGGTGCCTTATTCATTTAAAGGCTGACTTTCTATGAAGATACAAAAAGTTCATACTGACTTTCAAGCTCTTTTTTTCTCTTTCTTCTAGGGAGTTCCATCTAAGAATTCCCAGTATAAACCCTATCAGCAGGGTCAGCACAACTATTTACAAAGCCAAGAGTGTCTGCCGAGTAAATTGCACCAACAATCCAACTGTACCTGTGACCATTTTGATGTACGCTTCAGGAAACGTCGAGAAGCTGATGGTTCATTATTTGCTGGGTAGTTTTGAAGATGGAACCTGACTAAAGCCTACTCCCCCTTCTTTTTCTAAAGGGATAGGGTAATCGAAAATGCAAAAGTGGTAGGGAATAAAGGAATATAAAATGGTGGGAGGGAAAATGCAAGGAACCAAATTTCCTGTCTTTTTTTTTTTTTTTTTTTGTGGGTCAGTGATAGGTGATACATTTTTAAACTTTTCTATCAGAGTACCTTTAACAGTGACCCATAGAAACACTTTTCTCTCTTAACACAAGCGAGAGAGACGCTGTTTCACTCCTTGGCTACTCTGCTGTAGGCTACCTGTTTGTACCAGACTGTAGGGAGGTCATTTTATGTTGTGGGTTGTCACTCCGTGTGTCAATTTGGGTTACTGAATTTCCTTTTCCTCGCAAGACCACATTGGTCTTGGAAACGTAGTCTCAGAGATGAACTGCCAGTGCCTCCTCCACCTTTGGTGAGGAGGGGGAGTTACACTTGAGGAATTGGTCTTACATCAATGGCAATCAGTTTTGTAGTTAGTTCCAGCACCACACTGAACGCACTACCGTGCACGTTTTTGATACGGAGCTGTGTGGATGTCTTTAGTGTAGCCGAGTAAAGTTTCTAAGATAAATATACCCACTCTGTGGTATATTTTACTTTGGGTTAAGTCCAGTCAGAAGGACCTTCTCAACTCGGAATGGAAGGATGCCTCATTTCTGACGGACAATGAGGAAAACTTCCTCCTTTCTCTTCTGGTGCCAAGAACCCTGACCTCTGTTTCTGTGTGTGTGGAGGGAAGGGGATCCATTCCAATAGGTGTGTCTACACATCTACTTCTGTGTGCAGTAATGTTCTGACCTCTTTTAAAACAAGAAAGGAAAAAGGTTGATTTTTCTATAATTGATACCTTAAAAACGAATTTAAAGCTTTTTATTAAGTATTAAATCTTTCTTATTTGCATGTGCAGTGAAGTGACCAGCATTTTGTGTCCAAAAATGAAATGATGTGAAACCTGCCTTAATGTGTTTATAAGTATTTGGCTTCACCGTGGGTACCTTGATTGATTCCTCAGTCTCTTCTAGTACATCTGTGAGCACATGGGGATACCTTGTAGCTAAAAATGAGTTTACCTGGGGAGGGAGGAAGGGGAGGAGAAGATGGGGAGGAGATGAGAGTTTATAGCTTGGAGAATGTGCTGACTAGGTTGCAAAAGTTATTTTAGTCTTAGGGTATCCATTGCATAATTCATGCGTGGACGTCTCAGCTGAGAGTACAGTATAAACTGGTGGATTAAATATTGTGCCACTAACCAATTGTACAAGTTGTTGGTATCCCAAAACTTGGGGAAGAAAGTAGCTCCCAGAGCCTTTATCATGTAAGAATGATTAGCAGTGACAGCGAGGGACCAGGGGGATTGCCTGGAAAGTAATAGCCTTTGGGAGTAGTTCAGCTTAGCGATCTGAATAGGTTTACGCTCCTTGAAAAATGTCCCATGGCAAAGTGATTGATACTATATGAACTCTTTTCTTAAAGATTTGAAAACACAAAATTCTTTGATATTGCTCATTTGGAGTACTGCAAGAAGACTGAATTGTACTTTGCTGCTGCTCTACCAGGTCTTGCTTTGGGGAACCTTACCTGGTACTGCAGCCAGTGAAAATTATTTTCCTTTTTGAACAGTCTGTTATGGTTATTATTCTGTAAATCTGTCCTCTTGTAATTCATTGTGTTGAATTAAATGTTTCTCACAAAGCAGAGATTCTTCTAGTCTGCATCAACCCCTACCCGGAGTTTTTGTGCTATGCCCCTTCCAGTGATTTCAGCGGAGACGCTCTTGCATTTTTTGCTGAGGGCTCCATTCTGAGATTGGGATCTTGAGATTTGGGACCTGGCAGAGGGGCGTACAGAGTGGAACGTGTGGAAAGCCAGCCCATTTCTTGCCGTAGAGTCATCCTGTGTCCTCACCAAGGAAGAGGCTGCCAGGGTGTCCCGTCTAGGGGGCAAGTTGCTGATATGGTCCCTGGAATCTCCACTCTGGCGGTTTATAACCCGTACTAGGGGTGTTCTTTTGACCATGTCGAACTTGTTCTGGCACTACTTCCTTTTTAAAACTTGTTTATTATCTAGTGATGGCTTTGTTTACTTTTATTTGAACCTGAATATATTCAAAGCATATGTAGCACCAGAACTTAGGCGACTGAGATGTTGATACTAATATTTTGATGCGTTGAATATCAAGTTTAAACTGCTGGCAGCTTTATGTGCCAACTGCTCCGTTTTCACCACTCTACTTTCCCTGCCAAGCTCTCTTTCTTTCCTTCGGTCCTTTAAAAAGTTTGTTAATGTTTTCATTTGTATGGAGGAGTTGATTGTTCAGAGTACCAAAAAGGGCCCCAGGACTCCTGTTGCATCCAAAGAAACATAAAAAACTTTACCTGCTTATCAAGACAGGTAAGTAAATAAAATATTCCTTTTAAATGAACCTGATTTCTTTCTCGCCTTGCTGCCATAATAACTGGATTAGTTTGTCTTATCACAGCCTGCTGCCAAGGACGTGACTGATGGGCTTAGAGTGGTCTGCCATCATTGACTGTGTCCCCAAGATGAAGAAAGCAGTTGTTAACTTGAGGTATATCTTGTTAAGCAGATGATAAGTAGAGAACTTACTTAAGAAAAGTACTTGAGTGGAATTAGGGCAAAACTTACCTTCTGTTAATATCCAGCAGTCATTACATGAGAACACATTGACATGTTGGTGTCCGTTGTTCCGCTGGAGGACTGCTAGTGAGGGGATGCTTTTGAAACTGGGAGTTCTTTCCATCAATGGTAACGGCACCTTCTTGTTGCCCTCAGATATTATAAATATATGTACTAAGGAGCTGCAGTGTGAAAATAGCCTTAGGGTTGTCCTGCACGCTGTTTGCACTGCTAAGCTATTCGGATTTTTTTTTCTACTAAAACAATAGTATTGGGCTCTGTGGATGGACAGTTACATTGATACAGTTCAATCCTCTTTGCAGGGAATAGATAAGAACATTTTAATGGTCCTTATGCAGCTTCACTAAGGGGTAGGATCTTGTCCAGTACGCCTAAGGTTTTGCATCTTTTGCTGTAGACTGTAATTTTGGATGCATACCACCTGAGTTCACAAAAGCTACATTTCTTATGCTGTGTCATGCTCAGTCAGGTTTTTCTTGTTTTATCTGGAAACAGCAGCCTGTCTCATTCTAGAGGGCACTGGTTGGAGGAGATGCGGAGGTGGTTTCATTGATGCTGGTAGATAGGATGAAAACCCTCAAAATGCCGTTTTACTCTTCAAAGGGAACTTTGTAAAAAGCGACTCCTTGTTTAAAACTTCCGATTTTATCTTGTGCAAGGTGTGTTGGAGCTGTTCCATTAAGATGGCTCAACTATTTTTATTCCTCTGTTTTGTTTTGCAAAACTTAACAAAGTTAAAGGGAATGTAATTGTCTCCCTGTTTGTATCGTCGGCGTTATTTTTACTGAATTCAAGTTGGATGAAATTTTGTGCAGTCAAAAAAAGTAATGCATTTACATGGATATTGGTACAGTCTGGATTTGGTCTGCAGAACTTTTGTAGGTGGTTCTGCCCAGGAAAAGTTAGCTTGATTCACATCTGAAATTGAACTTGCTGAACTGGCTGTTGAGCAAGAAAAGGGAGGAGCTTTCTTGCTTGTGAACTGAGCACATCAGGAAGGGAAAACAGTCATGAGTGACATGGCTGGACTCCGGGAATGTAGGCATGTTAAACCCTGTCTATGGAGGCTTCGGTGTCACGGCTGCGAGTTGTTTTCTAGTGATAATGTTGCATCCAAAATATTTTTGAAGTTAGAATTCATGGGTAAGCGTACACTCCCATGTGCAGAAAGGCTAGCTGAAATGAACTTCCCAAATCAGAAATGTGTTTTCATCAGTAAACCAGTAAGTGTGGGAACTGAAAGCACCCGCTGCGTACAAGGCAGACTGCTGAATGAAAGCTTTTCATCAATGCTAGTTTATCAGCTCCTGGTCGAGGTCGTTTTGCTTCTTTATAGCTTTAAGAGAGTGTCCTGCTGCTCTTTTCTGTACAGTAAGAAGATGTTGAATGCGAGTATGAGTGAAGAGATTTTCTAAAAAAGAAAAAAAGATGTATTTTGCAGCTGTCTTGTTGAAAACTAGTCTTGTACAAGCTGGCCGTGGTGATTTGAGGAACGGAGGGAAGCGACAGCAAGCTATCCTGTTAGGGAAATGTTTCCTTGTGTCAAGTGAGTCCTGCAAAAGGTGCCCGTTTGCACAGCTCAAGGCTGCATCTGCTTATGTTTAAAAGACTTCAAATCTAGGGATGCTGCTGCACCTTGTGCGGAGTGGTGGGGCCGTTCTCTCCCTGTGCTATGTGTTGTGTAGCCCTGTAGTAGCGGTCTCCCCGGCTTAAGACTTCATCCTTCAGAACAGACAAGCTGGCTGTTCACCTGAAGCTTTCTTTCCAGCCTTATTTCTGTCGTTGGATATTACTTCTAATCCTCTCCCCTTAAATTTCCTGACCTAATACGTATTCATCCCTGTCTACCTTTGTCTTAGCTCCTGCATGTCAACTTCTAATTGTTCTTTTAAGATCATTGTGAAATATGTTCTTGCCTTTCTTCACTCCTCTTTGCCGTTGACAGTTGCCTTAGAGGTAACATTCCCACTGCTGTATGTGGGAGCGTGTTTTAGCATCTTACCCCCTCGATGGCTCTCTCCGATGAAAAAGGACAGTGTGCCCAACCCACGGCTCCTTCCAGGCTCCCCGGCAGGACTTGCAGGGTCAGAGCAGCCGCTGCAAACGGCAGGAGACCCTGGGACCTCGAACACAAACTCTCGCACTTAAAGGAAGCGTGGCCATGTCATCTGCGCCTGGGTTTTTCGCTGCCTTCTGTTTGGACCTCTTCCTGGGGTCTGGGGTCTGATAACCTGCCAATGCATTCGGTTCTTCCTTCTGATTCTATGCCTGGTGGCCTGGGGTTGGGGGTTTCCCCCACCTCCTGCTCTTTACTACTGTGCAGGAGGTGGATGAAGCAGAACACCAGAAAGTCTTTCATCACTCCCGAGTCATGTCGTTTTTGTGGTGGAAAGCCCATTCTACCTAGACTGACTCTCCCGGTCCTCAAAAAGGAGGTATGATAACATGTTTCAAGGGGGCGGCAGCAGGAGAATATTTGTTTAATGAAGAAAAAGTAACTTTGTCAGGATTAACTCTCCAGTCAGACAATCCTGTTTATTTGGGATCATGCCCGTAAGAGTAGTCTTTGAGAGTGCAGATGCCCGTGCAAATCTTTGGCTGATACCACTTCCTCGTTACCAGATAAAATGCATATTCTTAGCTGCTGGCACCCTGAACAGACATTTCTGCGTACGCTTGGAACTGCTTCATAACAGACTTTTCCTTTGTCATTCGTCAAGGTTCCCAACTCCTCCCCGCTCTAGATAAGCCACGAGAAGGTGCCTACTACTAATTCTGCAGCACAGAAAATAATGTCCTGTAATGTGATGGAGTGAGCTAAAAACTTGGATTTGTTCTCAGATTAGCAGGGATTAACTCTGTTCCCTTGAACTAATGAGGGAAAACTGTTACCCTTCAGTTTGACCCCATGGCTGACCGGAGTATGTGAGGGTACAGCACAGAACAGCGTTTGCTAAATGATGTTTACAGTGACAGAGCATTTATGAGAATGAGGAGGAAAAAAAAAAACCTATTTTGGCCTTCAGAACGACCCACCAAATTGCACTTGAAATTGTTGCGGTGATGGGTTAGCGACCTAATTTAGTATTGATGAGTACTGGTACAACATGAACTGCTAGTAAGAAATAATATTTACCGAGAGTTGTAAATTAATAATTAATTCATTAAATACATCTCTTAACATTTAGCGGATTTTTCTTACCTTGCAGAGTCACACACGGAAACCATGCAGAATTGGAATAGTAGGGCAAGGAACAGCCTCTTAACTGGTTTGGCTCTAGCAGTGAGATGCGGGAACTGCTTAGCTGTAGGAATCTGGTTTCATTTGCATATACAAATTACAGGTCTTCTGATAAATAGACCCCCACGTTTAAGCTTTTGGAAGGAGAGGAATACTAAAAAGTTACTACCTGGTTTCATTTGTAATTTGAGTCCAGTTCCTGGATTAGCCTGTCAACCACATTTTGTGGGGTTGAGTGATCCGACGGGCTGTAAAACTTGAAAGCTTTGGTGTACCGTCTTTTATTTTTCATGCTTTTGTCTGATCTGCAATTAATTCTTAGTTTTCCATCGAGTAGCTACTCCACAGCTTCTCGGAGGTCATTCCCTGAAAGCCAGCTTCTTCGCTAATTTAATGCACGCAGAAGAGCAGTTTGCTGGCGGCTGGTTTACGTGCTGCTGTGGCGGGGAGCTCCATTAGGGAAACGTGGTGGTGGTAACAGAAAAAAGGCTGCTCAGCCGTCAGTGCCGACAGGATCACAGTGGGCCATGTTTCGAGTTATAAAACAGTTGGTCAGTTGCAGCATGTCTCTCTGATACAGTTTCTGCATGTCATGTTGACATTGAGCCTCATCACCTTGAGCTGTCTCCATATGTTGTTCCCTCAGTCAGCTACTTTGTGAGATGATTGATCTCAGACTTAGGTCATTTTTCAAGTTAGAGATCTTGTCAATCTGTCTGGCTCCACCTACATGCAGTGATTCAGCTCCTGATGTGCTGAAATATTCCCTTAAGCCTTCCCACACACAAGTAAGGACTATTTTTTTTTTTTAATTCTTCTCCAAGCTGCACCACCTCTTCTGCACTGTGCTCAAAGCCTGTGTTTTTTTGCGTTATGGTTGCATGCGCTTGAAGAACAGTGCAGAAAGCAGTGTGAGCTCCTGGAGAGCGAGAGGGGCAACTACAATAGTTCTTTAAAAGTACTTTTTTCCCCTCTAAACCTTGGATCCCATTTGTAGCATTTGGCTAATGTGCAGTGATTTAGGCAAATGGATAACAGGGGCGGGCGGGGTGTCGGTCAAGGTTTACAATGGTCTATAAAAGGATGGTTTTTATAGGAGAATAAATATCCTAGCTGGGTTGTGGTAACACCTGCGTTTGCACACCTGACCTGGAGTAAGAGTGGCTCTTGCAGAATTGGACCTGGGGGAGTTAGGCTCGCGTAGCGGCGGTGGTACCCATTACTCTGCTGTAGTTATGTTGCTCTGTTTCCCCGTACAGAAAACAGCCCAGTGTCACCCCTCTGCTTTGCTTTACTACAGCGTTCCTTAATTCCCTGTTACGTAGATGGGGATTGTGCCCTGCGAGGGAACGGGGAAACCAGCCGGAGGGATGGTCTTGGAAGCAGCAAGTGCCTTCTCTCTTCTCTTGTGCTGGGGGAAGTTGGAACTTCTGTGTGGTTGTGTTTTGGTAAGGAAACAGAGTCCTGCTAAAGAACTTCTCTGATTTGTATCATCTATTTTCTCTGTTAGTGGAAGACAGGAGTCTCTTAAAGACCTGCTAATTACTCAGGTTAAAAAAAGACCAAAGGCAACTTTGTGTCAGGAGGGAAAGTAAGACTCTTAAGAAGGAAAGTGCGAGCTAGTTCTGCTGAAAATGGAGCAGATCACAGGCATAAGATCTACAAACCAGGTTTGCCAAAAGCGCTTAAAATAACAGCTGGCAGTTTCTTTGGGTGGCGTTGGACTTGATGTAGTAATTTCCCCAGAGGACTGAACACAGAGTAGGCAAAAATGGCAGCGTTTGGGGACAGCACTGCAGGTTCCAAGGTGAGTTTGCACGGTGCCGCGCTTCTCGTGGGGCTCGAGAGATGGTGACGTGGTGGCCCACGGTGGCGAGGAGCATGGCAGTGGGTGTCGGAGTTGCTGCAGGGACACAAGGAGCCATGCAGGCAGGTTCAGAGGCAGGTGTAGCCCTTCGGTGATGGTGCAGGTGGCCCAGAGAAATTAGAGAAAGTGTTGGTCATGAACGAGTTTTCTACATTTTCTGCAAAGGGGAGAAACTCGGAAGGGAGGAGCTGTGCTCTTCTGTCTCAAGTCATGGAAATGCCACTATTTTTAGTAGTTTAGTGAGGTGTT
>JAVJGJ010000047.1:47205812-47229260 GCA_035590215.1 Microhierax caerulescens | reverse complement strand
CCCGCCGGCCTCGGCGCGCCCCCCCCCCCCCGCGGCGCCGCCCCCCCCCCCCCCCCCCCCCTCCTCCCCCTCCCCCTCCGGCCTCACCGCCCCTCCTCACCTCTCCACTGCCCGCCTCGGCGCCGCAGGCCGCGCGGAAACGCCGCAGGTTGATGCCGATGGCGGCCGAGACCTGGAGCGCCGCATCGAAGCCGGGTCCCACCCCGGCCGCGGGGCCCCCGGAGCCGCCGAGCTGCCGTGCCTTGGTGCCCTCCGGCACCAGCCCCCTGCTCTAACGGACACCGTGCAGCTGGAGCCCCGCGGGGGTCGCGCAGCCCCTGCTCCGCCCCCCCAAGCAGCAGGGGACTTTGGCCGCAGACCCTTTGTGTGGTCACTGTGCCCTGATCCACTTGGGAAGGGACTGCGGGAGCTGGTGGCTGCGCCTTCCCCAATTATTTCTTGCTCAAATTGATAACGTGAGCAGTGGCTGCGATTTCTGTGCTGTGGGGCTCTGGTGCTGAAGAGAACTACCAAGTGGCGAGGGAAACTTTGATCAAAAAAGTTTCTTTTTTATGGGCAGTGCAGATCAGTGGTGTGCCATTGTCCATCTGATGGCTTTGGGGAGTGTGAGGCAGCTCGATATCGCCGTGTCTTCCCTTACGGTTGTTTTTTTTCAGTGCATTGTTGACGTTTTGCAAATGGGAGTAGCATGCACGTTCAGCAAGTGACGGGCTTGATGTCTTAAAAGACTGAACTGAGCATCTTCCACGTATGGTGAGAGGGGAGGCGTTCTGCTGGAGGAGTTGGAGGTGGTGAGGTCTGTTGGGTTGTGTTGGAGTCGTCTCTTGAAGCAGCGGTAGGCTTTGTGTGGATGACTGAGGGTTTTTTTGCCTTGATTTCCAGCTCTCTTGAAGGTGTTGTGCTCCTTTCCTCATGAAGTGCTGATTCTTACTGAGTTAGTGTGTTTCATGATGCTAGCCTAGTATTTTGTGCCAAAGGTTCTTCACAGAGCAACACACGTGTTGACAACAACAACATTTCATTTTAAAGACTGATTTTTATTTTATTATTAACACAGAAGTGGAATTTTTGGGGGCTGTTGCCTGAAGCTGCTGTGTTTTCTAAATCCTGTGGCTTCCTTTTGTGGGATGACTGGGAGCACCATTACATCTTCAGTAGCTTAAATGTTATGATGAAGCAGACTTTTGAATCAGTTGGCCTTTTCAGTAAAGCGCCGTGGACAAGGCTGCTGGTGAATTTTTAATCTTGGCTTTCAGTGCACTGACTACTGATAAGGCTTCCGATAAAGTAAACCTTTTATCTATAGCTGGTGCTTCTAGCTGTTTGTATTCTGTTTTGAGATGTAAGATAATTGGACAGCTGTTGTGAAATTGCTTGGAGGGGGAATTACAGATCTAATGTTATAACGTTAAACTACCTGCTAAATTACTCCATTCCCCTTTAACGCAACAGGCAGCCTTATCCTGTGATTATTTTTTGTTTGTATTTTATTGAAGGGAAACTGAATTTTATTAAAGGTAATAGCTTTATGTAAAATTGCCATGCTCAGACACAGCATACAAACTACTAAAACGAACAAGCCCTTAAGGTTCTGTAAAATGTTACGAAAGGCATACAGTAGCCTTTCTTCCTATGCTTCCCTCTGCTCCTAAGTATGTACCCTTTGAGTCTAGAATGCCCACCGTGGTAAAACTCCACCCTTATAAAGACCCTGTATCCCTAAGGTCAAGGTACTTCATCCATCCCCACTTCCTTCTTACTAAACACTTTGTGGTATGCAGAATAAACAAATGAGTAGATATCTTCTAGATGGTCAGCAAAGTGAGTGCCATCCTGTGCTGGTTGATGAGCAGCTGAAAGCAGAACCTCCATTTCACACGTCTGTCCAGTGACTTGTCCAAAATCTGTGCTTATGTGGGGAAAACTGCCATCAGGTGACAATGGAAACAGAAGTGCTGTTGCTGCAACTTGCTGTCTTGCTTCAGAGGTCAGCAACTACCAGTAGCTCAGCTCTCACATCGGAGGGGAGAGTCAGCAGTGAGGGAGCGTGGAGAAGGCAGGCTGGTTTTTGGGTTTGTGTTTGGTTTTTTTTTGATCGTTCCCTCTGCCTTGTGAGTCAGGAGGGGCAGCGGGATCCAGGTGTATCGGTTTGGCACAGGTTACATCATGGGCTGAAGTGAAATCTTGAAGCGGGACGTGGTGAGGTTAATGCTTATCCCCCTCTTTGTCCAGAAGCAACTTGAGGAAATCGTACCCAACTCCTTCCCTGGTGTAGGTATTATCCTCTAGCCCCTGCAGCAAGGGATAGTGTTACACTCTGCCCCAGTGCAGAGGTGCAGCCAGCAGGAACCCGTTTCATTATATCCGCAGGAGCAGCGGAGCAAATGGAAGTAGCAGAACTTGTTCAGCACTTGGTATTTCTCAAGCGTGATCTGCCAGAGCTGAACCTGATCTCTAACTTCTTCAGAGCTTTAATTGAGCCTTTGTAATAGCCAGAAAGGAAGAGGTGTTCAAATGCTGTTTAACCAGGTGCCTTTGCTAATTGTTGCATCTCTAAAACTGGGAGTGTTTCTTCTGCTGCCTCTTATTTGCTTTTCTTTCCTAGTAGATGAACCTCTTATGAAACATTCTGTTAATTAGATGCAGAAATTGCCTTTTGAGCCATGGGCAAGAGGTGACACAGAGGTGACCCCTCACTGAGCATGTGTTACGTTTTAACACTGTGTGTTTCCCGGCCTATGGCTTCCTGCACTGCTGAAGACTTTGTACTTTATTTCGAATTCCCTGGGAGCAGGCGTGGCCCTCATATTTATGGAGCAGCATGGTGAAAAGATGCAATAATCACTACCTGCAGGCAAGAAAAAGGGTTTTAATGGTGATTATTTTCTGAGAAATCCCCTGCTAAGTACATGATTGTCATGTCTGCTTAGATAAACCCTGCCCTCCTAACAGGCTACTGTACGCTGCAGTGAGATGTGTATTGAATGAAAATGTCACCTATGAAGGTAAAGTAACAGACCTACAATTCTCTTAACTGATTAAAAGCTGGCTGAAGCAAGCTTGGAAACCCCTCAGCCTGACTGCTGCATGGGTACAGCAGTGGAGGGGGCCGCGGACTGTCTTGAGTTGAACAGTTGAAAATGTACTTGTCTTTTGAGTACGGCACTGCAGGCTGGACTCTATTGACTTCTCTTTTAGGTTTTTTTCCCTTCCAGTTGTGAAAAGAAAAGGGATTTAGGAAAAACATCTATGCTGAAAGCGCTGGTAATATCTGAGCATCATCCATGTAAAAGAGGCAGCACTAGCGATGTTCTTGGTAGACTTCCTGGAGCATTCCCCTCAGATGAGGGCTTGCAGCTAAGAGCGTCTGGTTTGTGTATGAAAATCCTGGTGAAAAGTTTTTGGGTTTGTATCGGTGTACTCAGAAGATTTAATATTGGAGGGGGGAGTATGTTTATCTTCAGTAAAGGCTCTTCCAAAGACAGAGATTTTGCTGTCTCCTGAAGGTGTTACAACGCTGGGTTTCCGCTGGCCTGTGAAGGTCCATGCCATGTACAGAGCTCTTTGTCATGAATACTTCATCCTTGGCTCACGCAGGCTTCCTGCAGCACTTTGTCACCTGAGTGTCCTAAATTAGCATCGTTGCCCTGTAGTTTGCGGGTCAGAGTTCCTCTGTCATCTTGTAGGATTGTAGATTGCTCTGGAAAGGTAAATGTAAAGCCTGAAATTAGCTTCAGAAGTTGACCTGGAGGGCTGTGGGAAGTCTTCTACGTTGTCTGTGAGTGCAGGTGGAGCTGCAGGGAGTTGCAGAAAGGTAAAAATCTGTCACCTCCCATCTGAATTGCAGGTTGGGCCCTCGCCTGTGAGGAGGTGGTGATACTTTCTGACACCAGGGGTGAGAGGAGGCACAGACAGGTAGCTGTGGATACCACTTATCTCCTAAACTTCGTATGGAATTGCAGCATCTCAAGCTTCTATACTACTGTTGTGGACTGGGAGGCTGAGTGCAGACAGGAGATGAAGGCAGTGTCGTGCCCTTTGAGCCATGTTGCCTCTCACATAAAATTTAATTTGGTTTGCTGGTCATCTGAAAGTTGGTGAGTTTGGAATAGGGGCATTCCAGGGTTTGATTTCAAATCCTGCTGCTCATGACTTAGAGGACTAAGAAAGCATTTATGCCATTCTTTTCCCCTTGGTAAATTATGAATTTCTTCCTGAGAGGTTGTAAATATTCAGCACCTGAATTAATGATGGTTTTACCTCAAAACATGTGCCATTAAATACAGGCCCAGAGAGAAACTAGCATCTCTGGTTTTGGCTAGGCTCTTGCTAACTCTAAATTTTGGGGCCCCAGACAGCCTTTTCCAGCCTTCAGATGCTTCAAAGCAGAGCATCAAAATATAACATTAGTTATATTTGAATTATCAAGACGTCTCTGCCACCTTTGGCCTTGTTCAAATTAGGAAGCATATTCAGTTTTTACATTTAAAAGTTCTGCCTTTGGTATTCTCAGAGTCTCTCACTTTCATCAGCGCTCCTTGTGTTTAACACCCACCCAGTTACCTTCCATTTTTAAGAAGGGAACAAACAATTTCTGGACAAAAAAAGAGTTGGAGATTGTCCAGCTCATGCTTTGCTGAGGTAGGCCACATCTGGAACCAAACAGAGCCAACACAGCCTATGCTTGTTACCCCAACTTCAACACTTGCTGAAGAATCCAAATAGGTACCCGCTGCCTCGCAAACAGAGAAACAATTTCAAGAATTTTGCAAAATAACTGCGTTCATTTCCCTGCCAACCCTGGCATTCTGCCTGCTGGCTTCTTAAAACCAGATCCATACCAAGAAAAAAAAACATTTTAAGTATTTGGATACATTAAGGTTGGGTCAATAAAAAGAACAAAATGCACTTGTTCAGCACTGTAACATTGCCTAGAAGTATTGTTCGGAGAGTAATGTGAACTGTGAGAAAATCCAGCCAATTTGAAGATAGGACATAAGGTGCATGAAGAAAAAAAACTTCAGTCAGAATACAAATTCTGTCGTTGGAATAAAAAAAACCCAACAACCAAAACCCACCTTCTCCAAGCTTAAAGCACATAATTAGTAACAACGTAGTATCCAAAAAGAATATGTAGCACTTGTAGCTCCTCCATCTTTCATTTCTTCAACTAAAAGAGAACTTGCAGTCCACACACTCCCAGTCCTTATGGCAAAGCCTTTCTTAACTTGCTTCAGGAGAAATGGAAAACTACCCACTTCCCACAAATTTATAGAGTTAGCCAGAGCCTGCCCAAACCTAGAGATGCTACCTTGTCTCTGGGCCTGTATTTAATGGCACAGGTTTTGAGGTAAAAACGTTATTATTCCAGTGCTGAATATTTATTGCCATGTTCTGCCTATGCAGTCTCTTCTGTTGTTCACTCTGCTGTATTTCTGATTAGAAGGTGCAGTTGGAATCTGTACAGATGGGAACTCAAATGAAAGGCTCTAAAAGTGAATGTGTTTCATATCCAGAATTAAAAATGTCACGTTGCTGTGTGGATCTAGTTCTCGCACGAGTACTGCGCTGAGCTGTTTTGGGAGCGTGCCTCACATGAGCGGTGTTCCCCAGCTGATCACGCTCCTCGAGTGGGCTCTGCAAGCTGCTCTCTCTTATTCATGGTGTTAAACAACAAAAAAAGGATGAGGGCGGGGGGTTGGGGCTCATTTTGTTGAAATGCTTGGTTTGAGAGGTCATGCTAACCTCTAAGGTAGGTAAGGATAGTGGTAAGTAAACTACAAAATGATGGAGAGTGTTTGACGTGGGATGTGCTGGTTTGTTGGGTTTTTTTTTTTTATCTTCATTAACATCACAGGCCTTTCCAATTTTTTTGCTCACAGTAATGCCATCTCTGACTCTTTTGTTTGGTGGAAGCTGATTACTGTTACATTTGGTAGCTTTCTCCAGTTTTGCCTCTGAAAGAAGGTATGGGGAAAATGTACTAAATTAAAAAAGAAAAAAGCTTGGGGGAGGAGGTAGCAGAGGTAAGCAGGCGTGCTGGGAAAAGCTTGGCACTATTTGTTTCAGAGATACTCCTGTAAATGTGTTGGCATGTTTAATGGCAAGGAGAAAAAGGCTTCTGCATTTCAGCATTTGTAAGAAGTCCAAGTTTCAGTACTGACAAACAGCTTAGGTAAAAGGAAGGTAGCTCTGTTAGCTAATAGGTGACTTGCCCGGAGCTGGTGTGCTTTCTCTTGCTTTCAAGCTGATTTCATAGAATATTTGAATGCTTAATTGCATCTCGCTGGATTACCTGTGCTGCTGTAGCCCTCTTAGCTTGGTAACTTGCCTCCAAATTTTAATGGTAGGTTTTCTGTTCCTGCAGGTGAAACTTTTTCACAGCAAACCCTACCTGCTGGCAGAGGAAGCCGAAAGCAGTTCGTGGCAGGCCCTGAGCGTGGCAGTGTAGCTTGTCCCTGGAGAGTTTCTCCCAGCCCAGCCGTCTGGGTGCAGTTGCCTCCCAGATTTTTGCCACAAGTTTATATCTCCAGGCAGCTCCATTTGTGTAGCCGGGACTCCGGCCAGATAGCGTAAATGTTTATACAATAACAGCGAAAGAAAATGCCGCTATGTTCTGCACAGCTCCCAGATGCCTGTATAGTGAGGATTTTGTGTGTGGTATGTGTATGAGATTCCATGTTTCCCTTTGGAGATGTTTATCTTGGGTTGAAAGACCAACTTGACGTGTCTCTTCTGGCGTTGGCATTTTTGCGTCAACATGAACTGTGGACAAAGCATGAGGTGTGTGTGAGCTGGGGAGGCTGGGCACAGTGATGCTGGTCTGTGTCCTTCAGAGTTCAGACAAGGGCTGTGACTGCATGTCCTCACAGAAGTGTTAGCTAATTTATTTTGATTTTTTTTATTATTTTATTGATGCATGTTGTAATTTAGCCAGCCAAGTCCAGGCTATGAAGCAGCCCCGTCCTAAAAGATATGCTTGAAAGATGCTTACAGACTATTTAGCCATAAGCAAGCCAGCTTTATGCAAGCCAAGAGGAATATTTGGACATACATTTTGGGACTTTATGGGCATCAGGCATTGAGTGTTCACCCAGGGGACTACCTAGTCCGTAGCTACCTGTGTTCCCGCAGCGTGTGGCACTAAAAGTCTGAAATAGATCTAACGTGGCTCAAAGTATCCCAGCTAGCTTCAGCTCGGTGGTGTGTGCTGCTGCCGTGCCTCTGGCCCAAAGCATGGATCTGGCTGTGGTGGGACAGGCGGTTCGGTGGCTGGTTTTACCGTGCCCAGGTACTGAAGGCTTACCAAACTGTGCTGCTGTGGTTCCTGGGAACAGGCGGGTTTCACCTATCGCCGTCTCTGCTCCAGTTGCTGGGGTTGCCTGCTGAGGTCCTGTCAAACACAAAATGCTGGTTGCCTGCTCGTGTGAATCGGCAACCAAGGGCAGTGTTTCATTAGCAATTTCATTCAAAATGCTTTCATTAGCAGCCCTATGCTGTATCCCGCAAGTTTGATACCGATCCTCTGGATAGGAAAAGTAGTCTCAAGTTTAAAGAACAGGCTCAGGAGATTCTAAAGAAGTTGCTTCTGTATGAAGGGGCATCATATTTTGGTGTTTTTCTTCCCCTGGCTGTTGCAGCAGACTGATTACTGATTGGACTTCATGAATATAAATCCCTGAGCCTGCTGAACTCCCCAGCCCCTCTGCGTTCCACCATGGACCAGGATTACGAGAGACGTCTCCTACGCCAAATCAACATACAGAATGAAAACACAATGCCTTGTGTAAGTACAAATGGGCTATGCTAAATGGTCTTAGCCTGACTGTTAAGTTGTTTGCCTTGCCTGTGACTGTTTTCACAAGCTTTTGAAAGATACCGGACCTCTTTGAAGCAAATCTTAGTCTTTGCTGTGAGCAGGTGTGAGTTCCTGAGCTGTTCTAGGAATAACCAAATCACTTGACTTCAACAAAGCCTTTGAATATTATAAAATCAGTTTGGGTTGCAAAATGGAGTTAAGATATTTTTGTGTAGCTCAGTAATGCCTTTTTACTAAATAAAGTCAGTAAGTACATGCGGAATGTAAAAAGTTGGGGGCTAACAAACAAACCAACCAGCTGTGGGGCTTGACAAGATAGAGGAGGTCCAGCAGAGGCCACCAAGATGGCTGGGGGGCTGGAGCAGGAAGGTGCTGAGATCCGTGTTGCTCAGACCAGAGAAGATGAAGCTCAGGAGGGATGAAATAGTTGCTTTCAACTACCTGGCGGGTGGCTATGGAGAAAATGGAGTCAGACTCTTCAGACGTACACAGTGGAAGGATTAGAGGCAATGGATGCAAGCTGTAACAGGGTGAATTCCAGTTAGCTATTAGGAAAAAATGTTCACAGTGAGGGCGTCCAAAAACTGCAGCAGGGAGCTTATGGGGTCATTGTCCTTGGAGATGCTGAAAACTCAACTGGATGAGGCTGTGACCATCAGTGTAACTTTGAAATTAGCCATATTCTCAGCTGGCGTCCTTTCCATCATAAATTACTCTAGGAAAAAAAAAAATGTGACTGCAGCTAAGGAATCTACTGCTCACCCTGCAAGTAGT
Organism: Microhierax caerulescens; assembly: GCA_035590215.1. Taxonomy (NCBI): domain Eukaryota; kingdom Metazoa; phylum Chordata; class Aves; order Falconiformes; family Falconidae; genus Microhierax; species Microhierax caerulescens. Next base: position 47,220,667 of record JAVJGJ010000047.1, on the reverse strand, counting down.
CTGCCCCACTCCAGCCTTCCACGTTTGCCTTGACAGTGTCAGCTTGAGAAGGAGCCGTGAAAAAGAGGCTGTTTAATTACTTCTTTTGACAGAAGTTCCCATGACAGTTGGACTCTGACGTGCTTACTAGGTTCTGTGAAGGGGATAAACTAATGCTTGGCTCTTCTACTTAGGCATGTCCAGCTTTTACAAGACCTCATTGATGTTTTTCAGACCACTGCTGTGATCAGCACTTGTTCTCGTGTCTTTTATTCTTTAATGCAGGTAGCAGAGATGAGAAGAACCCTGACACCTTCCAATTCTCCAATGTCTTCTCCTAGTAAGCACGGTGACAGATTCATTCCCTCAAGAGCCGGGGCCAACTGGAGCATCAACTTCCACAGAATAAATGTAAGTTTTGCTCCCTTTTCAAGTAGCTCAGTCTTGGAACTGAGGAAATTATGGTGCATTTTGGTTTGGCTGACATAATTCCTCTGCTTGTCTTCTGCACCATGGTCTGCTGCTGCCCCAAAAGAGTTCCTTCAAAAGCATGTCTTCAAATAGGCTGTCACTATGGTCTAGGAGACTTGTTTATTATTTTATCATATATCATGAGGTTTATGTATGGTGATTAACATTTTTCTCCCTTTCAGGAAAATGAAAAATCACCAAGTCAAAACAGAAAAGCAAAGGATGCTACGTCAGACAATGGCAAAGGTGAGACCACCTTTCTACCACTTGTGCTGCGTCTGTAGCTTTCATCTCAAACTGTTGGCGAGTTTGGAAACAAGGAAACACTGGCATTTCCGTGCTTATGCAAAAACTCATGCTGGTGTTTTAGGAAGTGCCCCCATCACGAGAGTGAATACCAGGTCACTTCAGCAGGTTTCTGACAAACATCTGGCAAGCAAGAGGCTATTTGTTTCCCTTGATTTTGTATGCCTTGGAAGCACCTTCCTGGTGGAGTGGAAGGAGGGGAAGCTTGCTGCTAATCCTGATTCCAAGCAGGGGCCCCAGGCTTATTAAGAGGCCCTGTGAATGTACAAGTCAGACAGATGTGATCCTGCCACTCCCTGCAGAGCCGTTTGCTGCTTCAGAGTTCTCTGCCTAAGTGCTCATTTGGGTTCACAGATGGCCTTGCTTACTCTGCTTTGCTGAAGAACGAACTCTTAGGAGCAGGGATTGAGAAAGTGCAAGACCCACAGACGGAAGACCGGAGGTTGCAGCCGTCCACCCCGGAGAAAAAGTCCCTTTTCACTGTAAGTTGGTTACTTTGCATTAAAACCAATGAAGGTTGCACAGGTGCGTCACAGGAACAAAGCACAAAGCTCTGCCAAGCTGCTAGTGCAAGCAAGTTAGTCTTGCGGCTTGACTAAGATAAGCTGTTGATAACAAAGTTTGGTGGCCTGGAAAGAGAACTTACATATCTGCAGCAAGCTACATGCTTCCTATTTCTGTACTGGCAGGGAAGCTGAGCTGGACCCAGCCCTTTTTGGACCGTGTGGTAGATGACCAAATCAAGTTTTTTGATCTTGAGCGGAGACAGGGAGGGTTTTGTATGGTTCTGGAACACCTGGGAAAGGGAGGAACTGGAAAGTCTGGAAAATCTGACTGTGGGTGTAGGAGATTGGCTAGGCATTGGGCACCAGTGTGTTGCAAGGGATCCCCTAGGTTTTGGGCATGCTGGGGTTCTTACTAGGTTGTGTTTTCTTTATGCAGTATTCACTGAGCACAAAACGTTCTAGTCCAGATGATGGCAATGAGGTCTCGCCATATTCCCTGTCTCCTGTCAGCAACAAAAGGTAACACTGATTCCCCACAGACTGCAAGAAGGGAAGGGTTGGGACAGAGGAATCGGTGAGGTTTTCTAAGGCTTAAGGCACCCAAAATCACTGTGTGAATTTATTTTTGGAAATCTGGGGGGATAATAAGTAGGGACAGTCAAATTCTAAGAATTTCTGCAGGTGCCCAACCTGCCTAGATGTTTCAGTAGGCCAACTTTCGGCGGCCAGTTTACATTTTTGCTCCTTAGCTCCTTTACAGAAAAACAACCACCTAATTTACTTCCAGCCTTAACCTGCTGGAAAGAATTTTGCAGCCTCTTTGTGCATGTCTATAGAAATGCAGTATGCTTTAAAGTGTGGCTACTGCTCTGATGTGTAAGATCCTGTAGCTGGTTTTGTATCTGTTTCTGTCAACAGTCAGAAGCTGCTAAGATCACCTCGAAAACCAACCAGGAAAATCTCCAAGATTCCTTTCAAAGTGCTAGATGCCCCAGAGCTGCAGGACGACTTCTACCTGAACCTGGTGGACTGGTCCTCTCTTAACGTCCTCAGTGTTGGCCTTGGGACTTGTGTTTATCTGTGGAGTGCTTGTACTAGCCAGGTAAACGCTCATCAGTGCTTGGAAGTGAAGTACCCGTTGCTGTAGGTCTTTTTCCAGTCTTTCAGAGCTCTGGAATGTGCTGTGTGAGGGGCTCATCACTTTTAATGCTCTGTCCCAAACTAGGTACTAGTTTGTGAGACAGCTAATAGTGTAGTATGACAATTAACAAGTGTTTCTCATTCTGTTCTGTCGTGCTTTCAAGGTGACCCGACTGTGTGACCTCTCTGTGGAAGGAGATTCAGTAACGTCTGTGGGCTGGTCAGAACGGGTCTGTATAATGTTGTCAGCAACGAGAGCTGAAGCGCTTGTAATTTAGACGCAATTGTTGTAGCCATATAGCTCTTACTTGCAGGTTTGAACTGTGTTTCCCCAAACTTCCCATAGGCATCACAAATCAAATGTGTTTTTCTCTCTGCAGTATTTTTCTCTGTTAAATGAGAGGGGATAGAGAGCAACCTCTCATATTGTGAGGCTCTTGAGGCATTTGCTAAGAGGTGTGGGAGGGAGAAAGAGCCAGTTCACTCCTCCAGCTCTTGACAATAAAATGTTACAATAAATATATTCCAGCCAGACTGCTTGGCCCTCTCAGTAGGGAAAAGATGTAAGATGGAACAACTCTGCGTGCTTTCCATCTTGTGGGATTTATCTCAAGTCTTTTCCTCAGCTTCTAGCTTTTGTTTGACGTTTGTCTGTACGTACTGGCTTTACTGATCGCGGGTTTCTGTTTGTCTAGGGGAACTTGGTAGCCGTGGGCACTCACAAGGGTTTTGTACAGATCTGGGATGCAGCAGCAGGAAAAAAGCTCTCCATGCTAGAGGGACACACAGCCAGAGTGGGTAAGGAGATGGGAGGCAGAGGTTTCACGTTTTGTTTCTGCCTAATTTAACTTCTTCCTTGCAAGCATGGGATCCACTTGAAATAGCGATTCTGGTTCTGGTACTTTCTGAGTTCTGCTATTTATCCCCTGCTATGTCTTGAGCAGTCTTCAGAATATTATTCTCTAGTAATTGTGATGTTCTGATCTTGGGTGTGGTGGTGTCTGAGTGTTAACAGCAGGTGTTTCCTCCATGTCTGAGGCATTTTAGGTTTGGTTACAACATCTTTTTTTGCTGCCACTGGCTTCCGGCGTCAGCCTTGCAGGCAGGCTGCTTTACGCTGAGATTTCCAGTTCCCTTATTCTGTGGGGACTATTTTTATTTGCTCAGAGGCGTTGTGAATCTGAATGCTGGAGTGTGAGATTTGGGAAGTCAAGGCACCTTCCAAGTTCTATTTCTGTGCTTTATTGCGCTGTGAAACGGGATTCAGTAGGTTTGTGCAGGTTAATCTTTGTAGGCTATTCTAGGACTTCACGCTGGATGCAAGGGAGGTCTGTAAGCACTGATTTTTTTGAAATTTATTTATTTTTTTAAGCCTTGGCAACTGTGGTGGCTGTGTTCTGCCTACCTGTTTCTGCAGGATTCCCACAGCATACTCTTCTGCCTGCGTTACAGGTGCCTTGGCATGGAACGCGGACCAGCTGTCCTCTGGGAGTCGAGACAGGATGATCCTTCAGAGGGACATCCGCACCCCACCCCTACAGTCTGAGCGGCGGCTCTAGGGCCACAGGCAGGAGGTCTGTGGGCTTAAATGGTCTACAGACCACCAGCTCCTGGCCTCTGGAGGAAATGATAATAAGGTATAGTACTTCCAAGGAGTCATGTGAGGCTGGGTGTCTTTGAGATCTTCACCAAAAAACGTCAGAACCCCCTTTCCTTAAGGATATTTGGCCCCTCTGAAAAGGCGTTTTTGTTTCAGTTGTTGGACCGTTTCCAAACATAAATCACGCTAAGCTTCTACTTGGTCTCCTCTCTCTAATAAAATTAAAAAGGCAAATTTAATTTTGCGTCTGTATTTGGCTAATTAAATCTATAGCTTGACTCGGGGGGTTGAGTTCAACAAAGCTGTACTTCCTGGCTTTGTTTAGGTAGCGTATAGTCAGGTTTGTTGCAATAATGTTTATGCATGCAGAAGGAAACTGAGTTTAGAGCTATGTAAGTTCTAATACCTATAATGCAGGCTTGTAATTCACTGAGCACCATATGGAAGAAGCATCTGTTATGGAGAAGCTGTTCTGAGCCCTTCGGAGTGGGTTGCTAGGTAGTGAATTTGCCCAGTGTCTGTGTGACAGCATGGTTGTACCATGTTCCTCCTGCTCAGAATAACTTCTAATGAACTCGAGCGTATTTCTAAATGTGTTCTGGAATAATACAGCCATAAAGACAAAAAGAAGGGTTTGAGTTCACATTTGGTGGTGCTGTCTTTTGGCTTTATAAACTTACCCTAAGGACTGTTAGCTTCCTTGTGGCCCAGGGGTAGAATGGCTCCGCAGTTGAGACTGGTGGCAGGGTGGGACAGGCTTCAGGGCTGCAAGCACGGAGTGGAGATGCGTGTGCTTGGGCAGAGCTGTGGGAAATCATCTTGTTGCCCAACTGCCCTCATCAGTCCCAGTGCAACACTGTGGTCTGTGGGTCTTGTGGGCACATGACTGCAGCGCAAGTTTGATCACGTCTCTCCTCTCTGCCAGCTCCTTGTCTGGAATCACTCCAGCCTGAGTCCTGTCCAACAATACACAGAGCATCTTGCAGCAGTAAAAGCTATCGCCTGGTCTCCGCACCAGCATGGACTCCTTGCCTCTGGCGGTGGGACAGCCGACCGCTGTATACGCTTCTGGAACACGCTCACCGGGCAGCCTTTGCAGTGCATCGACACTGGGTCGCAAGTGTGCAACCTGGCCTGGTCAAAACACGCCAACGAGCTAGTAAGTTCCTCACCATGCAGTCCTGCTGCTGCTCTGTCTTGTGTTAGGAAGCGTGATGTATATTTCCCTCTTCCCTTTCAGGTGAGTACCCATGGATACTCGCAGAACCAGATCCTCGTCTGGAAATACCCCTCATTAACTCAAGTAGCAAAGCTAACGGGGCACTCGTACCGTGTCTTATATCTGGTAAGTGATGACCATGTCTCTGAAAACTTCTGTGGCTGTGCATGTGCTGAGATGAGACCCAAAGCCACAGTGCCAGTGGCACTGTAAGCTGCCTGTAGTCCAGGCAAAGACGTGACCGCTGCCTTACAAGCAAAGAAAAACGCTCTGGTTTCCTTGCCTGCAAGGGATACTTAGATTTGCTGCTATGGAAATGCAAGATTTTATTAATGAATAGCAAAGCCTGCCAGAACTCTTCAGAGGAAGCACAAGTATCTCTTCTTGTTCCCTTAAGACTTGCACGCTTTTTCACTGGTAACTACCAGCAGGGGAAGAAGTTGATGCTTTCAGATCTCCTAATTTGTCATTAAACACTTGGTGCAGTTAATCCGTGTTGATCTCGTACCTGCTTTGTTACTGTTATGTAGGGCTTTCAGTGGATTCTTGACAGATGATAAATATGCTGATACTGTTTTGTGAGGTAGATTCCAATGTAAGTGACTAACAGAGCTGGCAAATGCCAGCCATATCACACTTCCTGCCTTAACACATATTTATGATCTGGGGAGGAAGAGCCTCAATTACAAATGGCTTGGATTTCTTAACACAAGAATCCTTTTTGTGATAATTCCACCCATGTATTCCATAGCTGCATAAGTAAGATGAAAGTGGTTGAATTGGCACCTGCTGAGACTGAATAAGGCACATGAAGGCAGAGGTAGTTGTTTGGTTTCTCACTGTCAGCCAAGTAGGAAGAGGAGTTAAATCTTTCATGCATTCCAACGAAGATTTGTTTTCAACCTCAAAAATGTAGCAGATGCTAAAGGTTGCTCTCTCTTGGCCTTAGGCAATGTCCCCTGATGGGGAGGCCATAGTTACAGGAGCTGGAGATGAAACCTTGCGCTTCTGGAACGTCTTCAGTAAAACTCGCTCGACAAAGGTAAGGATGCGTCGTGTGGATGGCTGCAGCTGTGTCCTGCAGGAGGCTCAGCCATTGGGGGTGAATGCCATCTGAATTAGCTCTGTTCTCCTGCCTTGCCTCTGGTCTTTTCACCATACCCTGCAGATCGAGGGCTAGATGCAGTGAACTTTGAGATATAAAGGGATTCATAGTCATCAGATAAAATAAAAGGTTGCTTCTGTGTGCCCAAAGGCAGTGTGACGACAAAACATCCTTCTGGCTGCTGAAGATAGCAGCTTTTCAGGGAGCTCACCCTGAGCCCACCATCTTCCCTACCAGCATGCTGCTACGAACTTGACCCAGCCCTCAGATTATCCCCTAGCTCTGTACAAAACTGCCTAAAATGGTGTCTTGGATGGAAATGGGGGTGTGGATGCTGCCAGTGACAACTTGCCATCGCTGAAATGGGTTGTGCCCCAAGAGCTCTCCTGGGTGCCTGGCAGAGGCAGTGGGGAATTGGCAGACAGGCTTTAAAGAATGAGCTGTGGGGAGCTGGTGTTGCTCTCTGCTGGGTGTCCCCCTGGTTTCTGACAGCTCCAGGGTACAGTTCCCTGCGAAGCTGTGGGAATGGCACGCTTGCCTGCCATGCTCCTTGTTATCAGTTGGAAGAAGCTCATGGGAATATTTATGGCATTGGACTTTGAATGGTGAGCTCACCTGACCTAGAGATGCCTCACCAGATTAGCAGCTGTGCTTTCTTTTTTTTAATAAAACAAAAACCAAAAGCACGTGGGGTGATGCTGCCGCACAGCCGTGGAAAACTTAGCATCTGCTTTATCTTTTCTGCTTTGTCAGGAGTCTGTATCCGTTCTGAACCTCTTCACCAGGATACGATAAACCCCCTATACTGCGACCCAGGAGACTACAGCCTGACAGACCAGGATAAAACCACTACCTTTGGTGTGCATGGAACCCCAAACGATCAGCCAGAAGGGGAGGGAGTGCCAGTGGGACTGGAGGATGGACCCAGTAGATGCTAATTAAATACGTGCTTGTGAACCACGCTGGGCAGTATTTGGGATGGGGGTTGGGAAGGGGAGGGAACTGCCAAAGGTTTACAGATTCATCCTTTGTAAAGGGAAACGGGTACAAGAGGAAATGTGAAACCAGCGTCCCCCAACCCTCATGTTGTATACTGGAGAAAAAAAAAAACGTGTGTGACATGGACCATTGAGACCGGACCAAGGCCATCCCAGCTGCTGTGTTGTCCCCACTTGGGAGAGAGGAGTGTATCCGTGCCTCTGTGGGAATGGGTTTAACGCGCTGCTCTGGGTCCTTCTGTCCTCAGATGGACGTCGTTGGAGGTAGGAGCCAGCCAGACTGGTTCAATACAACTGGTGCAAGGGGACTAGACTCCAGGCTGGGCATTAGCCTCTCTGCTTACCTAAGGGCATTGTTTATAGCCTGGCATCCCCATTACATGAAGAAACTGGAAAACTGCTGATTTTCCTTTTTGTTTGTTTTTTTTTGCGCCCCCCCCCAATAGGTACTGTAGTACTGGATACAATCATTCCCGTAAAACAGCTTGATTTTTGGCATGCTTGACAGCTGCCTTCAAACAAATACATTTTGGAGGAGTATTGAAGAGGCTCCACCTCAGAGGGAGCACATTCAGAAAGTTTTAAATTGCTATTGCATGTTCTGGGCTGATCCTTTTTACTTAACAGAGAGGAGAAACAATGGCTTTAAAAAAAAACCACCACCACAACAAACAAAAAAAAAAAAGCCAAACAAAAAAAACCCCACAAAACACCCAAAACAACGAACAACCACCATGCATGTGGAGCTTCCCACAGTGTGCCGTTTATGGCAGGCTGGTTGCTCTGGAGTCTTCCTGAGGACAAAAGCAGCTGAGATGTGTTTGAGAAACAAAATAACTCCTGTGGATCTGTTTGTTGGAGAGAGCATGGCCTCTTCTGGCTGGAAGGGGGGGAAATGCCGAGTCTGGGTGAGAGGGGGGGTTCTTTTTCTAAAGCAAAGAAGTATTGCTTTTTTTTATCTCCAAGTCAAAGCCAGGGACCCATTGTTGGGTGGTTTTTTTTTTTGTTGTTGTTGTTGCTTTGGTTTTGGTTTGGTGTTTGTTTTTTTTTTTTAAGTTGTATGGGAAGAGAGTGCCTGCTTGTGTGTTTGGAGCCTGCGTGATGAGTGCCGTGAGATGCGACGTAAAGCAGTTGTGTGTGCGTGGTGCTTTTAATTTAAAGAGAAGTTGTTACGCTTGCAGCGGCCTGTTTCTGTCTTATTTGTACATGTGCCAATGCCCTCCCTGCTGTGCACCTGGCTCCTGCCTGCCTCATGCCCTCTCTCGCACACTGGGATGTGAGTGCTGTTTCCTGTTCTCATTTGGATTTTCCTGGCTGTGTATATAGACCTTGACCTGTTCTCTGTAGATTGCATAGGCAATACTTTTATCTCTTTTTTTTTTTTCCTTCTTTTTTTTTTTTTCCTTTTCCCCTCCCCACCGCCACCCTTTCCCTGAAACCAAAGTGTAGGGGTGGCGGTAGGAATATGATTGTCTCTCCCCAGTGCCACTGGTACCCTTAGGGTGAGTGTTGGAGGCGTGGGAAGGCTGGTACAGAGAAGGGCAGTGAGGTGCTGTTCTGTTCACTGCAGCCTTGACCGTGTGTGCCATTACACCAGTGCCTGGATCAGGCTCTCGGTGCTACCTCTGTGCGTCGCAGGTACTTGGAGGCACTCGTGAGGGGCTCGAGCTCACGTACTGGGGGCACATCCCCCCCAGGCTGGCAGCACCGAGGCTCCAAAGCCCAAACCGGCAGCTGCATGGTTGTCTTACAGATTCACTTGCTTCCAAAATGTCATTTCAATGTAATTTCTGAAACGCGGTTTCAATGCAACTACTTCGTTGTAGTTCTTGCTGCAGGAGCCGTGGGGCTTGATTTAAAAATCACCTGGTGGCCTCCCAGTCCCTCTCTTGTCGCTTCTTACCGTTTGCTGGCACTGTTAAACTTCGCGTGGAAGGAGCACTGCAAAGCACTGAGGAGTTGTTCAGCTTAAGTCAGATCATCAAGTCGGTGAGCGGGTTTGAAGTGAGGGGCAAGACACGGTGGGTCTGTCGCGATGTCTGTCCCGTGGGATGTCACCCTGTCGGGCAGCAGAGCCCGGAGACAGGAGGTGCTTACACCAGGGGTGGAGGTGGCTGGTGGATTTTCTTGTCCGTGGTGGGTTGTGTCCTGCCTCAATCTTGACATGCAGACCCCAGGAGATGCTGCTTTCCCCTCCAGGAAGAAATAGGTGGTTGGGGTGAGGGGACACAGGAGGCTGCAGCCACCAGGGTGACTTTGTGCCCATTCTGGGGTGGCACTGGGCGAGCGTGGTGCCGCTGGGGCTCCTGCGGGGCTGGCTGAGGGAGGTGCGGGCTGTCCCTCACCCTGCAGCACAGGTCCTTGTCCTAGAGGACCCAGGAGCTGCTGGGGAGGTGGCAGTGCCGTCGGGGCACGCGTGGCCTGTGCTGCATCCACAGCTTGGTGCTCCCCGCTCTCCCGGTGCCCTGGGGTGCTGCGGCGGGGGGTGGTGGTGGGGACACAGCCACCCGTTGCTCTGTCCCTGCTCACCAGGCACTTTCACAAACCACATCTCTCCCTTTACCTTGCTTTGGAGCTGCCTTGGGAGCAGGTTGGCTCGTGGTGACTTCTCTCACGGTGCTTGGCAGGGAGGGCGAGTGATTTCCAAGCCATGGCTGGTCCGTGGCTGAGCGCGTTGGCTGTCGAGCGTGGCAAGGACAAGCTGTTGAGATGGATTTGGCTGGTAAAGCATGGCACAAACTCCTTCCCTCCCATCCCGCTCGTCCAAGAACTAAGCTGTTGAGGCAGGAGCGGCGTTCCCAGAAGTGATCCCTGCAGGTCTTGCGTGGCGGGGGGTGTGCGCGTGTGGCTGCCCACGTAGGCGAGCGCGGGAGTGTGCTGCCGTGGCTTCAGTGGGGAAAAGGGCAAAGCGAATGTCAGCTTGTGTTTTCCGTGTGTGACCTGTAAGCACTGACATGATTGAGCAAAGGGTCCTCCCAGAGTTTGTGTGATAAAGTCTGCGACCTTGTGGCATTTGTTATATATGAGGCGTCCTATGGTGGAAAAAAAAAATAATAAAAATACAGAGAGCGTTGTAACTTTTCCATGTAAAGCAATCTAACTGGCATTAAACAATTGTGAACTTATGTCTTGGTGGCTCCGCTTTGCTTTTCCACAGTGAGGGGAGGGGTGCAGTGTGGCCCCAGGCACTCCAGAGCTGCCCCCCACCCTGGTTCAAAGGCCCTGGGGGGTCTCCGCAGCAGTTGCCCCCGCTCTGGAGGTATCAGCTCTCAGCACAGGTCTTATCTGCCGTTTATTGCTCCCACCTGCCCGCTCACATTTACTTCCCAGCTTCTGGAGGAGCTGGGTGGCACGGTGCCAGCCTGCCCTGCCCCATTCCCCTCTCGTGGGGCAGGGAGGGGGCAAAGGTGCCCCTGCCCTGGCACAGTCCCCAACGGCCTCCCCGGTGCTGCTTCCAGCAGCTGCAGCGATGCCGAGGACAGGGCTGGGCACGGAACATGGAACGGGGGGAGCACAGCCCCTGGCTCAGGACAGGGGTTCTGCTGCCCCTGTGCAGATGGGACCTTCGCTGGGGGGGGTGGGGGGGGAACCCCACCTGCCCCTTCCCCAGGAGCTGGAGCCCTGAGTCCATGGCTGTGGTCTCTCCAGCCCCTCAACCAGAACAGGACAGGGCTGAGCTCAAGGGCTTTGGGCTGGGAGGACCCTGGCTGTGGGGTGCAGGTCCTGCGGTGCTGCTCCCCAGCTCTGCTTGTCCCCCCCCAGCTTGTGCCCATGGGAGGTGACTGGGTGTGACCCCATCATCCCCACCCTGTAATGGGGACCCTGTGCCCACTGGGGACCCTGCCTCTGGCAGGAAAGACCCATCCCAGGGAAGGAGTAAGGCAAGAGCTGGGGGCCCTGGCTGGGTGCGGGGCCCTGGGGCCCCCAGCTGTGCCCCCTCTTACCCCCTTCCCCTCTATTCCTGCTTGTCACCTGCAGCCAGAGCCCTGGGTGCTGGGGGGTAGCACAGGGTCTGTCCCTGCGCCCTCCTGCTGTCCCCCGCCCTCGCCACCCAGGGCATTGGCCACCGGTCCCCCTGCCGTGCTGGTGCGCTCCTGGGGAGCAGGGGAGGGATGGAGGGTGGCAGGGGGGTGCAGAGTGGGGGGCCTGGTTGGTGCTTATCCTGGGGCTTCTGGCCTGGTGGGATGCTGCTCCATGCCAACCACTCCAGCTCCCCCCACAAGTCTTGGCTGGGGAGCTCACAGCCTCCCTCCACTTGTCCCAAGAAATAAGGCAGCCACATGTCCTTGGGGAGGGGGCAACACGGCCCCCCCTACCCCAGAGCACCCCCACAGGGGGGGTTCACACCTTTATTAGTACTCTGTCCCTTTGTCCCTGTCTTGCCTGGCACCTGGCCCACCGCTGCTTGCCACATCCCCTCGGTGGGAGGGCTGGGGACAGGGGTGATGGGTGCCGGACCTCAGCCGGCCCCTGTGCGCTTCTCTTTGCCCCCGGGGAGCTGCCTGGGTTCCTCCTGCTGCTGCTCAGGGTGGGGAGACACAGGGGAGCAAGATGGAGCCCCCACCTGCTGCCCAAGAGGTGGAGCAAGCAGCTCCCGAGCCTGTCCCCCCCCAGCCGGGGCCAAGGCCCTGGCGATGATGGCTGGGTCCTTGCTGTCCTCATCTTCATACAAGATGATGTCCTGGGGAGAGGTCGGGGCGCAGAGGGTCCTTGCTGTGCTGAGGACAGAGCATCCCCGGCTCCACCGCTCACTGCTGCAAATGCTTGGGGTCTGGCCAAGCCCCCGCGGACTCCAGCTGCTGCTCCAGCTCCACGATGCGCAGACCGAGGTACCCCGAGGACAACAGCAGGGCCACCATACTGGGGAACAGGCCAGCATCAGGCACAGGGGTCACCACCGGGCAGGGGGACAGGGCAGGAGCAACACCAGGCTCCCACGCACTCGCTTTGGGGACAGGGTGGCTGGGCCAGTGCAGGTGTCCAAGGGGAAGTGGGGGACCCCCAGGCTGCCAGTGCTGCACTGGGGAGCCTGCCTGTGCCAGGGTGCAGTGGGGACAGGGACCTGGGGGTGTCTCGAAGCCCCGAGGTTTGTGAGCAGGTCCTGGGGACTCACAGCAGCAGGTAGATGAGGATGATGGTGTTGCGGGAGCTCAGCTGCGCCGTGATCCAGGCCCATAGCACAGTGTGGGATCCCCCTGCCGGGATGGGGCAGTGTCAGTGCCGGGGGCTGCCGTGAGCCCCCCCCACCCCGGTCAGCTCTGCCCAGTGCCAGGGTCAGCCCTGGGGTCATGCCTCAGCATCATCCCCCTCCCCAGCTCCAGAGGCTGCGTGGCTTTGCCAAGGGCACCCACTCACTGCTGTTCAGAGCCAGCGCCGCCTCCTCTTCATCCTCCTCCTCCTCCTCCTTCGCTTGCCTTGGCATCGGGATCAGCCCATCTGTGTGCAACCAGGAGACAACTGCTAAGTACCCCAGGACCAGGGAGTGGACTGGGGGTTCTTGGGGACCCAGTGGGGGCACACTGGGCCACCAGGAGCTGATCCCGCGCTCCCCAGCACTGTGGGAGATGCTGTTTAGGTGGCCAAGGAAGGCACGGTCCCTCCTGGACCATGTCTGTCCGGGGAGGGTGAGCAGAGCCAAGAGCTGTCTGCAGGGCAGAAATGCGGGTGAGGACACGTGTGCTTGCACGACCAGGGCTGTGAGCACCCAGGGGACATGGGCTGTGGGGCAGCCACCCACCTGGTAGATCCTGGAGGCTGTCAGGCTCCGGGGTGCTCTGCTCCAGGTCCGACTGGCTTGAGGTCTGACAGAGGACAAGACCTGGTGGTGGTGCACGTCCCCAGAGCACCCGCCCCACAGCCATGGGGACACGGGTGGGACCCGATGGGACTCATGCCAGTTCCAAGGAAGGAGCTTGAGGGTCCTGGGGTCTGTACTGCCCTGGGCTGGGGCTTTTCAACTCCATGTCTCCCCCTGAAAGCCTTCCCAGGTGGCAGGCACCCACGCAGCGTGGGCTGCCGCCACCGCAACCATCCCCACCGCAGCCCAGCGGGCTGGGGCTGCACCTCCCTCTGCTGAAACCCTCCTGCCCACCATTTCCTGGCCTTACCCGAGACTTCCTAAGGACTTCCTTGTTGCCCAGAGAGTTCCAGCTCTTGTCCTGGACAAGGAGAGAAGAAGTGGGGTGCCGGCCACCCCCACAACCCTGTGATGGGGTGACAGAGCCACCAGGTGCTTGGTCCCCGGTCTGGTGCAGCACATACCTGCAGGTGTTTGCAGACCGACTTGAGGACCTGGTACGTGGCTTCCCGCTGGCGCAGCAACACGAAGAGGAACTGTCACAGAACAGGGAAAGGGTTTGTGCCACAGCTGCTCCCTCGGCCCCAGCCCAGAGCCTGCCAGGACCAGGACACCCCAAAGAGCCTCTGCACCGTCCCCGTCCCCACTCTCACCTTCTCCCCCTTGGCTGTGCGGATGCTGAGCGCGTTGGGCACCAGGAGCGCTGTGTTGGCCTTTTTGAGGGTTGAGATGGAAGCAACAGGGACCACCACCTGTGCCAGGGGGGCAGGCGGTGTCACCTACCCCTGGCTGCTGCCTGTGCCCCTGCTGGCACTGCTGACCCCACACCCGTCCCCAGCCCACCTTGATGTCCTTAAGCAGGAGGCTGGCGTGGAAGCAGATGTGGTGGGAGGAGATGTAGAGGCGGCCGTGGTAGGGCACCTCTTTCTGCCAGGCGCAGGAGAAGCAGGCCAGCAGTGCCTCCCGCTCGGCGAGCTCCCCAAAGGCTTTGCGGTAGCCGGTGGCATGCTTGCTCAGCTGCGGGAGAGGCCAGGGCATGGGGCTGGCATGGGGCAGAGCCCTGGCACCACCGGCATCCCGCAGCCCCCTGTTCTGCGGCCAGCTCTGCCACAGTACTAGGAGGGGTCCTCCCTCAGCATCCCACTGGGACCACAGCACTGGGGGCTGGGGGTCCCGTGTCCCCCCCCAGTGCCCTGAGACTCACCAACGGGGATGGGTGTCCCTGCCTGCCCGTGGCTGCCACAGCCTGCTCCGTCTCCTCGCAGAAGGGGGGGTCACAGGTTTTGGACCTGGTGGGAAGCAGCGAGCAGGGGTGAGCTGCGGGGCCGCCTGCGAGGCCGGCTGTGTGTGCACGTGGGTGTTTGTGCCCTCTCCCCAGGGCGAACGCACCCGGGGGGCACAGCCGGGCCCAGCTGGTGGGAGATGGGGGCTGGGGCGCAGGCTCGTGTCCCCAGCAAGGTGCAGCAGCCACCTGGTGAGCATGGGGTGCTCCAGCTGGGTGCCCACGCTGCCCTCCTCCTCCAGGCTCTGCCAGCGCTTCTCCTCCAGCACCCGCCTTCCACTCCTCCCCGCCATGAGGGTCCCGGTCCGACACAGCTGGGGGAGAAGGGACAGGCTGGGGGAGATGGTCCCACGGTGGTGTCACCAGCCAGTCCCTCCCAGGGGTGGGCATGGGGACAGGGGAGCAAAGCCCACCTGGTCACACTAACCCTTCTCCTGACCCCCCCCAGCTGC
>JAVJGJ010000047.1:47135286-47162248 GCA_035590215.1 Microhierax caerulescens | reverse complement strand
ACTCTGAAAAGCTGCCAAGTACAAGGATCCTGGAGGAAAAAAAAAAAAAAAAAAAAGGGGGAAAGGCTGAATTTTTAGCATTTTGAAGCCTCTTGCTTTCAAGCCCAGAGGCAGGTTAGCCGGTGGGTATTGCACTCCTCCCACCTCCCCTCTGCCAAACTACCGAGCCCCCCGCAGCACTGCCCATGCAGCCCAGGCAGGACAGGCACGAGCTGTGGGGGGGGGTGGGTGAGGAGCCGTTCCCCAGCCCACTGCAGGGCCTGGCACGGAGCAATGGTGCTGGCTGGGTGACCGAGCTGTCCCCAGGTAGTGACTGAAAGGGGAGAGTCTCTGGAAAGACTTTTGATAGATTATTTGGTAAATATATGAATATATCTAATGGCAGCAGCTTGCAAGAGCCCCAGCCTGTGCTCTCGAGAGAAGCACACCCTACAGCCTTCAGCATCTGCAGGCAAGGGGGGGAGCCTGGGTCCCGTACTTCTAGGCAAGAAAACATCCATTTGTGAAGATCCTCCCCAAATTCAGCACATGCCAGAAGGGAAGAGCTTTCCCCCCAGCCCAGTGACCTTCTGGGACCTGAGCATCCTGAGTGCTGCTGTGAAGACAGACCGGGGGGACTGAGCCCCAAGAGAGGGGTCCTACTTCCCCACTCCTCTACAAGGAACCTCAAGGACAGTCTGAAGATTGTAATGAGAATATATAGAGATTTTGACCCTCCTTCTCAAGTGAGGCTTGTAAAGCACATGAAAAAGACCTGGCTCCCTCTGGGCTAAAGGATTTCCTTTCTTCTCTCTGGGAGACAAGGATGGGATCGGATCGCTCGAGTTCAAGACTATGCGATGGTGCCCTGCTGACAGATGGATGAGCCCAGTCTGACCACTACTCAGCGACACCAAATCCTCTCACCCAAAGCCTGCAGCCCTCGAAAAGCAAACTCAGACATCCACAGCAGCGATTTCCAACAGCAGACTGGCAACATCCCAGTCACCCAGCTTTTTTTGTCCAACAGAGTCCGCGAACACAAGGCTGCCTGGTGCGATGAGGTGGCAGAGCCAGGCTTCTGCTCCTGCCTCCGGTGTGTGCAGACGTGCACGTGCCTCCCCGACGGCCCTGAGGTACGGAGGAAACGTGCGAACCCGATGTCCGTGACCCCCGGGTACTGGGTGGTCAGGTACACCCACGGGCATGCGAGGTGCTGGGTGGCTGCGGGAAGGATGCAGTGTCCGGACAAACCACACCTGGAGCCGGGCAGAGCCGGGAACTCGCAGTCCTGCGTGGCTGCTCGCTGGAGGAACGCGGTTCTCGTCCGTCCGTCCGTGCCTGTGTCCCCGGAGCAGGCGGCGGCGCGGCAGCCGGTGAGACGAAGCGTGGACTCCAAGCACAGAGGGACGGGGTGACGCAGCGGTCAGCACGTGGTGAAGGTAGAACCCATCGCGACATCCGGAGGAGAGCCGAGGTGACACGTCACTGTCGCCAGCACTGGTCTGCTGCCCCCGCACAGTGTTACAGATCAAGAGAGATCACTAGCGAGTTTTGAATCCAAGTAAATTGGCATGGCTACTTTGGACTACTGTAAGATGGGAGCAATTCTATTCAATGGCCTTTAATACGTTGCATTTACATAGCACCTTTCATCCCAGGGTTTAAGTGCTTTAACCAAAGTGGGTTCTGTACACCCATTAGCATGGGGGAAACCGAGGCACAGAGTGGTTAAGTGACTTGACTTAGGTCACTCGGCAAAACCGTGGCAGAGTCTGGACAGCCTTAGACCTCCTGACTCCATCAGTTGGTTAGACCACGCTACTGCCTCAAACGAAGCCACTCCGGTCCCTTGCCCTCCCCAGCAATGTGCTCCTACCAATTCTCCAGTGAGGTTTCACACTCCTTTCTGATCCACAAACATATGACCAAAAAAAAAAAAAGAAAAAAAAAGTGCAGTAAACTAAATGTTTTAAAAAGCACGTTTGTGCTGTCTCTGTGCAAAGATAAAAGAAATAAATACATGATTAAAAAATTAAAAAGGTTCACAGTATCACACATGGATAGGTAGCTACGGTAGTGCACATCTGGAAAACACTGTGTTACTACCCAGGATTCTCTACACCCAGCTGGATGTCTCCCTTGGGAGCTGTGGGTGCGCGGGTGATTTCTTTGCTGCCCACATCTGGGGTAAGTAGAAATACACGGTTATAGTTTTGCTCCGTTCTGAAATGCAGTGCCCAGGATCCTGCAGTGCAGCAATACTGGTATCAGCAAGCTCTTCCCCATCCCACTGGAACGGCTGCATCAACGAAAAGGGAACACATCGACCTGCAGAGGGAATCGCTGCTCTCTGGGGCTTCTGTGTCTGCATAGAGATTACTGCAAGAGGCAGAGAGAAGAGAGTCAGCACCCAGGCACCCATCCTGCGCTCAGGTCCGAGCCCAGCCAACTCCCCCAGCTCAAAAAAAGCAGGATGACAGAAGGCTGCTTGCTTCCTATTCTCCAGCAATGATAACACGACTGGAGAACTTCAGCTCCCCAAAGTTTTCCCTGCACCAACCGATCCAGGACAAGCCACAACAACCCTCGCCGAGCGGCCCGGGTCTCTGCCAGCACGGGAGATCCCACCTGCTGCCGCGGAGGCCACGGCGGCTCCCACTGCAAGCTCTGACCTCAACCCACCGGGCACGCGGGACACGTTTCTCGTACACTTACTGTATCGCTCTCCTCATCGGAGACAGAGTGGAGCTGAGCGCTATAGTGGAGTGGGGAGTAAACCCAACTCCTCTCGTCTGTCGGCTGCCAGAGTGGCCAGAGACGGCGGGGAGAATGCAAGGAGAGCAGCAGCAGAGCAGGGAGCAAAGGAGAGAAGAAGAAAAAAAAAAAAAAAAAAGAAAATAAAAATAAAAGGAGAAAATAAAAAGAGTAGGAAACAATACAGTAAGAACAGCTGTCCATCTGGAGGGAGAGAACCGAGCTCGGTGCCAGCTCTCAGCAGGAGCCTTCCTCATCCTCAGTACATACCTGCTCCCTACCAAGCTGGGACAGGGGGCAGCCTGCCAGCAGCTGCCATCGGACCCTGCTCCAGCTGCCGTGGGGATGGCACCACCTCTCCTTTGGCAGGGAGACAGTTTTAGAGCTTTTGAGATGCCAGGGAAGCCTTGGTGCCCTGCTGCAGCATCACCCTGGCTCCAGAGAAACCGAGACATGGGACGTGACTTACCCAAGGGCAGCGATGGAGCTCTCAGCTCCTGCTACCCACTCCCAGCTCTCAAGCTCTGTTTCCTGAGCCCCGTGTGTGCCACAGGCAGGTGTCTCTGGTATCCAGGAGGGCTTTTTACAGTGAGACCTGACCTGGTTTGCTGTGCCTTCCCCCTTCCCTGCAGGCCAAGCAAGGCAGCAATGGGTGGGATAGACCATGGTGGATGGTGGCCACAGAAGGGAAACAGTTATCACCAGTCTCGGAGACAGTGGGGTGATGGGAACAAGTACCACAAAGGAGGTAAAACACAACCGGACCTCAGACAGGATGAGGGGGGAAGGGGATGTGTGTTAAGGGAGTGGGCTACCACAGCACTGGGCACTGGTGTGACAAAACACGCTTCTGCTGCCGACACTGCACACACCAGCCCGGGCAGATTCAAGGGCTGGTGGCTGCTTCCAGCGTTCCCAGAGGGACCCACACTTCCACTGCAAACAGGCTCTTTTATCTCCCAGAGAGAAGAAAAAAGCCCCCTTTGACTCAGCTTGCGGTTTGCAAAGGAAGAGAAATGGAACCAGCTACTTGGAAGAAGCCTGGGGGGGGGTTTCCCAGCCTGGGAACCAAGTGTGACAGTCTATGAGGTATGAGGAAACACAAGAAGCCAGAGGAGCTTTGAAGCACTGGGCTCTGCATGCTGAACCCCATCAATAATTGCAGCTATGTTAGCAGAGACCGCTGGGAGGAAGGAGGGAAGAGAAACCCTTGCTTGGAGCTTCTTACAGGGCTCTGCTAGAGGTGCAGGAAAGCTCAACAGGGCATAAAGTCTGTCCCACATCCTGTTTTTCATCCATCCTGACCGAACCACATGCTCCAGTCAGCCCCTTTCAGAACCTTTTAGGAGCTCAGAGCATTTGGGGAGCTGCAAACCCAGCAGGGAGATAAAGGAGCATCCGGCGCTTGGTATTAACCCTCTTGGCGCTGGGGCAGCCAAACCCAGCCAAGGGGGCAGGAGGAGCTACAGGGTGGGTGGGGGGGGGTCTGCGCATTTGCCCACAGTGATGCAGCACTTTCCTCATGCCATCAGCATGTTACTGCCCCTGCTTCCCCATGCACCCTGCCTGATGCCCTCTCCCCTGCGTCCCTGCTTGGTACCACAACGGCAGGTGCTGGGGAGACCACACTAAGATGCTTGTGTGGAGGCTCTGACAGCACGGCCATTACCCTCTCAGGACGTCAGCTCTCCTGAAGCCTGACAAGGGAAATACTAAAACCCAGAACAGTCTGAGCTCTGGATTCAGTCCCTAAATGCTCAACTGTCTCCCTGCATGCTTTGGAAAGGAAAACTCTCACTGCTCACAGAAAACTTGCAGCAAGGAGGGAGCACATCAGTGATGTTGGAGAGCAGAGGGGCTGGAAAGCAGAAACCATCCCTAACCCCACAGCAACTCCTACCTTATCTGGGTTTATGAGCTGTTCGCCATCCCAGCCACAAGCCTAAAAGGTTGTATTAGCAACTGAATTTTTAGCAGCTTCAAAACATCTTAACGGTCTCTTTGGAACCCCATCTGGCTTCACGGAACCCCATCGGCCAAGGGAGCCGAGTGTAATATTATCTACAAAGGCTCAGGTGCCTCCTCGGCCAGGTCTGGTGCTTGTAAATTTGTCCCAAGGGCTGGGTGATATTGCAGCCCATCCCACGGCAGCAGCTGTGTCACCAGCCTGCAGAAAAGCTGGGCAGAGGATGTGTTTCTGCCAGATCCTACAGGGAGATCCACTTGTGTAATTTTGATATGCTTCTCCGCTTTCTGCTGGGCTGGCTCCTAAATGCCACACAACACAGAGCCACAGCAGCCAAGGGAAACGGGAATGCTGGCCCCAGTGTTTCAAAGCTGCAGCTCTGCTCCCCTACGTGCTAGCGCGTTCACTTACAATCCCAGAGGAAAGCGAGGTGCTTCGGAGTCTGCGCTGGCGGGGAGAGTAAATCCAGTACCTCCCATCTGTGAACTGGATAGCCCCAGGGCAAGTGAGGTGAGAAAGGAAACAGAGGAAAAAAGGATGATGTGAAAGAAAGGATGAAAGAGAAAGCAAAAACCAAGGGGTTGGGCAACTCCAGGCCTGAATGGATCAGCGGACAGGAAAGCCGTGCGTGCAAAGAGCAGTGCCCATGCCCTGCCACAACCTCTGCACTTTTATTCCCCTGTGGGTGAACAGGAGGATAAAGTGCTCTTCTTTCAGGAGCAGACTTCCAAAGATCAGATCACAGTCCCTGGGACTTGACAAATCATCCTCTGCACACCACATCCCTTCCCCAACCATCGTCCCTAGAGCACGCCTGCAAGAGAGCAGCTGCTGTGGTCCAAGCCCCGCTGGCACTCTGGTGCAGCCTTGCTTGAGCTCCAGCTCAAGTGGTTTTCCAAGGAGAACACCCACGGGAACCCAAATCAGCTTTTCCCTTCATCCCAGCAGTGACAAACACTCCACAGCACACGACACACATTTAATGCAAAACTCAAGGACTCGGATGAAGTATGAAATGCTGATGAGCAGTCAGTCACACTCTCTGTGAGCACACCGCACACAGATGGTTTCCTCCAGATAGAGGGGTACCCCTCAAGTTGAGAGGAGTCCATATGCCCAGGGACAGGGAGGAAGAGGAGCTGACCTTGCTAGGAGACACTTGCCAGTGGAGCAGGCAGCATCTGCAGGCAGCCTGTACACCGCTGCCATCCACAGGCAAAGAAAGCAGCCAGTGTTAGAGGGAGCTGCCTGCAGTTTGAACAGCATGCACAAAAACCCCAAAGGGACAAGCTTTTAAAAGGGAGCCGATTCCTTCCACAGCTCCCGTGAGCCTCGGAATGCCTCTGCAATGAGTGAGCAGCTCTGCAGCAGTCACACAAGCACAGGGGAAGGCAAACATTGTCATTTTTAGGTTAGAGTGAAGGAGCTCATCAGAAGGGCTCAACTCCTCTCCCTCACCCTATAACCGACAGCGACGAATCGGAGCAGGAAGGAGCTGGGCACGTCTTAATGAGCAGGTTCCAGTGCCCAGGCACGGTGGGGAGCTCTCACTGGTCAGACCTTCAGCTCTGCTCTGGGAATCCACAGGGCAGGTGGGACACATCGCTAAAAACTCTTCTCAGGTTTGCAGAAGCTGCTCAGACATTGCAAGAGCTGACCGAGGAACACAGCGCCAGGCTCCACGGCACTCTGCTGCCAACCAGCAACCACCTCACTTACTCCCTGTCTCAGCACTAGACTTCCACTGCATCACCTAATGCACCTGCCTGCAGGGAAAGGAAAAGCCAGAGTTCACCAGAGCCCGAGGTCAACCCCACTGCAACCACCTCCCTCTGGCTCTAGGCCACTGTGGCACGTTTGTGTTGAGGAGAACAGCCAGGCTCCCCGGCCGAGGAAGGGAGAACCTCCCAGCTGCACCTGCATTCGCTTTGGCTCATCGTGGGACTGAACACGCTGGCCTAGATAAGCCCTTCAGCGCTTGTGCTTGCAAGTGGTGCAGCACACCTACGGCTACATCCACAGCAGCAGCAGCACCACCCCCGTTTGAGCCTCATGAGATGCTCTTTTGAGCTCTCCAAGGGCTCATCCATCTCCCTCTGTGTTAAAAAACCCATCCAGCATTAAGACCTCGAGGTGCTCAACAGGAAAATGGCACAGGGCAGACGCTGCCCTGAAACTGAGACTGTTACAGCCTCGCCCAACCTTTCCCTTTGCCTACACCTCTAAGAGGCCGGGTGGAGAAGGCATCTTACAAAGTATATGTCTGTGACTGGCACGTCATCTTCATCCGAGGCCTGGCTGGCTGGTTCGGAGGCCTGGCTGGCTGTCTCCACCTCCACTGTAGCTGTGGACGTTACGATGGCACAGGCTGAAGAAGCCGCCTCTCTAGAGCGGGGAAAGAAATGACAGAGTCTAGTCACTGCGACCAGCAAAGGAGCAAGCAAGACTCTATGATTTATTACAGAGGGGCTGAAGATGCTCCGCTGTCACATGCGGAAAGGTCAGGTCAGCCAGGTAAGTAACAACACTCGGCTTCACCCAACTGTCTGGGGGAGGACGCATCTCCCCAGGCAATCAACCAAGTCAGCCTCCAGCAGAAGCTGCCACAGCTCAAACGACACCGGGTAGGGCTCTCCAAAGCAGCCCAACACTCACTCTTTGTCATCTTCTTCAGGAGCTACAATCTCAACGTCACACTTGGGCTCCAGCTCGACACTGATCTGCTGAAGCTCCTCCTCAACCCGCACCTCCTCGTGTGACCTGGAAACCAAAGAGACAGCCCGAAAGCTTAGGTGGGCACTAGTTACGCACGGTCCTCAATTTTAGATCAGCCTGAATCAGTCCCAGGTCAGCCCAGCTTCTTGCACTACAACCTCCCGCAGCAGCAAGCCGTGCGGGTCTGCCCCAGCATGAGGCTGCTGCCAGCCGCCCGCAGCCCCCAGCTCCCGGCACAACTCGAGCTGTTCATTTTGGTTCAGAGGGAGCAATCAGACCTCCCAGGATTGAGGATTCGGATAACCCAAACCCCCAGGCAACCGTCGGTCCTGTCAGCCTGCAGTGCTCAACACTAACGAGGTGGGAAAAGAGGACAGGGAATAATTAGCCAGTGCTGCAGGAAAGATGGGCAGCGTCAAACGGAGCATGGGGAAGAAAGAGGAAAATTGGCCTCCAGGGAAAACCTGTGCCCAGAGTTTGCCCGGCGTTGCCCATCACCTGCACAAGGGCCAAAGCCTCCAACTTTTTTCGAGATTCCCAGCCCACCAAAACTGCTCAGGTGCGCTCCAGGGTTAACACCAGATCTTCCTGCACGCCCAGGAGCTGTACGTGACAGCCTTCAATTTAATACCTCATGCTATTAAAATAATTGCTCGTGCTAGTGGGGCTGGCTCCACAGTCCTCATGGGAAGGAGGAGCGGGCGCTTGCCAAGCCCAGGACACAGTCTCAGGGAAGGGATGAGCACCGCGTTCCTCGGCAGCACCATCCTGCTCCACGCTGTCCCTGGCTGGGAGCCGGAGCCAGCAGGCGGCACTCCTGACCGGCTCCGTGGTGCTGGGGAACTCGCTCTTCTCCTCCTCGCAGGGGTGGATCTCCGAAACCCGCAGGGAATTCCCCAGCTGATTAGAATAACCAGAGGTGTGACGCGTTCTTGAGCAAATTGGATAAGGGCTTTTTTCATTTCAGCTCAGGAATGTCAATTCACGCTTTAATCACATTGCTCTTGCACTGGCTGTCACCAGGGGATCACAGAGTGCTCTACAAATACACGGGTCCCTGCTCTCCTAGGAAGGGCATGCTGAGACACCGACACCAGAAACGGAGAAACTAGGCAAAAAATATTTATGTGGGGTGGTTGTAGCTGTGGTAAATCTGTGACTGACAGCTCTACTTCTGACCAAGATGCTAAGCTTCCTCTCGGGTCCAGGGGCAGCCGCATCAATTCACCTGACCTATTTCTGGATGAGCAGTCACCTCCTCCAGCATCTCCCTCCATCAGGCACCGAGGGAGCCCGGAGTAACTCGCATGAAGTCACTGCATTTTGCCAAACGGGTCCCACCACTGGGTTTAAGTCTCCAGTTTTCAGCAATTTCAGACAATGGATTCTGCAGGAGGTGGGATGCTTCACAGGTGCCTGGAGCTTCAGCAGGTTCTGCAAGTCAACAGTAAGTAGGTCCTCACCCTCCAGTGACAGTAATTTACCAAGATTCAGCAACATGCAGCATCCAGAGGTATTTTAATTAAGAAATACCACGGAAAGGTTGGTTGGTTTTTTTCCACAGCGTATGCAGTCTGAAGCTCTGCAAATAACTAAAAGCTAGGAATGAGGGCAGTTGTCTGTAAGATGGTGCAAGCCCTCATCTTCTGAAGTCCTTGCCTTCCTCTGAAACATCAAACATCGACCGCAGGGAGAGACGACGTCAGCCTGTCCAGCAGCTCCTCTGGCTACAGCATACCCCAAGCCTGAGTCTCTGACGTGCATTTCAAGATCTGCACTTACAAGATGTCCCAGAAGCTAGGGCAGCTTCAGCAGCAAATGCAGGGTCTTCACGCAGATCCCACTGACACAGGCAACGGGGTCATTTTTACTGGTGCAAAACCACGAAAGATATTTATATGAGCCTCTAAATCTGGACATCCCTACGCAGCAGGGGATTTTCACCCTACCTTGCCCTCGGCTCTGAGCCACCTATTACCACAGGAGGGAAAGACAATTCAAAGTACCCGAGTTTCTGAAAACACTGGAAGCTGCTTCTCTGGGGGCTAAGAGCGCTCGGTGCCTCAGAAAGTCAAAGCCCTTTCCCGTGTTCACCCCCACGGCACGCAGGCGGCCGGCAGACACACAGAGGGGGAACGTTCCCGCTGTTAAGGCTCAACTTACCCAGACAGGGACACAAACAACCTTCCTCGATTCTGGTGCTGGTTGGGTGGGGAAGTTTGGACAACTCAGTTGTCCCGTTTCCCATCAAATAACAGGGGTAATATTTACGATTCCTTGCAAAGCACTGAGAGATCTGCTTGTAAGGAAAATTCTGCATAAGAAATGGGGATTATTTGGCTGCAGGAAGAAGCCCATCATCCTACAGAGGACCATGCCAAAACCTTGGTGCTGCTGAGATTCACATTCTGCCCTCCAAAAGACCTTTGTGCAAGGACACATGTGAGGTGTCTGCGCAGCAGTGCGAGAGGAGACGGGACACTTCTCACCTGCCATCCTGCCCTGAGGAGTGTGTGCGCCTCCTGCAGAAAGAAACCAGAGAAGTAGAGTTTGAGGAGCAATTTAAGACAGAAACCCTACACTGCCCCCAAATCTAACTCCCCACCCCATGAGGGAGATGTTCTACTTAACAGCTGACACTTCTCCCAGCAATAATTAATCCCATCAAAGCTGCGTCTGCTTGCTCCCAGGAGAGATTTAATTAAAATCGGTCATTAGCATTCCAGAGCATAGGGCAGCCTGCTGAGATATGCAGCACGAAGAGGAACGGCTGCTGCCTGACGCCAGTGAGGGCAGGGGACGAGCACTGTTCTCACCTGTACCTGGGCTGCTCAGAGGTCTCCGAAGGGGATCGCTCGGGAACAGAGAGGGATGTCGAAGATAGTGTTGTGGCTATGGAGGCTGTGGTAGCTTCTTCAAAGGAAGGAGGTGTGCAGGGTAGCAGGTCTGGCCTGCCTGCTGGCCCAGCGTGCAGGAGGGATGCAGGAAGAAAAAAACCAGATATGTAGGTCAAACACCAACACCTTACCTATATCAGCCCTGTGTGAGGCTGATCCACCCGCACACCTTCACTGGGACTGGTCACTTCAAACCACAAACAGGCCAGTTTAGCTGGGCTCATGAACACAGCACCTTCTCCCAGGGCATCCTCTAGAGAAATCCAGTAAGCACTATTTCCAGCATGACAGACAGACACTGCAGGAAATGTAATGCCAATGAAGAGATCTCACTGGTAACCAAAGCTGGATTAAAGGCTTGGATCGCAGAGATAAATATCCAAGTGAATTAAGAGATGAACTGAGTGCTCACTGCTTTGCACGGGTAGCAATCCATGCACTCGAGGAGCCTGTCCCTTGCCACTCATCTGTAAATCCAGCCCAGATGGAAGTGATGAAAAGGCAGCACAGAACCAGGCCATTCACCTTTTTTTCCAGTGGCAAAATCTTGCCCCTTTGTAACTGTCCAAACACCGCCACTAGAGTCCTGCAGTTCCTAGTCATCCCCACATACACACTTTTTTATTTTAAAGGGTGGAAAATTCAACTTTCTGATTACATTTGGGCTACGACTGCTGGTGCCAGTTGGCAGCGGCTGCCTTGCAGCAGTGACGCAAGCAACCATTTTTACTGCAGAACCACACTGTGCTGCAAAGAAGGGATTTGGTCTTCTTCGATGCAGAGGCATTGCTTCCCCAATCAACTAACTGCTGGTGCTGTGACAAAACAATATACTCTTACCTTCTCCCCTGTCCTGGTTAAGTTTAGCACCTGCAAAGCACAGCAAGACATGCAGTGAAGAGCTATCCATCAAGGAAGACACGGTTGGTGCACAGTGGGGAATTTGGCGAGAACAGGGGAGGATCCTAAGGAACTGCTAGGAAAGAGAGGGTAATCACACACCCGTCAGCCACCAAACGAGACCGTTACCTTCGTCATCCAGCGTGGGGTAACTCCTGGCCGCACGAAGGTCATACTGCGTATCGTCCTTTTCGGAGGGAAGCTGGCTGGCTGAAAACGCAGCTGTGGGACCAGCCGTCTTGACAGCTAGCAAGGCACTACGCCCTTTCTTGGAGGGAGACGACTTCAGAGCTTGATGAGAAGAGTCAATGAGAAGCGAAAATTACCACCAAAACCTACTGTGACACCAAAGGCACTTCTCCCTTCACGGGGAGAGGCCTCTGCCCTCCGACACACACGTGTGCTCTGCAAGCGCCACCTCCAAAGGGCTGAGCTGGAGTCAGGATGCAGGGAGAGCTCCTGGGGGGGAGAGGGGGGGATCTGAGCAGAACAAAGCAAGCCGTGACAACCTACGTACGGGCTTTGCAGTTCCCCAGCTTTACTCTGTATTACAGTGGAAAAGCCTGCTCAGATTCCAGCCCAGAAACTCTCCACGTGGACTGAAGCAGCAAGATCGAGATAAGGCTTGCCTCACATCACAAGGGCAACAACAGCTCTCAGACTAGGTACTTACAGGAATTCTTTCGAAACACTGTGTTGGTCATGAATTTGAAGAATCTCTCTGCATAAAAGCTGGGTCTATGTACTGACACCGTGTCCTACAAAGGCAAGAAGCAATTGTTTAATTTTTAAAATTATCCCTCAAGGCAGAATTTCTGTAACAACCAAGGCAGATTTTTTTATCCCAACACTTAGCACTGACAGAGCCTTAAAATGGAAAGGCTTAACTGAAATGATCTGATTAATGCTATAAATAAGCCTGAAGCATTGCCTTCGATTTGATTGCATTTGATTATATTCTTGCTGTAATTTTATAATGGATTTTGGTGATTTTATTCCTTCGTAGACTTCCTGAATTTTTTAAATATTAGCCCAATTACATACATGAAATGTCTTCTGGCTTTGCTGGCTGACATTCAAAGCACACCTGGCTACCTTTGTGTATGACACAGACACTAAAATTCAGCTGAGGGTCTCCACACATTTCAAATGTTTTGTGCTTTTTGTTTAAAATAGTAAAACCGAAGCTGTGTCCTCTTCTGACATTCTACTGTGCTACCATGACTTGGCAACTACCCATCTCCTTTGCCTTAATATTTAAGGGAAGCCAGGCTATGCAATGCTGAAAAACAGTTTCCACATCCAAGGCTGCTCCTTCGTAAACATCTGCCTACTGCAGGAGACAAGACAGCAGGGCAACACTGAAACGGATTTATTAACAGATAGCTTACTGAAGTGGAAACACAGTCAATCACCAGAGAAAGCAAAACACAGGGCTCCTCGACACATACACGACTGCGCGCACCTTGTGCGTACAGCTCCTGGTATCGTGGGGAGCAGGAAAATGACAGATGGGAGCAGAGGAGGGAAGCTGGTATCACGACAGCTAAACATGCGAGGAGGTGGAGCGAGCAAGAAAACCTGATTGGGAATAAGTGGCACTACACCCCTGTGGAGGCATAAGAGGCAAGAACTATCCCTTTCATCTGCTTCAACTGTGCCAGTTCAGGCGCTATAAATAGCGAGGTAATCGGTAGCAACTAGCACACATGAAGCCAAGGCAGGTAATCCTGCCGAGGGCTGGACAGTCTCTGCCTCGATACAGGCACTCACCCCATCATGGACCAGGGCCTTCCAGGTATGTTCTAGCTTCTTGATGAACCTAATTCCATGGGAGAAGTGGAGAGAAAAAGAGACAGATTCAGGCACATACTCTGTATCTAAGTCACCTTTCATCCCCCACACAGGAGAGATCACGGAGCCGCTAACAATTCCTCCTTCATCTGGAGTGTTGCTTTCCTCCAGCCGAGAGGTCGGCCGAGCACACCGGCATCTCTGCAGTCAGGTCGGGACTGCCCGGCAGCCCTATGGGGACGGACGAGCTGGGCTGGAAGAGGGACAGAAAGCCATCTTCCACCCTGGAGAGATGCTACCCATCCCAGGCACAGGGACAGGGAAACTCCTTTATAAGCAACTCATTCTATCTTAGAAAAATGGCTCCGTGTCACCAGCTATTCTAAGGACAAGATAAAAATCCACGGCCCCCAACAGGCATCGACAGACAGCTTTAGGCAGCCTGCCTACTCATTATCAAACTGTTTCGGAGAAGAAAAACTTCCTGCTTTCATTCAGAATTAAAGTAGATGTTAAAAGACAGACAGCTTCAACGTTACCTACCTGTACGACTGAAGGATATCTATTATTCCTACGTGCAGCAGGAGCCGCTCTCCTTTGCCGTTCACTGCTGGGATCCCTCCCATCCTGCAGGCAAAACAAGAACCTCAGCGAGTGCAGCCTCAAAAAGAACAGCCATAAACCCCCGAGCCCTGCGGAAGGGTGGACAGCAGCGCTGAAAAAAGGGCTCTGATGAGGTCAGGCAACGCGAAACCTGCAAAGGTTGACCATGGGAAGTCACCTACTGACACAGGCCATGTCCCACCCGGTGCCTCCGGGGTTACTGCCTGCCCGGGTCGCCAAACACCAGCTATCAGGGCAGGACCTGTGTTGTGTGCCAACAGCTCTACCTGGGCCAGAAAGCACCACATCATTTTTTCTTAGCTACAGGACATTTTGTTCCGGGGATCAGGTTATTTATCAGGTCAACGTGAGCCGTCTACCCTCTTAGGGCAGGAAACTGGTAAGGACAAGGGTATTTCCAGTCCCATCCATGCTAATATCAGTCCTGCCGAAGGTGCAGCAACCGCTAGCACCAGCACACAACAGAAGCATGCAGGTATCAGGCAGGCCACTGCAATTAATGATGCTACTTCAAAGAATGGAAGCACCAAAGTATTATCCCGGCTCCACCGTGACTGATCCTTCATCAAAACTGGAGCAGCTGGTTTCAGACAGCAACAAACAGCAAACTCCACAATTTGTTAGAGAGCTTGGTCCACAGAGACAGTCACAAAAGCCACCTGCAGCCCGAGAGCCATAGACCGGGCACAGCACCGGACAGGTTTTGGGCAACCCCCAGCTCCCCCAGTTACTCTAGCACTTGGTTACACCGCTGTTTGCTACCGGCGCCGGGCTGGCTCAGGGTACTGTCAAGGATTCCAAAGCTGGAGTGATGGAGAACAAACTCCGAGCTCCTAGGGACAGGCTGATCCCTACTACCACTGCAGCAGCTGGATGCTGAGCAAGAACCGAGCTAGTTTCTCCTCCCCAGAGCACGGGTGGATGTTTAGAGGCTGTTACAGGAGCTGACAACCTAGAGACTGGCCTAAGAAGAGAGAGTGCTGTGAGGCTGGAGTCTTCCAGAATTATTTCCCATGCCAGCTTTCCCCCTTCCACACCACACTGCTTTACTGGCAGCTGTACCACAACCCCCAGGAGAGATGCTTACTCTTAACAGTTCATATTGCTTCATTAGGGATTAATGACTCCACCTCTACCCCTCCCAGCAGTGCAAGCGAACCAGGTTTTCACCTACGTGTCATCTGTGTCTATGGACTCCCCCCGGGCAGCCCCACCCTGGATGGACTCCATGGCCGTGGAGTAAAGTGCCTTCTGCCCCACAGGACGCTTCTCATCCGACGTGCTGTGGGCTCCCTCAGACTGCCGCTCCCGTTCTTGCTGGTCTATGTTATGAACCCCAAGCAGGAGGCTGTAGTCCATGATTTTAAAACTTTCCAACACCTATAGGTTAGCATTGAGTTTAAGAACAAAGACAAAACATCAGGCCAGCAGCTCAGACACAGCACAGATCCCAAAGCATGGAACAGCCCGTCTACATTCCCACTAACAACTCCTTTGCCAGAGCCTGAACGTTTGTTTCTGAACCAACAGTCATCTCTGGACTTGACTGCATAGAGTTTGGCCATCCCACAGTCAACCCAAAGGGCTGAAGGCTTGCAAATAACACTGTTGTACCAGGTAGCTGCTGCATACTGCATAGGAAAAACGTATTTGGTCCCAACAGACCAGCGACAAGTGGAGCAGGCTGCCACAATTTGATGCACCAGGCAAAGGAACACAGCCTTCATCATCAGAGGCTGTCAGGAGATCTAACTCCACTGCTTGGCTTTCGGGGAAAAGGGCAGCAGAGGGGATTTATCCTGCTTTGGGGTTAGCAGATTAGCAAGGCTCTCAAACATTTGCTCTTCCTCATGCTCAAGAACCACAGAACTTCATTAACTTGCTCCCCAAGCTGCCCCGCTCCTTACCAGACAGTCTCGTTGCAACGTTTTCACCAATGCACTGAAGGTGTCTGCATCCAACATCAGGCCCTCGGGCATGTCTTGTATGAAGTCTAGATCCTTGTACGTAGGGCTGGATTTTTCTTTTTCCTTCTTGGATGCCCGGCGTTTATAGGTTGAGCCTTTCAGGTCAAATTTCAGGTGCATTTTCACCACGCGAGGCAGAATGTTGTTCATCACAACCACACGGATGTTTTTGCCCCCTGATTGCACACAGTACAGTCCATAAAACTTTGGCAGCAGTGTCCGTGGGTTCTGGTTCAGATTCTGGGTTGGAAAAAAGCATGGGGAAAGATCATTTTGGCAGAAGAATCTTGCTGTGTTCAACACAAAGCATGTTAACAGATCTTGGAACAGACTAGGGATTCTTCACACACAGATTTTCTGAATTTTACATGAAAGCTTACTGTACACGTTTGACAAACTATTACATTCCAGTGGCTTTAGGACCTGAAAATACCACTATGCCTTGAATACAGGGAATGAGATGTTCAGCACTCTCTGGGCAAATAACCAAGTCTGGAAATTCCCCACTTTCCCCTGCAACAGCAGCTAAAAATGGGAAACCAAACAGGAAGAGAAATAAACACAATGAGTGGGAACTTCAAGTTTAAGAATAACAGCTATCTTCATCTCTTCAGAAGCATCAGAAATCAAGAGCTGTTCTCTGGCCCAGAATAAACCAAGGACAGGGTATTTTTTAAACAAAACAACATTAATTTTCTCCTCCTTTTGCAGAGCTGCTTTATAAAACACAGTTGGCCAGAGAGCACGGATATCCTGCTCTGCTGTCATAGCCTTTTTTTAGGCAGCGGTATGATTAGGAATGACGTGACAGGCATGATTTGCTTGTTCAGCTTTGGGGAAGTTTGGAAGGAAACAGAACATCTCTGCACGCTACAAAAGAAAGGACAGACCTGACAGATTCTCTGACAGATGACAGAAGCATGATTGTATTAAAACTTCATACCCCTCCTCATCTCACCTAACCAGGCACATGAGCAAGCCCTCTTTGGGAGTGCACTGCTCAGCACTGTGCCAGCGAAAAGCAAGGGAGGCAGGGCAAGACCAAACACAAACAGCATTTGCCCAGCTTTTTAAACAGCTTTTTAAAACAGCTTTTTTTTTTTGCCCAGTTACTTTAAAGTAACTCAGGATGAAACCACTCTGCTTCCTTTCCACTGACTCCTTTTATTTACCCTGGGTGGGTTTCCCAAGAAGAAGCAGAGAGATCGTGTGTTAGCACCGCAAGAACCCACAAACACTGGAATACTACAACGAGTAGTACATAACTCTGCTCCAGACAGGTAAGTTCAGTTTAATTCGTTACACTGATTCCTAGCCAGGACAATGGTACAATTCAGGACAACAGTGCAACTCCCATTCCAAAATTCCCCCAATGCCCATTCAAAACCCTCCACTTGATTTACTATATACACCAGGCAACACTTTCCAAGAAAGCTCATCCCATCCAGGAACTTGAGCATCACTTGCAGAAGCAAGCGGCCGGCTGTCAGCTGTATACAAACACCCAAGACCCTGTCTCGCTTTGGCAAGTTTTCCCCAGTAAATACTGAGCAAGGCAAGTGTTTTCATAAAAACAGCGTACGATCACACAAATCCACTGCGACACGCACACAGACGGGGCAGCACTAATGCTGCTTGTGATCACCTTCTCCTCGGCGTCTCCCTGGCAAACAAACTGCTAGATGGTTCTAACTGAACTTCAGTGCCCTCATCTGCGGAGCTGGACCCTTCACCACCGTTACACAGGGAGACAGCTCCTGGTTTATGTGCCACAACGTCAGGTTTGGTTCTCATTTACTACTCGTCACCACGTGCAAGTCCTCTGGGTCTCAGTGCCTTGCTAGGCTAGAGATTTAGGCAACAACGATCTGCAGCAGACTGGATGTGCAAAGCTGGCTGATCCCGTGGGAGTCTTTAGCTTGGTACTGCAGCCAGCGGGAGCCAGCAGCTGCCTTCAGAGCAACTCTGTTGGAACAGCAGGCACGGGAGATGCCCAGGGACAGCAGTGGTTTCCCCACAAAACCAGGGTGGTTGTGTCCCTGCAATCAACAGCCATCCTCAAAGCCAGGCTGAGGCAGATGCGTGGTGCCAAGCAAAGAATGAACTAGTGCTGGGAAAAGGACACTCAGACACACACATCTAAGAAACCATTTTCAGGCCAGAACATGCCTAGAAGCTGTGGCACAATTACCTGCCTCAAGTTTACCCACAGAGTTTGCAAACAGTTGGCAGGGTTTGTGCTCCTGGGACTGGCTTCACGACACACTTAACGTCGTCCCTGGCACGGGGCTGGCAGGCCATAAGAAACCCAGGTGAAGGACATGCCCCGTGCAATGCTTGGGACAGAAACGCTGCCACTACAAACCCAAGACTGGTCCAAGCTGCTGGGAAATACACACCATGTAGTAGCCAGGAAGGAGCTTCTGTAGGAATTCAGCCTCCTTGTGCATCACAGTTTTTATGATGAATTCATCATCGCTGGTGACATAGAAGAGGGAACCACTGGCACCAGGGTTTGACAGCTCTATCAGAGGCTCATTACATAATGAATACTAGGGAAGAAAAGAAAAAAAGATGATGTTTTTAGCCCCCACTCATTGCACATTGAGTTCTATGCCCTTGAGGGCTTTCCCCAGCATGCTGTCTCCCTGAGAGATTAAGGGGTAGAAAAGCTTAAGTGAGAACTATTTTCATTATAGGTTAGGTCTAAGCAGCAAAGCTGATGGACAATTTACAATTAGAGGCTGCGATTACAGTTCAGAGCATCCCAACTGCTCAGAATCAAGCTAATCATCTGCTTTCAGTAACACCCAGGCTTCATAATGACATCTTATCTTTCCCCATTGTGTGTGTATCACATTTAGGCTTCTTTCAGCACATTACTGCAAGTGCAGACAGAAAGTCAGGATTTTAGGAGATATGACAGTCTGCTCAGGGCACCACGTGTCACTGTGCTGGAGGGAACACAATGCACACTGGCTGTTCTCAGCAGCCCCCTCTGGCCTTGTGCTCCCCTGTTAAGAGTGGATTTTTACAGCCACATCCCCCCCACCTCGATCCTGCTAGAAACAGAGGAAAAGTATTACACCAGTGTCCAGACACAAGAAGGATCGGCGCTGTGTAAGTGCAGCAAGGGGTACTGCACTGGGAATTGAACTGGGAGGACATTTCCAGATATCAGTATGCAAAGAGCAGATCCTCAAATGAGGACCTGCCCAGCAGCAGGGGAAAAAAAAAAAAAAAAAAAAGAAAGTGCAAGCACACGTGTCAGCAGCTAGGTAGCTAGGTACGAACCCCAAGGTACCTGAGCAGGTCGAGTGCCTTCAGGGCAGTATCATGTCAGAGCTGTCACAGCAAGAGGTAAGATGAGGAGAGGGAGGTAGGGTATGTAAGGGACATAATCAGAGCAATAAATTAAATGCTCATCATTAGGTACTGAAAACAGCTTTCAGCCCTGCACAGATTAATGATCCAAGACTTTACCAAGTTAATTATCTCATGCATAATTAAAGGCATTTGCTGCCGTGGCAGGCAAGAGACAATCAGGGGAAGCAGAAGCAACAAATCAGAGCCATGACCTTTGCAAGTGAGGCAGACTCTTTGCCTTACCCAGGTTTTGAACCACTCATCAAATCAGCCAGCATTATCTTGGATGGCACTGATGGGGACCACTGTTACCGTCAAACCGTGCAATGGCACGGATTTGTTTCTCCTGGTAGGTGTTCAGCTACCATTACCTCTGTCCACAGCTTAAGCCAGAAAAAAAGGCTATTAAAAGAGAGGGAGGGCATGCACTCATCTGGATGCATTACCTTCCCCTGTTCAAACTTGTCCTTTTCTAAGGAGCAGGACATCACATACATGCAAGGGACCAAACTCAGCCCCAGTGTACTCCAAGCCCAGAGAGCCTGTACTACTAGGTATTTTAGAAACAGCCTTTCCAGCTCTGAGGAGCTTTCTGAGCACAAGAACAAGCTGTATTTCATTCTGTCTTTGTAAGATGATTAAAATAACTACCCTCACATAGCTCTCAAGTGAGTACACAAGGAAAAATTCCCATCTTTGTCCTCAGAGCCCCAGGGGACATTACAGGGTTGCACCCAGCAGAACACAACTCCTTTTGCTTGCAAACACAGTAAATTCTTTTAACCACAAACAACAGAGAGGGAACCCCATCACATAGCTTACACATCACACACAGTACGCAGATCGTTTCCTTTCCCTCCGGTGCAAGCTAGCAGCTACCTCTTAGCAAATGAAGACTTGGGCTGAGCAGCGCTGGTCTTGCTGGGATCACCACTGAATCTCCTCCAAAACTGAGCAGAATCCCTAAATCCACAGCCTCTGGCCACTCCTTGCTGGAACCGGAACGATGCCTCAACAATTTTTTGTCCCTTTTAGGCAAGAACTGCTGACAGCCTTGATTTAGGGCCAAATTCCCTGTGTTACTCTAGACCATCTCAAATAAAGGAGGAAAGACAGAGAAGTATATCCATACCAAATAATCGTCTGGACGAATCCCAAAGAGTTCTCGGAAGTACCGAAAAGCCACTGGTGCATAGGTCTTGAACCTGAAGTCAGCATAATGGTGAGCCGGGGTGAGGTTACTTCCTTCACTGCACAAAACAGACATCGCGTAAGCAGAGCCTCTGTATTACCATTCACCCGATATACAGTTGCCTTGATGTGACTGTATGTATTTAAAATTAACTGAGCCTTACAAAAAGACATCTTAGGAACAACAACAACAACATCAAAAAAAAACCAACTTTCTTCCGTGGCAGGACAACAGGAAAATCGGTTTTAAATTATCTGCCAAAATCTGTTTCCAAAGAGCACACGGAACAACCACTTGCCAAGCAGAATACATTTACAGAGAATATGGCTTTTATGAGCTTTGTTTATTCACAGAGTTAAAGAGCTCCCAGAATGAGTTTCTTCCAGCTCAAAGTGGTATAATTTGGGGGAAGAAATTCTAGATGGACAGGTAGAAAGAAAAGCATGTAGGAAGGTTAACAAACTCAAGCATACAGTACTGCACCGCACATTGCACTTCCTTGTAAGCCAGTGCACTGCAGAATCTAACACTTCCCACTGGTATGTTTGTATGTAACGGATGCATATTTAAAACATTCAGAGCATCCAACTCTGTGATCTGAAGACAGATGGAAGCTCTCTTGAAAAAAAAAAAAAAATCAGTGAGAGGGAAAGAAATAACTCATCTGTTAGTTTTGTTTCCCCTGTCTCCTTTACCTTGGGAAAAAAATGCTCTCCACCACGTAGAAGTCCTGCATCAGGACATCTCTCTCTGGCTTGGAGCTCAGATTGCCGACGGTATATCCAATCCCTAGCTGGATGGCGCCCTTCAGAGTGGATGAGGTGGTCTGGCATAAAGAAAAGAGCAGTCAGTGAGCATTTCACAGCAAATTAGTGCAGTTAGCATCCCCTATACTACACTACAGTCACGTCTGTGACTTCCGCGGGGTCCTCTGGGGCACTACATAACACTAAACAAGTTCAACCAGCTGCTAGAGAGATGGATTAAGGCTTCCAGGTTTGCTGTTTGCAAGATTATGCGGTACAAGGGCGCTGCATACGATCTACATCAGACTGGTAACTACTGGGCCCCACCTTCCCTTCTCAGCCTGCCACCTACACGTAGCTGCTATTCCCCACTCCACAAAACCAAACCTTTTTGTAGGTGGTTTCACCAGAAGCATCAACACCCCGATGACCTATCTTCTTTCCTTGGCCAGGCTGTCCTGGTAGCGATGGTCCCTGCAAGGAAAGAGCATGGCTAAAGCCCAGAACAGAAGCTGAGCTGGCAGAGAAGAACAAGCAAAGGCAGCACAGGCACAACCACATTATTGTGGTCACAAAAGACAGAGGGATCATACTCTACCACTGGAGAAAAAACACACGCCATGCAAACAGGTGTAGTTGGCACCAGCACGCTTCAAACAAGGTTGTTTGAACTATAGAACCATCCCTCAAGACTGACACCCTTAGTACCAACTGGGCAGAGCCCTCAAAGATGCTGAGCTCGGGAAAAGATCTGCTTGCTTCCCCGCTGCCAAGATGCCCCTGTTGCTTGACTGCGGTTTCTCAATGATTTAAACCAGCGCTGGATTATATCAAACAGCGAGAGAATTTTATTCTTAACAATCCAGTGCCCTCAGGTGTCATACCAATACACGGTGCTTCACGGGAGAAATAAAGAGACAGATGACAGGGACAACACAGCGCCATGCCTGCTTTCACGTGGAGAGAACCCATTCAAGCGAGATCTCATTTGTTTACAATTCAAAGGACGAGCCCACACGGGGTGAACTGCAGTAACAGCTCCTCCTGAAGCTTTGCAGAGTTTACAGGAACACTACAGGACTGCCAGCACTCCAGAGTGAGAACAAACCTACTCCTGCTCTCCTCCTCTTCTTCCTCTGAGTCTGCCCAGACCTTTTTTTACCCGTTGAGGAAGGAGCAGGCTGTGGCTGCACCCTTCGACAAGCCAACGTACCCCTGTTCTCTGGAGTATGACGCAGGTCCCTCTGTGACCCTAGACTAAAGACGGCTAAAGCTGCTGGTGAGCCCCCAGCCACATTTAAGGGGTTTTTACATTAAAGAACAGCCAGGCCTTGAACGTTCCTTTAAGAGATCCAAGGTCACTTCCCAAGTGACAATATTATATCACTGTCTCTCTCAAGCACCACACAGACCCATCTCTCAGGACTGATGTCTACAGCAGACAATGGATAATTTTGTTCAGACTACAGAAGTTCTTTGTGTTTTAGCTTTTCATCAAAAGCTTACAGCTATGTCTGGTCAAACTGCTTGTACTCCTCGTACTGAGGGGTAGTCTGATTTCTCCTTCAAAAAAAATCTGATTTCCTACCCTGTTCTAAACATTTAGCACAGCCAGGCTTGCTTCTGAGCACTCCTCCTCCAAGCAGTCGTGATTAGCAGTAAAGCTTATCCTTTCCTTGCAGCTTCTAACCAACAAGCCGCATCCTATTACATGCAAACTCAAGCTGTATCATCCTGCCTCACCACGTGGCTCATCATCATCCTCTCAAAGCGATCAACAGACACAGGTACCAGTTAAGGGACCGCTGTCACATGAAATGCAGTAACAGAATTCTCTTCCACAGTCTCTTGCTCCACCTGTGACTTTCCAGGGCAAGAAAAGCCCTGAACAAAGCAATCAACTTTCACAGAAGTTGAACTTCCTACTACATGTATTTCTGGGCAGGCAAAAAAAAATATAAAATCAAGTCTCACATTCCTGGCAGGAGGATTTAGCTATTCATGCATACAAACTCTCATCATCCCAGGTGAATAATGTAAAGGGCTGTGTCATAAAATTAGATCAAACAAAAATCATTTGAACACGATGCCCTAAACCAAGAGTGTGGGTTTCAGGGAACAGCTTTCAAGCACGGATCCTCCTACTAGATTCCCTGCTGCCAACTGTGAAGAGTTTTGCTCCAGAAGGTAACAGTGATTCAGCAACCTGCGACCTGGATTATGCATGAGAAGATCAGTCCCTTGAGATGTTCCCCTATTTTACGGCTTCACAAATTACAGCCTCAACTCACTCCCAGGAGCAGGTGAGACTCAACACAGAGCCCTGGAGATGCCCAAGACACAGACTCTCCATTTATCACCTTCAGCTTCTGGGGTGGAAGAGGTGCCCTCAGCCACTTGCAGACCTAAAATTGCCCGTGTGGTGGGCATAACCCCTTCACATCCCCGCAGCAGCTATGGTGATGCCAATACAGGGACTCCAGAGACCTACCACTCATTTTCTTCCTCCCAGATAACAAATATCCAATTTTCAGTAATCTTAAAAGTATTTAGAAAGCCGGCTTTGCTCAAAAAAGGTCAGGCAGAAGTGTTTTCTAGAGCTCTACGTTCTCATTTCTCGACATGGGATTTTCAAGGCCAACTTTACACATCTCACCTCAGTGATGGCTGCCTTCTTCGGTGCCAGACCTGAGGAGAGAAGGGAAGAGCATCAGTAAAAGAAGAGACACAGGAAAAAAAAAAAAATGCCCCAAGAAAACAGTTTAATGCTTTGCTCTTCAAGCGAGCTGTAAAGCCTTCAAAGCAGCTGGTTTTTGCTCAGTTTTCAGTTTCACTAGTGCAGGAGTCTGAAGTTTTAGGGGTCACCCAAAATTTCATATTCAGAAGCACAGAGACGCACAGTTCTTCCTGGCAATGTTTCCTAGAGGCTTCAGCAGAGAGTTCTTGTAAATCCCTGCTGCACCGTAAGTAATAGGTCCACGCTACACTGAAGAGCCAGTTACATCCAGAGGCCCAGAGAGACACTTAGGAAGCTGCTTCCCAGCCACTCAGAAGGCACTTGACAAACTATATTGATAATTGAATCTATTTCTAGAACCTGGTGTCCAAATATACCGCAAAAATGAATGCATCATTTATCTCTACCACTGCCTTTGGGAGAAGTCGCCATTACTCCATTACAGCAAACGGTGCGAAATTAGGATTTTGCCTAAAGCTTTCAGATAGATAATCAGTGTTGGAAACGTGAGCCCAAACCCTCCTCTAACACGAGGCCACCTTTCTGTTTCCTAGCATGAGCCCCAGTCTGCAAGGAGCTCCGTATTTTTAGGCAACAGTGACGAGAGGCTCCTCCGCTGCCAGTCCCACGAGGTGTTCACCGACCGGCCGAGCGCTGCACACGTGGGACCACAACCTCCAGCCTGGCTGACTCCAGAAAGCCACGACGAACAAGGATCAAGAGATGCTTAAGAAGAGCTCAGCACCCCATCCTGGCAGCACCACGTCCCCTGCTGAGGCAGCTCCCTGGCCACCCTGCGCGCCGAGCCCAGGTATCAGGAGCGAAGCCCGTTTGCAAAGGACACAAACCCAAGTGACAGATTTCAGACCATCTGTTTCCAGGTACGAGTCTGCTGCTCCCTGCTCTTATCTGAAGTGTTTCTGCAACCACAGATCATTAAGCGTCCCACAATCCTTTAGAAAGGACTTAATTTCGCAGCAGACCGTGGAGCTGACCTTGAGTTTTGGCTGCGAAGGAGAAAGGCTCAAGCCCTCCGCTTTTCCCCACTCGAGGGCAACAGGTAGATTATCCAGCTGCCTGCTGGCACACAAGTCCCCCCGACTCCAGAGGGATAACTACACAAGCTGGGGGGTGGTCGCTCTCCAGAGGGAGCAGATGTCCAGCCCCCCCAGCTGAAGAGCAGGAAAAGCCCCAGAGGGTCCAGCCTGACTTGCTGCAGCATCCCCCCCTGATTTGGCCGAGGAGGAACGACGATGGGTTAGCTGGGGTAACTGCTCAATCTCCTCAAATACAAGCAGCACTGCTTTAGGGCTTGTTCCAAAAGGAGCGTGAGCAAGAAGCTGAGCATAACAGGAGCACGATGCTCTCCAGATGACAATAACGCTGGGAGCGCGCGACTCAGTTATATTTCAGGAAACATTTCAGACGCTGGGAAGGAAAAAAAAAAAACCAAAACCAAACATAAAACAACCAAAACCAACCAACAAAACCCCCTTGGTGGTCACAGGGGAGACTAAACTGCTCTCCGTCAGAAGTGCTGAGGTTCTCTCACTATCCTGTTCTCTGCAAGCTGGGGATCTCCTGGTGCAAAACTGGTCCTGGCCATGTGGCATTCAGGAATACCTGCGATGCATCTGCCCAGCCCCCCAGCTTGGCCCACAGTAAAGCCAGAGGAGCACGGGAAGACTGACTGGTTTTGGTTTAAACTGTCCTCTCTAGCGCCCATCAGGAGTTTTGCCTCAGGAACAGAAATACAGGAGTGCAGCAAGGGTCTGCCATCCTGCTCCCTCCACGCAAGCTGCATCGCACGATCCCACCTCAGACAGAAGGATGGGTGGCGAGTGGGGCAGGGACCCCTCAGGGGTGCAGAGCAGCTCCCCTCCATCGCCCACCCGGGTTGCACATCTCTCAGCCATGGGGCTGCTGCCCACACGGGTGCTCACCGCACGCAAGGGGCGACGTCAAACCCCGTAAGCCCCTCCAGCTCCTCGGGGCTGTGCCCACTGGCAGCTCAGAGGGGCCACCGCTAGCTCTGACCCTGCATCAGGTTGTGGGTTGTTTTTTTTTTTTGTTTGTTTGTGGGTTTGTTTTTTTTTGTTCCGCTGGAAAAATTAGTTCTTTGGCTTAAGACAACACAATTTTATGATCGTTCATCAAAATGCCACGCAATGGCCAGGGGAGCAGGAGGTATAGCACTAAGTGAGCATTTGGCTAATGAACTTTCAGGGCATGAGCTTGAGCTGGAGCAGCAACTCAAGGCTACAAAAGAACCCCCAAGGGGCAAACTCTGCTCCAAGCTGGAAATCACTGGGAACACAACATGGGCAAGAGGGCGCTGGGCCAGGGAGACCACGCTGTCCCTGCCACGGCCGTGCCGGCTCTCCTACTGCACTAATCTCGTTTCTGCACTTTGTCACAATTCCAGAGCAGGAGATTATCACAAAATTAAAGATAATTACTACAAGCCGCTTTCATTCCCAGCTTTTAAGTGTCTGCTGCTGTACACGTACCAAATGTGGAATCAACACCAGCCACCCGCACAAAGGAAAGGTACCAGAGCCAAAGAACTGTGGATCTCCAGGAGAAGCGATGCTTCAGGTAGACAAGAGCATCACCAACAAAACCTCCCTCCCCTCACCCCCCCCCCCAAAAAAAAAATTCTGTCCCTTGCTGCAGCACCAGACCACAGTGATCATGTTTGGGTACAGAGCTGGACTTTCTCTGCCTCACCATTCCCCTTCATGTCCATAACTGTTCTGGAAATCTCTGTACAATGGGCTTTCAATCACCTCCTGGAGAAGGGAGAGGCCACTCCCAAAGGGAAAACTGGGTTAAATCATTATAAAAAAAAAAACAAAAACAAACTCTTGGGGGTAGGGCGAGGGGGAAGAGCAACCTTGCAGCTCGCTGGGTGCCTTGAAGCACCAGGGAATTGGTCCTCGATGGCTAGCATGGAACTATCCAAGCTCTTCAAGCCCTGATCTCCCCAGCCCTCATCCCCATGGGGAATATTTATTCTGTGTTGACAGATGTATGCTCCAGGGTGGGAGCTAATATTAATCATATGACAAACACATCCTTGGGCAGTGATTTGCATGCAGCCTTACATCAAACAACTCAAGGTCCTAAAGAAGAGGAATGGAGTCCGTTCCTGCTCCCTGCTGCATATTGAATGAATCCAGGCATGATATTTGACTGCTGTGACCTTCAGGAAGATCTGAGCTTGTTTCCAGCCACGCAGGTTGACTGGCTTTGTGGATGTGGCTGGCATGGACTTGGCAGCCTGTCCTGATAAGGCTGTTCAAATAGTTTGTAGAACCTC
>JAVJGJ010000047.1:47114372-47135186 GCA_035590215.1 Microhierax caerulescens | reverse complement strand
AAAATCGCATCACCAAAAAACCCGCCCGCCCCCCCCACCCCCCCCCCCCCAAAAAAAAAAAAATCTGCTTTATAAAATCAACTTGTCCAGGCAGAAAAAAAAAAATATAAAAAAAATATTTTCCACTGGCCACTCAGTGCACAGCACTCTGCTGTGCTCGTCTCAAACAAGCTGACAGATGGCCTTGTGAAAACTGATTTAACTCCAGCTTCAGGGGCTATGCAGCCATGAGAGACAGCACTCAGGTTTGCAGGGAACAGCAGCTCTGCCATGGCAAGTTTCAACACTTAACAAGCTAATTGAAACGATTCTTATCCGATTTGGTGCATCTTAGCAGCAAGGGTGCATTCAGAAACGTGCTGAGCAGCTCTGGAAGGGGAACCCCGGGGTGAGACCCCAGCTTTCTGCCCTGCCCCCAGCTCGTGCCTGGGTTTTGCATTTCTCATGCATGCTCAGCCTGCTGCCTTCCGTTTGTGTTCTCATCTGTGCACGCCT
This sequence comes from Microhierax caerulescens, assembly GCA_035590215.1. NCBI lineage: Eukaryota > Metazoa > Chordata > Aves > Falconiformes > Falconidae > Microhierax > Microhierax caerulescens. Next base: position 47,134,691 of record JAVJGJ010000047.1, on the reverse strand, counting down.
TTGAGTCGACCCTATGCCAACACTCGAGCTCCTCTAGAGCCTCAGAAATGAACGCTTCGGTTGTAGCACTCAGCAGTTCCCATCTCTGATTTAGTGTCTATTTTTTTTTTCCATATGCCTCTCTATTCACAGCCACAGCACTTGTCCATCCCTGCCACCCCGCAGGATGAGGATGAATTTCCTCCTGGAAACCCTCTGCACATTTACTATCCGACATAAAGGACTCTTGAGTTTTAGCTCTACCACACTAGAGGAGCATAAACCTACACAAGATGTCCCAACCCATTTTCCCTCTTACACGATATACTGGTCAACAAATGGGTGTTCAGACCTTTCTAGGCCCTTCACCCCCATTTACACATGCTTGATCACTCGCTCCCAGTAAGCAAAGGACACCACAGGCTGGCAGGAGGGCTCCCACTCGTGATGGGAACACTCATCGTTACCAGGTTCATCAGCTGGCCTCATCGGGGCATCTGAACTCACGGAATGGTGCAGGGCTGGGATGAGAGCAGCCCCCTTGGCTTCTCCAGCCCACAGCCTCTCTAGACACTGTCATCAGGGAAACGCAAGTGATGGCAAGTTCAGTTGTTAAGAAAATAAATTAAAAAAATACCATCAAATCTTTGGCCTTGAAAGCAAACTCATGAAAACCAGAAAATATTGCCCTTGCAGTCCACAATTTAGAACGAGTTCAAGTTAAAAACAGAGGTTTCAAGTTTCATTTACCTGCAGAGAATAAATTTGAGAAATTAATCAGGGCGGGGGGAAGTCACTGGGCTCTCTCAAAACCAGCTAAGGCAACTTGACTAGCAAACCCCCTCTAAACCTGGCTAGAGCTGCAAGAGGCTTATATCCACTGAAAAGGAACTTCTTAACAAGGTTTACAAACATCCAGAAGTCTTGTTTAAGATCTAATAAAGAAGTCTTATAAATAAGACAGATGTATACAAATACATATTTCTAAGTATTTGATGGTTTACAGTGCTCTAGAGAAGTCAAAGCAAATTTGAATAACTGGTAGATTTATCTGGACCCCTTTTTCCAGTCCGAGATAGGGCTGCATCTTTAATAAAAGCTTTGCTTTATTAAAGTGTTTACGAGGAGATACACAATGTGACTGCATCTAAAAATACAGTAGAATATAAACACCACGTAAGCTCTTCAGCTGAAGGCTGTACCAACATGACCCCTCCAAAAAGGCAACACAGTAGAGACCGTTTGTCACTCGCTCCCTTGGAGGAGTAGCAATTGCAGTCAAACACAACTGGTTTTCAAAGTACAGTTCTCCAAGAGCACCAGACCAGCTGTTTACATTTGTTGTTTTTTGTGGGGTTTTTTTATTATTATTATTTGTTCTTTATTTTTAAACTAATGAACTGACAGTAGCCTTTGCAAAATTGACATTTAATACTAACCCAGCATAATCTGCAAGAAAGCTGTAAAATTCTGACAAGTCATACATGCGCTGAAGGTGGTCTGGATCTAATTTTACACTTATTTGATTGAGAAGAAGATAACACGACACACCTGAGCAACCCATTTAGACAGTAAGAGGAGGTGAAGACTGCAACCAGGATGCTACCATTTATTGTTCGATCAGGCTGGTCTAAATGTGGCCCCGTCTGGTCAATGCATTATGTGCAAAAGCATTAAGAAACAGAGTGCTAAGGCACGAGCTGTGAAAGCTGAAGGCTATAACACGTGCAGCAGATGTGTTGCAGTTGAAATACAGAGAGAAAGGCTGGAAATTAAACATATCCATCAGAAGAGACAGCTGCTACTTCCCATAAGGGACTGCCGATAAAAAAAAAAAAAAAAAAAAAGAAAAAGGTAAAATTAAGGGGGAGGGAGGCAATTCAAAGATGCCAGAAAACACATCTCAGTTGAGAAGCAGCATCTGAGCTAGCACAGGCAGCCAGCCGGGGCTTCCCGAGGAGGGGGCACGAGCGTCAGCCCCTATCAAAAGGAAAAGGCAGAAAGCAGCCTCTGAATTTCTTCCTGCACTCAAAACGTGTGGCTTCAGCTCCTGGCTCACAGGATGGGGCAGCCCAGGGCAGTCAGAGAGGAGGGGACATGACAGGGAGCAGAAGCCAGACTCTCCGCAACCTCCTGGAGAAGGCAGCTATTTACAACCTGCTCCTCCCAGGTACCCAGGGTGACCTACTTCTGATCATTAAAAACGTTTTCTTCCTATGAGAGAAACATCAAGCCAGAATACTAAATAAAAAGTTTGGGGTTTTTTCCCTGCCCTTAAATGCAGCATCTCTTGACAGAAAGAGCTGTAGCCGACCCTGGGCATGGACAGCTGCTGCTGCCAGTGGACTTTATAGAAACAATATGAAAATAAAGCAACCTGAGTTAAATTCTCCTTGTTACACAGTGCTACCAGTAGCTTTGATACCAAAATTTATGCATTTTCCCCTGGAACACTTGCTGATGGACTGAATGATTTTGGGGATCATCTACCCCAAAAACTGCACTGGCTGAAGACAACCTGAACTCTCCCCGCACCAGTTAGCCCGACTCGCTCCATCCGTACGGACAAGCACAGCAAGGGGGAAGAGACCCTGCTCCAAGGCTCCTGCAGCACAGGAGCTCCACATTCCTCAGGACAGTTCAGTCACCATATCCAAAGTCCATCAGTTATTTGCAGACACAGAAATACTGGCTGTGCCGGGTAGTATTCAGACCAGGAGCAGCCAGAGATAAGTAATCCCATCTAATTCCACCTTGGCTGCCCTGCTCTGATCCCTGGCCTCTGCTCCCGCTTGCCGCCCACACCGGCTCCGTGCCTCCTTTTGCCGTTTCAAGCACGCAGGAACCACCTCCACTTTGTTTGAGGGAAGATGACATTTGCCAACCATGATCTGCTGCACCAACTTCATGCGCCGCACTCTCTCTTCCCATGGCCTTTGTCTTGTTTATTTGAGCATAAAGTCGTTAGGGAAAGGAACAGCACGGCTTGTACAAATTAAGGGAGAGCTTAATGTACCAGCTAGGTAGGACGGGGCCTCAGGGCACTGCTGTGATACCTGCTCAGCAGTGACACAGCTCACCCCCTTCCTTTCCAACCCGGGGAAGTTTCCATCTACACCAGCTCTTCCATCAAACAAGATGGGTGGGCAGCAGGAAGCCCCCCCAGCACGCCCCGAACCCGCAGTGAGCCCCACAGCCAGTCCTGCCCCAGCCACCCCCTCCAGGTTTCCGAACCCCAAGCCCCAGAAGCTGCTCCCTTGCCAGCACTCTGCCAGGGATCAGACGATTTCAGCCCTGCGTTATACATCCCAGCCAGGACCGCGCAAAGCATCCAACTTATGGAACACCACCGCGGCCAGGGACCGCCGGAACGGGATGATTCTGCAGTAAAAGCACCTACCAGCCTACTTTATTTGTGGTTCTTGGGGGTGGGTGCCCCCCTCAAGAAAATCTTTCTGCCTCAGAAATAAATCTGTTTATCACAGCTCAGGAGGCAGGGCAGAAGCGGAAGATGCAGGCAGGGAGTTAACAAATTCCTCCCTCAGCTGCAGGTGCGGATTGCATCCCGGGTGCATCCCTCCTCTCCTGGGGAGCCACGCTGCTGAGCCAGGACATACCATGCTAAAACGTTTCCTTGACAACTCACCAGAAAACCAGAAAAGCGCTTACAGCACTGAAGCCCAATTACAGTGAGGAACGAGCAGGACAAGACCAGGGAAATGAAATTTTAAAAGAACTGATTTGTTTTCTTGTCTTGGCTCAGCTGCATGTAGGGGAAAAAAAAAAAAAAAAAAAGACACTTTTGGAATGCCTAGCATGAACCACGCGACAGAGCCGACAAAAAAGCAAACCAAAAATCTCATCAAGAGGAGCACACAATAGCTGACACCCAGCAGCGGAAAGGGCTGCAGCTCGCTCAGCTCCACGTTCAAACTCTGTAATTATGCAATCCAGTGGGATGTTCAGGCGAACATCTGCTAGATGGGGAAGGTGCAGTCTTATCTGAACACAGAGTTCCTGCTCCCTTCCACGCCGCCGGTCACAGAAGGATTGCGGGGTGGAACAACACACGCTCCCTGGCACGTCCAGGGCAGCCGAGACACTCGCAAGGTCAGGCACCCCGGCAGCGGCGCTGGGGACGCCAGCCTCTTCTAGCCTCTGGCTTCTCCCTTTATTACAACCTTCAAGTCCAAATCTGTCTACAAGAATTCATAGCAAAGGTTGATTAGGATTAATTAGAGGCGACAAACATCGCGGCAGGAAGCGTAACCTCTCCAGGACAGAGCCAGCTCTCTGCGCCTGTGACGACATCCAGGCACAGTGGCACCGCGTTAAAACCACAACGCCAATTTAGAGCGAGGCCATTAAAGGTTGAAGGACTTTGAAGTCACATTACTCAGGATCATCCAGAAGAGCTAGAGCAACATCCACTTGCCCCCCTTCCCTTTGCTCAGGGGTAGGATAAGCTTTGGATCCCCTAGCAGGTGCCAACCCACCGACACCGCTCCCTGGAGCATCTCCTGGCTGCTGGGAGAGCAGTAGTTCAGCAATGAGGAGACAGAGAACCTCCTGTTGCCTTTCAATCACGCTGCAAAAACATCGGGGACCTGAATGTAGTGAATGACCCCAAGCCACCCTTGGGACTCTTTGTGTGTGTTCAGATGGAGTTTTCAGCTGCCACAAGGTCCCAGAGAGCCATTTCCCAACCCCACGTCAGAGAAGCACAAAACAGCTTGGCGAAGGCTTGGTCCAGAATTCACTTCCCTCCTTTGTTTCCTGAGCATCGCTATCTCCCTGCCTGCAGGCTCCTGCCTAGAAGCAGCATTCAGCACTTCTAATGTTCTACCTCTGTGAAAGGAAAGGATGCTCAGCTGCATCCACCATTATGCTATTCTCCAAGTGCCACTAATAGAGGGAAAAGCACAAGCTGACTAATCCGAGGTGATACGCTGCTTTTGCCAGAGCCAGAGCAGTTATCCTGCCCCAAATACACAAGGTTTGCAGTGTGGCATGGCTCAGTGCTTTAGCTGCACGAGGCTTAATGTCAGACCTCAGCACCTCCTGGTCAGGTAGGGATTAGTACTGCTGGAGGCTCTTTTCTCCACCATCCGACCTTCATGGGCTTCCTTTGCTACTCGCTGTCTCTGCGAGGCTGCTACCGGGCACAGGACAAGGAATTGGTGCTTGAAAAGAGGGTAACTTCACCGCAGCCAATTTCAAAACTTCCTAAGCTGATAAATAGCACAGGTTATTGTTACTGAGAGGGCAAAACCCCTTTAATGAGAGAACAGGAGGATGCCTTTCCACATCAGCTTGGTTCCCTTTACAATGTTGTCTGCGCGTCTCTCCAAAGGATCTCAAGCCACCTCGGCAGAGCATTGGCAAATCAAAGAAATCCTTCAAGCTGCTGATCGGAGCAGCGTAGCAGATACACAGCTTGCAGCCCAGCACCCTGTGAGACAAGAGACAAGCTATTCCCCCTACTTTCTCTCTCAGCCCTTTCTGACAGAGGGTTCCAGTCAGCACCTCCGATCCAGGAGGGATGGGTCTGTTTATAGTTCCCACCATTTAAAAGTGTCTTCCTACAGCTGTTACTTGACAGAGCTTACTTTCCTCGCTCACTCGCTGTCAAGAATTATTCTCAGCCTAAATTACATTAAAATAAAAGAATGCAACTCAAGAAAGATATCCACCTCCCTGATATTTTCCATTTGCTGACCTTCTAAAAGACGTGTTGAAGTCCAGTTGCTCCAGTCACAATAGGTAAAGAAATCTACCTGAAGTTTCACAATACCCACCTACCACAAGACCAGGATATACAGCAGTTACCACAGTAAGCAGAGCTTTAAAAACGGTGGGAGCTCAGCATCCCAACCAACAGCGATCTCCAAAGGGAAAACAGTTGTTTTGTCTGCAGGCCACCCTTCCACAAGTCATCCTGAAGATGCACCTGGATTTTTAATAGAGGGGGGTATTTCCTGATTTACTCCGTAGCCAAAGCTGCTCAGCTAAATCCGCTAAGACTTAATTCCGCTCTTGCTAATGTCGCTTGACAGAGATTTTCCAAGGGTGCTCAAACACTGAAGACTTGAAAGGGGATTTCAGAATGGGGTCGCGTATAACATGCGTCACTAGATATAAGGTCCCTTTGCTAGGCTGCTCACATCAGGCTGAGTAAACTCACCTTCACAAAACACTTCCAGGTTGCCATGGGTGCTGCTGACAACACTGCAACACGCAAACAGACGTAGAGATTTATTTGCACCACAACACTGAGGACAAGGTCTGGGTGGGAGAGGAGGCGGGGGACATTTGTATCTTCTGTTTCAACACCAGCCGTCAAAGCAAAAGCACCAGGTTGAATTTCTGGACCTGTTTTGAGAGCGTGGGTTTGTGATACAGCCCTCAAAGAGCACACCCTCCAGGGCTGACTGGAAGCACATGGTTAAAAAGACACGATAGGAAAAGCGGACAGTGATACATCTTTGTTTGACAGATCTAATTCTAAATAAATGTAAGCTTTTGCTGCTGTAACAACTAGAAATTCAAGCTCTACAGCCTGCATGCACATCTCGCCTGTACTGTTAGGCACCAGGCTATCAGAGATTTCTTGGCCTCAGTGGGAATTAACTACCCCAACTCACATGTGGGCAGATGCCAGGTCTGGCTGCTGTTCTGCTGCTTGCCATCAGCCTGTCCCCTGCCATCACCAGAGCACCCTGTCACCCACGCTGCCTGCACCCCCTTCCTGCACAGGCACACAGATTCCACACAACCCATCTAAACCTACAAGCCAACAGTGAGGGCTGCCCAGCTCTTGAGGAGCAAGCTCTGCTTCATCCACTCCAGCTACTGCAAATCCTCTAGGTGGATTCTATCCCTCCTCTCCCTCCCAGACCAGAGCAGCTGGTACCCAGGAGGGGGACAAGCCTCCAGTCCTCCTCTCCTCCATCAGAGCTCTGTCAGCAAAAATCTGCAGCAGCTCCAGACAGACCACGAGTCCAAGTTGTGAGACTGAAGAAGGGCCTCTAGAGCAAAAGCTACTGCCATGAGGCATGGGGTGCTGTAGGTTAAGAATAAATTTCAATTTTTTCAAATTCTCAATCTCACCACCATGTTCTTTTCCCATCCCCTTATTAAGGCTATTTCTGCTCTCTGTGACTACAGTGTTTCGGTTGGGTGCTCCTGCTCTGCTCTAACAAAGGCACCTGAACAGATGGAACAAAACAAGCCACAGTAGAACAAGCTCAAAAGATGAAACGTGCTGCCAAAAATCATAACTCAAACTTTCAGCAAGTAGTCTCTTCTCTCCCTGGGATCCTGGCTGTAGCACAACAGCTAGTGACTCAGCTATCAGTTGAAGATAAGTTACCTAAAAAATAATGAAATTTTTAAACCCACTTTTAAATTAGTAGGAAATACAAACAGGTTGAGACACATGGAGATAGCCTGGTGCCTGTGCTGGGCTACAAGGATGTTTCAGTTGCATTACAGTGATGATCATGGCCAGTCTCCTCTAACACAGGTAACCACAACCTGAAGGACAGGCTCTTTCTGGCACAGATCTGCAGCTTTCTCAAAAGCGAGGTCAGTAAAGCAGCTTCTCCAGCCCAGCCTGGAGGATTTTCACTGGAGGCTGAGCCAGGCATTTATTACTTCTATTTAGCCAACTGCAGCTATGTCCATTTATTTACTCGTTTAGGAACAAGCTCTGCTCCAGGCTCCATACAGGTATGTGTCCAAACTAAAGATGCAAAAGAACAAAGAGCAAAATTCAAAGGAGCATTTGGGACACTAAAGTGCTGCGCAGGCAGAATCGAGGGACTGGTTATCCCCAGACTCCTGAAGGCTTGCTGGGTGCTGAGGACACTTCAGATTTCTGGCGCTGTTTTCCGAGCACCTACCGCACACGTTCCATACCTAGTTCAGCCACAAGCCCCTCTGCAAGCAGCACCACTATTTGGGATTCAGAATGGAGCCCACAGTCATTGCTGAGTCACTCACCAGTCAAGCATCGCCCTTACCATTTGTATCCTGCATTTACATCTCTTGTGTGTGATATCGGAGTGGTCAAGGTCTTTCTAAAGCGACTTTGTGGTTTCTAGGATGTGTTTGACAGCAGGCTGTACGAGGTGAAAGAAAACACGTTCCCATGGAGCTGAGCCACAGTCAGCTGGGTCAGCTCTTTCCCGAGCCCCCTGCTCCTGGGCTGTGGGTTGCAGAGCAGCCCTGCTCCAGTGAGAGAGCGGAGGAGGAAAGGCACACAACGAACACAGAAAGCTACAACTGAAGAACATCGGGCTGCAAGGACCAGGGACAACCTCGGGAAGAGCCCAGTCTGGCTGGCCACATGGCTTGTACACACGTGCTGGTGTAACTCTGTATGTAACTGGGAGTGACTTCTGGTCTCGCAGGTCCTAAAACCGAGCCCTGAACCACAAGCAACTTAACTCCTGAGCCCTTCTCAGAGCTTTATTCAGCATCTGCCCGACACAAGGAAAAACCAGGGATGTCTTATGAAGAACAGGTACAGAACAAAGTAATTCAAGACAGCAACACTGACTGAATTTCCATCCAGCATTTCTGAATAGAACAGAGAAGAATCTCACAGGACCTTTATTCCTGTTTGCCAAGACTTTAATAAAACCAGAAACAATGTAGTTCCCCTGAACCGTAACACTACAAGGCTGGACCAGCCAAATGTACACTGCCACTGACTCGCAAAGGAGGTGGGGGACAGCACAACGTGCTCCTGCATTTGGAGAGAAACAGAAGCCTGATGCGAACATCAGACATTCTCTCTGAAAAGCATCCCCAGGAGGACAACCCAGCTTCTGTCAGGTTTTCCCTCCCAGCTCGGCTGGTAGCTGCTGGTGCCGTGTTTTAGGACAGTGGCACACGTTCTGGGGTGGGAGGAAGGGAGACAGAAGCGTGCGGTAACACTGGCCAACAGTTACGTGACAGCTCTCAGCGGGGAATACGAGATACACAGGGCTGACATGGGAAGTCCCAGGGCTTGAACTCTACATTCCCTGGCTCCCAACCCAGTAATCCTCCAGGCCAGATGGCTCGAGCCTATACGCCTGTACCCACCAAGTGGAGTTCCTCCAGCCCCACCAGCGAGGCCAGGAAGATCTTAACGGGTGACTTATTTTCACAAAACACAGCAAAATGGAAGGCTCAGGGTAGTCAGGTGCTAGATGGCCTTCCATGGGAAGAGAAAAAGGCAGGTCTGATGAAGAAGAACCATCCTGCATGTACTGTGATGCCATTTAAGATGGACCTGGCCAAGCTCTGAAGTTTTGGATGGTGCAATACCTCTTGGCTTCCTCTTCACCAAAATGGGCATATTGGTTTTGCCAGAACTTAAAAGGCCAGCCATAAGGCAAAGGAATTTTTGAGACCATTATCTTGGCAAGTCAAAGCAACGAAAAGCAGGAGCTCTAATATAAAACATTAAGTAACAAGCAGCACTTGCCACTTCTGCCTGTAACATATTCCTTTTCCCTTTAGATGAGCAGCTGCCATTCAGGCACATCTTACACCTCCCTCCCACAGGCCTTGGATTAAGTCGTTTTTCACCCCACCTCACCCTTACAGATTGTTTTTCACCCTACCTCACAGGAAAACTTGCATTTAAATGTCATTTCTTCAGATACTGTAAAAATCCATCTTGTTCCTCTGTGCTGCAGTTTGCTCTTCATGCTGGTGACTTCCAGCTTTCTTGGGCTCCTAGTTTTCAGTTTACAGAAAAGATTCACAATAAAACCAATCTGTGTTTTAAAATCTGGGAATTAAGGAAGCCATATCATCTCTCTGAGATCAGTTCTAAACCTTACATCTCGATACCTTGTGGAAGCTCACGCATTGCCATCCTACCAATACAAAACCAGACCTTGCATGTATTAAATTAAGTTCCTCCCCAATTACCGTGTCCTTCAAGGCTGACATCCCTTACAAACAGTCCACCACCATTTGAAGATGAAGCATTTAATCTCAGGAGGGTCTTCAATTTAATACTGGCCTATACTGGCCAGCTCTGCATCTGGTATATGAGGGACAACCTGGTTTATTATACCGAAGTGCAAGAGATAAGACAATTGCTGTCTTTAAATGAAAAGTAACTGTCTTGTCTGACAAAGTACAGTCTTTTTGCTTCATTTTAGAGACAGACTCATGTTTATCAGGACCTCAAGGCTCTTCAAGGGAGTCCGTGCAGAGGCAATTAGCAGTTTCAGGACGTTCACTCCTTCAGTTGCTCACTTCCTTTAATAAGTATTTTCTGGCATTACAAGTTTAGAAGCCTCTTTCTCAAAAGAATGACTATCTGGGACAATCCACCAGTGACTCCTACTTAATATCAAAATGAAAACAAACATCCAGCCCTCTGAGACTAAGGTAGAGAAAGACTATGTCATTATTTCTCTTCCATCAACATTAATTTAAGCCTGAAGAGATGCCGGTTTGAGAAGGAGCATCCTGGAATTAAAAAAACCAAACAACAAAAACAAACAACAGTATGCATATCAAAAGCTACAAAATGCAGCACAATATGCACCCCCTAGAAACACTTATCTTGTAACATAAGCTGGGAAAAAAAAAAAGTAGTAAATTTAGCAAAGGCAATTGTTAGCCTTCCAGATTTCAGTTCTGATCGCTGAACAAACAGTCCTTACCAACACAAAAATTATCCCATAACATGTGCTATTTAAATCTACAAATAATCACCACCTGGTAGGCCAAACTGAAAAACTTTGCCTTATTTCTGGATTCCACCTAGGCAAGTGTTTGCCCTGTAACTGAAGAGCATGTCATTTAATGTTGACAAGTACAGCTTCAAGACGGTATAATTTTCTGCTGCCTTTGTTCCAGCTTTGAAGTTAGGGCCTATTTTACATCTCTATAGTTTGCATATCTGCCAGCAAATTCTAAGCTGTTTTGTACGCTGCCCCCATCAACATGCATCCAGACAGATGGCAAAAGCAGCACTGAATACATACAGAAAGAAAACTGCCATTTTAAAGATGACACCCATTTAAAAGTGACATTTAAAGAGAAGACAAGTGGTTTCAGGTATTACATCTGCCCTCTCGGCAGCGTGTAGCACTTCTGATCACATTACCCCTTCCTCTTGGCGTGGGGATGCACAAGCTGCAGAAGCGGCTGCACGGACAGAAACTGTGAAATCAAGAAATCAGAGAGAACCAAGTTGCACATCAGCATCTAAGCTGAGTGCCTGACTGCATGAAGCACCATCAGGCACACATTCAGGGAAGGAGCACTCAGCCAGATGATGATTTTAGCCAGCTGCCTGCCTTTGAAAAATGCAGTAATGGACAATTTTGTCTTTAAAAATCCACAAACTTCAAACCGTCAGATGTGCAGAGACACTATAGGAAGAAACCTACCGCAGCATCTTCGTCATCAGTTGCTGCATCCTGCCCACACTAGACACTCTGGTAATATTTTGCTTGCCCTACTGCCCAGGTCACAGAAAGCACCAAACACAAGCGAACATTAAGACACAGGCAAATTCTCCTTGCCTTTTTAGAGCAATTAGCAAAATACCATCACTTCTGCCACACGTTAGCCTTCCCTCTCTGCACATCTAGCACGGCAAACGCCATCAGCGTTAACTTGAGTTCCCAACTCCAGAAGAGAGCCAGGCATCCTGCAGGAAGAAACCAGGCCACCCAACCGATGGCCGGGGGAGACTCCAGCACATCTCGCCTTTATTTTACTTTGTAAAATGGAAACTTGTGTTTCTAGGCCTTACGCCAAGCCTGAAGGTTTTTCTTCAATCCCCTCAGATCTTCAGGACCTTGAAGTAAAATCAATGGACATCTGAGACAAGACTTAGCTGAAGCTGAGCTGCCAGCTCCTGGGTGGCCAGAAGCTGACCCACTTCAGCAGGCTCCAAAAGCAGAAAACCAGCCGTGTCTCACCTCAGAGCTGCTGTAACCTCCAAAGATCTTACTGATGGCATCGACACAGCAAACGAGCGTTACACGCTGCTGCCAGCGTTTCCATCACCGACATGCACGTCGGTAAGATCAGCCGTTTTAAGGTACCACAGCCTGCCACGAGCCCTGCAGTACTTTGAAGATGCATCTTAAGCTTTGGAAAGATTTCACAAACATCTCTCAAAACTTGCCAATTACATAAAAATATTTCTCAAGTGCTCCAAACCCTTTGTGAGCTGTATTGATGCGCCAACCCAAATTGTTCCCAACACTCAAGTTGCTCAAATTGGTGCCAAGAGGCCTTAATTACCAGAGCTCATACAGCCCTGAATCAAAAATGAAAATCCACACGCAGCCCTTCTTGAACCAAACCCTAATCACTGCAGGGCTGAAAGGACTAGCACGAGAAAGTGTTTACACAGGCAGTCACACAGTAACTGGAACTACACTGGTGCTCAGTTTCAACTGGAGAAAACCCAAGTAAATATCCAAGAGCTCAGAAGGATGCTGTTAACTTGCCCTTTAAACAAAATCAGTTCCACCCACAAATCAGGAATTCCACCCTAAAAAAATAATTGGGAACACCCTGAAGACGTTCATTTCATGCACAGAAGGAAGACTATTCTGCTCTACTGCTGGAGAGATTTTTTTTTTTTTTTGGGGGGGTTGTAGGTAGTAAGCTAGTAGAAAAGCCTGCCAAGATCACAAAATGCTCCCAGCGTAGAAAGCGAAGCAAAGGCTGTCCCACCTCACTGTCACCCCGCAGCACATGTGTCTGGGACTATCCCATCCGGCAGAAGGGGAGGAGGGAGAGCAGATTAAGATGACCTATATTACTCCTGCTTTAAACATAAGGTAGCATCGCTTTTAGTCTATCTACCTCACTCCTCCCTATCCTTCCTGCCCCACATGGGGTTGAGCAAGACACCCTCTGCTCCGGTGGCACACACACAGGTGGAGCACATCCAGCTTTAACCAGGGAGGCAGAAAGTAAGTTTGTGCATCAAGCTTGAACTCAGAAGAGATGCAAATGGATAGTTTAATGGAGATTACATGTGTTTTTCGTGTTGGCCCTCCCTCAGGTCTCAGCCACCGGAGATCTGGACTTCAACTTACTTTTAACTAAGCAACTGAGAATGGCAAACTCCAAGGAGAAGAAAAGTATAACCACCAATTTAAACATCTTGACAGGCACCAAATGAAAGGGCAAAATAATCTTGGCTAATTCTACTCTTGCAGAATCATAACACGGTCATAAACACGGTCCGACACATTCAAGACACCCATTTTGAAGGGCAGCATCCCAACGCGCCCAAAGCTTGAGTCACATTAAGGACAAGCTTCCAAAACCATTCCTGCCAAACGACTACATGAACTCAGCTACTCTCAAAAAGCAGCAGATCTCTTTGCCTCCTACGGAAAAAACATGAAACAGCTGGGGAATTAGTCTGAATTACTAAATTCAGTGAAAGAGTAGGGACCTGGCTGGCTCCCAGCCCAGCACTCCCCTTCCTCTGTTCGTGAGCTGCCTTTCCTCCGGGAGCTCAGTGCTGGTTGAGGTCGAAGCACTCCCAGATCTCCTGGAGAAAAAAATGAGGTGATGTCTACCATGGTAGAGGAACACAGAGAAGATGAAGAGTCAGTAGTTTGACGGAGCTTCAGAGAGAGCATCGCCAAATTTAAGTGTAGGAGTTATCAACTGCTGTGGCCACACGGACCCTCAAAGGACTAATTCTGCAGCAGCCATCAAGCCCCCATGCAAGAGCATCACTGGGCAACAGTGACCACAGGCACCAACGGGACCACTGCAAATCCAGAACGCAGAAGCAGTAAAGCCTTAACAGTGGCATCCGGAGAACACAGCAGAAGCCGAATTAAGCATCATTGCCCTGCATGGCTGGGACAGATTTAATGTTATGTAGTAAAGCAAAAAGCAGCATTTGAGCTACTTGGAGTTTGACCGGTACCAAGCTCCGCACCAGCCCACGTCACTAACGGTACTGTCCCAACAGCACACCGCTATGTTTTAATGACTGCCAACAAGGCAAAGCTGTCCTCGTCTTACAATCCACTAATTCCTCTGAGTTCAGGAGACTGAGCTATTTCACACAGAACAAAGGCATGAGCTTGTTGCATGTGGTGTTCCCATGCCCAGATAATCTCCAGGCCCTTTCAGAAGCAGTGGCGGACCTGCCCAGGTTGGTCTTGTGACAAACCTTGGGTTGTGACCCAGTTTCCTTTGTCACATCAAGGAGTGCCTTGTGCGGCAGGAGCAGCTCCAGGTGTGCTACCAGAACGTGGGTCCTCCCTTTCCAAATGCTACTCACGCAACAGGCAGCTCTGCCACGCTGTAGACGCCAGAGAAGCAACCAGCCGGTTTCCAACTTCTCTTTTCTCCTGGGAAATCTTACCCTCCCTCTCCAACAGCAATTTCTGCAAAGAGAACATGCAGATTCTGCTAATTACAGAGGAGATGAGGACTGTGCCCCCTTGATGAGTCTGCAAAATGTTTCCAACTCCTCGCACTGAATGCAAACCATACAGGCGGTGATTGGGCATTGTGAGGTTCGTTTTCTGCAACCCCAGATCTGACGGCTGTGAAGCCGTGCAATTAACCAGGGGGACAGCTCTTCTGACAGTCATTTGCCAGAGATGCAACCCAACAGTATACACAATCGCCACGCTACAAAATAATGCTGCTATTCTTCATGTATCAACTTTTCCAGCCTATTTCTGTGTTACAAGTATTTAAGAGAACCCTTTACATTACACACTGACTCGCTAGTTGTACGCATTTGGGGTTTTTTTAAACAGAACTAGGGAAAAGCGGTGGTTTGGCTGTATCCAAAGAAAGCTGGGAGAGAAGCAAAGGGGCTAACTCATACGGTGAAAGCCTCACAGCTTCCCCCTAGAGCTGTGAGATGATGAAACAAGTCACGGTTAGCAGTGACCAGCAGCATCGGACAGGCTGTGAACACAATGAAGCTTCCAGATTTCCTCACCACTGCAGCACGTACTCTGACTCAGCCTGGGTTATTCACCGCAAGCCAGTGCAAAAACCCACACGTACGCTGGGGAAGCCACAAGAACACATGATGGAAGAAGACGACACTTAATTAGAAGTTGACAGCATTTTCTGCTTAAATATGTGGGTGAGAAGAGATGAAGTGACAGAAAAGCTGCTCTGATCACTTTTAGCTTTTTAATTACAGAAAACGTTTCCCAGAAAGTCCTGAGGTTAACTCAGCTACTGGCACGCTAAAGAACTCAAACAAACAAGTGCCAGGCTGCTTAGGAACAGAGTATTTCTAAGACCTAGCTAAAGAATTAAAAAAACCCCGTTCCCTTATTATCGTTGGCTCTCGTAGAGCTGCCTGGAGAGGCCGGGCTCCCCTTGCAGGGACTCAGACTGCTAGTTATCTGGAGAGGAGGTGGAAAGCCTGGGAAAGCCAGCAGACACTTTTCCTTTCCACACACAGCTCCCCAGGCGGGGAGGTGAGCAACGCTGGGCTGCTCTGCTGAGAAGGTCAGGACTGATCAGGATCAAGACAAAACTCCCTTCACACAGGCCATCGGTTCAGCTTTTGTACGTGACCCTTTTCTTTCCTGTTCTTTTGTTCTTTCATTTCAGCATCAAACGGCTTTTTGTTTCCAGCCCCTCGCAGTGCCTTGATTTACCTTTCTGCTACATTCCTGTTGCTTCATTGCCACGAGCGCATTCATGCAGCGGAACGGGTGGGCAGCCCTGTGCAGGGGCTCAGCACGGCACCTGTTTTCATTACAGCATCCTCCCCGTTAGAGGAAAACACAAGTGGCTGCACTTGCTTGTCGGACGAACACAGATCGGTGCACCATCAGTAGGCAGCAAACACAGAGAGGGTGCTTGTGCCAGGAATTCTGCTTTGCCAAAGACTTATAGAAAACGACAATATTTTGCTCCTTTGAGTTTCTGCACCAGCCACAGATGGATTTAGAAATGGCAAAATCCCACACAGAGATATTACCCCAATAGCAGCTGCTTATTGGGAACCCACACCAAACAGCTAGGGCTTTGCACCTGTGTCATGCTTTAAAAACACCTGCTGCCCGGCCCCACGAACGTGATCACAGACGTCCAGTCCAACGTGCAGTTCTGCTCTTGGGCACATTCACAAGGCGACCCAGCTTGCAGGCCTAGAAGGCAACAGCTTGGGAGATAGCTGAAGGAAAGCGACACGGTCAACTGGGTTATTAAACAAATTAAATTTAAAGGGGACTCTCAGAAATTTTGGTTAGAGACCTGTAAAGACTTAATGGGGAACTCCATTAAAAAAAAAACCAACCCTCCACCCTAGGCCTTCTTCTACTGTTCTGCTGCTATTTTTGAGTTAAAATATACACCGTCACCCTGCTCCCCACACATGCATCTTCAAGAAAAGGAGGTGCCAAGGCCTCCGCTTTAAACTTTCCAGAATCTATAGAGCATGCCTCAAAACTGGCAGCCTGCTCCAATAATACCTGCTGCTCCCGCCAGCTCCCCCGCAGGCTCTGGGGGGAGATCAGGGGGGGTGCACCCACAGGATCAGACCATCTGGGGAGGGCAGGACCCGCTTTGGCTCCTGCCTTCGTACAGCCAGGCTGCGAGAAAGAGCATCTCCCGCGAGTGACGTGACCAGCAGCTCCATCCCTGCACTGCTGGTGGGGGCAGAGCGTGCAAAGCAGCCTGCTGATGGGCATTCCCACCTAAACACAGCCAAATCCTCCTTGCGCTGGGAGTCAGGGAACACTTCCCGCTCCGACTCCACTTCTGACATCCCCCAGTGCAGTGCAAAAGGTGCAACATTTCCTGACTGGCGAGTTGCAAGTTAATTATACCCAACCAACACCTGCAGCTCCCATATGCACACGTGGGAACGGATCTCATGCTGGTAAGGTTCCAGAGAGCATGTGGGTACCACGTCCACGTCGGGAGCAAGGCACCGGCCAGGCCTCTACAGATGAATCCTGGTCTACAAGAATATGCTTGGCAGCCCCAGAAGATGGACGGGAATAATTGAAAGTGACAAAGATGTAAGCAGTGTGCGAAGAAAAGGGCTCTCCAAGCCTTTGTCAGGGATTTCACAGCCTCTGCAGACCTATTTCTGGGCTCGACCGGCTGTGATTGAAAGACGCGTTCACGAAGAAAGCAAGCACCGGAATTCCTGCTGCTGCTTTTCAAGCCACAACCACCTTATACGGGAAAATCATATTTAATAAGATTGTACATCTGGCCAGAGCCCATAATGGTCATGTCAAAGAACCACTTCAGTAATTGTTCCCAAGTTATGCACTCTTCATCCTGAACCCACTCAGCCCATCCCCTGAGGAGCCCCTCTGGAGAGGCCCGGCAAGCTTCCCAAGTGGGACGCAGCAGCAGCAGCTTTGCCAGCCGCAGATCCAGCAGCGATATAACAGGCTATTATATACAGGTCAATGCCAAATGCTAGTTAATGAAAATTAAATTAATCATTCTTTGTCCTGGGTTCTCTGGGATTCGTTCTCCAGCCTGTCCTGACACCGATACGGACGGGCGTAACATCCTTCAGGGCAGTGCCCAGATCTCCCTGCCGCACTAAAACTGCCCTTCGCAGCTCCCAGGCCAAATAATCCCAGCTTCCCTATTTGTTTCCAGCAGATTCATATCTTAAAGGACAATTAACTTGCCAGAGCAGCCTGAATTCTATTTTCATTGCCCTCCTCCTTCCCTGCAGCTGAGCTGTGACTTATTGACTGTGAAGGAACTGCAGGGTCTTTAGAAGTTCAAGGCGCGGGGTGCTTTTCTGCCTGTTTTTGCCTGGCTGACTCCCTCTGTAATCATCTTTGCTAGCACCGTTTCACGGGGAAAGAGACATGTGACATCCAACTAAGCTGTGAACCATAATCATGCTGGGGATGATGTTTACATTTGATTTTTCCTCAAGCTGATAAGCTCTCTCCAATTTCCCTCTCCATCATGTTGGTATGGATTGAGCTGCTTGTGCCCTACAGGGTGGAATTCTTCTCTTATCTCTAATCTGCTCACTGAAAAAATTGCTTCAACCCTTCAAAAGTCACTTCAAAGTGGGAAGAGCTGCAATACCCTTCTTCGTCTGTCGCAATCAACACTCTCCCAGTGCTTTTTTCAGATGGCCTTACAGGTGCTGCCAGCATTCAGCACACTCAGCACCAGCGGCTGGGGCTGGGAACTCCACTTTGCCATCTCCAGCTCTGGGTAGAGTGAGACAGCTGTTGAACAAGAGCATAAATACTTATTAAATCATTTCAGCTCCCTGAAGCAGAGGAATTCAACCCTGAAGAACATAGGAAGCTTCTGCCCAGGCTCAAACGCATAAATGACAGGCAGACTGCAAACCGAAAAATGGGAGAGGCGAGAAATGGAAATAAATTGGATGTCAACCTGAATACCCCATCAAACAGAATTTCCACCTTTGCAAGGAGACGGTGGAGACCAGCTTTGGTATCAGTTTTTTATCAACATTTCCACCTTTGCAAGGAGATAGTGGAGACCAGCTTTGCTGTCAACAGCTCTTCAATAACTTAAGGTTTCCAGACCCTCTGTCTCCAAGCTGCATCCAGGTGGAGGGATAGTAACATGCCCTCTCCTCACCCAGCTGTTTTGGCGGCCGGGGCTCTCCAATTTAACGATCTCTGTGCTTGCACGCACACAGCACCCTGGCACACCACCTCTGCTCCTGCCAACAGCTCTGCTATCACCACCAGAAATGGCAAATAGTCCCTTATTGCAGCCCCTTCCCAGGGCAAGAGGGTACAGATTCAGGGAGGAGGCACAGCTGCCATTTACACCCATCAGATTTTGAAACTCCCTTTGCAACCACAGTGGTTACAAAACTTTTAAAAGCCTCAAAGCTGGTTCTCAGAAAGAGATGAATTGGGCCTGTGTGTTCATGCATGAGCCCAGCTGCTTGCACTAAATGAGATTTTCTCCCTCAAAGCACATTATGAGACTTCCAAAAGCTCCCTTCAGAAAACTCCATGCCTTCAGTCAAACTACTGTCAAGGTTTCCCTGACTTTCAGCCCCTCTCCTCCATCCATTTTACTCCTGTACCAGACTGACTGGCTCCCCTCTCAATATTGACTGAGCGCTTGGGGAAGGTCTTTGCTGACCTGACTCACAGTCTGGATTAACCCTGCCACATTCGTTTAGCAAGAGCACGATGCACAGACATCCTCACTCTCCAGCAAAGAGCCGGAGAGCAGATTTTCTGCTATGTTGGTAATCCTTCATCAACAGCACGAGCATTAAGGTGAATAGCACAAAGCACCTGTATAGGTGGCTCATGAGTAATTTCACCACCTCCACCGCTGCCCCAAATAGCAGTGAAAGCATCAATGCTGCGTGTACTAAATGGGGTTTTGTCACCATCATCTTCAAAACAGTCAATAAAACAGGGCAGCATTCGGCACAACCCCCACCCCCGCTCCCAGTTACATTGCTCTGGTTTCCAGTATTCCCACCTGCTGCAGCAAGGGCCACCGAGCACACTGACATGCTCTGGCAGCCCCGACCCCAAACCTGCAGCACAGCCCACCCTGCGTGCAGGTGTAGCCATGCCTTCGCGCCCAGCCCACCGAGGGCCACCTCCTGTCCCCCCAGGTTTTGTTCTCTCCCAGAAAACACTTGTTAGCGGTCATGCATGTTGTCTCCAGCCCTCCTGGGAGCTCCAGTTGCAAGTGCAGCTGAGGCCAAGTGACACAATTTGGATGCAACCCAAGTGAGGAGTAAGCAACCTGACTCAAAAAATCAAAGCACCGGTGAGATTACTGGCTCTGTTTCATCTTTTTTACTATCAGCCAAAGGTAAGACAGCCCACGGGTTTATAACATCAGATTTACTTGCAAAGGGAAGACAAACACACACTCCCTACTTCAACCCCTCCTGAGCAACAGCTTCCACAGCCACCTTGTCTTGTCCCGAGCAACAAGCCTCTAACCTCCCCAGCAAACAGAAAGGTGACAGAGAAATCAGAAGGACAAGCAATATTTTAACTGTTCCTCAGCAAGAGGTTGTCCGTTTTGCTCCCTCAGCATCACAAGCTGGAAGCCCACCAGCCGCACCACAGCGTGCTGGGAGAACACTCCTGAAAAAAAAAAAAAAAAGAAAAGAAAAAAAAAGAAAAAAAAAAAAAGAAGAGGTCTGAGCGGTGGGTGGGGAGCGCTGCGAGCAGCCTCGGGGAAGGCAAGCTGCACACAGCCAGCCCCTCCATTTTCCTTGCAGCACTGAGGTACGGAGCACCAAGGGAGGCTGAAGACAGCTTGCCACTTGCCTAGATCTCAGCACCTTACCAAAAATTCCACGTTTCATCCAGCCCCCATACCCCCACTCCCCCCCCGCCGGGG
>JAVJGJ010000047.1:47094409-47107445 GCA_035590215.1 Microhierax caerulescens | reverse complement strand
AGAGATGGGCAGCAAATCACTCCTACAGGACACCACTGCCATGCTGCCCAGCTGGGTTGGGGTCCCCTGGGGCAATAGGTGCCCTTGCCACCCCGCCAGCTCCCCTGGCTGAGGGCTGTGCCTGGCACAGAGCCACAGCTGCATTTTCCCTCCCAGGAGGAAGGATCACATCGTGATGGTGAACGGCCTTTCCATGGAGAACGTCTTGTCCTCCTTCGCCATCCAGACACTCAAAACCTGCGGCAAGATTGCCAACATTGTGAGTGTGCCCTGCAGCAGGACAAGGGCCAGCATCGTGCGTGGGACCACACCGTGCTTGTTCCCATCCCAGCTCCCACAGGGCTTGGAAATCAATGTAGAAACATCTCCTGGCAGAGGTGGCTGCACCCACCACCCTTTCTTTCTCACTTTCCATCTGCAGACACTGAAAAGACCAAAGAAAGTCCACCTCCCCGTGAGCAAGAGCAGCCCCAGCTCCCCCACCGCCCCCCGGCACTATGACTCGGATGAGGACTATGGGTCACATGCTGCAGATCCAGCCCTGCACCGCTCCCGGGATGACCTGGACCACAGCCAGGGCTATGATGGGGACTCGTCCAGTGAGAGGAGCTCTGGCCACTACCAGGATGACAGTCGCCACCATAAGCCGGTGTCCCGGAGCCGCAGGCGAAGCCAGGACAGCAGCCACTGGAAGCAGGGCGGCAGTGGCTCAGGCCAGAGGGGCTACAGCCGGCACCGTTCCACCAACAGTTTCAGCCACAAAGGGGACACCAATGGGCTGGCCCTGGTGTCAGGCTTTAAGCGGCTGCCGTGCCGGGATGTGCCGACGAAGCGCATCACGTCAGTCTTGGTGAAACAGAAGCAGAGTGAAGGTGAGGCCATCCTTCTCTCTCTGTCCCTGGGTCTTGTCGTCTGATTTGTGGCCTTGTAACCCCCCTGGGGAGGAGGCGATGGCAGGGTTGGTGCCAGGGTCTGGCATGTGGTGAGGGAGCAGTGCATGCCGTGCTGGGTGCACCAAACCCACCCAGCCTCAGCCCGGGGTTGCAGAGCTCAGTTTTGTGGCTTGCTAGTGGCCCACAGGGAGCTGGGCTGGACTGCTGGAAGTGGTGGTGAGGGAGGACCTCGAGTTGGGTCCTGCATCTGCCTGGCTCCGGTACTTTCATGGGCTCTCTCTGGTGCAGAGTATGGCCTGAAGCTGGGGAGTCAGCTTTTCATCAAGCACATAGTGGAGAGCGGGCTGGCAGCGAAGGGCAGCTCCTTGCAGGAGGGAGACCTCATCCTGAAGGTACGGGCACCCACAGGGCGCACAGCACTTGCTGGGGATCTCATCTCCCCCTCTTTGGGTGGCTTGTCCCCTGGCTAGTGTCACCACAGGGGACAAGCCAAGAGCGTGCTTCTCTCGGCTGCCCGTGAAGGCTGAGAGCTGGGCTGGAGGCAGCTCTGCCTGGTGCCTGGACCCTGCCCCGGCTCCCCAGCCTTCCCCGGGGACGCCGCGCGCGCCTGGGGGTGCCAGCTCCCTGCGATGCCGAGGCTGGCTGGTCGAGACAGCCCTGCAGCATTCAACCAGGGCTGGTGGCCTGTCCCTCTGCCACAGCAGGATCACGTCTGCCCCACTTGTCCCTGCAGCGTGTGGTCCCCTCCCGTGTGTGCATGTCCCCATCGGGGCAGCAGTTGGCCTGAGGAACTCGGGTGTTTGGATGAAATGATACTTCAAGCATTCGGGGAGGAGGAAATGGAGGGAGGGAGACTCTTCGTCTGCACACATGGGCCAGGCAGACCTGTGGCCGCTGGGAACTGGGGCCAAAGTGACTCAGGCAAATGGGAGGGATTTCATCCCAGCAATTTGGTGGGAAAAGCTGCTGCACGCTGGGGACATCACAGCCCCACGATCTGCTTGGGGCCTGATCCCTGGCACCAGCCCGGTGCATGGAAGGACAGCAGTGGGCCAAGGTCAAAGTAAAACTGAGCTTCAGGCATCTGAGCAGGTCTCTGCAGCTCCTGCCCCCATGCAGGGCTCCCCTGCAGCTAAAGGTGGGAGTTAATTAGCCTCACTAATTTTGTTTCCTCTGTGCAGGATGAGGTCCCACTGGGAGACAGCCAGGAATGGGGATGTGGTGCGGGATAGATGGGAACTGAGGCCAGGCTGGAGGGACTGGGAAGTGACCAGGAAGGTGGTGGTCAGAGTATCCCATTTGAGTGGGGCTTTCCTGGGGGTGTCTGTCCTGGGGGTGTCTGTCCTGGGGGTGTCTGTCCTGGGGGTGAGCGCCCTGAGGCCTCCCACTCTGTCCCCTCCAGATCAATGGGGTGGCCAGTGAGGACATGTCCCTGGCTGACACGCAGCAGCTCATTGAGAAGACAGAGGGGACCCTGACCC
Source organism: Microhierax caerulescens (assembly GCA_035590215.1). Taxonomy (NCBI): domain Eukaryota; kingdom Metazoa; phylum Chordata; class Aves; order Falconiformes; family Falconidae; genus Microhierax; species Microhierax caerulescens. The sequence goes on along the minus strand of JAVJGJ010000047.1, from coordinate 47,105,071 downwards.
TGCTTATCCTCCGGGACCACCGGCAGTTCCTGGTCAACATCCCTGACATAGAAGATAGCCAGAGCGACAGCTCCCGGATGGATGGTGAGGGGACATGGTGACAGGGCTGGGGGGCCAGGTACACAGCACAGGGACTGGGTCTCTAAAATGTCTTCCTGTTGGTGCAGATATCTCTGACATTGACTCTGAACTGTCTCACCCACCATCCCCTGAGACCTCTGCGCGACCTCCAGCTGCTGCCACGATGAATTCCCCGCTGTAAGCCGCGCTCTGTCCCCACAAACCCCTCTTTCCCCCATCGGATCCCCGGCGTGTGCTCTGCCTCTCTGGAGGGGCTGGTTCTCCTCCATCCCAGAGCCAGCTCACCCTGCATGTGGGACTGCTCCACTGTCCCTGCTGCCCACCTTGCACTGCCTGGCTGTGCCCACGCAGGGCCTGCCTCCGTGGTCTGCCTAAATCCTGCCCCAACTTTGTTCCAGGGAGAGGAGACGATCAAACAGGGACCCCATAGCCGACACGATCGTTGACACCGCTCAGGACCTTGGTGAGTGAGCTCAGACCAGGCTGGGGGAGCTCAGGGCACCGAGGGGCTCTGGACTTCCGCATGTCTCCGCTGTCCAAAGCCCCCTGGCAGAGCCACGCCAGGTCTCCCCCACCTCTGGGACCAGCTCTCCTTTCCTGCAGACCTGCTGGAAGCTGTGGAGGGGGATGGCAGCCACGCTCCCCACACCAGCCCCGCAGCCCACAAGGACGGGTGCGTCTCTGAGAGGCGGTGGGGAACAGATGGGGGAGACGGGGAGCTGCTCTGGTGCAGGATTGCGGTCCCAGGGTCGGTGACCCCCTGCGGTGTCCTCAGCTTGTCACCACTGGGCTGACTGTGGCTTCCCCCATGGCAGGTACAGCGCTGACTCCAGGGTCGTGCACTTCGTGAAGGCCAAGAGCGTTGGGCTGCGGCTGGCTGGGGGGAACGACGTGGGCATCTTCGTGTCCAGCGTGCAGGAGGGGAGCCCAGCCGACAGCCAGGGCATCCAGGAAGGGGATCAAATCCTGCAGGTACCCAGGGCTGGGAATGGCTCCAAGTGCTGCTGCACCCAGACTGGTTCCATCCTTTCTGTGTCTGATACCTCCCTGGGGTCTGGATTTCTGCTGCTGGGCATCACCTTGGGTCAGTGCTGCTGCCCATGGCCCGTAGCCATCGGGCTGGCTCTGTGGGTGCTGCCCAAGGGGGTGACCCTCTCTCTGGCACCATGCTAACGCCCAGCAGAGTCAGGGCACCCCCTCAGCTGTCCCAGAGGCCCTCCCCAGGGTTACTAGGGGTTGTAGCAGGCACTTGGGTGACAGGAACCAGTTCTGGCTGCCAGCCTGCCCTGGGCACTGCTGCCCCTGGAATCCCCCCACTGGTATCCGTGCCCTCCGTCCCGCTGGCAAGGCCATGTCTAAGTGCTTTTCTGCGGCAGGTAAACAACACCAGTTTCCAGAACCTGACCCGTGAGGAGGCCGTGGAGTATCTCATGAGCCTGCCACCCGGTGAGGACATCACGCTGTGGACCCAGAGCAAGCTTGACAGTGAGTGATGACCAGATTCATCCTGGGCTTGTGCCTCTCCATCCTTTGTCTCTTCTGAGCAAGCATCAGAGCCACTGGACTTGCCATGGCCTTTTCTGCCCCTGCAGGGTGGTCCTTCTTTCCCACAGCCCTCCCATCCCCCTCCAGAGAGGTGATGGGAGGGAACCAGATGATCCCAACCCCTTTTGTGTCTCGGTATCCTGAAGCACAGGGGCTTTCTGCACCGTGGCTCAGCCTGGAGAGGCCAGTATGTGCTGGGGGCTCAGATCCTGCTGTTGCCAGCATGGCTGAGAGCATCATGGGGGGAAAAGGTGTCCCCGACACCCTCCTTAGCAGCAAAAGCTACTTGTGGAGGCTCCCGGCCAGTGTAGCTCCTTCCCAAATCTCTCCAGCATCTTCCAAGTCAGATACCTTTTCCCATGATGGTCCCTCTCACCCTGGGCTCCAGTTTACAGGAAGGTGATCTCGTCCAACACGGGTGACTCGTTCTACATCCGGACACACTTTGACTTTGAGAAGGACACACCGTCAGGGCTCAGCTTCGTCCGTGGGGACGTCTTCCACGTGCTGGACACCATGTACCGGGGCAGGCTGGGGAGCTGGCTGGCCGTGCGCATGGGCAGGGACCTGCAGGAGCAGGACAAGGGCATCATCCCCAACCAGAAAAGGTAGGGATGGAGCCAGGAATAGTTCCAAGGTGAGCAGAGCTGGGGGATGGCTTCCCAGTGAGACAGGGACATGGATAGTGGGCCCCATAAGAGGCAGGGCAAGTGCTGGTGGAGCAGTGATGGGAAGCATGAGCTGGTGAAATCCCTTCTTAGGGGTGATGGGGCAGTTGATGCTTTGGTTGTCCAAGGTCCTGAGGGAAGAAGATACCACAGCCTCATCCAGCCATGCCACTACGCAGGGACACTGGCTTCTTCTGCCCCACTCCCTGGAGCCTGGAGTGACAAAACGGGTTAAATCTGGAGGCTCCATGTCCTGAGCCCTTTCCCCTCCCAGAGCCGAGCAGATCTCCAGCCTGGAGTCGGTGCTGAAAGCCACATCTGGTGCCAACCCCTCCGGGGCACGGGCTGAATTTTGGAAGCTGCGGGGCCTGCGGGGAGCCAAGAAGATGCTGCGGAAGAGCCGGGAGGACCTGTCTGCCCTCACGAAGCAGGGCTGCTACCCGCCGTATGAGAGGGTAGTCCTGAAGGAAGGTGGGCACCAGGGCTGCGTCCCCATCACCCAGACCCACCCAGGGGACATTGGCCCGGGGCTGCCCCGCTGCAGGTGCTGGTGGGCTCCACTCTCCTGGGAGGAGTGGGGTGACTCCTGGGCCCACAGGCACCTCGAGGAGCAGGGTTGGACACCTGGGTGCTGTGAGCTCTGCCCTTGCCCCCAACCTCCCTGAGCCGGTGTCTTTTCCCCACAGCCAGCTTCAAGCGGCCGGTGGTGATCCTGGGCCCCATCGCAGACATTGCCATGCAGAAGCTTAGTACGGAGCTGCCCGAGCTGTTCGAGATAGCCTGTAAGTGCCCCCCTCGCCATGGGGAAGTTGCACCCAGCAGCTGGACCCTCAGTGCCCAGGATCTGTGGGAGCTCTTTATCCGTGGCTCTGTCCCAATCCCGCCTTATTGCCCCCACTCCATGACACCCCCAACTCTTTCTCGGATGCGTTCACCCTCCTTCCTTGAGGGACACCACCCAGGGCTGGGCACAGCCAGACCCAGCCTGCGGCTGCCGGAGATGCCACATCCTCTCTCATGCCATGTCTCTGTGTCCTGCAGTGAGCGTGCCCCGAGACGGGGCATCATCCAAGGTCATCAAGTTGGATTCAGTGCAGCAGATCGCAGAAAAGGTGAGAGACCTTCCTGGTGTGCTCGGGGTGGTCCCCAGCGGGTGGCCTTGCTGTCCCCAGTGGGGCTGATAGCTGTGCCCTGCCCCAGAACAAACATGCCTTGTTGGACATCACACCCTCGGCTGTGGAGCGTCTCAACTATGTGCAGTACTACCCAGTGGTGGTGTTCTGCGAGCCGGAGAGCCGGCAGGGCATCAAGGCCATGCGCCAGTGGCTGGCACCTGACTCCAAGAAAAGCTCTCGGCGCCTCTACGTCCAGGCCAACAAGATGAAGAAGCACTGCAGCCACCTCTTCACTGCCACAGTCAGCCTCAGCGGCAGCGGCAACACCTGGTACGAGACGATCAAGGACATCATCAGGACGCAGCAAAGCCAGCCCATTTGGACAGCGGTGGAGCAGGTACAGGGCACGGGCTCCCTGCGGCACCGTTGAGCCTGCTGGGGCTGCAGCCAGGCAGGCACCAGGACCACCCATCTCCCCCACACCGGGGGTCCCAGGTCTCTGTCATCCCCACGTTGCAGGCGGATGTGGCACCAGAGGACAGTCTGGACCTGCTGAACCCGCCCAGCGCAGCAGCCTCAGGCTACCTGACCTGTGACAGTCAAGCCAACAGTGACTACGATGACACGGATGGCGAGGCAGGTGCCTACACCGATGGTGAGGCAGAGGACGCCTATGACCAGCCCGGGCTGGCCCGCTCCTCCGAGCCAGCACAGGTGTCCCCAAGCGATGGCCTGAGGGAACAGGTGGGTCCCCCCTCACTGGTAAGAGGGGCTGGGTGGGCAGAGGGGGAGCAGCGCAGTGCCTGGCTGTGGGGGGCTAATTCCTAATCCCTGTGGCACAGGCAGCGTGTCCCCTCCAGCCGCTGCAATGTCCTGCTGCGCATCCATGCCCAGCTCTGGCTCCCTGTGGGGGAACACAGCCCAGCCCCAGGCTGGTGCACAAATCCTGCCCCTGCCTGACCCCCCCATCTCTTTGATCTTTCACAGGTGACCAAGCATCAGCAGCAGCAGCAAGGCCAGCATTACGACAGCATCAGGTACCTGCACCCCAGGCCAGCTGGGGAGGGGGTAACGCAGCCAGCAGAGCCACAGGTGCCAGCTCTGCCCCCCATCCTGACCCAGTGGCAGAGGCCTCACCGCAGCTTCTTGTCTCCCAGGGAATACGAGCACGATGCCGTGAGGAAGAGGTTCACACGGGCCAGGGATGACTCAGACCAGGATGAAGGCTACGAGTGGGGCCCAGCTACAGATGTGTAGCAGCACCGCTGGCTTCTGTCCCACTGGGACCCAGATCCTTTAGGCAAGCCCTGCTGCAGCCTTGTGCCACCAGCTGCATGTGACAGCCCATGTGGTGCCACACAGCACCCCACAACCAGGCTGGGGGTGGGGCAGGTAATCCTGCTCTACCCCTCACCACCAAGTGCCTCCTTTGACCTTTTGGCTGTGGCTGCTGGAATAAAAGGGATGTTTTGATGGGGACACACAGTCTCCATGAATACTGGGGAGCTGTACGCAGGCGAAACACATGCAGGGGGGTGGCCTTGCTGGGACCCAGCCCCCTCCATGGCTGGCCACCCTGCCTGCAGCGTGGGAGTGCGGCTGGGGTTGTGCCGCAGCGGGCTCAGGGTGCATGTGCCAGGGCTGACCCTCCTCTGCTGCAGCCCAGCCAGGGCTCCTGAAACGCAGCCTCCCACATTCCCCAAAACATTTTTATTTTTCTATCAACCAAGCACACAGGCAAAGTCAGATCAGCGCTGCCTCAGCTGTAGGGGTCCAGAGACCCACTCGCAAAAAGACACATCACCGGGGGCTGGGCCTTGGGACCCCCAGCTCCCCGGGATGCAGGGCTGGGCAGTGTCCGTGTTCCCTTTTGCTGCACCGAGGGACAGCCCCGAGGGTTGCAAGGCACCCTGGCAGGCTGGGCTGTGCGTGCAGAACGGTTAAAGGCAGCACCAGAGAAAAGCAGAGGTAGTTTCCCAGCATGGTGTACCAGGGCGAACGGGAAGGCCGTTTGCACCCCTGATGGGCCCCAGCAAAGCCAGGGAGGAGCAGGCACCAAGGGTGCTGCTGCTCTTAAAGCTGAGTCTGGGAGCTGCCAGATCTCCCTCGGGGGTGCCAGCGTGGGGCCCCCACACTGGTACGCAGGGTGCGTGCCGAGCTGAGCCCCGCACCTGTGATTCAGCACCATCCCCACGTGGGGAAAGGCACCGTGGGTGAGTGTAAAGCACTATCTGTAATGACCAAATGGGGTGACCTTTCGCATGGGGTCCCCTCTCCTCCTGCCAGCACCAGGCCAAGGCGAGGGGCTCCGTGAAGCAGCGGGACAGGCACGCTGCAGGCACTGTGAGGCAGAGAGGGGTGAAGGCAGGGGGAGGAGGTGCTCAAACCATGCACCACAGGCCCTGACGCTGCTCAAGCTGGTTATCGGGGCCCCCCAAAATCTCCCACTGCATCCTGAGTAAAACCAAAGAGGTGCAGGATTAGGCCCTGCTGGGGACCGGAGGGCTCCGATGAGGGTGCTGGGATAGGAGGCAGAGCCTGTCCTGCCCTCACGGCCCTGGGCTCGCTGCTGCCTGGCTCCAGGCACGTGCGGTGACAGCTGGGCATGGCCAGCGGCTCAGAGGAAGAGGGGCTGCTCCTGCCCGGTCAGTAAGCGGTACGTGGAGGCCGGCATCGTCTTGATGTGGACCTAGGCAGAGACCCACACATCAGCTGGGAGATGCCAAAGCCCAGGCTGGAGGGTGCTGGTGCCAAACTGAGCCCAGCCAGCTCCATGTGCAGCTGCCCCGCAGCACGGGGGCCCTGGCCGTCACCCAGCTCAGGCCTGGCTCACCTCACTGACCGCCTGCGTGAGGATCTGGATGATCTTCTCATGGGGTGTTGCCACCACGCTCTGCCCGTTGATCTCGATGATGCGGTGCCCCACGCGGATGCCACCTCTCTCAGCGATGCCCCCGCGCATCAGGCTACAGATCTGGGGGGCAGAGCGCGCTGGTAAGATCAGAGCTGTGCCCACAGCCGTGCCCAACCACCACCTCAAACCCTCTCATCTGTGCACGCTCCCAAGCAAGAGCTCTGGACTTGGGTGCTGTCTCCTCCAGCCCATCCATGGCTGCGCAGCGAGGGCAGGGATGGCCTTTTGCTTTGCTGCCACCAGAGCGCCGAGCTGTAGGGCAGCCAGGGAGCTCTGCTCCCCCCAGCCCCCCATCGAGCCCTCGTGCTCTTGTCCAGCCAGGGATGCAGAGCCAGAGCTTCTCCCCCGGGCGGCAGCTCCCGCGGTAACCACAGCTCCAATGCATTTGGGAGCATCGGACACTGGACAACACAACCGTGCCACCCCCTCCACTGTCCACTCACCCACCAACCCCCACTGGTCTTGAAAATGCCCCTCTCTGCCTTTTCCAACACAGCCACTGTGGAGCCCAGAGCAGAGAACGGTTGGGGTGCTGGGGACAGCAACAAGCATCACTAAGGTCACAGCAGGAAAGCCAGGAAGAAACCACCACCTCAAAAGCAAACAGCTGAAGAGCAGCAGTGAGACAGATGTGACTGTTGGTGCTGCAGGACAGCTACAAAGAGCCTTTTGCTGTGGGCACAGCAGCACCCTGTAAAACCTCAGCCCCGGCAGGCACAAGGAGCACTGGAACTGTGCACGTCCACGTGGATGCAGCCAGAAGCTCGTGTCCCTCTGGCAGACAGGTGGCTGAAGCCCACGGCTGACCCTGGCCTGGCTTCTGCTCCCACCCCCACGAGCACTCACCACGCCGTTCTCAACACAGAAGCCCAGCTGATATTTGGAGTCAGGGCGGCGGATGACAGCCGTGGTGACAGGGGGACAGTGCACGATGTTTAGCACAACCTCCGTCTGGTGCTTCAGCTCCTGGAAGATGGGAGGGGGCTTTGTCAGACTTTGGAGACTATTTGGCATGGTTGAGAGGGGCGATGCAGCCACGTTGCTCATGGGAAGGCTGAGGATTAGCAACCTGTTTTCAATGGGGAAACTGAGGCATACACAGGGATACTGCCATGTTCAAATTCAGGGAGGACAACTTATAAATCCAATTCAAGACACCCCATTCTGCCCCTGAGGCCACAGTGTCCTTGCTTTCAGCTCCTTCCTGCCCTGGGAGGTAGAAGATGCAACAGGTTCCCTCCAGGACAGATGCCTGCCTCCTCACCCACCCTCCTCCTCAGGCAGGATCCTGCCTGCACTCCACCACAGCAAATTTAGCTACCCAGCTTTGTCCCTGCCTTGTCACATCCCCTCCTCCCAAGCACTCAGAGCAGGGACTGTCGCAGCCCACCAGACAGGTGTGGGCCCCCAGACTCCTGCCCCCTCCTCTCCTATGGCCTCCTACCACTCATCTGCACATGAGCCAGGAACATCAGGGGGTACCCCGGTGTTACAGACACTCCTGGACGCATCCAGGCCAGTTCTCATCTCTGCCAGGGCTCTCCCTCGCCAGGCTGGAGGCAGGAGGCAGCCTGTGCTCACCCGGATGATGCTCTGGCAGGTGGTGAGGGGCAGCCCCACCAGGCTCATCCCGTTGACAGACATGAGGCGGTCTCCGATGCTCAGCTCGCCCGACTTCTCTGCGGGGCCCCCGTGCATCAGGTTGGCGATGACCACGGTGGGCAGGATGGAGCCCCAGCCTGACTCCACGATGGCAATGCCCAGGATCTCCCCCTTCTGCTTCCGGATGCAGACCTGGGAGGGCAGGCACAGATAGGTCACGGTCACCAGCCATGGGGCACATGTCCCAGCCCAGCATAGGTGTCCTGGGCTCACAGCCAGCTGGGATGGGGCCCAGTTTTGTAGGGAGCACCCCAGCTGCTCAGGGAGCCATGGAGGGGATGACGTAGAGGTGCCAGCAGGTACCCCACGCTGTCCCCACCACTTCAAAGCAGCTCTTACATCCTTGCAGTTCTCCTGCCGGGAGAAGTGCGTCAGCTCTGCATTGTATTGTTCCTGGTCCTCAAGAGCACGGCTGTACTGGCGAGGGCTCAGCTCGCTCGGGTCAATGCTGTTGGCCTCCAGGAAGCGCTGGTAGGCCACGCCAAACGCCTGTCCGATGGCCTGGGCGATGATCTGGGCCTGCGGAAAGAGAGGGGCTGTCTGTGCCCACGGCTCGTGGCCAAACCGGAGCCAACAGCTGCTACCAACCTGCAGTGCACCGCACAAGCACCGTGCCCCGGGAGCTCCAGGGCATCCCAGCCCCTTGCCTGCCCAAATGGGCCCCTTTACGGTGCCAGTCCTCCCTGCTTTTCTTGCCGGCCCCCCCTCTATGTCACAGAAGTGCTCAAGCTGGGTTCCTTCCCCCTCCGTGCTCATCAGGGCCCCCCAGCACAGAGACCCAGAGCACCCGGTCATTACAGCAGGATGAGGTCCAGCACCCCAATGTCACCCTGCCCTCCCAAGGGACTCGTGTGTCTCCTCACATCAGCCGAGTGGAAGACGTGGCAGATCATCTTGTAGAGCCGCTTTTCCTCTGCCACATCTGACCACCGAGGAAGTTTCCGACGCGCCATGAGCACCACGAGGGAGCCGATGTCAGCGATGTAGGAGATGGTCTGGAGGGAGTGATCCATCATGGCCTCCTGGCAAGAGGGACACAGGCAGAGACATCTGTGGCCCAATGGACCCTTTGGGTAGCCCATGAGCCAGCCAGGCACCGCCACAGACAGGGAGGGTTTAGGTTCAACCACCACCCTGCCGGGATGCAGCTCAAATGCCTGGCACGTGCTGAGCAGAAACCACATCTATGCTAAAAGGTATAAGTAGCTCCTTCAATCAAGGACTCATCTGTGTCCCTGGGTGCTGCCAGGGGACAAGACAGCTCTTTCCCCTTGTTATAAAGCAGAAACTAGTTCTGAGGCAAAAAGCTACAGAAATTTCAAGTCTAGGTTCCCTGGAGCCTGGTGTCAGAACCCAGCAGCTCCCACGAGGCAGTCTGCATGAGAAGCCTCGTGCAGCCATGCAGGGAGCCAGGGGACACGGCATGTCTGTGCAGGATGGCTGCAGAGTAACGTGTCTCCTCCCAGATGTGTGTCCTTGCCCGTAGGCTATCCTCAGCCTGGGGTGGGTGCAGAGATCCCAAGGCCAAACAGGACGGTTTCAGCAGCCCCAAAGCCACGTGGGTGTTCCCGTTCCCCGCTCACCTGTGTGTCAGCCGTGAGCACCTTGATCCTCTGTGTGGAGACAAACAGATCCACCTCCGTCATGGGCTGGGACTCCCCCTCCGGTGCCTGCAGAACGAAGCACCCAGGAGAGCTCATGGCTGCTGCCAGGACTCCTCTGGGACCCTGCCCCACAGCCCGGAGGGTTCCCCAGGGCACGTCCTGAGAGCTGCCCCACACCCATGAGGGGCCAGGCTGGTGGCAGTCATGCCCCCCTACCCTCCTGCACCTTGATCCTGTCCACCGCCTCCTGGGCCTGTGCCATGCGGACGCTGGTTGGGGGGTTCCTCTCTGAGACCAGCTGTGTGGAGCCCAGGTACTTTGCCCCAAAAATCACACCGTCCAGCAGATCCTCTGGGTCACAAGGGCCTGGAACTGAGGCATCAGGAGGGACTAAGCAGGGGCTGGTCGCCCCAGCTCCGAAAACCAGGGGTACCAACTCCTACTGCCCGTTAGCTGTATTCCCAGACACAGCAAAGCAGCTCAGCGCTTGGGAGGCAGACTCCTGGCATCACTGGGGGACCAGCTCTGACCCCAGGGCTGCTTCTCCCTGCCCTTGGGCACACTCTGGCATCCCTCTTTGTCCCTCGCCAAGCTGAGCACACACACCCCTTCTCGATCCCTGAAGCACCCCCATTTGCTCAGCAAAGGGTAAGGTGGGATCGAATGAGCCACCCGGAGTCTGCAGCCACATTCCCACCCTGCATGGCCATAGCACCAGGCGCTCCCCTCCCTGGCTGGGACCCCTGGTCACCCCACATTTGGGGTCAGAGCAAGAGGCTGCGAGTCAGGCCTCCTGGATGCTTTGGCTGCTTGAGCACAGAAGCAACTCACCCTCTTTGAAGGTCGAGCAGGAGGATTGGGATTCCCTGTTCTGCAAAGCAACAAGAGAGCAGGTGAGGTGCTGATTGGGATCCCAGGGATTCAGCAGGCCCACTCCACAGCCAGGCTGCCCCTGGAGCACCAGGCCAGTGAGGGCACGGTGTCCCAGAGGCTGGGGGTGGGCACACAGGGCCCTGGGGCTGTTCAGACCCACCAGCCTCTTCCCTGGGGCATACACAGATCAGCCAGCCGTG
>JAVJGJ010000047.1:47037301-47049791 GCA_035590215.1 Microhierax caerulescens | reverse complement strand
GCAGTGAACTGACTTAAAGCACGTATTTCTACAGCAATTTCTCTTTCAGAAATGCTTCTGAAAGATATTTTACTTGCTGTACACACTTCTAGAACATAAGCAAGCTCTGTCATGTTCATAACGCTACAAACATATCCCACCTTCTGATGGCTCCCCGGATATGTGCCGCACATGCACCTGCTCCTGCGCAAGAGACTCACAGAGCTCACATTGAAGCTGGTTTTAAAGCCTGTGGAGCTCCTGTTTCCTTGGTTTCCTGTCTTCTGAACAACTTCTTTCTTTTTGTGCTTTTGTCATTCTAAGTGCTTCTGGTAAGTCTGCAATCAGACAGGGCAACATATTCATTTCCCTTTCAATGATGGCACTGTTTTTCTACGAAAACACTAAATGTCCTCTGAAAATAAATGGAAAATTTCCCGAAACACTCAAATTAAAACCAAAAAACCCCGCCCTTTGGAGTCCCATTCAAACCTGCATTGTATAAAAAGCTCACAAGCACTAACAGTTTGATGAATTTCTCCTCTGCTGCCTTGCACTAGTGTAAGCACTCACACACAACCTATTCATTTTAGGCTTCTTATACAGTCAGCCCAGACTTGGCTGCAAGACCTGCATCTGGCCAAATGTATCTATGCGATTAGCTTTTTGTTGACTGTAGAGCAAACCTAATGTAGTCGGTTTACATACAGGTGACAATATTGTAGGCATATGCACTTGGTAAGATACACGTCACGTCACAAAACAGAAAGACCTAAGGACCCTTCTGCCCCAACTTGTTTGTCATTTAAGTTTTCAGTAAGGCACCAAGAATCGTAACCAACACAGACGTGAGTTCAGAGAGGCCAGGCAGTCACAGGTGGATCACATGCCTACTTCTGAAAAAATCTGTAGGTGTTTTAGGTGTTGTAACTTCTTGGATGTTAAGTATATGCTTGTAAGACATCGTTTGCTCTCTGCAAACATCACTAAGTAACAGATCTCTCTTTTCCTCCACCACAAAAAGCAAACTGTCATTCGGGTAGCAAACTGAGAACGCAATACAGGAACAAAATCCCCTCTCAAGTTTTGTTTCTCACAGTGGAATTCCGTTCCACACATTTCTCCACAGGGGCAGCTGACCCCAATTCCAGACATTATTGGACATAGCAATAACCAGCTGCAGGACAGAAGGAACCCCAAAAGATGTATGCCCAAACTTTCATATAAATTAAGAAGTTAGGAAAGAGATGTTTAGCACATCGATATAAATTTCTCTTAAAACAGAAGGAGGTTATCTAACAAAAATCATAAGAATTCAAGTGAAGAAATACAAAGCTATATAAGTTAAAAGTTTGAAACAGCACAGATTCATTCCAGTAGGCAAAGAAAACTCTATTTATCATCAAAATATTTGCTTTTTATCCGGAGAAGAAAGCTTTTTTCCTTACTAAAATAAATATCAGAAGAAAAAAATAAGGGCTAACAAAATGTCAAGTTTTAGCACTTCTTACTTCCTCAACAAGACAAAGTTATCCAGTAATTTTAGTTACAAATATACTGCTCACCATCTTACGCTTTTCAGATATACGCATGTCCAGTAGCTTGAAGAACATATTTTTAGAGTCTCTCAGTGTACCTATTTAAACCTCCTCCCCTGTCCCCTCTATAAAAAACAATGATAAGTAAGCTAATCTACATCACCCATTAAAAAGGTACAATAATAGTTCTGTAACAGTTTCCGATTTCACAAACTGCTACAGAAATATCACTTTTTCTAGCATAATTTAAGTGAATTAATGAAAAGCATCGATAATCCACAGTTCACATCATCATATCCCCTCAACAAACAGATATGGAAAAATACTGCTCATACATGCATGATTATGAAGTATAGTGTTATGTTTTCTAGTTACAAAGACACAAAAGAAAGAAGTGAAAATCGTTTTGTTGATTTCTTATTTCCAGTTTCAGAACATGCATTAAACACAACCTATTTTTGAGAAATGAATGCCTGATATGAAAGAGATATTTGAGCAAGAAGGTAAAATTCACAATAGTAATTTCATACTGAAGATAATACTCTCTTTTTCTTAGTAGAGAGAGAGGCTTCTCCAGAAAGCGATTCTGAGCAGGAAGCTCATCTCCTTCTGTGACTACAGGAACTAGTGCCCTTAGTTTTTTTAAGTGTCCTATTTGAGAACCACCTACCTGTGCTGCAAGAACTTTGAAATAAAACATATACGTACACGAGACATGGATGTTGGATTCCCGCAGCATTCCCTTGGTGGGCAGTACGAATCCCTGGCAGCATGCTGCAGCTGAGTAGGCTGGCACTAGCTGGTGTAACTGCTAGCTCTTCATGGTTGCTTGCAGATGTTTGTTGTTCATAACTGTTAATTATCCTGTGTACAGAATTCCAAGACAAACCCAAAAAGAGTAATAAAACAGACTGTACTGAAAAATAGCTGGTTTTAATTGACTGACACAGCAGACAATTCACGGATTTAATTTCTCGATGTCTGGCTCAAATAGCAGATAATGAGATTGTTTATAGAAAAAATACCTAATGACATTTTCATGGAATTGGCAGGGAATGACTTGGGAGCAGGAAGCAGGCTAATTGTGCTTACTCTAGGAGAGCTCAGCTGGAGGTGCAGGGGAAACAGCAGGAATCATTGACAATAACTCTGGACAAGAAGGCAGTTGTAATTCATTCCCATGAGAGGTCCATCCCAATTCCAAATGATTCCAAATGGTGTTCAGTTTGAGTCACCCCAAAATTAGGGTATGTTGCAAAGTTCTAAAGCAAGTTACAAGACTTCATTAAAACATAAAATTGAATGTTCTCACTAGTATGACAGATACCAACTCAAAATAAGATATTCTTGCAATGGAAGGGGTGGAGGCAGGGCAGGGGGGGGGAAAGTATAAGACTTTTTTATTTTGACTTTCTAGAAATACCTAGATCTGGAACACTGTTAAATAAGAAATACGTCTTACCATTCAAAAGAAGCAGATAACATGCTACAGTCTAGAAGCATTTCTCTGAAATTCACCAGAAAGTCAAAGCTGATTCACTAAGGGCAATACCCAGAGGTACTTATTAAGGACTGAAACACATTTTATGTGGGGAAAAAAAGTACATCACTCAAGAAACGGGGGTCTTGTATCAGCACAACGTGCAACAACTTGAATCATTCAGTTATCCTGACAGCTGCCTAGGGGCTGCAGACTTCACACCAATGGCAGATCAAACCAAATGCCCTGGCACCCTGAATATCTGGTGGCCACCAGCCAGAGGACACATAAGTTCAAGAAATTCTGTCTGTTCTCAGGTGGTCTGAGAGAAACGGGCATCTCTGAAGGTTAACTCACCCTGGCTATTGCTTTCTGTTGCCTACAGAGGGAGTCCAGACCAGTTTACACTGAAGGCAGAGACAGCTTCAGCAAAATGAAGCCCACAGAGAAGAAAGCAATGCAATAATGATAAAGCAACAATGTGAAGTCTGTCCAAAAGGTACTGTCTGGCAATAAGCACATTCAGGTCTAGCCCTCACGGTATCCTGTCTCCAATGGTGCCTGCTTCACGCCACTTCAGATTCTGTAAACAGCTAGTATCTGCTTTAAATCATCTCTCCCAGGCTGAAAGGCCCCAGCCCGCTCGGCCATCCTTGCTACAGAAGCTGCTTTTGATCATCTCTGTCACCAGCCTCAGCCCTTCCCAAGTCCTACCGTATCCTCTCCAAGGCAAGAAGAACAGAGCATGCCATCCGTATCCCAAGCACAGGCAAACCACTGTCATTATATAAACCAGCAATATAATGTTTTCTGTCTTCTGTTTGTTCTTAACGTCCAAGATTTGATCAGCTACTGCTCAGCACTATTGTAAATTCCAGAATTTTGCTCCTGAGTAGTGACAGCCAGCACGGCTCCTCATATTGTGGAAAAGCTAAGACAGTTTTCCCCCAGGTTTTATTTTTGAACATTAACTGTTCAGTCATGCATAAAGTCTTCCTATAGTTCCTCATGTTCTGCCCTACATAACATTAGATTATACGGCCTCATGGGCCATCTTTTTTTTCAGACAATGAATATACCGACCCACACTTCACTCTGCAAAGTTTAAAAACACACTGCACGACTGCTGATGCACTGTACTGCAGTATAATCTAGTATAATCTGGCAGAAAACATCTCACACAAGAGAGGAATTTCAACATGCAACAAACCAGAAAACCCCCAAATCTCTCAGTCTCCAAAATTCACCACAGTTCTAACTGATATTAATGCATAGAGGCAATTCTGCACTGGATCTCAGCACCTCTTACAGCAAGGAAATTAAGATTCAATTATTATTATACTTATTAGAGAACTGTTAAGTGATGCAGGTATTCTGAGAAAAAAAAAAACAAACTACGAATCTGTTTTCCTAACAGCCCAATAAAGCTATGGGAGTTCCACATCTTCAGCATCAGAAGACATTTCTTCTTATATGAACCACACAGTTTATTCCAAGAGCTAATCTGGTGGCCCTTGTAATTCTCACCCTCATCTATACTACAGCAGGTATATCCAACATTTCAAACAACTAAAAGCCATAACATTTCTAGCTTAAAAAGCTTACTGACAATCTTGGAGTAAGAATAAAAAAGGCAGTTATATTTAGGTGATTGTGTCTACAGACTTGTTATCACTGGTATTAAATGTGGACCAGTAAAAGAGTTGCCACTATGATCAAGGAGGGCTTATAAATGAGAAAACTGTTTTATTATGGGAGGTGGATCACAGCCCTGTTCTCCCTCTGTCCTCTGCAGAAAGGCTTGTTACTTCTGTTACCATGGAGCGTCTAGCAGGGATTATCAGCATTTTCTACCCAAGCACAAATGTATCTACATTTGACTCTAGTTCCTTGGCAGCTCACAGGACTCCTTCCTCCTCCAACCATCCTATCCTGCACTGGGCAAAAATTTGATACGTGCCCCTACAAAAACACCCTTTCAGTTAAGAAAAATGCCTAAACTATCTTCCTTTTATTTTACTTCTTGTCATAACTTCATGCTGTCATCTTCATGACAAAAGATGAGCTAGGTCATAAATAAGCATATCAAATGCTAATGACTGCATGAGCTGGAGATGCTACTGCACACTTTGTATAGAGGGGTAGTCTAGGAAGTTTTCTACACTCCCGAAGCATCACAAGTTCACATTTTTTCTTCAAGATGTCAGATCTGCTCCTTTATCAGAGCTACCAATCTGCACTAAGTGCAGATAAACCTCACTTTTTCAGAAGAATAAAACACTGATGTATCCATACAGACAAAAAGGTGCTGATGAATCTATTCATCCTTGACGCCAAAGCAGAAGTATACCTATAAAAATAATCAACAAGCTCCCATGAGCTCCATTGTCTCCCCAAGTGTTCTCAGTACATAGATTAAAAAAATAAATCAGAGCAACTCCCTAGTTAAGCAAACTCCCAACCAGCCTACTTGTTCAAAGCGACAAATCTGAACAAAAAAAAAAAATCTGGGTTTTTTTCCTTGGAAAACATTAGTGATGTATGTCTATAATAAATCACATGAGATGTAAAGACAATGACTCATTTTAAATGACATCTTTAAAGCATGAGAACAGAACACTCTACTGAGACAAAAGTCCCTAGGAAATGCTGATATCAGCTGCACTTTGCTCTCTGGTAGCAGTCTCAGCAAGTAAGGAACAATACAATGATTCTGGCAAACTACCGCAGAAAATGTACCACAGAGATTATATGATTTTAGTCTGAATTTCTGTTATATACGCTCATTTTACAGTTACAAAAAAGCTCTCTTTAAGGAGCAGGCCTGCAAATTCAACCTAAAGTCTCAAAACTAAATACGGCAGATTTAAGCAAAACTAACATGTCAGCAAAACAAGTTCTGATGGCCAGAGAAAAGTAACGTTTTGTGACGTAGTAGTAGTTTCTGTTGATAAATCACAGTGGTTAGTTCAATACATTCCAAACCAGACACTTTGCTGAAGGGTAATAAAAAACTGCCCAATCTTCATAATTTGATACTGTGCCAAAACAGGGAATTCCTAATGTAATTCACTCAGAGACCTCACTGCCTACAAGCCCAAGCCCCACCCCCCCCTTTTTTTTTTTCTTTTTCTTTTTTTTTTTTTTTTACACAATATTGTTCTTAAAAGATGTTTTAGAGTATTATCTTAGAGGTAGTTAACCAGCAAACATAAAAAGCACTGAGTGCATAAGCTTTACCCATAAAGTGGGGACAAAATCAATCTTGATTCCTACCAGGTAGATCCTAAAGCCTGAAGCATCACTATTTCACAGGAGAGAGACTTACTTTCTTCAGAAGCTTACTGCTCATCCAGTTCAAACTATACTGAATCTTTTCTTACATGGTATCGTAGAGGCAGTAGATGTAACACCTACATCTACTGCTGAACTGACTACAATATGAGAGATCACATTAGAACACAGGAGACCATAGTTAAAAGTCACATACACATACTACAGGAAACTCAAGCAGGGCCGTGGGAGGGAGGATGGGAAGAGACCTTTCAATATCAATACTGGGACGTATCAATATCATCTGAAGACCATGCTTGATATGCCTGGAGCCGTTCTGAACTGGTTTCGGTCACACCTGACTGAGTGCTCACACATGACCATGATGGCTGATCCTGAATTTATACTCTGTATTAATTTTCCCCAGGCCAGTTTTGACTACAGTGTTTTTCAGCATCTCTAAGCTGTTCTTGGGAGAGATTTCTGAGAGACAAGGCTTGGTTGTTGTTACTGTGCTGATGACACATATCTCCTGTCAGTTGTAACACTCAAGATATTCAGGACTAAATGACTAGAATTTCTGAAGTTAAACCCTTTAAAAGGCACAAATAAAGTGGATCTGTGTTAGCCATCCCACCTATTCAGAAAAGCGTTCAGCATGTAAACATATACAAAGTGTAATGTTGGAAACGGGAAAAAAACCCCAACCAGTAATGGTCAGACACACTGCTGGATAGCCACACATCAGCCAGCGCTTTAATCTGTTCACTGACAGACAATCCCTGAAGACAGATCTTGTACTTCATTGTGTAATGTATTAAGCTAAAGGATTATCTAAAGCACTTACCTTGAAAATTCTCTATGTTTGGGAATAAAAACAGATCGAGACTACATGTTGCTTCACTATTTGCTGCAAACTGGTATGCTTAGCACAACAATTACATTATCCTTTTCAGCTAGGATTCTGATCTAATTTGACATTCAAGGTTTCTCCAAACTTCGGTGCCCTGCACAGACTCATGTTACTTCAACACAAGACTCAATAGAGCTTTGGCCTTTCAAACTTTCAAACTTTCTTAAGTATGGTCATACCTTCCTCCACAATGTCCTGGTGTGAGGAATTCTTTTTGTTGATGTAAGTGAAGTTTGTGGAGATTGTGTGATTAATGTATATTTTAATGATAATGAGACTTTAAAAAGTAGATCTTAGAATTCTGAAATACATCCTTGAAGTATGAAGACACTCAAAGTCTGATAGCACAGTAATTCTGTAGTGCTTTATGGCCTCTATGGTGGTGATAAGAGACACTTGAGGCTTGTGCAGGTGCCATAAATGTTCAAGCCAAATGATTACTTCGTAAACCCCAGGATATTCCTTAAGCATGATGGTGTTCACATTGCCACATTTTCTATATTTAAGACCATCAAGAATACATGCTTTGGAAACCACAAACCTCTGGCAGCAAAACCAAACCATTCATGTCAAATGTATTAAAAACGCATTAAAACAGACTACTCTGTAACTGTTGTTGGTCCAAACAATCTCAGTGCCAAGTTTGGTAGCACTATCAATGGCCTTACCATTACTGATGCATGCAAACTAAATCTGTGGCTTCAATAAGGCAGTTAACGTCACTGTAGACACTTGAGCTGCCTAAGAACAGGTCAGTAAATCTACTTCCATGTACTCATTTTTGTACCAATAAATAATTGATCTCAAGACTAACAAGCTATCTGAGTGGTAGATAGGTTTTGCCAAACATTCCAAAGTATAGTAAACCTGGGCACTTTCCCCAAGCCTTTGGGGAAACCAAACCAAATTTCAAACAGCGTGCTTACTATGCATTTTACTGCTGCTTAACATCATCTTAATATTTCAAGGACTGGAAGATTATGAGAAATGTAATTAATATTATCTTACAGACAGTTGGACAAAGTATTTTTCACACCAAGCTGAGACTACAAAATGTAGTCAGTCAGTAAGCAAGCTTAGTCTGTCTTTCTAGGCTAAACAAGGTTACAGCACGCAATGAGACCTCGTGCCCCGGCCAGAACTAGTAAGCAATATGTCTAAGTAGTGATTTACACTACTACAAAAAAAGTATTTTTTTTCTCCTATACACAGAGACATAAGCTTCTATATTTGCTCCTATGCACCAGAGACATAGGCAAATGAAAACATGCTAGAAAGTTATTACTTCCCTGTTTAGTCTGACATATGTAGCAAAATTGAAGATAATAAAAATGGTTAGCAAAATTTTCTATTGCAGTTAAAATCTAGATGTTAACAGCTCACTAGACAAATAGAATTCTGCTACAAATTCACAAATGGTATAAAAGCACGCACAACCACAAGCTTCATAAATGATGAGCTTGGAATAAAGATGATTAATGGCAAATAGAAAAGCTTCCATCTTGCTTCCTTTCATTTTGTTGTTTGAATGTGGAGGTCTTTTATCCACTACTAAATTTTAAAGGATATTATTTCCAAAACTAGGCTAATAGTGTGACCACTGCACAACAAGTATGGGGGAAAGAACACCTAAAAAGGATATTAATACATAAAGGAAAAGGGAAACCAAGGGCAAGAGAAAAATCCACTTCAATAACAACTTATAATAACCTCAAATTTAAATTGAATTAAAACTTATCCACATCTATCCGCAAATGATTAAGTGTTGCTGGTTTAATTAGTGAAGCTTGGTGCAGAGAAACCTGATCCAACATGTTCACCAGGCAACATGCCTGCTATTGACTGAAAATGCTTGCTCTGCTTCAGAGCTCAACACAGCGACTTCCACTGCTTTCTGCAGTGACCTAAGAGAGGCTAGAGAAGTTCTCCTACAATTCACTGAAAATTTAAACAGAGGTGATCTTACTGCAGCACAAGGAAGAGACAAACATGCTCCCAGTGCCATAATTCACCTCACAAGTGAAATGACAGCACGGAGAGAATGAAAAAGAGCGGTTACGACTAACCACAAAGAAGGTAACTCCCACGGGAGTGAAATAACAGGTATGACTCCATCCCTCTGCAGACAACCAGGACAAGGTGCATCTGAAGAGGACAAACCATCCAAACAAGTGGATATTACCAGACCAGGTCTCTGGGAAGGAAATTATCCTCAGCTACAAAGACAAAAACACCAAGAACCGAATACCAGAAAGAGTGAGACTAGCACAAGGAAACTCCAAGAAAACAAAAACCAGAAAGCATTATTCAGAAGGCTGCTGACAGCGGTGCAGTGCAGGCACCCTGTGGCTTGCAAGGCTATGCCAAGTCTGGCTAACAATGTCACGGTACAGAGCCACAAACCCAAGGATGAGCAAGTGGGCGCGCTTGGTAAGCAAAGCCTTGGAGCCACACCAGGGCATGTGCTGGAAGAGGGAAGGGGGGAAGCCAGAAGATAATGGAAGTCCATGGGCTGAGACCCTGGGAGAAAGCCAGAGGAAAGGGTGAAGGGGTTGGTCTGTGAATAGCAAGGGGAGGTCAGAGGGCAACATGAGACCCTAAAGGAGGAAAAGAAGACACTAAGGACCCTGGGAAGGAAGGCTGAACAGGAGCCAGGACACCCTTCAGGAGAGATGCTTAATGAGGGAAGAAAAACAGGGAAGTGGGAAGCTCCCAGACGCTTCAGCACCTGCAGCATAGCCCCCCACCCAAGAAACGAGGCCCTGTGCAGACAGCAAGGCAGACCCCGGGGAGAGAACAGAGTGGGGGGAGCCCCTGAGCCAGAGTAGCAAGGCCAGACCACCTGCAAACACAGCACCGCACCGGTGCACGGCCGCCATTTTACCCACCCTGGCAGGGCGGGGGAGCGAGGCGGGGCGGGGATCCCGGGGGGGCGGGGATCGCCCGTGGGGCGGAGCGGAGGTCAGCCCCGCCCCGCCCCGCCGGTACCTGCCCCGTGGCTGCTGGCCGCCATTTTACAGGAGCCCCGGGGAAGGCGCGGGGGGGGGAGCGCTGCTCCGGGAGGGCCGTCCTGGAGCCCCGTAAACCCAGTGTTGCGAAACTAGCGGTTTTTTCATAACAACATAAACCCAGGGAAATTAATGAAAAGAGCTGTCCTCTCCCGTGACCCAACCCTGCCAGCCACCGCCGTTCCCGGCCGGCTGTAACTGCGTCCTTGCGGCAGATGCTTCTGCAGCTCCCGCTGCGCGTTCTGCCCTGTACGAGCCACACAGACAAGTGGCTCCACGCATCACCCTGTTTGCAGGGAGCTTTCTTCATTTTCCAACATACCTCAAGAACAGCCTGGCTGAAGAACCTGATGTCATTTATGTTGCATCATTGTACAACAATTTCACTGGAAATCTTGGCTTCGCACTTCCAGAATTCCACATTGCAACAAAACCTTCAGACTGATGCATTTTCCTATTGAACTGAAACATTGCGACAATAAATATATTTCAGCAAAATGAGATCACCCCTATAAAAACTGGCATGCAGTTTATAATAGGATAATACCTTATAATTGCCAGTTGCAGTTTTAAATACCATGGTGTTTATGGTGATAAATGAAACTATGAGATTGCAAATGTGCCGTTAGAAGATAAAGGCGTCAGAGCTTCTGTGCAGTGTTGTCTTATGCCCATGGCCTTGATTTTTGGAGATCCGAGACCCATCTTAGGCCCAAGAATGGGATTGCTTAATTAAAACCTGAATGACACAAGGAAAATAAAAAATTTACAGTAAAAGAAAGCTGCCATTGATGTGAATAACAAAACTGTGCTGTTGTGGCTGGCATACCTAACAGCATAAGCAAATAACAGATGCACAAACATCTTTAATATTTTATGAGGCCTTGAAGTGTATTTCCAGACCTGTCACGCTTGGGAGTTTACATGAGAAGATTCCCCCATCTGGCACAGAAAGCTATGACAAAGGAAAAAAGAAAATGGCAACGTTTTTAACATCTCTCTTAATCATTAACCTCCTTGATAGACTCTTCATTTAATGATACTGACCATTATGTTTTCTTTGATACAGTGCCCTTTGGATTATGGCAGAGACGGGGCTGTTTCCTGGTCATAATGTATAGATTAGGAGCCCATACACAATGGCCCAGGGTAACAGGACCACTTGAAGGGTTTTCTGAAATGGGTCACTGGGCAGATAAACCAGATATCAGCAGTGCAACAATGTTGGGAATTCCATATACAAGGCCTTGCCAGAGGCCATGACAAGATAGGTAGAGGAAGGATATTTGCATTTTCATTGTGTGATTTTCCATGTGTTCCAGTGTAACTAGTACTAGGTACAGAGTATTTTCAGACACGTGTGTAAAGAACGCATACTCATATAAATGGTTTTGCTGCTATATTGCAAGTTTCTATCCCTCAGGTGAGATTTCACTGTTCTAGTCTAGAGGAAGGTGCATTCATTTGCTTTTCAGTTATGTTATGCAACTAAGTAAAACTCAACTTACGATGTGTCTGTGAATGAAAAATAACATGTTTTAGTGCAGCCATATTCTGAAATTTTGGCCAAAGCTGTGTACCTTGAGAAGTATACAGGATTTACAGACTTGCAAGCTCAGAAGTATGTCACACGTTAAATGTACTTCTTTGTACCATGGGTATTAATGCAGAATACTGTGTTAATGACAAAAAGATAACTGTTTCTTAACAGAAAAGTGGAAGTTTACATTCACAGACTCCTGTGCAGTTCAGGTATAAAGGGATGCCCCTGGCTACCAAAAAATTGCTGGCAGTGGACTTGAGGGAAAACTCTTGACCAGCAGGTCCCATAAAGTCACTGCAGAAGGACTTTGCAGAGCACAGAGCACTGACCACCTGCAGATCATCACTTATATCTCGTTTACACAGGAATGATTCCTTCTATCAGCCAGTGGCAAGCATTCCTTTGCACTGTTGCACGGGGAGGCTCCCCTACCGGCACCCACGGAAAGGGAGGCCTTCAGCTAACGGGCAGGCACCGACCACAAACACACTGGAACCTGGGGCTGTCCTGCTGCACCTGCTACTCAAGGCTAACTTTCGCTACAGGGAAAAACTTGTATTTCACCTTCAACAAGAGCAGTATGGGGGAACTCGTGCCCAGGACGCCATGCAGACGAGGCCTACACTCTCCTCCTGCTCCTTCCCATGGCTTCAGCAGGCCCCGCGGCACAGGCCGAGGCTGGGGGAGCACCAGCGCTGCTCCTGGCCGCTCCCGAGGCCCAGAGTCCTCCCGGTGGGGACCGCTCTGGTCACGCTG
>JAVJGJ010000047.1:46978444-47035877 GCA_035590215.1 Microhierax caerulescens | reverse complement strand
CTGGAGACGGGCGGGGCGCGGGTGGCGGAGGAGGGACCTGAGGCCTCCGCGCTGGCGGGCGAGAAGGCCGCGGGTCCGGCCGCCTGGGGCTCTGGCGCAAGGAGCCGGCCCGGGGCGGCAGATGCGCGGCAGGGGCCCGCACCGCGCCGCGGGGCCTTGCTCCCGCTGCCTCCTCGCGTGTTTATTTCTCCT
The DNA here is from genome assembly GCA_035590215.1 of Microhierax caerulescens. Taxonomy (NCBI): domain Eukaryota; kingdom Metazoa; phylum Chordata; class Aves; order Falconiformes; family Falconidae; genus Microhierax; species Microhierax caerulescens. Next base: position 47,035,685 of record JAVJGJ010000047.1, on the reverse strand, counting down.
GTGTCCGCACGGGCGCAGCTTTTGAATCTCCCACCTCCGCTCAGAGTGGCGCGTCTTTACTGACTGGCAGTACCCGAGGGTGGGCTTCCTACTGCGGCCAGTGCGTGTTAGTGGCCGTGCTGCTCTGGGCCTGCCCGGGGCAGGGCTCGGCACTGCTGTGCTAAACGCTTCTGGCCGGAAGAAATCACGACTAAAGTAGCAGCCCCCTGTTGTTAGTACTCGTGGGAGGCTTTTCAAAGTAGAGTGAATCCCTTTTTTAGGGATTGGAAGAGGCGAGAACGTGTCCGGGGATGTTCCGTGGGAGGCCGTGGCTGAGGAACGCGTCTGGAGGTGGCCGGGATGAAGGGCCGCTCGCTGGCTCCCATGTTCTGTAACGCTGGGGAGCGGAGTAGCGTTATCTGTTGGGCAGAGGCTCATATCTGAGACTTGCTGAGAAGGGAAGCGCGTTTTAGCGCATGAAGGACTTTTGCTTGGACCTCTGATCTGCTTAATGAGGCATCTGTGGAAAAATAGAGGAGGAAAGAAACAGGAAGGGTAGAGATGCGTTCCCTTCATTAATGCTTCTTGTTGACATTTGATGACTTTTTGTGGTCTCTGTATTTCTGTTTCTTTTTCGGCTTATGCCTTGAATTTGGATGTTAGCTGTTGGAATCGCTTAGCACTTACCTCTTTACCAGCCTGCTGTTCCCCAGTACTCATGTCTTAACTACTTTTCTTTGTAGATATGTGTGGACAGAGTTCTCTGACTTGTGCATCTTTCTTTAAAACTGGGGTGATGCATATGTTCCAGAGGCTTTATGAAGCCAATATGGTTGATAGGATTTCTTAGATTTCTGTGACTCTTGGGTTATGTTGTTGTTGTATGATAGATAATAAAGTCTAGATTCCTCAGCTTGTAAGTCTGTGAAGCATGATATGTACTCTGTGACTGTTCTAGTTCTTGCTCTGAAGCAGTGTAACTGTATTTGTATAATGATGCACATGAGTCTGTGATTTCATGATTCAAAATGTTCAGCAATGCTGAGTTACAGAACTACGACCTGCACTTGCAGTAGGCTGTCCCTTTGGCTTGACTGGAGTATGACCAGGAACATCTTAAGCTGGTACAGTTGTTACGTATATTATATAGTGAGTTTATAGCCTTAGTTATTTAGCCCTTATGTAGGTGCTTCTGCAGCACCAGATAAATGTGGTTATACTGCTTTCCTACATAAGTTGTCTTATGCAGCGCCAGGTCTGTTGGAGCAACAGGAGTTGTAAGCACAGTCTAAATGGAAAACATTGTGTATAGCATCTTTCTTGTGTCGGAATATGGCCAGTGTCTAGCGCTGATGTTAGCTTACCATGAAATGTGCCCTATGCTCTTAATTAAAACATTCTGTTTGCTGGTTCTTGCATGTTCTGTCACTTTTCTTCCTGAGAAAACCCATCCTTGTCTTGACCTGTCAGCAATCGGTCATTTTACTTTCAGAATCCCTTTCTTTAAGCTGTTGTGCCAGCCTGCTTTCTTTACTGAAGCTTTGGTCTCTGCCTTGTTTCGTGCTTGTTACAAGCCCTCTGTGAATTGATTACAGTAAAATGTTATTAGATGTTGCACTGACTACATGTCTTGTGGATAAGCTATCTGGGAAGGTGGTAGACTTTGACTTATAGGAAGCTCAAGCTTGCTGTATTTGCAGACTTCAAAAAGAGAAGCCGTTCTTCTTGCACTTCTGAGTACTTCAGAAAAAGCATGGAAGGCAGCTGCAGGAGATTCCCACAAATGTAAGCATTTAGGAAGAATAACATAGTTCAGCAAATGAGATGTGTTAAATTTTGCTTTCTATTGGAAATTGATCAAGACACCTTTTTTTGATGTGCAGTTCTGCAATCTAGGCACCTGCAAACTTCAAACTACTGGCCTAAATGATTCATTTGATTATACAACCTTGTTATATGTAGGTGATGCATGCAAAAATAGATTTTAAGCTACTTTTGGTTTTGTTTTTGGCGGGGGGTAGGGTGGAAATAAGCTATGCTGAGAAGGCAGAGGTTTTCTTCATGCGCATGGTTTTGCTGCTTTTTTTTTTTTTTTTTTTTTTATAAATATTACTAGCAGTGGCATAGTAAGTATAAAGTATAATTTTCCTCTCATCCACTACTTCCATGGCCTCCTTGTAGGAGTGCAGTAGCAAGTTGTGATGTCTCATCAAGCCTTTGGAGATGGATTTCCAGCTACTTCTTTTCTGCTGGTGAACAAGTTGGATGCTGTCTCCTCTTGTTACTTCACTTGTCTTCCTGTCTCATCAAAGTGAAAGTACCAGCTGCTAATCGATTACTAGGATGCATCAATGTGTGGGGCAGCTGTTGTCAGAATGCCTGGAATTCACAGTTCTTGTGCCCACTTCTCACCTACTGCAAGTGTCCTGTGCATAGGAAAGGGGTTGTTCCCCTGCAGCACCATTCTGTCTCCAGATGTTTTTTCTGTAGGTGAAAAAAATTGTCAGAGACCATTGCTGGACAGTCTGACACTGTCTAGAACAAGGAAGATAATAATAACTTCTTTCTTTTTAATATATATCTGTTTATCATAAATCTGTCCTTTTTAAATACCTGCTCAGAAGGTGAGATAGTGTCAGCTGCATAAAGTTGTCCAGCTGTCTCTTCTCTGCTCAAGAACTCTGTTAACTGTCAGTGTCTGACCCAGGGACAAAACAACTGTGGAAGCTGTTGATGTGAAACTCAGAGCAGAGCCTCCCCTCTCTGTCAAGGCTAACTATTAACCTTGGAAGATGAGGAAATCTCGGATCTAGCTTAGTATTTCAGCTGTGTAGTTTCCAGTTGCCCTTGTTGTACATATCGAGCAGAGATGATGTCGGAAGTCCCTGATCCTCCCGTTCATGTTACAGCAGCAGTGGATGGTAATTATGGCCCGTCTGTATCTGATTTCTGACAGCATCCTAGCTGATTAATTCTGTTCCTATGAATTGAGTATAGGTCATCAGACTGATGGTAAAATGAGGTCATTCCTTTGAAGAATGCAGCTTATTTTTTGGCCTCAGATACTTCTGTCTCTGAATGGCAATATAAGCATTGACAGAAACATTCACCTTGATGATGTAATTATATGAACATGGCTAAAAACAACTAAGAGAAGCATTTAAAAGCTTTTTAGACAAATCTGCTTGTTAAAGAATATGTAAAGCTAATTCCTTATCAAATATTAAAATTATGACAGCTGAAAATTGTTAGACCAGTAATACACTTAAAACTAGGCTTATGCCTGATGTTATAGAGCAGAAATAAATGAGCTTAAAATATGTTGTACTAGGAAACATTGGACTAGCATGTGGAAATAAAGTTTGTGGAAATGCAGTAGTAGATTTTAGTAATGGCCACCTCTGGTACAGAGATATTTTTATTGTCTGAACTGACAGTGTGACAAAACGTTAGAATCTCAAATTTAGTCCAGCTAAGGAGAAAAAGGGCAGTGTCTTAATTCAAGGTTTGCAAAGGGGGAAAGGAATCAATAAAAAGATGAGATCTATTAACTCTGAAAAATCTGAAGGACTGGCAAGCAGGAAGGATCTATTTGGTCACCAGATTTACAAACAGAACTTACACATTAGCATGGAAGGAATGTACAGGTACCTTAAGCAACTTGTGTGGCTTAACGCTTAAGAGTTTCAGCGTGAAAGGATCTTCTCATCTAAAGACAAACTTTTTAAAGTGACCTTCATTATCATGTTTCAGTAGACTGAGCTAGTTTCAGTCTTGAGGAGGGAGTAGAGTGCAAATGCCAAATTAATCAAATTGAATATTAAATTTAAATTTCTCTTGCTTGCTGATTTAAGATACTGCAGCTGTAGGGTAGAGGAAGTCAGATGAGACAGCTACGGGGGAAAGAATACTGACATTGTTGATCGCTGTAGGACAATAAAAAAAGAAATAGGGTGACTGTACATTTTGGGGGAAGGAATCTGTGATGCCTCGCTTTCTGCCTTTAAGTTTTCATATGTACCCAAACATAGTACTTCAAAGCTCAGGAAGATGGCTATTCCAACAAAGTGTAGGATTCATGCTTATGAAATAGAGTAGCTGCCAATCAGCCTAAGCAAGTATAACAAGCAAGAAAAGGTAAGGCCAAGATTCTTCCTTTGTGGTCATGGACTTGCTTTTTGGAAACAGTATCAAGTATCACTTAAACATAGACACACTACTTTGCACCTAAATTTTTTTTATTCATAAGGAAAACTTAAGCATTATCACGGCCAAGTATATATTGAAATAATCTGTTGAAAGACTTAAGCATGTAGAATCAGATCTGAGTTGAGGTTTTGAAGTGTGTGGCCTATTCTTTGCATGTACCTGCGAGGATAACCTTTTATGTTAAGTTTAACATTTTTTTTCCCCTCAGATGCTGTATAAATGTTATTTTTCAATTGAAGAGAGAATCTGGATTTTCTGATTTATTTTTTTTCCCCCCTCAATTGGCTTTTGGTGTTTGGTTGAGATTAAAATCCTCTGCTATTTGAAGTAATGCTGTACCAATGCAGCATAGGTGAAATAGCAGTGGGTCTTGTGTTATATTGTCATTGACCTGTAGTCTGTACAGATATTCATGGAGAGGTCTCGCTTGTGGGGTGTAATGTGGAGAGCTGCTGGGAACATGAAAGGAGTTTGTGTAAGGAATAAAGGGATTTGCTTGGAGATTATGGGGGAAGAATCTGTGGCATATGTAAAGTAGAGAAGTCTGGATTAAGAAATAGAGAGATGTTTTCTGGCTGTGGAGTACTGGGAAACATTTTTTTCTATTTTCTGGGAGGTATGTGAATGTCTTGCTGCTGGAGCAGCTTCTATGGTGAAACCTCAGAAATCACTGATCGCTGTAAGGAAAAGAATAGAAGAAAACATGTTGGGTTCCTCCCTCTCTTCCTTCCCAGGTTTTGTCCCTTCTATGTCTTGATTAAACTCTGGTTTCTCAATCCTCTCAATAGCTGGCTGCAAAGCAAGTATTTGCATGGAAATACTATGTTGGATCATTCTTGAAAACTTTTCCTGGGACACTTAAAATTAGTGGAGACTCTCTGCAGGCCTTTCAGGCCCTTTTGTGTGTGTGTGGTGTTGCTTTTGGCATGTGGTCAGACCTGGACGTCTCAGCACCTCTGCAGCTGTTGTTTGCAGCTGTGTGGATTGGTTTGGGACTTCCTTGGATGCAGTAGTGTCTTTTTTCTTCAATTTCAGGTGTGATCTCCAAGGAAGACTGCTCAGCAGCTTCAGAATTGAGTGGTAGAGCAGTGTTCAACATAGATAGCTAAATTTGTGGTTTGCCTCCAAGTCAACCATGACTCGCTGGGGGGGGACGGGCATGTGAACAAATATCATCCATGTGCTGAAGAAACAGGAGGAGGTGTCTTGTTTGTATAGCCCTGAAGGTCTGCTTTGAAGCACCCTATCAAGATTCTTGAGGTCAGCCAGTGTATTTAAGAATAAACCCTTGAGCCTGAAGTCCTGGTTGCTCAAGACAGCTCACCAGCAGGACTCTGCCAGTGTCATTTGTTTCAGTGCAGGATCCCTGTTCATATATGAGGATTAATCCCAGCAAGGAGAATTCATCAGTGTAGGGATTCTGTGAAACACTGTCTTCTGAAGCACTTCCTGCATAATGTGTCCCAGGTGATGCTAACTTGCACATCATTGCAAAGAAAGGCTGAGGTGTTGGGTCAGTAACGTGTGCCAGCAGCCTCTGTTCGGCTGTGGTCTGAGAACCTTCCTGTGCTCTCTACGGCCTGTTCCCAGTGTTGAAGTTGCCACAAACTGTGCCACAATACTTTAATGCGTCTCTTTGGCCAGGTGTCAGATACTGGTTTAGTCTGTGTGCTTCTGATATCAAAGACAAGAAATATGTTTGAGGTAGCTCTGACCTTCTTGTGTTCGGTACAGCTGGTGTTAGTGCTCACCTGTGCATCTGCAGTGCTACATGGCTTTTAGTGTCTGGAGAACTATATTGCATGAGTGAGAATGGATCAGTTGCTGGAGTGATAAAACCTGCTCCTTGGATTTTAATGAAGATTCTAATTGCTGGCATGAAGGGACACAGAACTCATTGCTCCTGGAGAATTTCCCGTCTTAGTTCTACAGTAGCTAAAACGCTCACATTATCATCATCTATCATCTGTTTAGGTGTCTACATTCAAGTTTGTGATCCTGGTAGCGGTCTAGTGCCTTTACACACCTGTGAACAAGGTAAAGGTATATTAAGCCTCTTGTCTGCAGACAGTTATCTTTCTTGCCAGTGTTCCTGTTTCAGATTATCTCCTGAGACTTGTACAGGTCTTTCTTCTTAGCAAATGTGTCACAGTGGAAGACTTAGGTGCTGTATTCTGGAATTCTGGATGAAGATACTGAGTGTCATTTGGAATAAGCTTCTATTGGTCTGTGGCCAGAACCATTTGTGTAATTTTTCTTTTAAACTTTCTGGGGTCTTTCGCAGTTTTGTGAGAAGGTGATTGTCATGGTCAGTGCAAATTTCTGGAAAAAATACCTTGGAAAGCTTTTCAGTGCAGTCCAGAGACCTGAGAACGCAGACCTGGCTGTTTGTGAATGAGCAGTATTTGAGGCAGGTAGTAAAGTGCTGGGCCATGTGAATCTGCACACCTCCAAAATTAAGGGAAGATCAAGGCACAGTACATACTGTTCCTGTTGGTTGCTCTATATCCTTGACATCATAAATTTGAGGGCATCTTACACACAGGAAAAAAAAAAAAGGCTGCCTTTTAAAACAAGCTGTTGCAGGGTTTGGTTGGTTTTTTTTTTTAAAAAAATATATTCAGGAACTGCAGTGCAATGGAACTTAGTCTTAAAATTTCCTTTTTTTGGGGATATAGAATTGAAAGCTTTTTTTTTTTTTTGGAGAGGCTGTGAAGTTCCCATCTCGTTACAGATAGCTTTCCCAAATGAAGCTGGTAGGCCTTCTTTCCATCCATCCTCAGCCTTGATGAGGATATCGGTGCATTAAGACTTCTGATTTATGTCAGTGTGGATTCACAAACATCAGTTAGTGAAGTTACAGATCCAAATTAGTTCCTAGGCCTGGTTTTCAAGTCTGGAATATTTACTGATAAAATTTGACCGTTCTCTCTTTGGTAAAGAAAGATCAGGAGATTCCCTCAACATATTTCAGTGACAGTAGAATAAAAACCGTGTTTTCTTATGTGGCATTTCTCATGTCATCCATACTGACCATCTCATAGCACCTTTTCTTTTTGGAATTCTTTTCAGTATGCAAAGGTTAATGATTCTTCAGGGACTGTTTTTATTCTTGCTGGCATGAGAATTGTTCACCACCAGTGGAGGAAGTGGTTTCCCACAAACTTCCAGGATGGCTAGAAAGTGTTAGTCTGGCAGTAGATTGTGTAAGTGCTTGGTGAAAGATCAAGGAGAAAGAGGCATCTTCTTTATCAGCACTCTGCTCCTTTTCTTCTTTACTATGTCTTTATCACTTCTGTATGCTTTATTCCTGGTATCCCATGAAAGTGTTTGCCAGGCCTTTATGCAAGGGCATTCCATGATTTTTTTCCTAATGTCTGAAGAAAAGCAGATGGAAAGCTTCCTTCACAGTTCTAATCGCTTCTGAATCAACAATGCCCTAGGCACCCCTTGTTTATCATGGGGAGATATAGAGGGTAAGTCTTGCAGACAGTGGGATTAGAGACTGTGGTAAAATGATTTAAAGTTGATAACTGTTTGCCAAACTCCTGTCAGTTTTGTTTGATGCCAGATACAAGTCTGGTAGCTTGCCATCATGGTGTGCTGAGGAGTGTTCTATGCTTGGTATCTAGCTGCGGTGCCATCTTTTTAGGAGGTTAAGGAAATATTTTATTAAAAAAAAAAAAAAAAGTTTTTTGTTTTGGTAAGTGTTAAAGTATATAGTAACTTCTTAAACTTGGCAGGAGGAGAATCCTTGCAGCAGGAAGGATTTGTATCATTATCATGGGCAAATTTGGTTAAAGTGAAGGGAACTTGAACTTTTGTCTCATAAAGCTGGAAAAATCTCAACACTTCTGCCTTTGCTTACTAAATACTCTAATTGTACTTGTACAGCTTCCATACGTGTCAACATATTGGTGTGTTGTGCTTGTAGGGCTTGAATTTTACGCAGGACAGGCAAGCAAAACTGCCTCCCATTAAAACAGTTTTGAAAACATAAGTCACCTGGTTTTATAGCTTGGATATTTTGAGCAAAGAAGGTTCAGCTGTTTGAGTGTCATTTAGCAGAACAGGAAACTTTTCTGAGGTTGTGCTCAGACAGTTCTGACAGAGCTGGAAGGGAACATGTATTTAATGACATTATGTCACAGCACAAGTGGGACAAGCTGGCAGCTTAAAATCATCTGGTGGGGGTGTCTCTTCCCCTGCTTCTAGTTTTGCGTTTTCTGCTCTTCTATCCTATCCTCTGCCATTAGCTCTGGTGCTTACCTTGCTGCAAGGAAAGCAGATTAAAACTGCTGACAAAACAAAAACTGCTTCCCTCCTGGTGTAGTTTTCCATTGCTTTCATGGTGCAGATTGGTTATCCTGGTGCTGGTGCTTGCTTGTGTTGACACTTGAAACAGAAATGGGGGGTAAAAGGCTAATCAGTGGATGAGAGGGAGAGAGACCTCTCCTTTAAACTGCAAGCTGTTAATCCTTTAACATAAAAAAAAAAAGGTTCAGTTTAAATCTATGCTGTGCTCAATCTCAATATTAGTCATGATTTGTTCTCAAATGGTGTACTCTGTTACAGCCATTTAAAATCTGACCTTTGCAAGAAGAAAGTATGAACTAAATGCTAAACATGACCTAACAATAGCTACTGGTGAAGAGACTGAAAACCCCTTCCTGCAGACAGCATTCCCTTTCTAGATTTAGGATTTCTAGCTGCTGATCCCGACTTTTTCCATTTTTTCAACTTGTAAATAATTGTCAGCAGTGGTGCAGTCCCTGGAAAGGCTCATCCTGTAGTAGATCCTGTTTGGTAAAATAAAGCCGGTGTATCATTGCTGCTCAGGCCCTTAGCATAGAAGGCAGCGGTGTCTGTAATTTTCACAAAGCTCTCAGCTGATGCTACATAGTTGTTTTGTGGTGTCAATGGCTGTAACTCAACTTCACCTTATTTGAGAAGCATATGTGGTCATATGAATGCTTTTGACACACCTTGATGCAAAAATAAATTGGCAGCCAGTTATTAACTACATGGTCCTGCAGGGCTTGCTGGCTCACTGTGCATGGAGGTGAGCTAGAAGCTTTTGCATCTTCTGAACACCTGACCTGATGTTTTACTGCTGTCTGAGAAGCAGTGGTATCTTCAACTGTTCTAATTCAGCTTGGATTGATTATCCCCTCAGGTAAGATTAGCACTGTGATAGTGATACCTGCTTCAGATAATATGCTCAGTTCTCAAGCAGACTGCAGCTAGATGAATTTTAATAGTAGTTGCTTCTGTACAGCATCTTATATTATTCTTTTAGCCAAATGAGTGTATTGGCCAAAAGTTCTATTAAAGTAAATGCAAATTTATCTTTGAGCCTGTGGTAATTAACTCTAAGGTGGCAGTGAGAGATGCAATGAGAAGCAGATTTCATGTTGAACTTGGAAGGTTTACACTAAAATTTCAGAAGGGAGTTAAGAGTTGCAAGACTGTTGCTAAGTTTCCAGTGCTTGAATCTGTCATTAGACTGATCTCTTGCATCAGGTGAAGCATTCATTTACCTTTATTCTGAAATACAGCAGTGTGAATCTGAATTTACAGAGCTGGTAAACCGAGTATAGCAAGAACAGATAATTAACTAAGTAAGCATTGGGGGTTTAGCTATATGCAGCCAAACTTCTGATGGTATTCCTGTCGTGAGAATGCCAGATTAACGAAAAAAACTCTGTCCTCTCAGATGAGCCGTAATTTCCTCCAAAAAACAAGTGTTTGGTATTATGCCTTCTTACTGGTGGAGTTTGAATTTGGAAACACATTCATAACATTATTGCAGCTTTATGGTGTACATTGACATGTCTGTATGCTGCTAATAGACCAAAGAGTTTAGGTTCTGTAATAAAACATGCAAACAGTGTGAAGGGAGGAGTCCTGAACCGAGCATCAGGAAGCCATGAATTCACTTCAGGTTTTTAGCAGCTTTTCTGTTAATTCTGTCTGCTTCGCAGCTGTTTTTAAGAACTGTTAAGCAAAACCATGTTGGTTTTGAGCTGGAGATGTTTAGTGTTCTTGGTCTGAGATGATGAACAATCTGCAGCAGTGAACTTGAGAACCAGAGTCTGGAACCATACAAGAAATTGACTTCCTGGTGGTGGTACCTTCCAGAAAGAACATGCTGATCTAGACTTGCTGAATCTTCTAGACATCACTTTTGTCCTGTAGCAGGGATAGGGTTTAGGTATCCTGATTTCAAAGTAGTTGTAAAAGTGCTTTAAAATCTATTATTCCAGCAGGTCATGAAGGAAGAGCATCATGGGGCTGGTGTGACTTTGAGCTGTAGATGTCCTCTGCATCTGAAACGTCAGGATTCAGTCCCTGCTCGTGGCTGATAAAGGCAGAGAGTATCTTCATATGATGGAATTCCTGGATATTTTCTCTAGACTTTCTTTAATAGGGTGCAAAAATAGAAATTATCAAATACTCAACAAGCACAGAAGTTAGGTTTCCAGTACAGATTCCTTTCTCATATATGCAATTAAGAGTCACCGAAAGGCAACCATTTAACAATAACAGGGCCTTAAGATGGAGGATAAGCAAAACATCAAGGAGAAAATGTTTAGAAACTAGTCCGCATTTGAAATGCTGAACTGGGTCTAGTAGATCTGGCTGCTACTGCTCCTCTTTCTGTCTTTTAAAATTTCAGGGCATAAGGTTGGAATTAAGGTTGAGGTGGCAGTTTTGATTCTGGTGAGTCAAGTGCTTGGACGTGTGGAAAGTAATTTTTAACTCTGTTGTTGTGAATACTTTGGTGTTTACAGGAATGTGTACAAAGTCTGTCTTAATGCTTTTTATTAATGTAAAAAAAATGTTAAGAGCTCTTCAATGGTACAGAGTTTTATAAAATGCCATGCTTGTTAGTTTCAAAGAGTGAATTGTTCTGGAATTTTCAACAAATGTTTTGGTTTTGAGTGGAAAAAAATGTGTAGTTGAAAGGGCTGCTTGTTCTCAGTTTTTTTAAAATAAACACTCAAACTTATTTCAGGTGGAGGAGGTTTGGCTTATTGACATGCAAAGATCTAGAACTTATGTGGGATTTTTCTCTTTGCAGATATATTGTAAAATGTCTAATGGTTATGAAGATCACATGGCTGAAGATTGCAGGGATGATATTGGTAGAACAAACTTAATTGTGAACTACCTCCCTCAGAACATGACGCAAGATGAGTTACGGAGTCTATTTAGCAGTATTGGCGAAGTTGAATCTGCAAAACTTATTCGGGACAAAGTTGCAGGTATAATCTAGTACATAAGTAATTTTTACTTTGTGGTAGACTGCTCAAGCAATTAATTGAATGCAATTTGATGTAGAAATATTAAATATTTGTGTGTGTGTAATCAAACTGTTGACAAGTATGCATGTAACTACAGTAGTGCTAATACTAGACATTGAGGATTAGGCAGGTAGAATACTTAAAGTTAATGACTGTTTTGTATATGGTTAAGAATTCCAAGAAATACTGTTCCTAAATTTGAACATCAATAGGCGTGTCTAAAAATAGTTTTAATTTTGTCACCAGTTTGTTTATTCTTCCTACAGTCTGAGAATTTTTGAGTCTTACTAGAGCTCTAAATATGCAAACAAACTTTTTGATCTGATTTTGATCAGTAAAATAAACGTGTGGAATGTGTTTGAAATGGTTGTAGGCTTTAGCACTTCAGGAATTTAACTTGTAAGTTCTTTAAATAGCATTGATAGTTATGGCTTTAAGAAATGAGAGGAATGAAAGGTTCAGATTTGTGAAACTTCATGTTTCCTTGAAAACAAAAAAATGCTGGTAAAGCAACTGGTTCTGTAAGTATTTATTTGCAGGAGCTTTTTATCTGCTCTGCAAAGATGTTTTAATCCTCGCACTGCTGAAAATCGTAACTTAAAAATTCTGGTTATTCTTGTTCAGAATTCACGGAATCTTGGATTTAATGGGAGAGCGTGGTTGTTTCTGTAAACAAAAGCAATTGTGTTGTTAACTAGCTATGCATACTTGTTTGTTCTCAGCCAGCAGATGATTTCCTTGTGGAATTTGCTGTTCCACATGCTCGATCTTGTATTTCAGAACCTAGCAATACTGTTTTAGATCATTATCTAATCCATAATGAAACAGGTCTGAAACTACTTCACTGTGTAAAAACTGCATGAAAGCTGATGAAACACATGAGAATTCCTTCTGTGTTATTTTAACTGACTATAGTTTATGTGCTTGAGAAGAGATGTGAGAACTAATTAAAAACTTTCAGAATGGTTTCTCTGATTTCCATGTCTTTTTAGTTCTAATTTCTTTCAGATGAAGTTTCACGTGATAGCTGTCTGTCTAAATCTGTACTTATGGAATGTATATGGAAAATCATCATGAAATAGTTACATAAAATACTGATTTCTTTGAATATTTTGGTAGCTGAGTAATCAACCTAGATGTAGTCATACAGTTTGAGATGCTTAGAAGTAGAAGCTTGCTCTGGAGGCTGCTTTGCCAAGGAAATAAGACTACTTGTTTAATGATAGCAAGCCATTCATCAAATGTCACAGCTGATCCACACCTTAGACTTTCAATTAAGCACAAAATCGTCTGCACAGGAGGTAAGGATATTTTAAATGGGAAGCAAGACACGTCATTACCTGAAGTGTGAGAGCCTACCTCACGCTGTTCCCTGTAGCATCAAATAATCTGGTAAAGTCTGGTTAACTTTAACTTGGAACTTGACAGTGGTGGGTAGTTTAAAGTCCAAAACATATACTTGTGTGCTTCAGGTTTTTCTTAACAACCCTCTGAAGAATTCAGAGTAAAATTCCTGTTAGGGTTGCATAGAATCCTTGGTGCCTGTGGACAAAATGTTAGCTTCTCTTTAAAGGGATTGCAAGTGTTTTAATTCTTAGTGGCTGCATTGGTCAGACCACTCAATTTTGTTGCTACCTAATTTTTAATTCACTTGCAACACTGTTACAAGCAATTCCCAGTCTTCTTGCTCACTGGTGGTTTTGGAGTATCAGTAAAAGAGTTGGCTTCTTCAGGAACCTTCTGAAAATGCTTTTTTTTTTTTCTTCCTGTTGCTTTTCTTTTTGCCCCTTCATGTTTGCATTAAGATTTCTGTATAGTGAAACTCCACTCTAAGCAGGTCTAATGTTTGGCTGCCCCTGTAGAGAACAGTCTAGTGGCAGAGTTCTGCTTTCCTTGTGCACCACCACTTGCATTTTTCTGCCCCTGTGGCAGACCAGCAGGAAACCAGAGCTGCAGAAATACCTGTTTAGCTCCCTGACCTTGGTTTCTGTGAGGTCAGATAAGTCATAATATTGGCACGTAACACACAGTGGGGTTGAGTGACCTGGACAGCAAGGATGTAACTCCTCCTTTTGTTGCAATTAATTTTTTTTAGATCGGTTTAGTTTTTCTCAGTGAAATTACAGCTTTGGTGTCCCCATGACATTCTGTTAAAGCATTTTGTCTTTTCTCAGTGAAATTACAGCTTTGGTGTCCCCATGACATTCTGTTAAAGCATTTTGTCTTTGGAGTTGCCTATATTGATTGTATTTGCAGAATTAAAATCAATCTTTGCTTGATAATGCTTATTTTTCATAAACCAATAGCTGATATGTTTATTTTTTCTCAATTAATTCTCTATTAATGAAAACATGTAGGGCAGAAAATGTCTTCTGCCTGGAATGCAGTTTTTCATGATTTACTGAACTAGTCTTAGCTGTCAGGAGACTGATTACTTAGATTCAAGAATCTATTTGAAAGCCAGTTTTGTTTTAGCTAAGTATTTCATTATGATCAGAGTATATATGTTGCTGGCTTTTGTTTCAAATACAGCACGGTACAGAACAATCTTATGTTCCATGTATTAGATTGTGCTTGTACAATTTAGAGAAACTTCTTGAAACCATTAGGCTACTTATCCCTTATTTTGTTATTGATGGATGCTATAGGAAGTTGAAAATAGCAGCAAACCATAGTGTTCAGTTTACATTCCTTAACTATGGATTTTCTGCTTTGTGTACACATGGATTATTGCAGCTGGTAAAAGTATAGCTATGCATTTGTTTTGTTGGTTGAGATGTGATAACTTCTTTTTCTGTTTTTTGCAGTTACTGTAAAAAGAAGCTTGTGCACACTAAGGTGAAGATTAGACAGGGTGCAGTGCTCCTTCAGCTCTTCCTGATCATACTGGAAAGATAGGGTGCTGGTCTCGTCATTCTCCAATTTGTGTATTGCATTCCTAAACACTTCCAGACATGGCTTTGCTTAACTTGTGATGAGTGAATCAGTACTTGGGGTCAGCGGGCAAATAATGGGATGTTGCTCTGTTGCTCACTGTACTTGTATTTATGGTGAGTATGTCTTGGATGTCCAGGATTTTCATAAGAAGTCTATAGAACTTGGATATCGTTCTTTCTGTCAGATCTTAAGACTAGCACTAGCCATATCTTGGGGCTTTGAGCCCTGGGGAAGCATGAGAAGGTCGCTTCCCAATACAGTATGGCACGGCGTCAAGTCTGAGATGTAACTGTTGCATCTCCTGGCCCTTTTGTGGTAATTGCTGAGGCATGTGAGTAGCCATTGACCCAATTCAACGGATGAAATAATTCTCTTCCTGTGGCTCTGGCTCATGAGGCTGAGAGCAAGGAAATAGGTACTGGGGTTTGTCTGATCAGTCTGTACTGATTAGACCATAGCCCTCTAGCACTGATTTCAGACTCAATGGTGCCAAATGTGTATGATGTTAAAAGTCCTCTTTCTTGGAGCAACTGCCTCCTACCATAGATGATTCAACGGAAGAAATCAGTCCCGTACCATATTTTGCATCAGGGATACTTTACTTTGCTGGGACATCCAGATTCTGGGGTATGGTTTTCCGGACAATCTGCTGTGTTGGACTCCTCTTACAGGTGAACATTTTTCAAGCATTTCTCCTCCTTTAGTATCTGTTAATGCACAAATCCAGGCCTTTGCCATGCTAGTCTTGCTGGATTTCTTGCAGCACAGATGTGGATGGCTCGTTTTGTTGGGATATCCGATTGCGCACAGCACAGATGCTTCTAATCAGTAACTGTAAGTTTTCTGAGAGAAGCTGGTCATTTCTAGTTGCTTGTTTTTGCAGGCATACAGATTTTTAGTCCTTGTGGACCAAATGCTAAAGCTGAAAGTTAGTCTGCCATGAGTGTTAAGTTGCATTTAATTTCTTTGTCTTCCCCTTACTCTGCTGAAGTGTTGGTGCTTTCAAACCCAATTGTCTTAGAGATCTGAAAAGATGGGGTTAAACTTTTCCCATGTGTTTAGGGTTTCAAACTGTTCTGGGATCTGTTTATTGCTCATGTCACACATAGCCCTGCTCTGAGTGCCTGGTGACATGCTGTGTGCACCTTCCTGTAAAAGTATTTAGTCTGATGGCAGTTGATTTTGTTAGGGAGGCATCCAACTTCTTGAGGGTTCTTTTTCCCTCCCTCACACCTTCTGTACTTCTTGAGCAGAATAAGGTATCCCTGTGATACTCATGACAAAATACTCATGACTTTCTACTCTAGGAAATCTAGGATACGATCCTTTAGACTGTGCCAAAGGCTGTCTGTACCTGTCAGCTACCAAAATACAGCCATCTCAGTGCAGACACTGAAAGGAGACAGTGGGCTTCCTCTCCACTGTCTGTATTTGCTTATGTAAGTTTGAGATCAGATGGAGCTCGCTGAGGTTGAATTCCTTGATCAGCTGTCAGGGACAAAGGCATCGCTCCACTGTTGCTGAAAAACACGGAGCAGAATGTTCATTTTGGGGTGACTTGCTAAGGTTGTGTGCAGAAATCTGGGGTCCACCTCCAACGGTGCTTGCTGTTGGAGCTCACTCACGCCGCAAGTATGCATGTGGCTTACAGAACCAAAAATAAAAAAACACTTCCTAGGTAGTTGGAATTCCTCAGGGATCGGTATGCATCTTCACCTTTTCCTTGTCTTTTTCTTTTCATGATGTCTTCTCTGGAAGACTTTCACAGAAATGATGCAGCTGAAAAAGAAATAAATGGCTGTGTCCTTGTAAGCTTTTAAAGCAAGAAGGGAAGGAGGATTTCATTGTGCTGCTTTCAGATCGGAAAGGCAGTAAGTAGTGCTCTAGCTTGCATGACAGGGTAACTATTCATTTTACTAGTGCAGTGGACTCCAGTCTAGAAACAGAATTCTTAAGTGTTCTTGTTTTGTGGAAAATATTTTCTTTGGCTGAAATTGCTTCCTTTTGCATGGAAAATAACCGTTAAATTGTTCATGCAGTTTTGCTGTTAACTGTGTAACTGGAATACATCATTAACCTTGGAATTTTTTTCTAGCTTTTTAATCACATTTGGTGGTATGCAATTTCTTTAAATGTGCGTTCAATAATGTGGCTTTTGGCTTTGTACTCCAAAGGATCTGCTTGAAGTGTAAGTGGAGCACGGTGCAGCGATTCCTGGTTCAGTGTCGATCTGACTAATCCAGCCTTAAACAGTACAGTGCTTACAAAATGTCTTAACTAGGTTAGGCACAAGACCAGACTTCCAGCTAGGCTGAGCTTTGCCCCCAGCCTGACACGAACATGATTATGTGGGATTTCTGCAGTGCCCTCTTGGTGTTTGCATGACTAATGATGATTTTGGACAGCATTTATGACTAAACTGGAGGTGAAGCATAACTGTAAAAAGTAATTCAGAATGATTAATTGTAGCTTCAAGGAGTTACTTGGGGAAAAAACCAACTTGCTTCCTTTTTCTAATATGTGTATAGAAGACTGTAGAATATTTTTTGGGACAAAGAGAAAGTGATTTTTAAGATTAACTTGCTACTTTCAATACCTGCACTAAAACTGCTGTACTTAGCTCTAGCTCAAGCAGCACGTTTTCTAGTTTTATGGGACTTAACTGTGGTCACCGTGGCAGAAGTAGGAAGGGATGGGTGTGTTTCAGAGAAGCGAAGCAATTTCTCAGGATCACTGATGAAGCTAGGCGTAAGGACATTGCTGAAGAATGGAGGACTGGGTACTTTGGGACTGGATCAGGAGGAAAGTTCTTGTTCAGGCTGTGGGTTTTAGTTTCAGCTTCAATTGTTTTCAGAGTAGCTGAGATGCATTATGTATATCTTTAGTGAAGAACTGTGTGTAGGGAGTGTTTCCTGTATTTTCAAAAATATACTGAGCGCTGTAATAAATAGAATCACTTCTATGTTGTGATGATAGGGCATGGTCAGCGTAGCCTTGTAATGGAAAATCACACACTTCTGTTAGTTTTAGTGATCAGTGATTCAATACTTCAGATGTTTGTTAACATCTAGAAATATGTCTTGACAAAAATCCTTCAAGAAGCTGGTTGGGGTTTTTTTTTGTTTTTTTTCTTGTAAGGACATCTTGTAGTATGAAAACAAAAACTGCCAAGAGGGTAACAAATAGCAACTGCTTGTCTCCAAAGTCAGGCCAAGCAGTGCTTGTAGAACATGACAGGTTCTAAAGTTGAGGTTTAAAGTATTGAAGTGAAAAAATGGTTAAAAGTTATGATGTGGAGCAGATTTAACACTGGGCTGAAGGACATAAGGAGGAGCTAGAAACCAGCATCATCTCCTGAGATCAGTGGACAAAAAAAAAATGACAGAAGAAAACCAGTGGAAACCTACAAAAATGAGTTTTCACTCAATTAAAAATAGCCTGTGAGAGTGGGTGCTTCCAAAAATGTGTGACAGAATAACGAGTCCGCTGAAAATGGGCAGAGTCTGCATTCCATGTACCAGTTTTGGTAATCCCAGGCTTTGGTTTAAGGACTACATTAGAAATAAATGCAAAATTTAGAAATGGTACCGTGAATGGGAGAAGAAAAGTAATACTGTCTACCTTTTTCAGCACATTGATGCCTGGTATTTGGATGTGGTGATGCTTGATGTATTCACATGTATTTAAGCTGTCTGTTTTATCACTCACAGCACATTTTGTAAACACAAACAAACAAAAAAATCCAAACCCAGCTCTCTTTCCAAGACGCCACATCCTCCCGTGAGTGACATTTGGGGAGAATCTGTTCCATCCTTCTGTGTTATGTACTTGGGCCTTTTTAATTTGATCTCAAAACATTGTTTTGTAGTTCAGAAAACAAATTCTAAACTAAAATGCCTTCGTACTAAGGTCCTCTGACATGACAGGAGCCAGATTTAAATTTAGGTTCTTAAGAAGGGTAGGATGGGGAGAATCTATGTTAGCTGCTTTCAGAGGGGGCAGCTGGTCTGTAGTGAAGTGGAAAATAAGTTCTGGCTCTAGTCTCGTATTAGACTCCCCAGTGAAACTAGAGTTGTCAGTCAGTAACAGGAGGGGAATAAGAAACAAGCTAGTAACTGAAGCAGTGTGTCTCAGGGAGCTGGGAAAGGAAGCAAGGACATGGACAGAAAACCAAGTGATGCACAGAAAGAAAATGCATGCCCTCCTTCATGAAAGGGCTTTTTATCATGGAAACAAAACTAGATTCTTTCTGCTGAAGGAGTTTGCTTAAAACTAGGTTTTATGGTCACTTTGTTAATCATCCAGATAAGGACCTACTTGTTGTTTTTTTTGTTTTAATCTTTGTCTTTTGAATACACTTGCATTTATGTATATGCAAACTTTAAAAAGTTTTTTTTCTTAAAGGTTTTTTAATTGCTATCTTCTAAGTTTAAAAACTGTTACAGCACTGCCGCCTTTTGCACGATAGGTTTCTAGCAGGCTCTTAACATCATGATAAAGCAAATAACTTTTTCCTTGCCTGGGATAAACACTTGACATAAAACATAATGCTTTGTAAATGCTGATTCCTTATATTTTCTGGCATGCCCTCAAAGGAAGGTAGTTTGTATTGTTTAGGAGGAAGGAATATGGAGTAAAATTGTGAAGCAGAGAGCATTCCTCAGGAGTGATCTGTCAGGGGAACGGTGGAACATGCCTCTTGCAGTGACGGGATTGTCGTGTGTTAGATATCCTAGCTTGTTCAGAGGTGAAACCCAGTAATTGAACAGCAAGAGATGCCTGAGACTGATGATACTAAGTATAGAGCAAGACCAGTTAATATGTTGTCAGTTTTGCATGGGTTAGCTTTCAGTTTTTTAGCACTTAAGGACTGTAAAGTTGTTAAACTGATGTAATTTACAGACTAAGAGGGAAGGCCTGTATTCTAGCTTTTTTAAAGAAAGGTAGGTAATTGATATTTTTTTGTATCATATGGCAGGTAAAAGTTAATTGCACTATAATTTCTGGGTTTTAGTGTGAATTTACTATCAAATGCCTACAACAGATAGGAGAAAATCTGGTAGCTGTTGTAATCCTGCTACTTTTCAGACCCTTCTTTTTTTTAACCTGTGTTTGTTTCTGTAAGCCCAATTATATCCCTGCTCCCTTTTTCCCCAGGGTATTTAAATAGGCGTATCCCTTTGATAAGGAATAGTTGTTGAGCAACCTGTATAAAATTAGAAGTGGAAAAGGTGCAGAATTTTGGTCAGAAGAAAACAGTAAAGGTGGCCAAGGGGATACGATCACTGCTTGTGTGTACTTTGGGGAACAGGCACTTGGAAGAATAAGTGTGTGTAAACTCAAGGGACGGTGTTAGGGCAACAACAACTGGATACCAAGTATGAAGACCTGCATTTAGAGGAGGAGAGTGTTGGATGAGGTTTGTAGAACATCTTTTAACCAGAGTGCCTGGCAATAAAATCTTAACTGCTTTTAATGTGAAGCTTGCTTACGTTTTAGGGAAAGGAAATATGTACAGTTTGTGTTTACAGGGACTGGATTCAGATCTTGTGGTCCCTTTTGGTCCTGTGTGTCTGAGTGCTGCTACTTTTATGCGGGATAAAACCAAAACTAAGTAGCTTAATCTTCTTTGTCTGTCATCTCAAACAGTGCATAAAGATATAACTTGCCTGATGCTTTGCAAGAAAGCTGCTGGATGGGTAATGTTTGCATGCCTCCTGTGTTCTCTGGGAATGTTGCAAGAAAATAGGGAAGGATACTCATTTGCACTGGTCGTAGGCTGAGCCCCTGATGAGTACTGAAGGTAGTTTAATAAATTTATCTGATGTGGAACCCTGCTCTTCCTCCCCTGACAGGAGACTATAGTCACCTCCTCCCCAGCGCAGCATCCACCCGGGGAATGACAGCCCCGGCTGCCAGGGCTCAGTGGTTCAGGCTCAGAGGGATTAATATTGTTGAAGTCTGGTTCCCTGGTCTTTAAGGGCCTATTTCTGTAAACTTTATTAGGATACGGATCTCTTTGGTAGTTTACTGGAATATTCATGTTTATGTGGCTTTTGGGACAGACTGAAAATACCTGTAAAGCAGCTGGTACTCTGAGCCTTCAAGGCAGGTGCTGGCAGGCTGTACCTGTGAGGGGTGTTGGACTCTTCCCACCCTCTTAGGAGGTAAAAAGTCATTGCCTACTGTCTGTGTGATACTTTTTCCCTCTTATCTTTGTTTTCTTGGTCAGATTTGGGAGAAATAAGCCAGGGTCCAGGTGCTAAAAAAAATTCTAATTGTTAAATCATTAATTTTCTTAATCAGGGGAGAAGAATCTTAGTAGGTAAGTGATTGTGGACTAACCAGATTTGATCTAAATGATTGACCATCTCTGACTAATATACCAGAAAATTAATGTTACAAAGAAACCAACAAAAATGCTGTAGGTATGTGTAAGGTATGTCTGCAAAATCCTGATCAATCTTATCTGTAGCTCTTTAAAGGATAACAGTGCAGCATTTGATGCTTAAGATCTTGCTTTTATTGCATTTATTTGTTTCTTATGTAGAGTTAAATCCTATTTGGCTATCAAAGAGTGATTTACCATTACAGTTGTGCAGAAGCATCTGGCATCGTGAGAGTTTGGTCTTTGCTGGTGGAGATGTTTTGGATATTGTTCCTGCAAGAGGGCTGAACACAAAGGGGATCTGGCTTCTTCAAGAGCTTTAGGAGACAGTTAATTTTAACTGGGACTGTTTATATAAGGGATATATTAGAAAACAGGCAATGACATTATTTGGGTTTAGATGAGCTACTGGTGTATTACATTACACAACAAAGCAGACAAAGGCAGAGGACATGCCAGGGAGTTGCAGTTGATCTGCAGTGAATCTGTCATGTATACCCTTAGTATTAACAACTTGAGGGTTATTTGGCGCTTCCTACCATCCCTTGTGGCTTTTAGAATTTGCCTTCAGTAGACTGGTGATTCTTTTTTTCAGTAGATGGAGGTAATGTGCAGTGTCTGTTACAGCCCTTTTGTTCAGTTTCTCTGGTATTTTCTGCTAGGATGATCACCATTTGAATCTTCTTTTTTTGATGGGAGTGGGTATATTTGGTTTTCTGAAATATCTGGAAAGTATAAGAAAACTTCCTTTCCAGCTAAGACGATTGCAGAGCCATGCTGTGTGATTAAAAAAGGGTTGTATTTCGGAAGAGAATCCTCTGCTATAACAATTAGCTGAATCTTCTAGTGTTCTCAAGGCAAACAACAGAACTTAACAACTTAAAAATAGTATGTTGTTAAAGTGCGCACATTCTCCCATGTATACTTACAGTTTTCTTTAGAAAATCCCATGGAACTGACTGAGACAAGGATAAATTGTCTGAAAAGCTGTATATTTTATTGAGTGGGAGTTGCTCTATTGCTCCAGATGGTCTTGAAAGTATCTTTAGTTATTTTTAGGTCTACAGTGATAAGTCTCTAATAGTTGGGTAATTGAAAGCCAAGATAATCTTGGTATGTAGTGTTATATTTGATAGTAGATGGATAATTGATATAATTGCTTGTGGAGGTTGAAGATAGAAGCAGCATAAATAAGTATATCGAAATAAATATCCTTTTCCTTAAATGATTTAAAGATTTGCATTATTATTATTATAATAAAATTATTTTTTGTAAGAGTTAAGAGTAAACTTGCTTAAAGTAATATTACATTAATTGTCTGCATTAAAGAGAATTTTCCACCCTTCAGTTTCATCCTGTGTTTGGGAGACTTACTGCTCATTAGCTGTATGAATATATATATGAAGGATTGAAAACTTCTTTTTCCCTCTTCTCTCCAGGAGTGAAGGTTGGAATAGCTACAGAGAAATGAGTAGCCTGATGATTTCTTACCTAGCAGTTCATCTGTTGACATTTTTTCACTTTCTGCTCTTGATCTACAAGAGTTTGTACTAATGAACTTTGTTATATTCTTGCCTTTGTTCCACACCCATGAAGTTTACAAGACTGTTCAGAGTCAGTATTTTTAGTCTTTAATTTCTTAACTGTTGATGGATGATCTGCAGCTGTGTGATACACACTGTCCTTGAAGACAGCGGCATGTCCGAAGTGGCAAATGAAAGAGCTTTGAGTTACTTAAGTACTTTGATATATGTCAGCCTTGAGAAACTTCTTTGGTTTAAAGTATTTGCTGTGTGGATTATGTTCAGGTCATTTTTTCTCATTTGCATTTTCCTTAATTTTGATCTTGATAACTTCCTTTTGTTTAGGATTAATTTTAAAAATGTTCTTCCATGTAGGACACAGCTTAGGCTATGGCTTTGTGAACTACGTTACTGCAAAAGATGCTGAAAGAGCAATAAACACACTGAATGGCCTCAGACTTCAGTCAAAAACTATCAAGGTAGGATGTCTAGGGTTTTTTTTCAGTCTTCTGTGAAAATGGCATTCTAATAAGCTTCATTCTGGTGGTAAGATTTGTGTGCTTTCCGTGTGCAAGAAAGGTAAAATCTGGGAGAAGAGCAGTGAAGTGAGCTGTTAAGCCTCTCAGGTTTTGTAACAGCTTTGTATTCAAAGATTCCCTTCTTTACATTGCCACCAGTTTTACAGAAGTGGGTGGGATCCTTCCAAATTGTTGCCAAGCTTTTGAACTCAAGTACATCTTGGATACTTGATGATCTGTACTTTAAATTGTGTTAATTGTGCTCCTTTTCAAAACAACAGCTAGTACCGTGTGTGTAGGAAGTCACACCTGCTTAGGTGATATTTGTAACTTTCTCAAGTAGCAGAAATTGAGATAGAAAACTGCACTCCAGCTGGTAAAATCTTTTTACGAGGCTTGAAAAAATACATTGACAGCACAAGTTCTTGGTGGGATCTGTGACTATTGACAGGTCCAGTATCAGAGTCAGAACTTCAGACAGGGATTCTTCAGTGGAGCAAATATGTTTGTTGGAAGCATCGGTATTAGTGTGCTGCTGCCTCTTTATAGCAATGCCACTGTTGTATAAGCCCAAAATGTATGGAGTTGTACAGGGACATGCCTTTTCTCTTTTAGTTCTGGCAATTTGCCCCTATCTTCTCCCTGGGCTGCGTTTTTGAACTCCAATGAAAAATGCTTGCACTGTTTAGTGGCGAATAAATGAAAGTGACTCCTAAAGAAATAATTTACTCTTTCTTATTTACACCCTGAACATAACTTTTTTTTTTTCCCCTCTCTTTTTAAAGGTTTCTTATGCTCGTCCAAGTTCTGAAGTTATCAAGGATGCTAATTTATATATTAGTGGACTACCAAGGTCGATGACACAAAAAGATGTAGAAGACATGTTTTCACGTTTTGGACGCATCATCAACTCACGTGTACTTGTGGATCAAACTACAGGTGAGTTCTGTTACCTTAGCTTCATAAAACTGTAGTGTATAGCACATTTGATGTTTTTCAGAGACTGGAAGTTCCTAAGTTAAATCAGACTTTCACAAACTAACCATGACATCTGGTGTCAGCCACTGCTATAATTTTAATGGGATATACTTTTCCAGTGATTTTTTTTTTTTTTTTTTCAGACACGGAATGACTTACGCTGCCTCCTTTGCTAGCTTACAGTTTAAACCTCATATCATGTTTTATGCTTTTATTGTCAGTTTTACCAGGCTGAGCTGCTGATTTGCCAAACCTACTCTTGCTATGACACTTGATGTTACTGTAGTGCAGCGTGCTTCTGGGCAGTTTGTAATCTGGAGTGCTAATGTTACCTTTACTTTACACGTATGCAGCTATTACCCACAGGTAAATTCCAGGCCATAGTTCTATATTAAAAAGCAAAACAATAATGTGTTTTGTCTTTTATACCAACTTGGAACCCACACAGATTTCTCATGTTTTAAAACACTGAGGTGTCTTACAGTCCTCTGTGCTTACTGCTAACTAAAAGAATGAACTTAATATGCTTAGTACTACCCTCTTGAATTTTCTGATTGTGTTTTGTTTATTAAAAAAAAAAAAGAGAGAGAGAGAAAGATAAGGGAGATGTTGCTTAGTTAAGCACTCGGCTCAGGAGAGACCAAAGTTAAGGATTTCCTTTATAATGTTAATTGTAAGACTGTGTTGTGTTTTCACAGAATTTTAGTTTCTTGCTAACTGTTTAACTGCAGAATATGGCTTATCTGGTAACCTTAGGTGTTCTGTGTGGGTTTTTTTTTGTTGTTTGGTTGGTGGGAGTTTTGGGTGAGTTGGTTTTTTTCCTTCTCCATTAGCCCACATGTCATGTATGAAGTTGGAGAGAACTTCTGTAAATATACATTTTCATTGATTATACATATGCTATATTAGAAGAGAAGATAGTTTAATTCTAGCAGTTCTACACTTCTATATCTGGTAGTGTGTACACTTATACACAGTAGTTAAACAGCAACTTCCATGCCTTGTGAGGTATGTATTGTAGTTTAGAGTGGGATTAATCTGACTAAATGCTAAAGTCTACCATCTTAAGTATCTCTGTCAGAGCTAGTTCCTTGTGTAGGCATCTGCTTTTAAGTGTTTTGCTTTGGTCAGACCACACTGTAAATGCGACTGCATAAGAGATAACCAAGATATCTAGATAAGATCTGGATACTGACATTGTAGACACTCCAGTGTAGAGCAAGGAAAATCCTATCCTTCCTTTCCTGGAGAGAAGGATTCATTTTGTCCATCGTTGATATCTGTATGGCTCTGTCTCGAGCTAGTTATCCAGGCGACAGCTGTAGATAGAAGCAAGAAGGTGGCTTCTAGAGCACAGAAAACTTGTTAATACAAGTGTCCAAAATAGCCGTGTGGCTGCCTATGGAGTCTAGATAGCTAACATCTGTCTTTGAGCTTTACAATGAAATTAACAAAGTCATACAATTAAAATATGTCCAGTAATAATATAGTTTTCATTGAATGTGCTGAGGCATGATCTGTCTAATTCAGTGTCAGCTCAGAATATTCCGCTTGCTTTCAAATAACCTTAACATTGTATTGTTTGAAGAATGTATTCTGTGTACATTATAAAGTTTAATGCATACGTAGCCTAGGTTTTCTTTCCCTTCAAGAATGTAGCTGTACCTTGGCTTTAAAACCTGCGTTTCATGTCTTGATCAAGTCCCAGTTAGGACAAATTGTAATTTGTACCTTCAGATTACCCTCTCAGCAGAGGTTGTTCTCTAGTTTTTGAGAATTAATCTGTCTGAAAATATTCATATTTTTAAATGAACACTCTGATAGATGAAGTGAGAAGCACTAAGATGAACAGTGTGGAAGTGGAGAAGAAGGAACAGTATGTTGGGCTCTGGGATGGCTCTTGCTGACTTCTGGGCGATGCTGCTTGCTGTTCTGTGCCTTTCCAGAGCAGGGAATACTCTTCCTCCTGGCACAGAAAGGCTGATCTCAGTGGTATTGGAGCATATAGTGCTGTCACCTCTAATTTGATGAGTCAATCTGGTCCAGCCTCCCGTTTGGAAGTAATTTTGCAAGAAATTAAAAAATGGAGTAACTTCTTCACAGGTTGACTCTTCCAGATGACTGAGAAATGCCAGCTGCACAGCTGGTGCCAGCCATCTCCTGCCCTCCTCCTGCAATTCTTAGGAAATAGGCTTTTCTCTGTGTGACTTTGCATACTTAACAAGATGAGCTGTTAATTATGGAAGTTCTCCCAGTGCCCCAAATTAAAATAGGCTTTTTCTAGAGCCTGTGCTGTGGGTGATCGTAGGGGTTGGATTCCCTTTGCTTGCTTGCTGTGTGCTCAGAATTTTGTCCTGCTGCATTTCCTTCTGTGAAACACAGGAAGTAATGTTCAATTGTCACAAACAACTGTGTGAAATCCCAAATATCACATGATAAGCTTGAACAACTTCTGAAACTTTGAAGATTGCCCTGTGTGGGTGTAGAGACAATGTGGAAGTGTTTGATAATAGCCCTTTTTGAAGCAGAGCTGGTAAAGTTCTAGAATTAGTGTAGCTATAATACCCTCTTTGGAATGAAATTAAACACAATGTACCCTTTTAGCTTCACTATGATAAACAGAATTTCCAGACTATAGTCAAGTCACAGATGAGAAGTAGAGGAAGAAACCTCATAAGGCATAACTTCTACCTCAGTCAGAAGGGTAACAGCAGCCAGTAGCTGGGGTCTGAAATAGGGAAAAATAGGGAAAAAAAAGATGTTTAACAGCAATTTGTTTCAGTATGGTTACCAAGAGGTAATTCTTATTCCATTTTTAATTAATTAAAAATAAGGTATATGACAGCCAGAAATAATGGAAGTGGTGTAGGTGAAATTGTGATCTCTTCATAACAAAAGGTTAAACTATTTTATTATAGTTAGACCTTTGGGCCCTCATCTATGAACCAGAGTGGGTTTTTGGCTTGGAAAACTGAAAACATGTGCAAATAATCAGTGTCAATGTTGTGTTTGCAGATGCTTTTTAGTCTTAAAGTAATCGAAGCTAAGAGGCTTTGTCTTGTTTTTAACCAACTGGAATTAATTCTCTTTTTGTTCTGTGGAATTAATTTAAAATGTTGGGAGGTTTTTTTTGTTAATGGAAATGTTAGTTGGTGATGGTTTTCATGGAATTCTACCAGATTGGATTCTTTTTTTTAAAAGTGTTTTAGTCACTGTGGTTGTTTATAGCTGAAATAAATGTATTAATTTGTCTTTTGTTTCTTAATTTTGTACTTTATCCTCTAGCTGCTGAAGAAACATTAGTAAATGTAGAGAACTTGAAAGCTGTGACCATAGAATATTTAACTTTTTCGTTTTTTGCTTTCAAAGTTATTTTGAGTTTATCCTGAACTTCAATTTTTTTTTTTTTTATTTTTTTTTTTTTTTATTGGTTTGGTTAAAAGGTTTGTCCAGAGGGGTCGCATTTATCCGGTTTGACAAAAGGTCAGAAGCAGAAGAGGCAATTACAAATTTCAATGGTCACAAACCCCCAGGTTCCTCCGAACCCATTACAGTGAAGTTTGCAGCCAATCCTAACCAGAACAAAAATGTGGCACTGTTATCGCAGCTGTGTCATTCACCAGCTAGACGGTTTGGAGGGCCAGTGCATCACCAGGCGCAAAGATTCAGGTAGGTTAGGAAGAATAATGCATTTAAGGCTGTACTACTATTCCCGTGTCCGTCTGGGAAACTGTACTCTTGCAGCTGTGCAGTAATACCTTCATTGTAGCGTGTGTGAATGAATATATATAGTGCACTATATGTCCTGCAGTGTTATGTCAATAATTGTTGAATTAAAATATGATGAAAGTAAAAATCTTACTTGTAAAATTCATATTTAAGTCAATTCTGTAAAGGTACATACACTACGGTGTCTGTTTCTACCATTGAGTGTATAGTGAGATGATAGAAAGTAGCAGATTCCAGATGGGTATTGGTAGAAGCCTGTCTCAACAGATCCCCATTCTGTAGTCTGTATATCTGAATGCAGGATATAATTTGGCAACTTAATTAAAGCTCTGAACCCTTGGTTCCAGCAGGGAGGTGTCCTAGTAAAATAGGGAAACCTTATTTCTGATTAAGAGATTCTGTGGGATTTCTGCCTACATCTTGAGCTGTGCAGTGTTCTGTCTTTCCTTGAGAGCTGCTAAGTTCAGTAGGATTACTGAGGAATTGCAACACACTGTCTGCTTGTAGAGCTGTGGAAGGTGCTGTGTTTTGCCTTTGACAATTGCCTTAGTTGCTGTGAATATGAATTGCTTGAATTTGAATTGCCTTTGTCGCTTAAAGGAGGGTGTTGATAGTTGGACTGTGCTCTGGAAAATGCATTATATTTACTGTCTTGCAGATAAGTAATTGGCTTTGTTATGAGTTGTGTTCATGAGAGTCTCTGAGAGTAGTGTTTCCCTGTTGAGAATTTGCTTTTCTTTTTCTCCTCTCCGAGTTATCCAATTAGCTCAGTAAAATTGGACTAAGAACTCAAATAGCTTTTTGCAGTGCTGCTGTTCCAATATTGTTGTGGCCTTTCCATAACGCATTAGTTCAGCCTTTTAAGATCAGCTAGGTGAAACGTGTCTCCAGTGAGAATTAGTACGTTATAGTCATCTGTTGGTTTACACTAAGAGGGATTGAACGGGTTGCCCAGAGACTGTGCAGTGTCCACGCTCAAAACCTCGCTGGAACGGGCATGAGCAACGTGGTGTAGGTGTCCCTGCTTTGAGCAGGGAGGTTCACTAGAGGATTTCCAGTAGCCCCTGCCAACCTCAGTTGTTCTCGGATTCTCTACAACTGTAGCCCAGGCAAGCTTAATGCAGGCAACTCCTCAAAGAAGATTTCATGTCTGTGAAGCACTCATCTAGATCTCCCCATCTAAAACTTCTAAGCTGCACCAAGGAATGAAATTCTGCCTTGTTGGCAGTTAGGTGAACTGTTGAAAAACTTACACATCTCTTGTGTCAGCCAGGGCTTCAGTGTGTCCTCATCCCAGTAAAATCTTGAGGCCTGTCGCTCGTGTTCTTGTTCTTGATGTAATTGGACATTTTCATCATCATTCTTCCCCTTAACAGAATTAAGATGCATCAGAATAAGCAGTACAAATAATATTCACATCCATAATTAAGTTACCAAATAACTAAAATTCTGTCCTGTAATGATCACTTAGGAACAGTAAAAATAATTAATGTATTTATGTTAACAGTTGCAGGTGAAACAATTCTAATTAGCAGTTCATTCATTGTTCTTTTATTGTGCCATGAAGAGCATCATTAATGTCACCTGCGGGCATTTCATATGTTTCTGCTGGCATGGTTTTCCACAAGTGGGGATAAGATAACAGAAAACATTTTGTCTCTTGCTGTTCCATTCCTGCCTCTGCGGTAACAACTATGTCCACTCAAGTTGTCTGTGCTCAGTGCTCGCTTGTCCACGCGTTTTGGCTGACTTCTGCTCCTAGTTCCAGGAGAAAGAGCTGAAGGTTTTTAGGTATGACAGATTGGCAGGGGTGGGAGTAGAGCAATTCTGGGTTGAGCTGTGCTGCTACGAGTACGCCATGGAGACAAGACTAATCAGTTGACTTGAAGACAAGACTTGTCCATCTCTCTTCATGTTTTGTCACAGACTTGCAAGAACTTTTAACGCTCATTGTAAAACTTTCTTTCCTCAAGGACACGTACATGCATGCACATTACGTACATGTATGCACAACACACACCATCCCACAGCCAGCCCTTCTTATTTTCCTTCCCACCTTTGGTGTTAACTGCAAGTTTTTCTAGGAAGTCTTCCTTAAAGGATGCTGGACTTAGTGAGTTATAATTAGTCATGCTGTGTTAAAGCTGGGGAACCTTAGCTTTGACCGAGTCTTGTTTGTTTCGTATAGTGAACAAAACATGATGAAAGGATAAGCTGCTTCCAAAGAGCTCACAGTCCATATAAATTACAATTGTGGTCTCTGCTCCATAGAGGTTGAATACTTAACCTGACATTTTGATTACACTTCATCTTGTTCCATCATATCCCTGTAAATCCAGGATTAAGCCTTTAGTATCTCTAATTTGTAATTGTTAATTCCTACAGATACCGCTCAGATCCTTTGTTTAATGTTCTGTTAATCCTTTGTAGTTCCAGTGGTATTTGTGGCTCACATCAGAAACTGGTCTTAATGCCTTGTCCCACTGGAGTCCTGGATTGGCCTGCTCATTCTGAGACATGGTCCAGAGCGCTGTTTCCATCCAGAAGGAATGATGCTTGCAGCATGGGATTGTGTTTGGAGGATAAATTAAACATCTGGGGCAGGAGTTTCTTTTGAGTGTAAGATTTGTTTACTTAGAATAGCCGATCTTTAGGTGTTGAGCTCTGATGAAGTTAAGGAGTTTAGCTCTTGAAGCATGAGATGGCTGGCCAAAGTCCCTAGAAGTCCTGTGCTTTTCCAGTTCACCAGAGCTTCGTGCTAGAAGAATGTTCTTTCAAATCTCGAAAATATTCCCAGTTCAGCTGGTTTTGCTTTCAGACGTGTTCAGGATTGGAGCCAGTTCCCACTTACTTTAATGGGCATGCTTCTGTTGATATAGGAGTTGATGAATTGGGTTCAAAATGCCTGGAGGGGAGGGGAAATGCTAGAAGGCTGTAGAGCGGTGTTTAGCCCTGTCACTGGCATTACTGCTCGGACAGCTCCCACACATCTGTTTTATTTCACTCCAGTGAAATTGTTTAGATTTTCAATTTTGAAGCCAGTTTGTAATTTGGATGCAAGTTGTCTGTGTTGAGAATGCCACGGCAAAAAAGCATTTCATCCAGAGTAGTATTCAATCAAAGTTCTAGAAGCATGTGGTACTGAAACCCCTTATTTCGATTGCTGCTGCTCTCTGACATGTAGCTCTTTGGTTCAACACCCTGTTATTTCAGGCTTAAAGCTGGTATCACTGAATTCTCAACCAGACTTGTTTTGTGCACAGTAGGTTGTTCCTATCTGTATCAGGGTGTAGGAGAAAGTTTCTAGAGGGAAAAACGGTGGACACGACCAATATCAGTGTAGTTGAACTCCTCCTCTTTGTGGAACTATTAAAAAGTAAAAAGATGATAAGCTCATGTCTAAAGGCAACATAGGCTAATATTAAAAATAATATGATTGTTTATTAGCATCATGTAAAGTAGGATTGCTCCCACCTGTGGTGCTGTATATAGCTGTTCTCAGACTGCAGTGAAAAGAATTCAGCAAAAAGTTTATAGGACTTTCACAGAGCTAAAAATGAATTGTTTTGTTCAGGAGTGTAATTTCTGAGATTATCCTCTAGTGTGTTAAAATAATCTCAGAATCTTATTAAGTGAAACTGTCTGTCTCGTAACAGTACAGCAAAAGGTCATTCATATAAATGAGAAGCTTATAAAGTGAAAAATACAATTAAAAATATACTCTGTTGATACTTAGTGTCACAGAGTGGTGGAGTTTTGAGGTTGGCGTGACTTAAAAGAACCACCCATGGATAGCATCATCTACAGACTCAGGGAGGATTGAAAAAGCAGCATGGAGGGGAGAGTATAAAAATAAGTACAATAAAAATGAGGACACCAGCAGTAAGTATGCAGAGACTGAGATCACTCAAATTAGAATATTAATGGAATTTTTAAAACATTTTCTCAGTAATATCTTGGATCTCTGTGGGGTTTAGTGTTCTTTGCCTAAATCAGACAGTGTTTTAAACATCTTTAATAACTGCCTAAGAATCACATTGATTTTGTGTGGTCAAAGAAATCTTTTCCTGTAGGACAGAGAAGTATTATGTGTTGTCTGTTCTGTGCCTGGCTGCATACAGGCTGTTATCCCGAGCTAACCAAGAGATTTTGTGTCCCTCTTGTGCAGGCCTTCAGCCCAGGACAAGCATAGCGATTTATCAGATCAGCTGAATTGCAGTAGGAGCCCGCTCAACTCATTGTGAGTGCTTTCACTCATGGCAGATGTCCTGTGTGATGCTTCCAGGTGGATGCAAGCCTATACGTAAATTTAGCCTTCCACATAGGATCTAATTCTATACCGTGTTTACTGTCACTTTCACAAATTTCTTTTTTGATGGTTGCTTTTTAACCAAGCGGAAACTTCTGTGAAATGCTGTTTTTTCATGTGAATTTGCAAAGTATAGCTTCACTTCAGTGTTGTGTTAGATCTGGGTGAGGGAGATACTATGTGTGAGGTGGTATTTCCTATGGTTGGTTTTTTGAAATCACTTTTCAAGTCTTTTAGGGGTATTTTTACTCTGGTGTAGTGTTTTGTTTTTGTTTATAAACCTGTAAGGCTTTTGTGAGTCAAAGCAGGAAGAGAGGAGAATCAGAGAATTAGTGTATCCAAAGAACAGAGGTACTTACTATTTTAAATTATTTTGCCTGTAATATGCATTTAGATTTGTTGTCTTCCTGCATTCAATGCCCAGCTGCTCTTCTACAGGTGTTTCCAGACCTTGATGTACTGTCGATCTGGGCTTGTGGGCAGAGCCCGAGGCTTTATAGCAAGCAAGGTTCAGAGCTACACTGACTGCTGGAACCAACATCATGCAGTTCTGAGCTTAGTGATTTTCTGCTCCCCATACATGTGAGCAAGAACCTGAGACTGGTGATCTGTTGAGATGAAACATTTCCAGATACTAAGATAAATACTTCCTACCAGTTCATTACTCAAATGGAAAGAAACTACAGAGCTGAAGGTGCCTGTCAGAAAAAGTAAGCATGTAAAGCATGCACACAGGAACATTTTTATATAAAAGCAAAATAAATAGTAGATATGTCACATAGCCATCAGATCACGTGGATTAGTGCGTCTCATTCACGTTGTGATACTCTTAACTGCTTTTTCAGTTTTACTGTAGTACAAGGATTCCCAAACTTGGATTTGCTTGGGGCTGGCCAACAGTGGCAGCGGCAGTGAGTATGTGCAGCACGAGCTCAGGTGTTGGCACAGTGGCAGGTAGCCAGCTGGGCTGCAGC
The DNA here is from genome assembly GCA_035590215.1 of Microhierax caerulescens. Lineage (NCBI taxonomy): Eukaryota > Metazoa > Chordata > Aves > Falconiformes > Falconidae > Microhierax > Microhierax caerulescens. The sequence continues at coordinate 47,002,834 of JAVJGJ010000047.1, read as the reverse complement.
CTGGCTGAGCCAGGGCACTTCGGCTGCCTCCAGGCAGTCAGCAGCAGCTAGGGTGTGCTGGAGGGGCAGGGGTCTGTGCCACCAAGACTCCCCCTGCTGTGGGTACAGGAGGGTCTAATAGCTCAGGTCTCCAAGACAGTGAGCGCTCTGAGCACTGGAGAGCCTGGGGGCAGGGGAGATGGTGACTGAGTGCTTCTCTTGTATGAGTGCATCAACCGAAGTGCCACATGAACATGAGCTGACTTCCCTGTGTGTATGTGTGTGCTGCTGCAGCTCTGCTCCCCTTCCCTCTGAGAGACATTGCCTTCAGCCCTCCCTTTATTATAAAGACAGCAGCAGCTCCTATCTTTATGCAGGGCAAGAAAAAAAATCAGTGGGGAAGTGTTTGGCACTTAAATGCAGTGTTCACTGCCCAGACATCCATTCCGTGTTTTCTCCAGGTCAGCAGAGAATCAGGAACTGCCACCGCCATGTTCTTGGCAGAGAGCAGCACGTGTACCGCTTTTAAGTGGTTTGCATATCACCAGTGGTACACCACAGTTTGGGAACCCCTGGTATAGTATAATTATATTTCTACAATCACGTGACCTCACATTATTTAAATAATACATAAGCACAAGGGATCAAATTGAGTTTTTTACCTTAACTTTCACATTTCCTGACCTTTGAGTGCTTAGCTGTGCAACCATAATATTGCATTAAAATATTCTGAAGCTTTGGATTTCTAGGATGGAGACCAGAAATAGAATAAAGGGGAATTAGAGATGTGGATTAGAGGAAAAAAGAAAATAATACAAAGACAGACATGGAAAGGAGAGGTTTTTGCTTTTTGTTATGCATAAACACTGCTGGGGTACTGTGCAGGAGGCAGGGTTTAGGCAGAGTGGGTAGGTGATTTAAAAGGTCCAGGTCAGTGAAGTCAGATAAGTTTTCCCTAGTATGAAGTTGGTGTAAAATTAATAAGAAGAACACCATATTGAAACTGTAAAACTGTGTATTTAAATGTGGTTTGCTATTTTGACGTTTGAAAGTTATTGCAGTTAGAATATCTGCATAACCAGTATTAAGGAACAAAAACCTCAGATATAAATTCTGTAGCTAGAAACGTGGGGCATCCCAGCTACTGAGAATTGAGTGAGGAAGGGCTCGTATTTCCATAGCTGCAAGTATGCATGATTCTGGCTTATTTAGTAGCCTTCTCATACTGGGAGTGTTTGCCTGCACCTGCTGCCTTATGGTGGAAAATGGACGAGGTTTTGTTCTGTTCCACAAAAAAAGAAACTTTTATTAATACACACGATTTCTGCTCCTAAAAACAAAATACGCCCTCCTTCCCCCACCTTGCAACACCCAAAGAATTCTTTGACTTAGAGTTGCCAACATGCTGGTTTTGGAGGCAGGAGAAGGAGGATGTGGGATGCAAACTCCTTGAGTGAAATAAGTGAGATATGCCTGAGGGTGGCTTGAAGCAAGCTGGGGCCTCTGGGGGGGGTGTTGCCTGTTGCCCACGCTCGAGCCGTTCTGTACTGATGCCACGGAGCACTCTGAACAGCCTAGCGGAGTTTGAAAGCTTGATCCCGGTCCCCTGTGAAAGGTGATCACGTAACCTTGCCCTGCAACTGTTCTGTTGCCTACCTATTTCTAAGGCTAGTTCCCTATTGCTAAAGTAGTTGGAATATTTTAACTTTTTTTCCTGGCAGCTGTCAATTTGATTGTCAATTTGAATGGGGAAACATTTCTTTCTGGCGGTGTTGATGTCCATGTAGAAAATATTCATTCTCAGTTGCTTCCCATTCAAGTTAATTTGCGTAATTGAATTGAACTTTTACATGAAATATTGTGCTTTTTATTTGCTAGGTTCTCTCCTATGGGTGTAGATCACATGAGTGGGCTTTCTGGTGTAAATGTTCCAGGAAACGCATCTTCTGGCTGGTGTATCTTCATCTACAACCTTGGTCAAGATGCTGATGAGGGAATCCTCTGGCAGATGTTTGGCCCCTTTGGTGCGGTTACCAATGTGAAAGTTATTCGAGATTTCAACACCAACAAGTGCAAAGGTTTTGGTTTTGTGACCATGACAAACTATGAAGAAGCTGCAATGGCCATAGCAAGTCTTAATGGCTACCGCCTGGGGGACAAAATCTTACAGGTTTCCTTCAAAACCAACAAGTCCCACAAATAACTTGCTCGTGCTTTTTGTATGGAATAGATAATTGAGTGACAGAAGTTGAAACATTTTTGTTAGTGTAAAACTCATTTTGCGCCAATTTTCACAAGTGTTTGTCTTAGTCTAAATGAGAAGTGAAAAAGGTTTTATATTCTGGGATGCAACTGACATGTTCAAATGTTTGAAATCCCACAATGTTAGACCAATTTTAAGTTCCTTTTAAGTTATTTCATTTAAAACATGTTAAAAATCCCCTGAAATCTTAAGTAGATTGCATTAACTAGACCCTCTGGATGGTGGTAAAATTGAAGCATGCTTTCACTTATGAGACTAACATTTGTTCCATTGAATGTTGTCTGCAAAAACTGGAATTTTTCTGAAAAATATCAGGCTGAATTCATTAATTTTCTTGTTTTCTGATGTTGTTGTTTTTCCTACCCATTCCCCTGAACTTCTCTACCCCAGACTTGGTAGTATGGAGGAAAAGTTGAGAAATACTAATGTTCTAGTTTGGCAGTAAATTGTTTGATCGATTAATATTCATTACTACATACATAGTTGAGGATTAGGCTTTTTAAAGTCAAGGTCTTGTAAGTAGTAGCATGCCAGCATAACTTTTAACACCATTGATGAGGTAAGTTGCACACTGAGCAGTGGCCAAGCTGTCAAATTCAAAGGTTTTAGAAACATTACTTGTAAAGCCCACTTTCTATTAGGAATGGACCAAAGAGTTTCAAAAAAAACTCCGGGAAGATTTCAGAGTCAAAATGAAACTCCAAAAAGAGAGTGTGAATATATGTTGCTACTTTATCAAACTGAATCTCTTCTGTCCAAATATTTAATGCATGGTGCACTACTTACTGGTACATTATAATGCAGCAAGATACTTACTCGTTTTCAAAGATCGTTGTAGTTTGAATTCCTTTGGTAGTTCTATTTTGTAAAGAAAAAACAGTTATAAACATTTGAGCATTGTATTTCTCGCATCCCTTCTAATGAGTGCTAGATTTTTCTATTTTAATAGGATTTTGTTTTGACAACTAGCTTTACTTACTGAACACTCAGCAGAAAAGTACTTACTACTTGCAAGTTAGATATTAACAAAAAAAACCCTTTGATTTGTAGATTTAAAGATTAATCCCCCAAGTTTTCTGCAGACTGCCTTGAAACTTTGAGTTGTTCTGTTTCTGTTAATTTTCTTTTGCTTTTTTGTGTTTTTTGTTTGTTTTTACTTTTGCATTTAAGAACATTAAATTTGATTTTGTTTTGCTCAAATTTTGTTTTGTTTTTTATTTTCTGTTATTTTTTTGCTAAGTATTGCACAAAGTGTCCAGCTTTCAAAGAGTGTTGTTTTGAAGAACTGTAGTTCCTCTTTAAGAGCTTTACATTACTCCTTTGACAGATGAGTAGAAGAAAAAAAAGGTTGTGAAACAAGAGCGCTACAATAAATCTGTCACATAGAAACTGTGTGCCACAGACTGATGTAACCCTGCAGGTGTTCTTTGGTAGGAAACGTGAAAAGGATTATTTCTCTTATCAGACAGAGGCCGTGTAAGGATACTGTGCATGACTAGAGACTTGGCCTGGGCATCTTTCAGGTCTAGTGTCTTTGTTCTCTGTTGCCAGAAGCTAGAGCAAACGCAAAAATTGGGTCAGTGGTAGTCTTAATGCAGTGTCTCTTTTTGTGTGAACCTCTACCAGTCCCAAAGTTTATTTGCAAATTCCAGAGGCCGTTCTAAGCCGCCTGTTCATATCGCTCCATCCCTAGCTGACCTTGCCTTGTGCTCGCAATCGTTTTGCCTTTTCCTGCAATAAGATCTGCGGTCTTGCACAGCCCGAAGAAGTCTGTATCAGCATCTCGGCACGCCGCACACGCTCACACCGAAGAGCAGCTGAACTAGCTGCCCATCTCCATTAATTACCGTCAGCACTGTCTAGGAAATGCTGTTGCTGATATTTCTGGAACTGCCTATGGCATACTTGAAGCTGTATAGATAGGTCTTGGCACAGTGAGCAGCCTCCCGCTGTTTTTGAGCTTGTGTGCGGTGAATGTAAGTGGGATTTTTGTTAATAATGCATTCAGCATTGCCTTTCTTACCAGTCCTGTGCACTCTACCATCTTTTGAGAAGCAAAAATGATGGTCTGTAAAACAGTGGCTGTGGCAGAGCAACCAACCAACTCCCACCCCCACAAAGTGGGATTTCCAGCTGTCTACTCCAGATCTTTCCAGCGAGGTATCGCTCACATCACTTCAGTGAATACTTCTCTGTCTAAAAGAAGAGAGTCAGAAGCATTCAGGGGATTTCTCCCAAGTTAAAACTGCACAGTATAAAGAAGCCCTCTTACTTAAAGGAGAAAGTGTCCCATCACCTTTAAACCTCACACTATCTTGTTCCACAGGAGTGAGTCTGCAGTCATTTCCAATTTCCTGTCATTTTCTCTTGCCCTATTTCATAAAGATTAATTTTCAACCTGAATGGGAGTTGCTGTTCTATCACAGCATTTTGGTGGGGTTTCAGGTTTCCAACAAATGACACCCTGGGTATGTCTTTGCATCAGTAGTCATTACAAGCATGCTGGCCGTCGGCAGCATGCTGCTGTGAGCTTGCCAGCTGTCACTTTCTAGAAACTTTTCTTGGAGGCTTTTTGGCATCACTGTCATCTGTCTGCTTCCCTATTTTTTTTTCCATCTCTCCTTTGCTAAATAAGAAGGAAAGGCAGGATATTGTTTCAGCAGTGATACAAAAACATCTTTCAGGAAACATCCCAGCTTCCTTTTGATAGTTTCTCTGAAAATAGTTACCAGGCAGCTTATGTGAGCAAGTCAGGAATCCTGCTAAAATATCAAGAGCTGATACCAGAGGTGTATGACCTGTACCAGTTTAACAGTAATTGTGTATGTGTTCTTGATGCTTTTGGTCCGAAACAATAGCCCATGCATCCTACTAGTAAAGACCAAGGGAAAACTTCTGCAAGTGGAAACTAAATTCTCTAATAAATAGTCTGCCAGCATTTTTTCTGCCCAAAAGGTAGGAGCAGCTGGCTTCCTTACACATCATCCAGTGTACCTTTCTTTGAAGCTCTCCTTTGAACACAGCTGTTTCAAGAGACTTTTTGACCTCTTAATCCTCAGGGAGTTTAGAAAACTACAACCACATTCTGCTTTATCATCCTTTAATTGGATGAAATAGAGCCATTTCTTTCAAGTAACACTTCTGTCTCAGTTGGTGCTTAGAAGATCTTTGTGGAACCAAATGCCTGTCTCAAACCAGAGGTCTCCTCCGTTCCTCGTGAGATGCAGTAGCCTCAATAAGGAACACCAGAAAGTCCTGTGTGCTGGGTTTGGATGTGATGATCAGATTTTAAAGACCTGGATGTGATGGTCCGTACTAGAGATGTGCTGCAGTGAGTAGCTGTGATGGGAATGTTTTGGGATCCTTTAGAATAGGTAAGAAGCCTCGCAGGACACCCCCCAGTGCCTGCTTTTCATGGATCAGGTGTAATTCCTGATGAAAACACAGTTAGGGCCATGCTGCTACTGCAGGGTCTCCTGTGTTGATGTCAAAAGAGAATGGAGATGCCAAAAAAAAAAAAACCCAACCAAAACCAAACGTTTTTTGTGCTAGTGTTCCTGAAGGGATCAGTCTGGGCTTCGTGAACCGGCAATTGGGACACCACCATTTCCTTTTTACACTTACTTGATCGGTCAGACAAATACAGTGACAAAATGAAAAGTTTATCTGCCTGTGGTTAAGAAGAAAAGGGGAGAAAAGGCTTTTTCATCCATCTCCTTACAGTCAGGGTAGCCAAGCTCCAGAGCTGAGCTCTGCCAAGTGGCAACACAAGCGGCAAGGCCAGTGATGCAGCTCTCTGGGCTCTTATTTTCTTTGTGTCCAAAACTCACTTGCATTCACAAAGAGAGAACTGGTTTGCATGTGAATGCTTAGTGCTCCAGCAGAAACTGGCACTCGCTGGACCATACATCAGGACTTCGAGCGTTAAGCCAGTTAGCTTTTTCAGGAAATTTTACCAGCTCTTGAGTATCTGGTGTTTTCTTTTGTTTTTTTAATTATTGCTTTGTCACTTTTAGCTTTAGAATCACTTTGGATTACCTTGGTATTCCTTTTGACCAGGAAGCTCTGCTGCTGGTACTTGGTACCTATCCTTTTCTCTGCTTTTTGTCAGATACTTGTTGCATCTGGCACTCCAAGAAGGCTTTTACCGGGCCAAGGCACGGCTGCTTAACACACTTGTTACGGGGCTGCTTCCAAAACTGTACGTGAGCAATTTTCATTCTTTGCCAGACTGTGGAGTTTCACTCTTAAAATGAGACAATGCCTAGTAAAGAGCAAAACTGGCCTGACTGGTTGGAGACCACTTCCAAACTTCTCTGAAGACGTTCAGAGCTTTAGTTGTGTTGCACAGAATAAAAGCAAATAAAAATTAATCAGTTTTTCATAGTACATTTAAAAAAAAAATTGAGTTCTAAGTAAAAATTCCTTGAAGGCTTTATTCAGACGTGGTCTTTTCCAGTCTGATTTTTATTAATGGAAGTTTTTATTCCTGCTCAGTAACTTACATTTGCTTCCCAGATTTCCACGGTGAACGGAATTCACCCCTGTGCAGAAAGCTAGCCACAAACTTAATCAGAGTTTAAACCTTCTGGTAACCATTTGCAGATAGGGAAATGTCACAGTAAATACCAAAAAAGAAACTAAAGTTGCTGCGTGCTTTGTGTAAGCTGGCAGAGGCAAGCACAGCTCCTGCAGGCGGGGAGACGGCAACATTAGAAAAGCTAGAAACACGAGCAGAGTCAAAGCAGCTTAGCGTGTTCAGTTCTCTTGTGATTCCATTTTAGGTGGTGTCTGTATACTAAATTGAATTTATTTTGTTCTTCAAGCTACGTCATCGTAAAGTTTGGTTTACTTGAGATGCTGCCCTCCGCTCTTGTCTAGAGGGAGGGGAACTGAGCCGATGCAGTTCATGTTGCCTCCTGTGCCGAGCTTGTGCCAATGCCTTCGCTTCTGCTCTAGATCTGGAATTGAGAAGGACTTGGGGATCCATCTTTTAGGGTGGAAGGGGACGTCAGCATCCCCATAATGGTGTGTGTCCACACATCTTTTTCCTTCCCTTTGGCCGGTTGTGTTTTTTTCCTACATCTGTATCATGGTAGTGTGAAAACCGCTGAAAATTCAAACATACACGAGCCAGTAAAGCAGGATAAATTTCTCACGGCAGTGAATACTAGTCGGGCAGTTTATGGTCACTTATGTTTGTCCAGATGACTAAGAGGAGTCAGTATGGAGAGGACACCTATTTTTGTAGGGGCATTGAATGTTATAGTAATGTTGTTTATATAAAGCAATTAAGAATCTTTAAAAAAAATAATAATTTTGGCATAGTTACATTTATAAAAAGAACAGTCAGCACTTAAAAGTCACTTAAAAGGTGATCCACCGCTTTGAATGCTAAGTTTTGGAAACGAATAGTCCCTAAGGTCCTTAAACATTTATTATAATTTTACGTTACTTTAATGTTCTGGGTAAGGTCAATAAAGTAGAGATTCTTCAAATATTTCAGGTGAGATTTTTTTCAGTGTCTTCTAAACCATATGAACTAAAGTTCTTTGGGTAGTTTATAGTTACATATGTGCTTTTTTACAAAACAAAACAAACAAACTTGGACAGTGTCCCCACATTTACTTTTTTTAACCAAATAAACAGGTCTTATAATAAAATAAACTGTTTATTGAAAGTAGGTCCTCTGATATATCTACCTGCCAAACGTTAGGGTTTGTGGGAGGTTTTTTAACATACAGCTTTTTGTGAACTACTGACGGTAATCTCATGGTTCAATCACAACAGTCAAATGCAGAGCAATTTGTCCTGATGCTACCTCTATCATAAGGTTACCATATTTTTGACTTCCACAATGAGGAAATTTGTCCTTTGTAACACTGTCAGTGAAGCACCTTATTGTTAACATTTCTACTCTTAGGCTCCTAAGAATAGCTTCAGAGCGAAGGGACCAAATTCACATTTAGCGTAAGAAAACACAGCTCCCTTTGAGCTCCCACCGCGGAGCTGCACTTGTCTTTTGGTTTTGTTTTTTTGTTTGGTTTGGTTTGGTTTGTTTGTTTGTTTTCAAGAACTGAATTTGTCCCCCTAGGTACTTTAATCTCTCTATTTGGAAGCAGAAGAGCCTGTCTGTGCCGTAGGCAAGTTCCTCTAACGTAGCTCTGCACTTCTCAATGTCGGATGCTCGGCACAATAGAACTGATAAATACGAAGGCCAAAAGGCTAGCGCTTCTTTTCTATGTTTGTTATACCATATTGGTTTTCTACTTACGAATTTAAAAAATGCGGAGTTCCTAAGAAGGGTCACAATTGCCTCTCTCTTGCTTGTAAGAGGTGGTACCCGCGTATTGTGTGACTTCTCCATGACGCAGCCGGCGGAATTGAAAACTGCAGTTAATTTCTAAAAGTGTCCACTCTTAGGTTAATCAGGTACAGCATCGTTTTCGTGATTGCTTTTTTTTGTAGTGGTCTTACGTAGTAAAACTAAACAAAACTTTTTTAAGTGTTGCTTTTTCCTTCTGCATGACTTAAAAACCAGTTGAAGCCTTTATGATCGCTAAAGCAAAACACAACACCCAGTGAGTGCATTTGACTTTTAAATCATTGTTTTCTTCAGTCTTGCTGCGGTTATTTGTTATATATCACACTTGGTAAAACATTTACAAAGGTTGAACTAGAAATATTTTTCTGTTGAGTGGAATTTTCAGCGCTTAATTTTTTTTTGTTGTTGTTGAAATGATGGAAAATCAGTAATAGTAGAACTGCCACCTGAAACCTTGAAAAATTGCTACAGTGTTCACATTTTAGAATCTTTATTCTCATGGTGTTGTTCCTTATTTTTAAACATTTTTGAGCAACTTTTTGGTGGTACAGCAGAACTTTTTCACTTGGTCATTGAGAAGAAAATTACTTGAGACTTTTGAAACATAAGTTGGGATAAACCTTTATTTGACCAGTAATTTTGAATAATACTGTACTTCTAGTCTTTTTATTGATTTAATTTCCCTTAACTTATGTAATCTTTTGTTTATAAGTTAATCTGTTTGTGGGACAGAAGGTTTTATCGATTGTTTTCCATACTGTACAGTATATGGTTAAACATTTTGTATATTTAGTGTGTTTTTAAGTTATTGATTTGTTTTATATCAAATAATTTATTTTTCAGGTACCATTTTCATTTAAACTTTGTTTTTACATGGGTTTATTTTAAATAAAGTATGACACTGCTTTCCAAATGTCTAAAACGAAGTTGAATCCCATTGTGTTATTTTAAGACTACTTCTGTAAATTAACTTATTTTAGAAATAACTGCAAAACTGTACCAAGTTCATACTTTGGTTGTGCTTCATTTCAAGTGCTTGGAAATTTTCTGCATTGATTTTTAAGCAATTTTAAAAAATTGGAATTTTCATATTGAAACAGTTCAAAGATTTGTTGAATGAAGCAGCAGCTTTGTAGAATCCTGTGGATGGAATTATGAGCATTGCTTTCTATATGGTATTTTCAAAATTAAATGAAGCAACACCTAGATATTTTACACTAGTGTTAATACTTAAATGAAATTATCTGTCAATAGTGCAAAGGAGTTTTGTACTTTTGTCACATGTTCATTACTGTTTTTGTTCAGTACTTGTTTGGAACATACTCATAATGTTTTTAAATGATCCATGGTGAAAGGTGATGTACTTCAAAATAGAACTAGGCTTTTACTTAATTGTCATATTTTGTCTTTTTTTTTCCCTGCAGGAATTGGATTATTATTGTGCAATTTGGAATTTGGTATTTTTTTCAGAAGAATCTGGACTGTGTTCATGAATAGTTACTCCACTAAAGCTTTTGTTACTTGTAGCCTTATTAGAAAGGTGGAATTAAAAGAAGGCGCATGATTTCCTTTTTATTTTTCAGGAAAAAATGTTGTTCTCTCTGTCTTACGGTGTTCGTCCTGATTAAACCAAAAAGCAAGCCCAGCTACACTAGTACTCAGAAATGTCTATTGAAGAGAGCTCTTGAGAAGAAGAAATCCACCAGTCTTCAGGCCAGGCAGGGCGCGCTGGTTCCTCTAGCGCGGATGCAGCTCTCAGGCAGGATAAGGCATCCTGATGTCGTGGCCACGGGGGAGGTTGTGCAAGTCACCTTTCTAAGAAAGGCTGATGAAAAACCACGTCCTCTCGGCTGGAAAGAACCCATGTTCTGCTGTCGGCTCGGAACAGTCTCTATTCAAGTCTTAGTCCCTTTTTTCACCCACGCAAATTTTCAAACTTTTGATCAATTGAAATTGGCTCCTCCCGAGTTTCAGCAGGTGCCTTGCTGTGTTCTTTAGTCACAGAAATGATCAGTCTCTTTCAGAGCTGGGCTAATTATCATACCTTTGAGGTGTTGGCTCTGATTTTTCCCTTACCTTAATGACTTACCCGTGAAAAGGGATGTAAAATAAGAAAACAGTAGTCTCTCGTATATGATAACATGGAATGGATGGTGATGCTGTTTTTTCAAAAGGAAACCAAAAGATTTAGTGTAGACCTGTTAACCCCCACTTGGAGATTTTGTTTTTGCAGAATTCCCAATAAACTCCCTGGCTTTAGACTCTTCCCTCACTTGCTCTGATGTGGGGACTGTTGGGGTGTCACCCCCTTCATTTCCAGAATACTAGGGTAAGGAAAAAAAAAAGGGGAGGGGGTGGGGGGAAAGTGTTAAACTGCACTGATTTCCATCTTGCTCGTACATCAGCAAGCAAGGCAGAAAAGTGTCGTCCTGTCTTTATATTTTTTCCTGTATCTCCTATCTTTAAAAAGCAACATGGAAAAATATTAATATCGGGAATGTCCTCCTGGGTCATGTTAATGGTGCATTTAGTTGCGGGTTTTGTCTCCAGCAGTGGCAGCAAGAGAAGCTATTTAAGGAAAGCGCGTAAAGCCTGGCCACCATCCCCTCTTCATTCCCCTCGTGCTTCCCCAGCACACACAGCAGTTAGATGTCAGAGGGGCCCTGCCTGTTCCCGTAATACCTCTTCTCCTTTTGCTTCTTGTTTTTTGAATCTACTTTTCCTTACACTGTCTTCTGCTTTCATCACTTGCTGACAGCAGGAGACTGGAAGAAAAAGTGGAATGTTTGGGGTAACTTTTTTACATGCGTGGGTTACCCATGTGCAGTTGAATGGAGGTGAATAAATAGCGGCGTTCCACTCTTTGCACTGTGACATGCTTTCTTTGTTTATTTCCTTTTAAAGGATTTATGGATAGAAGCAGTGAATTTAGCAAAATGGGAATCTGAATCTAGTTTGTCAGAACATAAGATCTGTGTTTGAACTGTGGCAAATTTTGTTTAATTTTGTTGCAGAGACAAAATATTTGCCAATAGATTTTTTTTATTATTATTTTTTTTTATTGCCAGAAGGTATTTGTTTGAGTTGTGATCATAGGACACATAGTTTAAATGTTGAACTTTTCAAAATGGATTGACCTCTCTGGAGCTGGAGCTGGAGCACTTACTCTCAAGAATATGTCCTCAAACTAGAAATTACAAGGAAATTCACTGAGTTTAATAAAAATTAGTTTGGGGCTTCCTCTGTTCTTTGAGTAGGTATCAGTGGACCTCTTAACCTTACTTTAACTGAAATTCTGTTTGAATGTGTTGGAACAGATTCCACCCCCGAGTGCATGCTGCAGCCAGCGTAGCATTCAGCCCGTGCGTGCTACAAAGAAAGATGATAAAGGAGAGCAAAGCAGAAATGGGCTTAGGAGCACAGCATAAACAGTGCTGAGCTGCTTCCTTCTCGTAGACTTCGGTAGGCTCCAGCTCAGGGATCAGGGAAGGAGCGTGCGCTCGCGGGATTTCCAGGCTGCATTGCAGCCTGTGTGCAGCCATGGTAAGTAAGCTTGTATGCTTCTCTAGAGTCGTGGCACAAACCGTTGTGGTCTCAGTCTAACCAGACTTCCAAAACTTGGGATAAAACGTTTTTGTGACCATACATCTTCACCTTTCTGTCCCAGATTGTTCCTGCTGCTTTGCATCTTACAAGAGACGCAGTACACATACACGTTAATCCCTCTGTGTATGGCAACGTATGTAGACTGTATTTATAGATACTTTGTTTAGAATACGTGTGTCTTATCTGTTCATTTTATGTATTAGCATTGTGTATCTGCTGTGTTGCATATACATGCTATTCCACATGCCTACACGGTGTGGAAGTAATTGATACAAAGATGGATATCCTTAAAAATCCAAGTTTTTTATAAAACTTTATGAGGTATTGTTAAAAACAGTGCAGTACCGTAATGAGCAAGCTATGGCAGTTTCAGAAAATTTATCTGCGGCTGGGTGAAAATTTAGCATCCAAATTTTTATCAAGTTTCTCTTAAAATAAGTCTAGGAAATGGCCACATCTGTATATTGTATCTTAATATTTCTCAACAGTGGTCCTGAAATGCACAATATCACTGCTTTTCAGGGAACACCTCCCATTCGCTTCTCCCTGTGACACAAAATGCTGTCACTTCTTTGGCAGTCAGTAACTTCTGAAATTATTTTTATTTTGGTTTAAGCCACCTTTATGGCATTATTTCCCCCCCCCCCTTTCTGTTTTTGCCATATTTCATGGGCCTTAATATTCTAATCCTTTCTTACTGCAGGAGTGGAGGAAGGAAGACAATTCAGCTTCGAGAAGGACTGTGATTCTAGTGAGATGGCAGTGACTGACGGCGTATGCCATGGCACACGGCATGGTTGCCCGGGGTGCACCGCCAGGCCCTACTCCCCCCACCCCTATCACTGGATTCCAGGACAGACATCCTGGCTGCTTGTGCTAGCTTAGATAAAACATATGGAAGCCTTGCCCAAGTGTCTTAAGTGCTTCTTTTCTGCAACAAGGCACGGTTAAGGTTTGAGCTGCGACACATTTTGATGTCTTTGTCTTGGTCAGTCACTCAGCTAGCTCCTAAGGACTTGCACCAGTTGTTTCATTGCAGCGTCTCCAGTGCTGTGATAGTTCCTAGGGAGCGTTCTGGCCGTCCTTCTTTGCATTCGGTGTTATTTACACACAGTAATTCTCAAAGGCAGTGCAAGAGATGCAGGGCAGGGTGGAGTCTTGTTCTGAACCTTTGTGCTTTCCCTTTGGGCTGGGTGTACAGCATGCTCAGCTGGGCACGCTGGAGCCTCGCGTGCTGTTGGACTGCTGGTGGCCTTGAGGAAGGAATGTTTGCCCTGAATTTGGCCTCTCCACGTTCATAAAAAAAGTACTGACCTTACAGAGGAACAGCTCTGATACCCACTGCATGGAATCTGATTTCCCAGGATATGCTCTGGGTTTGGGTGAGGGAATAATGCAAGCGGCTCGTATCCAAGAAAGAACAAAAAGGGAAAAGGGCAGGTTGTTTTTTTTGTTGTTGAATTAATGAGATTAAGCAGCCTGACATAATTCGTGAAACAACTCTGCAGAGAGTAACTCGGTGACAGTCTCGTAGCTGCTGGGTGTTAAATGCAGCGGAAGGAGGGTGTCTGTGTAGGAGCATTAGCAGCAGCTCCGTGTCAGTGTGGGGCAGCGAGCTGTTCCAGTGGGAAATCCGAGTCATTTCACTCGTCTGCTCCGTGGGGAAGGTGGGCAGCATCTAAATCGGAAGTAAACATTTTGTTGCCCAGATCAAAGGAGGAAAAGATCTTTGTTGTCCTAATGAGAATGACACGGTTTTGCTCAGAAGCATTTGGCTTTTGTAGTAGGTGTGCTAAGAGTGGGATTGTCTTGCCTGCTGGCCGGTGCTGCTGCTGGAGCTGTGCTGTCAGCTGGGCTTCTTGCTGGAGCTAGCTGAACGAGAAATTCCTTCCAGTGGCCACACTTCATACTGTTGGCACTCTTGTCTGTGTGAAAGCTTAATAGATTATGGAAATTATTTGATACAGCTTCAGAAATGGTTTTGTTGTGAGAGGATTTTAGATACTGAAGTCCTAAAAACAACCCCAAACCAAGAATAATAATCCTACGCCATTGTAGGCGTAAGAGACTCCAGAGGTGAATTCTGGATATCGCTTTAGGTGACAGTGTAGCTATAAATGCTCCTGATTTCCAGCATCTTACACCAGCCCTCCACAATCATCTGATTTGTACTGATAAAACTGTTGGTAGAATTTACTTAAACAGGCAACACGGGAGGGGAGAAGGTCGGAATGGCCAGTTAGTGATTTCTCTCACTTCCAAACAGGCTGGAGCAAGAGAGACGCTGCTTGGATGTCTCGCTCCCAGGTGTGGTGCACGAAGTGCTGTTGGGCTGCTCCTGCTCACGTGGGAACAGGTAGAAGGGCAAGTGAGTGTGACATGTAAGTGGAGGATATAGCGGAATGAATCGTGCACACAGAGAAACCTGTTGAACTGGCCAAAATTTTCAACTTTGGATAGCTTAACACCTCTCTCGAGTAAAGTTAGTGATGGTGTCGCAGTGGTAACAGACACAGTTTTCTGCCTAGAGCCAGCCAGGGGGTTGGGGTGCCCATCACTGAACTAATATCCTTGTCAGAATTGCCTCTGTAAGACTGGCTTGGAGCAGCGTGTTCCTAATTGAGTTGCAGATGAAACCCAGAGGCTGTTCCTTGGTTCTTGTCCCCAGCCACGGCCTTGTTCAGAGGAGCTGGAATTGCGTGGATGCACGGGCAGCGGTGGATGTCCTCGGTGGGTTGGAAGGCAGCTGCAGCCCTCCTCAGGCTTTCTAATTTCTTGCTGGGGGTGTGTTTTCCATTCTTCTTCCTGAACGTGTTTTTTTATTGCTATTTGAGTACTTTGAAGTCCGATGGCTATCAGAGTTAATGTCTTTGTATGATGATGGTGAGTGGTAGTTGTATATCTATCTGTCAGGGCATTCCAGACACCTTTCTGTTGGTGCTCTTCTTAAAATAAAAACATTTTCTACAGAGCTGTAAATGCTACGCCGTTCAGATTCCTCACTGAGCTGCATCTTGTTATACTAGCAAGAATGTATAGAAACTCTCAGAAAATTCAGAACGTCAAACAGGCCCAAGCTTTGTTCTTTGGATTGCACTACATCTTAAAGAGATGGTCAAACTTTTACATATTTTTGTAAAATAAGGCTGCTGCTGTGTACTTTGCTTCCATTTTCATTAGGCCCCTTTCTCAGCTTCCAGAAGTTGATGCTGTAGTTTGGAAGGCCAGGACTGTAGAGTGTAAGATTAAAGGGGGGGGTGTGTGTGTCAACATTTTTATTACAAACTGAACCCATGCTAATGAAGAAATAATCTAGGTTAGGAAGATACCACTTGTAAATTAGGGAAGGTAGAATTTACCAGCTTGCATAACTGAAATGCTGAGCCCTTGCATTGTGCATTTTGAGTAATTCTACATGTTCGTGGACTAGTTTTATTATTTTGGTTTGCTTTTTACTTTGCATCACTCTTAATTCCATTCTAGAGAACTTTGGTTCAATAAGGAGCTTATATGCTTAAGTCAGTGACATCTGAGAGCTGTAAGCAAGGGGATAATGGAAGCGTATACCTTGTTTTTTACTCGGGTTAGAGTACAGGACAGTAGTTTTAATTCTACACCAGTGAATTTGAATAGTAAAGTAATGATGCTAGGCTCTTACCATCTTAATTTTTACTTTTCCTCCCAGGGTCTCCTTATGTAGCATAGGACAAGCTACTTGATTCTTCTGATTTTACTCCTCTTCTGACCCATTAGGTACCATCATCTGATTTTTTTTATCCCTATCTTTCAGAGTAGGTGTGTGGGTTAATCGTTACAGTCTCTTAGCGCTTTGAACTTAATACTTTAGTTTGCATGTTTGGTCAGTAGAATAACACACAGTTATCCAGGTTATCCCTCACTGCTAAGCCAGTGTATCCAGCACTAAATAGCTACCCGAACGCGCCCTGTTCCTAGCCTAGGTCTAGAGGCACAGGGAGCAAAAGCATCTTTGATTTCTCCAGTAGCTTAATTTTTACTAGCTGTCTCCTGAGATGGAGAGCAGCACATTGCAGCTCGGTTGTGTTGATCTCACTAGTACACTTGATATTCCTTGTGGGGATTTGCTAAAGAAAAATAGTCAGGAGCCCAGAGCTTTGGCTTGTGTATTGGGAGGTGAGAAAAGAGATCGTGGGAGGGCACTTCTTCTGATGGGACTTGGGTGAAGAGCTGTGTGTTTGGGTGCACTGAGGAGGGGATGG
Organism: Microhierax caerulescens; assembly: GCA_035590215.1. NCBI lineage: Eukaryota > Metazoa > Chordata > Aves > Falconiformes > Falconidae > Microhierax > Microhierax caerulescens. The sequence goes on along the minus strand of JAVJGJ010000047.1, from coordinate 46,986,423 downwards.
GAAAAGGAGGAGGGGATTTAGTTGTTTTGTGTCTGCCTGTTTACAGGGTTCTCGTGTCTTTCCCTGGTTGGTTTGTATCTGCCTTGTTTATGGGGGGTTTGCACCTTTCTCTGTACATCTGGTCTGGTGCTGTAGAGAGGCAAGAACTGGCAAACTGAAAATGCCCCAGTACAGCGAGGAGCTCGTGGTGTTCAACCTTGAGCAGCGTGACTCAGCCGGTTATTTCTGTTGCCTAGTCATGTCACAACTGTGAGACTTAATTTGGCTCCTGCTTACTGAGCTGCTGCTTTTGCTAGATCATAAGGGGAAAGGAAGGTTTCGTGATCACAGATTTGGAAGGTGAAATTATGCAGGTCTATAGGTGAACAAAGTGTCTTACCAGTTCTCTGCATGTATTTTTTGTACCTGGTTGAAAAAGCAAAGGTGTGAATGAGTACAAAGAGATCTCTGCTTTTGTAAATCTAGTTAGGCACAAGTGAGTAATTGTTACTTGCAGAGGATATGTACAAATGTTTTATTTCCTGCTGAAGAGTTCATGTATTGGAAATGAAAATTGGTGCTCAGGTTGCAAGAAAACACGATCTTGAAGAGCGGCTAATAACTGCATAATAGATGACTGGATGCAGGTATCCTCTCGGGAAGAATCGCCAATATATGAGCAGCAGAAACTAACAATTAAAGGTCAGGATTGGCGTTCTCTTGGCACGAGGAGGAGAATCATGAGGAATTTAGCCTGCCTACAGCTGTGAGATCAGCAGCAGATGTCTGCTGGGCTGTAAGTGCAAAGAGCATTCGTTCTGCCTGTCTCCAACAATCGCAGCCTATCGAAGCAAATGACTATTGGGGGTTTGGCATTTGGAGGACAGACAAAAAGACAGCAAAATGGAGTTAAGATGTCGAAAGACAGTATACTGAAGGTGGGGGTCGTGATACTGCTGTTACTAATCCGTTAGCACAAGAGTGTGGTTTAAGGTGATGCTTTGCAGATGATTGAAGACTTCAGGCGTTTTGAAAGGGAAGCAAGGAGGATGGCCAGATATCCATTTTGTTGTGGTTCTGCTCAAAGAAGGACAGTGAGTAGAAGATCTCTGAGGTGAGATGGCCAGGTAAGTGAAGCAGCAAGTTTTGGATTGGGTGTAATGTTTCAACCCTGTCATTCTTTCCTTTCTGTCTCAAACTATGGTTTGGGTAGTCCGTGTCTCAAAATCAAAGCCAAAGTCTGGTCTTACAGAGTTTGAAGGCTCAGCATTCTAAAAATAAATACCTCTGCTCAGACATGTATTTTAGAGTGGGATTCATCCTATCGACTCAAGCAATTAAAAATCTTGGCGCCCAGTCCAAGCCCATCAGTAAGAGACTTCAGATGACAATTCAAGTGCTGCTAAAATGTATGAGATTTACTGCTCGTGGAGGTGCCTGTCTCTCACTGCTGACCACAGGGGACTTCATTTGTGTGTGTTAAATGAGAGGCGTAACTTCTAGAAAACAAAGGTAAGTGTACATTGCACGCCTGGGCGCCAGGACGTCTGCACTTGCACAAGACTAGCTGACTCCTGACTCGGATTTTGGAGCATCTCACCCAGGGATGTTACGGCATCCTTCCCGCGCTGAACACCTGGGAAGTTTGCACATGGAGAATGTCAAAACACTGTGAGATGCAACATGATACAGAATTGCCCAGACTTGTTAAAAAGCCAAGCTAATGAGTCCATCAGACACCTCTGCGCTGTGTCCGGCGCTTAGCTGAGGAGTAACGCGCTCTGTTGGGTGCTCTGCTCGGTGGTGGTGTGTCTCAACAGGAATCCTGTGTGCCCAGCAAAGTTGCAGATGCATTTGAACACTAGATAAAGGATTTCTAAAGTAGGTCTGAACGTTTGTTGTGAAACAGGTTGCACATGATGCATTGAGCACAGGCATTCCCGTGCCGTGTCTTATTTTGCTGACGTCCCACTGCAACTTGAGTAGGATCTACTGAGCTGTGTGGTGGTGGGGAGGAAGCACCTGCCTGCAGTAAGGGCTGAAATGGTTTATTCTAGAATGTTTTAGCATCACCGCAGACAAAATGAGAAATTCCTTACGGAAATAAGTACGTACAGTGAATCAGAAGATAAGAGACAATGACAGACAACTCCCAGCACACGTTCAGTGTGGAGCTATTTAGTGTAGGTTACATGCTGCTAATTAAAAAAAAAAAAAAAAAAAAGGTAGTTAAGCCATATACATTGCTTAGAGGTGCTTTGGAAGTCTGATTTTACGGAGAAACATGGTGTTTTAATAGATTTAAATAAAGATTTTGAAAACTTCTTGTGGAATGGAATTTTCAAAAAGTTATTGTAGAAAACTTGCACAGAGTAATTTTGCCACGGCTAGTATTTTAAATTAAGAAATGGGAGGCTTGGGCTGTTTTTCACATGTTGTTTTGATTTTATTTTGCCACGTGCTACAGTACAGTTATTTTGTTCTTTTTTTTCAGTTTCAATAAAACACAAACTGAGGTACTTTTTTAATCTGAAAGAAAGGAAGGTAGCAGCGCGCTCTGCTGACTCTTATCTCTTCAAATGTTGCTGTGCTACACTGCTACTATGGCTTATACATCCTAAAAAGATGTACAAATCATATTAAAGTAAAAATCCCTGATCAAAACTTACGACTTTTATAAATTCAGGTATGTAAAAATAATTTGTGCTCTGGAGGACAACTTATAGCACAGAAAAGAACACATTCTTGAAGATCAAGGCAACTTAAAACCTGGACTGTAGAAACACGCTGGTGTCTCCTGCGGGAAGCAAACCCTTGGGCTCAGGGCTCAGTTTGCTGCGAATTGATTTAAGCTTAGCATTTATGGGGAGCCACATCCTCAAGTTCACCAAAACCACTGGGGAAATGCCATTCCCTCGTCAAAGCTCATGTGGCCAAACAGGTGGATTTTCTGCCAGGAGGTGCATGGTGCTGGATGCTGGTGTGCGTGAACATCCAGCCTGTCATAAACCATCAGGGCGGGAGGGATGAGCTGGGATGCTGCAGAGACCTAATCTCAAAATGCAGTTATTTCTTTTTTTTTTTTTTTTTGCAATATCGTAACTGCACCTATTGAATAGTTGAATATTTTGAATATTGAAGAAGGTATCAAACCCAGGAGGGAAGGGTAAGAAAGGCCAAAGTTCGCAGTGGTACCGCCGCTTACCTTGGCTGTGATTCTGATTCTTTGAAGGCTTTTGGAAGTGAATGGAAGACTACTTGTTTTTGTGCAAAAGCTGGTTTATGATATTTAACAACTTCTGCTTTTCATTTGGCAAAAGTGGAATTACCTTTCCCTCTGCGTTAGAAGATATTTTAAAGCCTCGGACTCCAGCATGAAAGGATCACTCACAGGAAATTTTTTCTTAATGTGCAAATGGAGAGTAGTTAAATGATAGTGGGAGTTGAAGCTGCTTCCACGAGTCCTAATGCTGCGGCAGTAAAGACAAAGCAAGAGGGACAAAAAGGATGAGATGGCATTTTGAGAGAGAAATTAATCCAGTGGCATGAATTGTTGGTACAAAAGGCTTTTGTGGAGAAAGCTGCCCTGGGAAGCCTGGATTTTAAGGCTGTAATTGGAATTTTAACTTGGGGCTGGATCTTCAGCTGGGAAAATCTCCACGGTTGCAATTGGGCCAGGTCAATTAGTTTCGGTGTAATAAGAGGGCCAGTAAAAACCCGTGTACAGCTGGTCCTTCCACCCCTGCAGTCACCGTGGCTCTCGCTCTCCGTGCCGGGAGTCGAACACTTGGACCAGCTGTGCCGGTTTTGGGGAACAGCTGGAAAAGCCAGTTATGTCCAACCTGAACTTTGAGCTCTAGAGAAAAATTCACTTACTCTTAGTTTTTAGATGAGAACCTAGTAATAATAAAAAAAGTTTTTGGTTTGGTTTTTTTTTTTTTAAAAAAAAAAAATTCTCTATAATAAAGAAAATGGAGCCTTACGGAGTGCAGATAGGGGCTGCTGACCTAAGGTGTCAGATTCTGTCCTATCTCAACTGCTTTCTCGTCTCATCTAATTTTCCAGTACCTGCTCAGCTCCCTAACCTTTGAGAAGAACGAAGCTTGAAGAAACACGAGGCATAAATCCCTCTGCTCCCAGCCAGGGTGGCTGCGTCCTTAGCTGCGGGGAGGAGCTGGTCCCTCCCCCCCGCACGTCGGGGCTCCTCGGGGGTGTCCTGGCACGTCTCCCGGTCTGCAAAGGATGGAGAGGGGTTTGCCACTCTTTATGCCAAGTAAGGCGTTTTATCTTGCAGAGCTACGTCAGCGTTTAGCACCAAGATCCCGTTCCCGGGAGCAGGAGTGGTGTGACCTACACCTGACAGATGTTGTACTGAGCTCCTGTCTGATCGAACAAACTTTCTTCGATCATTTCAATCACATTGTCTTTGGGATGCAGATGGGAGCTCTCTGCCGAAGGAAACTTGTCCGTCTTGCTTACTGTATCTTGCTGGGAAAAAAAAAAAGAAAAAAAAAAGTACAGTTTTAATTTCTTAAGCGAGCCCACGCTGGGGGTCTGTGCAGTCCTTCTCCATTCCCCTGCTCTCGCGGACAAGCTGTACGTACCGTGGGGGTCTTTGGGGCAAAGTCTTTCTCGCAGACATGTGCTATGATGCCAGCAGCCAGAGCATCACCGAGGACGTTGGTCATAGTTCGGAATCGATCCCTAGGGCAGAGAGAGCTGTGAGAATGCAGTTGGTGGCCACGGCCAACTCGCCCAAGATCTTTTATGGCTTTGAAATATGTCATAGAATTGTGGTTTGGGTTGGAAGGGGCCTGGAAGCCCACCCAGTTCCAGCCCCCTGCCATGGGCAGGGACACCTTCCCCCAGCCTGGGTTGCTCCAAGCCCCATCCAACCTGGCCCTGGGCACTGCCAGGGATGGGCAGCCTGTGCCAGCATCTCGCCACCCTCACGGGGACAATTATCTCCCTAATATCTCACCTCAATCTACCCTCTTTTAGTTTAAAGCCGTTCCCCCTTGCCAACCTCCATCCCTAACGTCTCTGCCACCGGTTTTGCGAAGGGCAGGTGGAGGTGGGCACGGTGTTGCTCCTGTGGTACAGAGGGACGGCGACACATGCGATGGCTGACGTGACCGCGGGGCACCTTTTCTCTCCTCCCACTTGCCTTTTCAGGGCATAGACCTGCTCGTTCTACTTCCCAAACTGATGCTGGTGTCATTTTTGCTCAGCATGGGGATGATCTGCTGCACCAACTCATAAAACTCCTTGAGAAGCTCCTGCTGGCACAGCCGTTGGCCCTGACAGCACCCCTGCTCCGGCACAGGGGGTGCCCCGTGGTGATCGTTGATGGAGCTCACCTTGTGTTGTGATGTTACAGCTCTCACCTGGGAAATTAAACTTCCTTTTACATGAAAGGAAGAGAAAAGCAGCTGGGACGCTCACTGTTTCTCTGCCCAGGGTGGCTGTGAAGTGCCAGCCAGCACCCCACATCTCAGCTGTGGGGAGCTCGGTGTTTACTCCAGTTTTTCACCTAGCTGATTTGCTTTGGTTTTATCCTTGTACTTTAAAATGGCAGATTTCCATACGTCTGACTTGGCTTTGTCCGTGACAAACATAACGAACCATCCATTTCTATCTCAAGATCAATCCGGTCTTCATCCAGCAAGATGAAGATGGTCTGCGTGGAAGACAGGCTTCCTCCGTGTTGGATGCAGTCCTCCGAAAATGTCATCCTTGCTTTTAGAAACTCCGGTGATGTTTAATTTCTGGTGGCATATGGGTTTAAGAGAGAAGTTGCTTATTAAATGCAAGAGGTGGGGGTTTGCTACATCTGTTCAAGAGCTGCCTGATTTTCTGCTCTGATTTGGTGTGCAACCATCTTGTACTTTACCTTGTTACTGCTTTGACGTGACATCTGTTCCTCTCTCCTTTCTACTTTTTAATTGTGAAAACTCCCATGTTTCAGAACTGGAAACGGCAAACTGGGTGAGCAGGTATTGTAAAGAATTAGCAGTGGTTTATGGTTTATTATTGGTTTCTCTGATTTGTTTTCTTTTTCTTGGAGATTGTTTTCTTAAACGCTTGCGTGTTTCGGCCCCTTTGGTTGCTCTCTTGTCGTGGTAGCATCTTTCTGGCTAATTTTAATTTCTTCTGTGAAGCCAGATACCTTTCCCCCTGCCTTACTAAACATGTTCCTCTTCCAGGAATAATATTCCACCAAAACAAATACTGTACCGTCCACTTTGCTTTGGCTCTTGTGGAGTCCATCCTCCTTTGCTGACAGAGTGGACCAGAGCTTGGAGAAGACCAGGACTGGAGGTATTTTTAGGGCATACGCTAACGAGCAGCCTTGCACAGTAATGCTTCGGGAAAAGACCAGGCACCCACTTTCCTCCTTTTCTACCTCTCGCTATGGAGGAAAGCGGCGTCCTTTTGGTCTCTTAAAAGTATAAACATCTCTGTGTTTCAGATAGGTTTTGTTACTTCTTTGAGACCTCCGACAAAGATGCGTTGTACAGTCGGATAGGAATTTAGAGGAAAGATCAGGACAAGCCGGTATTTCAGACTGGGGACCGACCTCGAGAGGGTGGCTGGATGCCATCGCCACCTCTTCCACCTACAGCCCTTACGAGGCACTGGGCAGCACCCTGGGACAGAAGCGCCTCAGGGCAAACACTCCTCCAGGAGATGTAGTTATCAGGGGCTATTTCAAGAAAATAATGGGAAAGTGAAGAAAGACTCTCACACTCGGCTCCTGGCCTGGTTCTGTGACCCCTCGGTCTCCCGTTTGCCCCCCTGAGAGCTGCTTCGGATGTGTCACCACGAAGCGGTGCTGAGCGCCTGCCCGTAACTGCCACCTGAGAACACTTACAGCGCCCAGTCCACCGCGATGATGAGGGTGATGTCGTCAGTCGGCAGCCCCACAGAAGTGAGCACGATGACCATCGTCACCAGTCCGGACTGCGGGATGCCGGCCGCCCCTATGCTTGCTGCTGTTGCCGTTATGCTGCAAAGTGGAGGTGGCCACACAGTTATTGGGTATTTTTTAAAAGAGAAGAAGGGAAAAAAAAAAAAAAAAAAAAAAAAAAAAAGCCCATTTGCATGGCGAAGTAAGGTTGTTTTTTTTTAAAAAAAAAAAAAAAAAAAAAGTTATTCCTGTATGGAAAGATTGGATCTGGCTGCCTCCACCTTCCAGCTCCCTGGTGCTGGCCCACAGCCCTGCCTGTGCACCGTGGCCGAGGGCTCGCAGCAGGTACCCGGCACTGGGCTGATTTATTTTTACCTAGAGAGCTGCTTTATTTTCCAGCTTATAAAACAAGGATATTACATTCCTGGAGGGGAGTAAATTAACCCTGCAGAAACCCTCCGTGCTAGGCTCATCCATCCTGCTGCAGGTGCTGATGCGCTCTAGCCATGCCGTCAGCTCCCAGCTGGCTTTTGCCTATGGGCCAAGCCTTTGATCCTGCACAGCCCGTCTGGGTGCGGAGCCCGAGCCCTCCCTGGTGCTCAGCATGGGGGCTGCTGCACCTTCCTTGCACCCCAACTTTCCAGCCAGGTTTGCAAGATCTCTGCCAAACAGGAGAGGTGAGAGCGATGGTTGTGTCTATACATAGGACCAAGGGAAATAATTCAGCTGCTGAAAAAAAAAAAACCAAAACCCCAACAAAACAAAACAAAAAAACCCCAAAACTATTTACCTTATCGTTATAATTTGTCCCAAATCCAAATCGTATTCGTTGACCTGGGCGATAAAGATGGCAGCGACGGCCTCGTACAGCGCGGTGCCGTCCATGTTGATGGTGGCACCCACGGGGAGGACAAACCGTGCCACGCGCCTGTCGATCCTGTTGTTTTCCAGGAGACACTTGAGGGTGATGGGCAAAGTTGCCGAGCTGTGGGACAAGGAGCGGTCAGTCAAGCCCCGCTGTTGGCGCCGAGCTTCGCGGACGGGAGGCGACGCGATGGTGCGGGGATACAAGTTCCACGGGTAAGTGCGG
>JAVJGJ010000047.1:46944926-46956484 GCA_035590215.1 Microhierax caerulescens | reverse complement strand
ATCTCCCGCTGCGCGGGCGGGGGGTGCTGGCTGGGCTGGCCCGGGCCTCCTGTGAGGGCCCGTGCGGCTCTGCGGCACCTCCCGGCGGCCAGGCCTGGGCACCGGCTGGGGCTGGGCACCGGCTGGGCACCACCGGCTGCTGGTCTCGGGCTGCTGGGCACCGGCTGGGACTGGGCACCGACTGCTGGGCGCTGCCTGCTGGGTATCACCGGCTGGTGCTGGGCTTGGGCTGGTGCTGAGCTCCGGTTGCTGCTGGGCACCACGAGCTGCTGCTGGGCACCACCAGCTGCTGGGCGCCTTCTCCCCGCTGCTGAGCACCCACCGCGTGGCACGGAGGCCGGTTGTGCTCAGTCCACTCCATCCTGAGCTGAGCGCAGGACACCCTTCTTCCTTCAGAAGATGCCGTGGGAGCAGCTGGTGTGTAGCCGGCCTCCCAGCCCTGTTCAGGGAACCCCCTGTGTCCAACACACTCTTGGCCTTCTCCTGGTGCTTCTCATGTGCACCGCTGTCCAACGATCACATTTGTTATTCTTAGAGCTATTCATTGGGAAGGGGAAATTCTAAGGTGGAGATTCTGGTTTCTTGCAGGACCTTTCCGCAGGGTGTTCTCTCCTCTTTCTCTCATCCCCTGTGTGAAACGCTTCTTTTTGCCTTGCAGGAGTTGTTTGTTGAAACCATAGCCAAGGATGCTTACGTGTACGCTCAGCAAGGAAAAAGGAAAACTCTGCAGAGAAAAGACCTGGGTATGAGGCATGTTCTGTGCTATCCTTAGCAAAGTGTTGCAGTGATGGAGGATTTTCCCACCTGTCCCGGTGGGATGAAGCAATCATAGGTGCTTCTCTTTCTCTGAAGATGGGAGAGAAAAACTTCTCTTCTACCAAATATTATGCTAATAATTTCACACACAGGCTCCAAGCCAAGTAAACCTCTTTGAAATCGGTTGCACTGTGATGTAATTTCAGATGCTGCTGTTTGAAGCACGTGTAAATATGGAGTTGGTTTATCTATGTTAATTGTTTTCAATTTGCTTTGCAGATAATGCCATTGAAGCTATTGATGAATTTGCTTTTTTAGAAGGTGAGTTTCTGCTTGGTTTCACTTGGTTTCAGTATTTTCTGTAATCTTTTTGGGAGAGAAAGAACTTAACGGTTTGCAGAGGCCACAGTTTCCACATCTTTCATGATGTAACTTGTTATGCCCCTCTCTGAACGGTGAAACACAAATCCAAGTGGACCCTGAGACACATACAGTACTTTTTAGCTAGATTTGGTTTTACTTGTCTGTGATTTGTGTAAATTTGAAAAAAAGTTACTGCATATTCCTTTGGCAGCTAGTAAACACGTTTCATTTGTCCCCATAACTGCATTTCTAATTCCTGAGACTATAATTTTTTTTTTCCTTTTCCATTTTTAGGTACTTTGGACTGAGGTGGAAAGAGACAGGGCTCTCTGGAGAAAGAAACTGAGGAGATGAACATGGGGTGGAAAACAGGACGCTGAGATAGTTCCTGAAATGACAACCATAATATTTTGTATAAAGTTTAAGTTGTTGTAAATTCTTTATTTAAAAGGCATATCTTTTTCATAAATATTTTGTATGTCACTTAGCTGTGTGCCCTGCCGCCACGGTGCAGACTGCTCTCCAGCTTTGGCCAGGTCACAGGGCAGTTGCTTGGAGTAGTGGTCCCTGCCTCTCCAGGTACGCTGCAGCACCACAGAGCTCGGAATGGAGAGTAGCTTGGCTCAGGTGCCCAGGCACAGTGATTTTTTTTTTTATGGAAATGTATTTTCTTTGTATATGTTTGTTTCTTGGCCAAACACAATTAAATTTTTATTACTTTTTATGTTGAACAGCTGTGCTGATTTCTCCTCTGTGCTGCTGGGATGAAGGGGATGGTGTTCCTGTAGCACTGTTGTAAATGGCATAGTTTTGAAAGGATGCCTTCTAATAGCATTTTTCTTTCGCTATTTTTTTCCTCAAGGCATCTATCCCGGTGAAGCCCTGTTGTCCTCCAGGAACTATGAGCTCCAGGCTTGTTCCTAGGGGTGTACAGCTCCCATAAATTTCTGTGATTGCTGCACCTGTAAGTAGTTGTAGCCAGAAAACCCACCCCCCACACACACACACACCCTGGCAACTCTATTTAAAATACCAGAGTGGTGTCAGGTGCCTTACGCTGCCATCACTGTTCTCTTGCGCACTTTCATTCCTTAAGCTGGCAAAAAACCCAAAAATATTTCCCTGGGAACTGGATCGGTTCCCTGCCACGTGCACTTAGCCAAGTGGGTGCAGATCCTCACTTCTGTAATTCAGAGGCAACGTGCAGCAAGTGTCCAGGACATTCCACTGCTCTCGGCTGGCACAGCTGAGCCCCTTGCATCACCCGAGCACCATCTGTGCCTCTGCTGTTTCCAGCTTTCGGGGACGGGGTGGGGGCTAGCATTTTCCTGCTTGTATTTGACAAGCTGGAAGGAAAGCTGGTTCCTCTTGGCTCCAGGACTCGAGTCACATTGAAAAGAGGCAAAACCAGAGCAGCAGCTTTTCTCTGTCGGTGTGGTTGTGGGGAATATGCCGACACTGCTGGTGTGGCCCTGTTGCCATCTTTATCAAAGAGCCAGCTTTGTCTCAGCTTTGGTGTCCCAAGGGGCAGCAAAAGGAGGTTGTCCCTAGATAAAAAAGGCCGTTGAATGCGATGAATGAGTTTGAAGGAAGCATGTACCTTTCAAATGAGGGGACTTAAAAGTGACTCCAAACTTAATTAGTTTGAAAGCGGTGGGAAGAACAAAGACCCCCAAGGGAGCTTCCCCAGGCTGGGAGCAAAAGCTCTCAAGAAACGCTTTGAAGTTTGCTGGAGGTCTGATCCCTGGAGACATGTTGTGGGAGCGATGCCGATGGATGCCATCGCTGCCCAGGCTGCTTAGGTGTTTGTTCAGATCGCAATCTGAAGACATTTGCCGGCGATATGCGAACCCGTTTGTCTCTGGGCCGTTCACCTCCTGGCCTGCTGAAGGAGGGCATGGTATATATAAGTATCAGAGATGCTGGAGGTCTTTTTGTGTTTCCCAAGGTGCAGTATGCGGGACCCACTAGCTGTTGTCGTCTTCGTCTTCTTCGCTGGGCTCTTGCATGCTCCCATCTTTGCCAGTAAGTTCCTTTTTCCTTCTCATTGTCTTCGATGCTGCTTTGGCCTCTTCCATAGGAGAGAAGCGGGCTCGTGTGGGTGCGTAGTGCAAGGCTGTGCGTGGGCTTCATTCCTATCTGATGCTTCTTCTGTACAGACACGGTGTGTGCTTTCTGCAGTTCTTCGCTGTAAGCAGCGTGGAGGGTTGTCTGCACTCGGCAAACAGCACGGGGTTTGTCTCGGGGGAAACTGCTGTGCAGAAATTTTTGGGGAGCTCAGTGCCCTTGAGCTGCTTTGTGCTGCATGCGATCGCTCCTCGTACCCGAGCTCCCGGTGCAGTAATGTGGAAGTAGCAGAGACCAGGGGACTGATGTCCTAAGATGAAACATTGCTAACCACAACATTTTCTTGGAGCAATTAAGCAGCTAGGTGTTTAGCCAGATCTGAGGGGTCAGATGGGTCATGTCCCTTTATAACGACTCTAAATCTCTTCCTTATACTGGAGCAGTTTGGTTCAGGACAGCAGGTGGCTGGAGACTGGTGCTTGGTGCTCAGCGCCTCTTCTCAGCTCGAGCAGGAAAGGTGGTGAGTTACAACTGGGGTGACACTGGGCTCGGTGGTTTGTGACTGCAGGTGTCGGAGCTGACGGCAGAGGGGACGAGCAAGGGAACCTGTTTGCGGAGAGGGGCTGCTGCAGGAGGCAGAGCCATTTCCTCCACGTCGGGCACGGTGAGTTCCCCCTTTGCCTGCAAGAAACCTGCTTCCTCTAAGCTTCCCCACTCACGTCCTGCCTGTCATCCCTCCGATATTCCTCTATGTTGAAATTATCCTAGTGACTTCTCCCTCAGGGGATTAAGGACAGAAAAATATGATGAGGACTTGTCACCCAGATAACCTCAACGCTTAAAGCATTTTTATTTTTTTTTAAGGATAGGGACTGATGGGCAGCCTGGCCCCTAGGTCTGTTCGCCTGCAGAAAGGCGGTTTCATTTTCTGTACCGGTGTGCTGCAGGGGGGTGGAATTCTGTGTTTGAAGTCTGTGTTTGCCCCCGTTTAGCACTGCATAAATTCAGGACTACTGCAGGCTTTTGCTTCCCAGGATTAACATTGCAAGGGCTGTCAGCAAGACGACAGAGTGACCCAACTTTACTGTGCAGAGAAAGTAGAAAATAGCTGTGTTTGTTCACCAGAAAAAAAGTCTGTGACCTTCAGGACTAGCCTCTGGTCTCAGTTCCCCTTGTAGTGGCAGTAAGGCTACGTAAAATGAGCTTCAGCTGGGTTTAGCACCGATGTGTGAAAGTGGCTTTAAACTGTATAGCTGAAAGTCTGAGGTTTCTTAGGTTCGGAGCACGAGAGTGGTATTTGCACATATTTAGCCTTTGTTGTTTACAAAATATCAGGTTCTTGTGTGAACAGTAGGAATTATAAAATGATCGTATCCAAATTAAGAATTGTCACGAGCAATGACAACTTGTCATCTCCAGAGGAGACAACTTCCCAAGAGTAGATAAATGATGAAAATCGTAAAAGTAGGAATAGATAGCGATAAAAATAATAAATGCAGACTGTATTTCTGCAGGGATGGGAGAGCAGGGGTTACCAGGGTCTCCAGCTGGCAAGTGTCCTTTGCAAAGTGACCAGCAGAGCATTCACAGGGATCATCACCATTTGGAAATGGCTAATACACTGCAAATTGCTACCTGGCTTGCTGCTCACTTGCTTCCCTGGGCAAAGCAATCCTGGGGCAGCTACAACCCATGTGTGATCTTAGAACGTCCCTACATACTCCCTGGTGTTGTGCAGCGTGGTGGTGGGGGCTGCCTCTCACACTGACACTGATGATGAGTTTAGAAATCAATGCAAAATTAAAGTTTGGGGGCCCACACTGGGTCTGCAACTCCACCAGGTGAAAGCAAATGAATTGTAGTGGTGCTGAACTACTCAGTGGACACTTTTAAGGCCGATATTAAGGCTGGGTTTCTCTTTCTGTCCTGGATCCACCCTGAATCCACTGGGTGCTCAGGCTTGTCCAGTACCTTCCAGGTCTGCAGCTCAGTGACAGCTGAGCATTCGCATTTTCCTTTTGCTAATTGATGCATTCATCTATTCTTACCCCAGCCTTCATGAGCTCACTAAAAAAAAGTTAAAATGACAATTTCCTAGGGTATTATTTAATTGCATTCTTTATATTCTGCAGAACACTTACCAGTCTGTTATGAAATGTTTTACTTCTGATGTGCGAGTGCAATAGAGGTGTCTGCAGCACTAGCTTTCCCTCTGGGATTTCCACAGGTGCTCAGGCTGAAGGATTCTCTTTCCCAAGCAGATTTCCCAGGCGTGGACCATGTATTTTTATTCAGTGTTCGTGTTGTATTTGGCCCTGGTTGAAGCTTGGGCCTCCCCAGCATCGCGCAATTAGGGAGGAGTAATCCTTTTGTTAATCTCGTGTCCCACAGATGTCTCTGGCAGTCCTGTCAGCGTGGATGTTGGAAAGTGCCGGTCCAGCTGCCTGTCCCAGCAGATCAGCTCCCTCAACCCCAGCCTCCTGGAGCTCTCCAGACACTCTTCCATGCTTGATTTCCTTAGAAGCAAGAAGGTGAGAAAAGTATGTTTGTGTCATCCCCGTGGCAGGAGCAGTTGGGTTAGGGTGAATGTCATACACTGCTGCCTGGGGTTGTGATTTTATACGTGGTTTAAAATACCTGGGTTTGGCTTGTGCATTGCAGAAAACCCGTCACTGAGCCTCTTGTCCTCGTTATCCAGCAAGCCGTGGATTATTCAGGCTAGACAAATGGAAACTATCCAGCCGTGCTGGATGCCTTGTGTCAGAGGAAGGGCCAGAGTTCAGCTGAAGGGCTATTACAGCACTTCCCCAGCTGCTCCAGGCAGCATCCAAGTGTATTTCTGTCCTCTACCAGCCCAGCAGCAGGACCAGCTCTTTCAGCCACATCTGCTGTACGTGAGAGCTGGCGTCCTGTATGTAGAGAGTTTGGAGGCATTTTTCTGCCTGGCTGAGCAAAACTGGCAGGATCTGTGATTTTCTGATGAGTATCTGGCCTTTGGGGTGCATATGTCTTTCCGTTATCACATGCCCTGTGTCACTCCTGGGAGGGACTAGAAGGAGCCTGTGCACCTGGGGACGTGGCTACACGCAGGCTGTGATGCTTTTATCCCAGGAGAGCTGACGTTGCTTGAAGTCCCATCTCCACCAGGATAACTAAACCTGGAGAGGGAATGGAAACAAGCTCTGCAGGGTGCTGCACGTGTGTGTCCTGTGACTGTTCACCCGGCGGACTGGAACTGAAAACTGTTGCTGCCACTTGTCCCACTGTTGTCACCACTGTGGCACTGCTGGTGCGATGTCTTCCAGGCAGGCAAGGTGCACGTTTGTTCCTCAGAGCTGTCGTCATGCTGACCCCTCAGATCAGGAGCCTGGGGTGGAATGAGGACTGCTTTAGCCAGTGCAGTTTGTAGCAGGGGTTTAGGGAATAAACAGTCTCGATACGAACATGTCACTGGGAAGGGCAACACAGCGTCTGGGGAGAAAGGAGTAAAAGCTGAGTCCGTTCTAGATCAGAAGGGGTTTTCACCCGGGAGCTGATGCTGGAGGTTGTGGCATGTTTTTACCAGTGTTTATACCACTTGTGCTGTTCTGTGCAGCTGCAGGTCAGGCACCCCAACTCACTGCTGCGGCCGGGAGCCCCACAATCCTGCCCTGGGGGGTCCTGCTGCGAGCCCACCCACGTGCACATAGAGCGACTCCTGCTCTTGGAAGGCGTTCGGGAGGTAGAGGTGGTCGACGGCTGTCACTGCAGCACGTGCCCTGAGGAATGTCTGCGCCTCCCAGCTCTGAAAACCTTCTTTCCAGACTCTCCCTGGGAAGTCACGATCGATGTGGGGAAATGCTCTGATCCAGCCTACAGTGCAGGTATGGGGGCGATGGAGTGTGGGGAAATGCTCTGATCCAACTACAGTGCAGGTGTGGGGGCAATGGAATGTGGGGAAATGCTCTGATCCAGCTTACAGTGCAGGTGTGGGGATGATGGAGTGTGGGGAAATGCTCTGATCCAGCCTACAGTGCAGGTGTGGGGATGATGGAGTGCAGGTATGGGAACAATGGAGACCTCCCCCCGCCCCCTCCTGGAATATGGGGACGAGCCCTTCAGTGTCACCAGCACAACATCAGAGCTTGGAGTGTGATCTAACAACGCTTGGGTCTGCTACGCAAACCCTCTCTGCCTTTAGGTGGGAATGGGATGGTGTTTTATCCCGACGGGGTTTGGGTTTTCTTTTCCCTTCCGTTACCAGGCCCTTACGGCACAGGTCTGCAGGTGAAACGGTAATTCTGTGCCCCTGTGCATGCTGTGAGGATGGAAATAAAACCACCTCATGTTATGGGAAAGTATCCTCTAATCCAGAGATCGTAGAATCAATGTGACCCAGGCTGGGAGGGACCTCGGGGGTCTCCACTCCAACCCTCCCACTCAAAGCAAGGAGAACAACCTGATGGTAGAAGCTCTACTGGAAAGAGCCCACACAGCTACCATGAAACACTGGAGTTTCCTTTCTGACAGTGTGAAATGCCCTCTTATCTCAGCACCAGTGAACTACACTGACGTTTCAGAAATTAATCAGAAATGAAAACTCCAAACTAAACCATTCCAGACAGGTCAAAACCTTCTAGTGGGATAAAGCTGAACTGGTTCCTCCTGAACTGGTGTGCTGCCATATGAGTCCACACATCAAATAACCAAAGAGTCACATCGGTGAAGTTGAACCGATCTGTTTTTATCAGAACATAGAGTCACCTTGAAATGATTTTCCGACACTGCTTGATAAAATCAGTTCTCCTGGACTTTGGTGATGTCATTTTATTGGCATTTCTGCATCTAAACCTATCCCCTTAGAACCTTCCCGGCAGCTGTGGTGACACTAGAGAGGGACAGAGACCAGTGGGCATCCTGAAGTGGAAAGCAGCAAAGAGGCCTGAGCTAGAGGGGCTGGGGAGGCCAGGTGGGTGGCAGAGAAAATCAAAAAGCCCCAAGGGGGGCTCTTCTTGTGTGTGCCATCCTCCCAGAGCGGCTGCGCACAGGCACCAGTGCTCCCTGCAGCTTGTGTCACACCCCCCCTGCCCCCACCGCAAGGCACAGCAAGTGGAAAAGAAAATTAGGCAGTGTGAAGTGCTTTTTTCCCGAGGTGGGAGAATCAACATTTATTTCCCAGACGTGTGGGGGGAAGGTGGTGGGCAATGCTGGTGTCCCCCCCCTCCCCAGGGTGGCTAATGGACGGCGGCTCATACAGTGATAATGGCCCAGGGCTGGGAAATGTGGACTGAGCCCCAGCTTTGCCTCTGCCCTCCCCTGGGTCTCGGCACTTTCTTTCTAGATTTTCCCTTGGAAAGTCGGGCTGACACTTTCAGTGTCCTGTTAAAGACTGGCGATGTGTGAGGAGCCGGAGGCCTGGAGAAGGATGTTTAAATCTCACCCAGAAAGACTGGCTTCTAGAAATCTGCGGGCATTTTGTGGCCTCCTAAGGCATCCCAGAGATGTTTGCTTTCAGAAAATGCTTTTCCCTCCCCTGCAAACACAGCCCCATCCTGGAACAAAGACATTTCCAGCAGCTGATGAAGTAGCTGGGAGTGAGCAGGAAACTCTCATGACCATTTTAGAGCCAGGAACCAAACACAAATCCTGAGGGATCCGCACCCAAGGGCTGGGACAGGGCAAGACCAGGTCCTGTTTAGAACCCAAACCCCAGACTGACTTAACCATCCTTCTTCCCCTCCTCTAGCTCATGCAGTAGAGATTTTAACCCTAATTTAATTAGGTAAGCTGTTTCTTTCTGCACAGCACGTGTGTGTTCAAACTGAGCCAGCCAGGTCAGTCTGTGCCCATTTCCTTCCAGCTAGATGTGAGTTATTGCTGGGGACCTCTGTCACTGAGGACCTGCCTGGCCCAGGGGGGACCTGCCACTGTCACAGCATGTCCTGACCTGGATGGGACATGCAAAGGTGCAGGCTTTTGGTGTGTGCACCCAACCCCCACCCACCCCCCTTTGCCCTGCTCTCTGCGTGGCTTCCTTAACCAGGCTAGGGCTGTCACATCCAAACAAAACGGGGAGTTTTTCATGGAGTTAACGTTTGGGTAGGGAAAGCAAAGGCAAAGCAGGACTTGGTCCTGCAGCCCCAGAAGCAGAGCCATCGCCTGCCATCCCTTTCCTCCCCCCTCGTCCCTTCCTCAGTCCCATGGTGCGGGTAGGGCAGGTGGAATAACGCGGGCTGAGGTGGGGAGATGCCACGTCCATCCCAGCCCTGGCAGGTTCATCTGCTTGCATGGAGAGCTGAGAGCCCAGCCCAAAGCACATCCTTTGGGGGTGCCCAGGGGAATACACCTCCAGGAGAGCTGGTGACACCAGCTCCAGCACCGTGCAGGGCACAGATCCCCTGGCAAACCCAAATGCCAAATGAGTAAATGTTAAATAACATTCCCCAGCTCCCTGGTGTGAGAGCATGTCCCTGGAAAAAGTGCTGCCATGAATATTTTATGTTCAAAGACCTTTTTTTCTCCAAGATAACGTGTAATAGCTCAGGCCATCTCCCCCAGAGATGGGGCTTTCACAGGGTCCGGGATTCACAGTTTGCACCCAGAATAACCTCTCTTTGCCCTCTGGTCTGAAACCGAGATGGAGGAACCAAACCTACCACTGAGGCTCTGAACTGGTGAAGGAATAAGCCCCAGACTCGCAGCTGGGGACCCTCACACAGAAAACAGCACTTCCCACACCGGGTGCTGGATGCTGGAGCCTGGTGCTGCATCTGTGCCGCATGGCAGACCCCCGGAGAAGATGCTGCAGCTGTAGATGCACCCCCAGAATAAATTTCTTTCTTGTTTCTTTCCAGATGGACTTTTCTGCATGCCCACAAAGTTCAGCGCTGCTCTAGTCAAAAACCCACAAGGTGGGGAGGTGGTTCAGATGCTGGAGGACTGCGAAATGAAGGAAAAATGTTATCGCGTTTCCCAGGTGGAATATTATTATGAAATTGTGCACAGCTCTGCAGGACGTAAGGAGGAACGGCTCAAGGTTGGTTTCCCGCAGCTTGGCCTCCTCTGTGGTGGGGGGGTCAACAGCCGGGTGGATGCTCTGGCATGGACAGCTTCACCCTGGGAGAGCTAAGCACACCCCGGCAACAAACTAGTGGTAAAAATCTCATATTTGTATTATCTTACACTATAAAACGTATTTTACTACCACTGATTTGTGTATGCACCAGTGCTGTGAAGTAACAAATGGCCTTCTCTTTGGGGTGAGGCTTGCTTTAAAAAATAATTAAGGGAGCAGCGAGATACTTAATTAAAAAATTCTTGGATCGTTAAGCATGTCTTAAGCTCAGTTCAGTGGAGACTCTGCTCTCTACTTTCACATACCTTTGCAGACAGGGACCTCTGACTCAAAAAATACTGGCGTGCCCCCAGAGTACTGCTCCTTACCCAAAGTACTTCTCCTTGCAAGCTTTGCCTTGCTGCCGCCCTTTCTCAGGGGGGGGACGTTCAGCCTGAGGATGGAGGGTGGGTGCAGGGCAAGGTGAGTGGGTCCCCTGGTGTGTCCCCAGTGAGGTGCTGCAGGGGATTTTCATGCCTTTGTTTTGCAAATCTTTGCAGGAAATTGATGTGGGAAGGTGCTTGGGCAGCTGCTCCTGGGGGGATCCCTGCTTGCTTAGGTAAGCACAGCTGCCAGGACCTGGCTGGTCTCATTCCTGGGCACATCTGCTGTTTAGCAGATGTATAGATACATATTATATATCTATCTCACACAATCTACTATTCAGAGGCTGTTCCCATTCCTCCCTAGGACTGCAGCTGCTGCTCCCAGGGCAGGACCTGGGGGGGAGGGGGGTGTGTGCCACAGGAGCGGGTTTTGGGCAGCACCCACAGCTCACCCCCTGGGCTCTTGGCTAACCGTGTAGGAGCAAAGCTGAAGCAGAGCAGCGTTTGGAGAGATGCTGCCACAGCACGCTGCTCTGCTGCTTCCAGGGATGAAGATTCACCAGCTGGCGAGGATGCCAAATTTGGCCCACTGGGCAACTGGTTATAGAGCGTGTGGTCCCCCGTGACAGCAGACACGACAGGGTCCTAACAGTGGCTTTCTCCAGCCTGGGATATGCCATTCCTGACTGGCAATGCCGTGGGGCAGGAGGAAGAGGAGGAGGAGGAGGGGGATGCTTTGGGGCAGGCTGAGTCCAGACAGTTGCTTCAGGCCGGAGGGGCAGCACTTCGAGTTGCTTGCAGACACAAAAATGTGGCGAATGCCAAGGGAAGCAAAGCAAAACCACAAAGAAAGTCATCATCCCTGCTTTGCACACGCAGAGGGGGAGGAGGCAGCTCACCACTTTACACCATGAGTAAGGAATAGATGTGCCAGAAGAAAGCTGCCTCTCTTC
>JAVJGJ010000047.1:46913689-46923860 GCA_035590215.1 Microhierax caerulescens | reverse complement strand
TAGCAAATAATTTTTTTTTTTTTTTTTTTTTTTTGCTCTGTGTGCATGTGCTAGAAAGAACTCAGATTTCAGCAAGGAAAGGAAATGCCAGAAAAGAAGGGCAAGCATTTCAGTCTGGAAGTGCTCCCAGCCTGCATCCAAGGCAGCATTAACGAGGGAGTTTGTGTCCCTTCTCCCATCACTGCACAGGACTCGCCTGCTGAGCACCGCTCCCCTGCCAGCACCATCCAGGAGCTGACCCTCTCCCTCCTGCAGCCCTGCTTGCTGTCACCAGTTCCGCTGCCTTCCCGCAGGCGCTGACTAAGAGCAGAAACCAGGTGCTGTTTCTGCTGGGTTTGTTTTCTTGCGGTAGGTCCCGAGGTGGCACGGTTGCAGTGGGGAGCAGAGGGGATGGGGCTGGCTTCCACTTGCTGTGTTTCTCACCCTGAGGTCACTTGATGGAATGAGGTGGGCCACTTCCAGCAGTGGAGACGGGTGAGTGAGGCCCAAGGACGGTGCCTGCTCCATTAACAGGAGGATTAAAGCATCTGCAGCTGCGGAGAGCGATTTGGCACACAAAGGGGTGGCAGGTGAGGGGACATAAATTACTGCCCAGCTGGTCCCTGGCTGGATCCCAAGGTCACTCTAATTTGGTTTCTTTGGGCTCCCAGGGCTCTTCATGGTTGTTGGTGGTGTCCCCTGCTGCAGAGAGAGCACAGTCATGAAATGTCACCAGAGATCCCTTCAGCGACTCCTGCTCAGGGCTGGCCAGGCTGGTTCCCCGCCACTGAGGACACACCGAGCGCATGGCACGGGGGACGCTCTGCTCTCACCCCTGCAGCCCCTTCCTGGGGAGCATTGTCTGTGTCCCAGCCCTGACCCTCCCACAGGGCCACCTGCCCGCCCCGTGCAGCTGAGCCGGTGGCACAGTGCCACCCCCGTGGCCCTTGTGTGGGACAGGGCAGGTGGCCGGAGCCGCAGTACTCACGGGCAGCTGCGCCTTCGTGCCGTTGAGGTGGGCGTAGAGGAGCACAGCGATGTTGCTGTGCCCGGCCTCCAGCGCTATGGCGACGGCGTTGTTACCATCCTAAAAAAAAGGAGAGCGCTGGGAAGAGGTTTGGGGACAGGACGCGGGGTGGGCAGCCATGCCCCGGCCCCAGCGGTGGAGGCTTACGCTGTCCACGATGGAGATGTCGCAGGTGGGCTGAGCCAGCAGCAGCTTCACTGTCTCGACCCGGCCATGCTCGCAGGCACACATCAGCGCGGTCGAGCCCTCCTCGTCCTGCAGGTTCACGTCCGCTCCGCAGGTGAGCAGGGCTTCCACCATCTCCTGCCGGCCGTGGCTGACAGCCAGCATCAGCGCTGTCTGGCCAGCCTGCAAGGCAAGGGGCACTGTGCCAAGCTGCTCCTGCCCTGGCTGTGCCACCCACTCTTCCCACTGCCCCGGGGGGAGCCCACAGGGTCTCTGAGCACCTCTCTGACTGGAGATGAGCTCTGGATGCGACCCAAGAGCCCTGAAGCCAGGCAGAAGTTTCTCCTAATGTGATGCCCTCCCCATGTACTGCCCCCTCAAGGTTTTGGAACCACAGTCCTGCCCTCGGAGCCCAGCATGGCCCTGGCAGTTGCTTGGGGGTGGGGGGAAAGGGTCAGGATGAGGTGGCCCCCAGCCTGCACCAACCTGGCTGGCCTTGGCATTGACGTTGCCCATGCTGAAAAGCCTCCTGACCACGTTCATGTCGTCCTCCTGCTCGACGGCCGCCAGCGCTGCCAGCATGAGAGCTGTGTAGCCAGCTTTGTTCTGGTGGTCCACATTACAGACCCCTGTGGGGATGGGCAGAGCCAAGGGGCTCAGGGTGCTGTGGGGCCAGCGGGAGGCACAGACTGAGCCACGTGTCTGGCTCCCACCCTGCACCACGGGCACAGACCTGCTGGTGGGTTTCCCCCCCTGCCCCCCATCAAATCTAGACTCCCAGAGGGCTGGCGTGGCTGCCCACTCCCCCCTACCTGTGCACGGACACAGCCTGGGGGAGAGACACCCCCCACACACACCCTTGCTGCTGGCACCTGCCCCCTGTGCCTGGCATGGCCAGGATGGGATTCAGGCATGGAGCAGGATGGTGGCAGAGGGACATTTCTGGAGCGGGGGCACTGACCTGTGTCCAGCAGCAGCCGCACGATGTGGAAGTTGGAGTGGGAGACGCTGTAGTGCAGGGCCGTGTTGCCGTTACCGTCTGCCAGGTTCACCACGTGGGCCAGGAGAGCTGGTGAGACCTCGGCAAAGGCCAGGAGGTGGTTGGCGACCGTGTCGGGGGTGGACACCTTCTGGCTGGACAGACGGAACCACTCCTGCAGGACCAGGCTGCTGCTGGCGAGCTGTGGGCGGCGAGAGGTGCTGAGCCAGGACCACAGCAATCCCCCCAGCCTGACCCCCGGCACCCACCCCTGGCTCCGGAGGGGACCGGGTGAAGGCAGGACCCTGAAACCCCGAAACCACGCTGGGATGGCCTGAGTCCACGTGGCTTTTGGGGTCTCTGGAGGAAAGGGCTGTGTTGTGGGGGAAGGTGCAGAGCTGGGCTTTGCTGAGCCATATTTGAGGGGGGGCAAGCCCTCCCACCCACAGCACCCCACTTACCACCTCTTTGCTCTTGGTGGCATTGGGGTGGCCCAGGTGGGTCTTGACGATGAGGCATGCCTCCCGCATCCTGGGGCTCAGCTCAAACCTGGCGAGAGCACGAGGGTGGCTGGGGGGACGGGGGGCTGCATCGTCCCACCTAACCCACAAGGGCCCCCCAGTAGAGGTTTGGCTCCGCTCCCCGATGCCCTTGAGCCTCCATGAGCTCCCCGGGGTGCAACATCCAGCCCAGCAGCTTCAGCCCCTGCACACCCCGCTGAACCGAGCCTTACACGGGTGTGCTCAGGCCCCATTTACCCATTTTTTAGGCCAATTTTTTCCCTTTTATTGAAAAGTGCCATAAAAAG
Organism: Microhierax caerulescens; assembly: GCA_035590215.1. Lineage (NCBI taxonomy): Eukaryota > Metazoa > Chordata > Aves > Falconiformes > Falconidae > Microhierax > Microhierax caerulescens. The sequence continues at coordinate 46,920,902 of JAVJGJ010000047.1, read as the reverse complement.
CTGTTGGTATTTTGTGTCTCCTTGCAAACTATCTTCTCCGGCAAAGAGGCATCGGGGGCCTCAGGCTCATCCTTTCCTTAGCAGAGCCAAGAATCTGGAAGGACTTTTTTCCTGCCGAATGGTTTCTGCAGGAGCCGAGGGGGTTTTTCCCAGCGGCTGCACTGAAGCCAGGGCAGACACCCCGAGTCGGCAGGGCCGGTGCCAGCCCGCGGCTCCCAGCTGCACGGGGCGACGGAGCCTTCCCCCTTGGCACTTACTTTTCCTTCACCACCGGGGTCTCCGGCGGGGTCCCACCAGCCCCCTCGTGCTCCTGGCCTGGCTTGTGCTCGCCTTCCCCAACCTCCTCATCCGAGGTGTCCATGTCCCCAATCTCCTCGCTGTCAGAGCTGTCAGCTGAAGCCTTCTCAGAGGAGCTGTCTCCTTCCTCCTCCTCCTCCTCCTCCTCGCTGGACGTGCTCTCGTACCTGCACAGAGGGAGGATGCTCAGAGGCAACACGGCACCTGGCTGGTCCCTTCCAGGTCCCCCCATTGCAGCTGCCCCCAGCCCAGGATGGGGATGCTGGGGAGGGGGCAGGAGACCCTCAGCACATACTCCCCGTTCAGCACGCCCACAAACTGCAGGCTCTTCTTGCTGCCCTCGGCCTCGCTCCGGGGGGGACCATCCCGCTTCTTCATGATGGACTTCAGGGCTCCTGGGGGCAGAGAGATGGGTGTTAGGGGCCAGGCACCCCAAACCCCAGGGCAGGCACGGCAGGGACACGGGCAGAGCGGAGGCAGCTGCTGTGACACAGGCAGCATTGGCCCCGCAGGTGCTGTCCCCAACAGGCCCCCCCTCTACCTTCCCGTGGGAACATCCCAACCCAGATCCCGGTGTCAACCCCGGTGCCGACTCACCGGCCGCAGGGCTTGGTCCAGCTCCACCATCCCGCACCAGGGACGGGTCCTGGCTGCTGTGCGTTGTCTCTGGCGTGGCTGCCCTGGGGTCCGGGCACTGGCCCATCTCCCCCATCGCTCCTGCGCCCTGTGCCGAGGGGCTGCTCGAGGCATCACCTGCGCTGGGCTCCGGCTCCTCGTCCACCGGGACAGCGCTGGCCACGTCGGTCTGGCTGCCCTTGTCTTCGTGCTTCGCAGCTGAATCAGGTCCGACCGCCACATCCCGCCCCTCGGGGCGGCAGCCCACCCCGATGCAGCTGGTCGGTGGGCAGCACTCCACACCCGCCTCTGCCGTCTCCGGGGGGTCACCGGCCGCCCGGCTCTGTGTCACCACCGCCGCCTCCACCAGCGCCTCGGCCACCTGCGGCTTGGCCGTCACCTCCTTGTCCAGCTGCCCGTGGGGCCGGCGGGCGCACACCTCCAGCCGCAGCTCCTCCAGCTCCCGCGTGGCCTCCCACAGGTGCCCCTCCATCAGGGCGATCACCTCCTTCTGGTGTCCCACCGTCTGCTGCAGCAGCTCCAGCTCCTGCTCCGCCTCGCTGGCCAGCCCCAGCGAGAACTCCAGCACCCAGACGGCCACATCCCTGCGCTCCCTCACCCCCCCGTCCGGCACGTCACCGTGCTCCTGCTGCGACCGGTAGTAGAAGACGGCATCGGTCATGGCCCGGTCCTCGCCCACCGCCACGGAGCGGCACGGCCTCTCGGCAGCCCTGGTGCTCCTGCCCGGCCAAGCCCTGCCACCCCGCTCCGGCACGGCCAGCTTCTCCGTCAGCTTCCTCAGCTCCGCGATCTTGCTCGCTCGCCCCTTCGTTGGCTCTGCTTCGCTCTCTGACCCCCCTTGGGGTGGCTCCTCGCCCCCTACCACCGCCTCGGAGCCAGGGGGGTGGCCAAAAGCCTCGCCGGGCTCCAGCGACAGCTTCTCCATCAGCTTTGCCTTCTCCTTCTTCAGCTCCGAGATCTGCATCTCCAGGAGGGGGATGGTCTTCACCTGCTCCTCCAGGTCCCGCAGCTGCTGCAGGGCTGCCGCCATCTGCTCCCGCACGTGCTGCAGCGGAGCAGCACTGAGCCCCGCCGCCGGCGTGCTGCGCCCCGAGCTGGCAGGGCTCGCCCGTCCCCAGCCCACCTGGCCCTCGGCACCCACCGGCACCCAGGGGGCCAGCTGACTGAGGGTGCCCAGCGGGCCACCGCGGGAGGGACCACCAGCATCCTGCACGTGGCCCTGCTCCTGCTCCAGCCTCCGGCTTGTCTCCAGCAAGGTCTTCTCCACCCGCGGGTTTCGCACGAGGTACTTGCGGGTGGGAGGTCGCAGCAGCCGCACTGGTGGTGGCGGTGAGACGGGGTGGGAGGTTGGCTTGAGTGGGGGCTCCGGGGGTGCCCGGCGGTGCGGGGACAGCAGCAGCGCGACCCTGCCCTCCTCGCTGGCCGTGGAGGCCAGGGACTCGGTGGAGGTCCAGTCGCTGGCCTGGCTGCTGGGGCTGCGCAGGGCACCGGGCGGCTGCCGGGACCCTTTCACCCTGCGAGGCAGCGGCACTTTCTTCAGCGTTTGGCCACTTTCGATGTCGTCAACGTATTTCAGGAAATCCAGGTCCAGGAGGAAGCCGTAGGGGGTTTCCACTGAGTACGAGCTCTTCTCTCCATCATCCTGGTCCCGGTACAAGAAGGGGCCCCCGAGATCTGCAAAAGGAGCAGGGACGGTTAGGCAGGGACCTGGTGGATTCAAGTGGGCTTTTCCATGGGGTCGTACCGGGATTGGCAGCCTCCAGCCCCCTCCCCACCATGGTGCTGCTGGCAGTGGGCCCAGCAGATGGCCCGTCCCCAGCACCCTCGGTGCCGTTGGATGTCACAGGGCACCGACGCTGTGCCAGGCGCGGTGCTGGGGTGAGAAAACCCACTGGGACAGGACGGGAACAGCTCAGCCTTGCCACCCCCCTCGTGTTCCTTCCACTGTCCCTTGTGACTACCAGCCCGGTGACAACCCCGGTCCCTTTACCTGGGAGGTTCTGGTTCAGGGGCGCAGGCTGAGCCATCTTCTCCCTGGGATGCTGCTGACCAGAAGACCATCAACCTGCAACAAAAACAGGGCCACGTCCAGCAAAACCCTGCAAACCGGGGGCTGGTGAGCCTCACATTGCCACTAACCACCTCCCCCCACCCGGGGAGCACCCTGCGGGCCACCCCCTGCCATATGCCGGGCCCCCCTCGCCTCCCTCCAGCCCTGGTGCCACGAGGCTGGAGCCTTTGTTTGTACATTTAAGGAATGAAGGTTTCGCAGCCAGCGCTGGGACGGCCGCGGCGGCTGTGCTGCCAGCTCCGAGGGTGCAGAGTCATGAGTCAGAGCTCAGCCACACCAGGGGAGCAGGCTGGAAAAATAATTAAAAAAAAAAAAAAAATAATTAAAAAAGAGGTTGTAGCCTTTACGGATGCAGCTCTCAGCAGAGAAGTTTGCTCGGGATAAAGGGAATCGCTGCTTTTGCAAAGCTACGTGACTACAGGCCACTGCCAGCACCCGGGCACTGGGTGCCATGTCCACCACCCCACCCCCCCCCCAGGCTGAGCGGGGCCCTGCACTGCCCATCCCCATCCCTGAGGGCTGGTGACCCCCAGGAGGGACCTGGCTGCTTTTCCCTGTCGATAATGTGGGATAAGGCAAGGCAGGAGGCAGCGGGGAATGGAAGCGAGAGCCTGGTTTCCCCAAGAGCCCGGCACAGGCACGCTGGAGGAGAGCCAGCGGGATGCAGCTGTGGTCCAGGGGTGAGCTCACGGCCCGGGGGGTGCCATCAGCACCTGGGTGCCAGGGTCCAGGTGGGAACACCCTTGGTGGGAGTGGGATGGGGGCAAACCACCCCAGGAGCACACGGTGTCACCCTCCAGGGACCCGTGTGTGGTCCCCGCACAACCGGGACGCGGTGGCTCTGCCTGTGGGGCACAGGTGGCCATGGGGCTGGGCAGCTGTCAGCGGGCAAAGCATTTGGCACCAGGCTATTTTCGGAATAAGGCAGGGGGGGAGGCATGCCACAGAGGAGAGGCAGCTCAGGCACAGCCCTATGGAAAGCTGAGGCTCAGCGCCGCCCAGAGAAGGGGGCAGGATCTGGCCTTGGCTGTGCAGAAACACCCGCATCCATCCCCAAATCCTCTGCCCGTGACAACCAAGAGGGTCCAGACTTTGCTAGCAGAGATGCTGTGGCCACCCCTGCCGCATGGCCCAGCTGGGGGTCGATGTGCCAGCCCCTGGCTCACACCCACTGCCCACGACGATGCCGCCTGCGCTCCCCAGCCCCGGCTGCGCTGCTGAGTCCACCACGGCTCACCCCGACCACGCGAGAAGCCATCTGACCATGCCAGAAGCTGGAGAGGCAGCCGTGGCATGGGCAGCACCGGGCCAGGCTCAGGCTGGGCACCCAGGTGATGGGGCAGCCCCCACCTACCCACCAGCCCCAGTGCATGAGGCTGGGGGGCTGAATCCAGCCAGGCAGGGACGACATGTTTCCCACCTGTCACCAGGCTGGATCCTGGGGGTCTCCCACCCCTCTGCCAACCCACCCGCAGCCAACACACATCCCAGCTTACACCTCCCTTGGGATCATCCCAGCTTCAAGACGGCACCCCTTCCACCTCCCATGGGAACATCCCAGCTCCATGCTGGTACCCCACCATCCTGTGCCCCCAACTTCATGCCTGAAAGGGTCTGCACGTCCCCCACCTCTGCTAATCCCTCCCATCCCAGGAAGCAGCCAGCTTCCTCCTCTGCAGGCCCTCGCTGAAGGTAATTAAACAGCGCCTGGGCCAGGACAAACTTCCCACCGGGCTCTGCGCATGCTGTAAATCAAACGGGAGGAAGAGGGAGAGCAACGGGAGCCAGAGCCAGCGGGAGCGTTTCCTCGGGGGAAGCAGCCGGCAGCTCCCTTCCGCCGCTGGCTGGGTATTGTCCTGCACCAGGAAAAGCTGCCTCTGCCAGGACCCCTGCCCAGGGGTCTCCTGTGCTGTCCTGCTTGTGGCAAAGGTGCCCTTTCTGCCAGCACTGCCCCGCTGTCCCCTCCGCTGACCCAGGGACACACCGCTTGTCCCCTCTGCCAACTCACTCTGCCCCTTCAGCCAATGCCAGTGGCTGCTGTCACCTCTGCGTGGCTGTGCTGCCCTGGAGGAGACCCCCCGCAGCTCCCCAGCGGCTCTCCACCCTCGTTGCTTTTGGGCCAAAAGGCTGGGCTAGATCCAGGGCAGGAGCTTCTGCCTTCACCCAACAAAGGGCAGGCCAGGCGATGGGACCTGCAGGCTCCCAACCACGTGCAAATGGCCCCATGGACCCCACAATGTGCAAACCCTGATGGGGTCCCCCCGACGTGCAAACCCCCCTGGGGGGGGGGGGCCCTGCCATGCACAAACCTCCTGGGAACCCCATGATGCCGGCTCCCCCTGACATGCAAACTGCCCCTGACCTGCCAGTGGGCTGGGTGTCGAGGTGGGCGGCAGACTGGATTTGAGCTGGCTAGGACAGCAACAGAGGCAGACGGCCCTGGTGTGCAGCAGCAGTGAGAGGGTTAAGTCCCTGCACCCGCAGCCCAGCCAGCAGCAGCACAAAGCCAGCCTTGTCCCCGGCTGGCCACCATCACTGCGGCACTGGTTCAAAGAGAAGCCGCTCCACCTGGGCTGGCATCCCGACCGGGAAGAAGAACGTGCCGGCCACTTCGGTGCCAAAGGCCGATTTTCAACAGCTTCAGCCACTCCCTGGAGTGCTGCTGGGGCTGGGCACAGGGACCCCCCCGGTGCCACTGACAGGGCACCCCACACAACCCCAGTTTCCTTTGGAAGACATGAAAGCACTGTTCCTAGCCCTGGTGTTTCCGCAGAAAAGCAGGATGGTACAAAGCAAAGTGCCGCTCAGGAGCTTGGCAGTGAGAGGAGGAGGAGGAGGAGGAGGAGAAGGATGTGCAGGGACCCAACTGCCCCTGCTTTGTGTTGTGCTTTGTGGTGGGCTTGCACCTCTGTCTCCCCCTCCTGCTGTCATACCAGTGCCAACGCAGGAAACGTGGGGCCAAAACTGGAGCTGCTCCACTCACATACAATAAAAAGCAACATTAGGGACAGGGCAGCCTGCGTGCCTGGTACCCATGCTCCAGCCCCTGGGACCCCAGCCTCATGGCCCATCGGGTGACCTCCCTGGGGGTCCCCAAGTCCCTGGGTTGGCAGAGGACAGGCCCAGGGGAGCTAGTTTTAAAGCTCCAGACTCCTCTGGACCCTTTCCCTTACCGGGGGGATGAGTGGGGCAGCCCCCACCCTGGCTTGGCCACGTGCTGGTGTGCAGCCCAAGCCGCTCCACCCGCACGGCCAGGGCCGGACACGGGGAGGGCTCTCCCCAGTTCTGCTCCCCAGCCAAAATACTGAGGTCATGAGGAATGTGAGAAGAACAGAGTCCAGAGCAGCCCTGGCCAGCGTGACTTGATTTATCTCAGCCAGGCACGCTTCCCTCGAAGCTGCGCGCAGGCGATAAGCCCCGAAGCTCGAGGCTGAGGCTGTTCTAAAGTTAAAGGGAAACCACTGCGCAAGCACAGGGCTTCCTCCACGGGAATTCCTGCCGGGATTCGGGCCCCTCGCACGGTGCCAGCCATCACCGTGCCCACCACCTGCGGTGTCACCTGCAGGGTGGCTGGTGGCTGCCCAGAGAGATATCCAGAACTCCAGAGCTCATCACGCCTTCCCTGCCACCTGTCCCATCCCCATCCCTCGCCATGGGGCCGTAAGGGACACCCTGTGCTCCGTGCCACCCACTGTCCCTGCACCCGCTCGCCCAGGCCACCTCGGCTACGCTGTCCAGGCTGGGGATGCTCCCAGAGGAGCCGCATCTCACGTTGGGGGGTGCGGCAGCACCCACACAGAGAGGGAAAGGGAAACGCTTCGATCTTCTCACCAGGCTAATTTCAGGGTTGGGCTGTTATTTCTGGAGTTGTCGTCATTGTCGGCCCAGTTGGTCAGGAGGCTGGGGGGGGCCTCTGCACCCGCTCTAGCACCTTGGGGACCTCCCTGAGCTCCCCAACACCTGGACAACAGGCGCACGCTCCGTACGCAGACATCCTGACGTGGGCACCAGCTCTATCACACCGACAGCTCTATAGGGCTCCACCAGAAAACATCCATTAAACATCCACTACTGGTCCTGTGCCCTCGCCACAGCCACCTACCGGCACGTCCCCAACTACCGAGGGGCTGGTGGCAACACCCAGGGTGGGACACGAGCACGGGTGGTCAAGCTGTGAGGGGGTTCGAGGGGGTGAAACGGTTACGTTTA
>JAVJGJ010000047.1:46884076-46904161 GCA_035590215.1 Microhierax caerulescens | reverse complement strand
GGTGATGGGGTGAGAGGGTGACAGAGTGAGGGGGGGACAGTGTGAGGGTGGGACGGGTGAGGGGGACCCCGCGCTCGCAGCTCCGGCGGTGCAATCCCGAAGCCGCGTCCCCAGCCGCTCGTCCCCACCCCCCGCGCCCCCCTCGCCCCTTCCCCGTGCCCGGGGAGCGGCTGCTGGTGGCCCCGCGGCACCGGCCCGGTTTAGCCAGGAGAGGGCGCTGCCGCCCTGGGAACGGCCGCGCAGCCACCGGGATGGGCGCCGGGCTGCGGGGGTCGGGGGGCGCAGGGAGGTTGCTGGGTGCATGGGAGGGTGCTGGGGACGGGTGCTGGGGACGGGTGTATGAGGGGTTCTGGGGATGGGGGGTGTCAGAGGCAGGTGCTTGAAGTGGGGGAATGGGGTGGGTGAGAGGGGGAGTGCTGGGGTGATGAGGGGGTGCATGCGTAGGGTGAGCGCTGGGGTGGGTGCTGGAGGGGGTGAGGGGGTGCATAAATAGGGTGGGTGATGGGGTGAGTGCTGGAGGTGGGTGAGCGGGGGCTGGAGGCACCCAGAGCCTGCCAGGAGGTGGGGGCAAGACCTCCTCATGGCTGATGGGATGAGAGCCCACACAGCCCAGGTCAGTGCAGAGAAGCTTTTTGTCCCCCACCCTGGCACACGCAGCCCCTCAGTGGCTGCTCCCGAATGTCTGTCTGCAGTGTGGGGTGACCCGGAGCGGCGGGGTCGTGGGGGAGAGGGAAGCATGAGACCCCCAAACTGCATCTTCCACTCCGGATCCTGCAGCGCTGTTCTGCACCAGTCGCTTGGCTGTGCATACCTGGGGCCAGCATCAGCCCCCAGTATCCGTGCTGGAGCAGAGCATCCCTCCCCGTGCCACGGGCTCATCCCAGGGCCCTGAGGATGCTCCACTACCTAAAACATCTCCAACGGACCAACAGCAGCTCTGTAGAGCTAATGGTCACTTTTTAGGAGGGGTTACTGCCATGCTGGTGCTCTCCTCCAGAGGATGCCCAAAGCGGCAGGGGGGGTGGCTGGGGACAAGGAGGGGTGGCAGCCCTCAGGGAAAGCGAAGCTGGAGTGATCTGAGCTCTGCTGCAGAGCCTGGGGTGCAGGGGTGCCCGGCCATCAATCATTTAGTGCTGTTAATTTTTAATGTGTAAAAATCTCTTTAAGGAGCCTGGCGCAGAGCAAGGCTGATGATTAATTCAGGGAGTGACGCATGGAGGCGAGTGCTGGGCCCTGCTGCGACGTGTGTGCAGTCCCCAGCCACGAAAACAAGTTGGGGGGCAGGGAATGGACCAGGTTGCCATGGGGCTGATGTCACAGGGTCACAGGTCAGTGATGGCACTTGCTGGTGTCCACCCCAGGACTGGTGGTGGTCCTGCCGCAGGCGCCGAGGGTGCCCCTGTTGGAGTACTTGGGGGGTTGTGAAGCTGGGGGCTGCTCAGAACAGGGTCTCCCTGCTCCAGTGATGCCGCTGGTGGTGTTGGAGGCTGAAGGCTCTGGCAGCCCCTTCATGCTGGTGTCCCCTTGGAGCCCCCCGCCCCCCCATTTCCAGCTTGCAGCTGTGTGCCAGTAAATGCACGAATGAGGAATATAATATATTATATAGAATAGAATATAATGAGTAAATGCACGAGTTATCAGGAATAACACACTGCTGGTGGAGATGGTTGGGCCGGGGGGCACACACTGCACTTCCTCACCCCCCTCATCCTCCCCACTGGGGTGAGAAGACCCTAACTCTCCCACGGTGGCCTCAGAGAGGACGAGCCAAATCAAGAGACCGTTAGCGGGGTATGAGATAACCAGAGAATAACCCATCCATAGCAGGACGGGGAGAAAAAGCGCTGCCTGAGGGTGTCTTGCTGCAGCAAAGAGCCCGGCCATACTGCTCACGCCTGGCCACGGCGCAGCGCAAGGGCAGGGCTGATGCAGCCGTTGCAAACCAGATGCAAGGTCCCTGCTGTGGAGCATCCAGCAGGTTCAGGCATGCCGAGAGAAGAGCAAAATGCATCAAACCCAGCTGAGTCACCCCCTGCCATAGCTCCCGTGTCCCACCAGCATCCCCCAGAGCTCCACCGAAACCCTCCCTTTTTAGCTGTGGCTGGATCCCGGCAGCACAGGGGTGTCCCCAGGTTGCAGCATGTGAGGGTGCTCCAGTGCAGCTGCCACCTTTCAGAAGCTCTACCATGGAGAAGGTATTACTGTATATCGATTTTAGTGAAAACTGCAACTCCCCAACAGCATTTTGAGCCTCCAGGTGTTACCATTTGGAGGAGCTGGGCTCGGCACTCCTCCCTTCTAGTTAAAAGGCAATTAATTGGGGTTATCTCATTTGAGGGGGCAGGGATGGGATCTACCCCGCAGGGAGCCCTCGCTTTTAGCTTTGGTGACGCCAGCAACAGAGCAGCAAGGGATTTTTCTGGTGTCTTACACGCTGCTTGTGAACTGTGTCGATACAACCGTGGCTCCAGACGTGCCTTTGGGGAGGACCTGCCGCGAGAAGAGTGAGTGATGCCAATAATCCAAGTAATGCTGGAAAACACCACGTCACCCAGGACCCCAGGAAAAAGCACCAATGCATTGCTTTGGCTCTGAGGTTTTTACGGCCGAGGTCTCTGCAAACATGTCCCAGGGTCAGGCTGGAAGGGAGTGGGGAGGGGACTCCGCAGAAACCTGCCGCTCCGCACGAATGCAAAGAAAACAAGTGGATCTGCAGGTCTTCAAATTCCACGTGTGCTGCGGGGAAAGGAGCGATAATGGAAGGGCTCCGCTTTCAGAGAGGCAAGTTTAAATAATTAAGAGGAATAGTGAGGTGGAAATGAATGTGCAGAAGGTTTGGGGCTCCCTAGAAGGAAGCAGAGATGAAAGGAACGGCTTTGCTACAATATTCATAAAGCTCTGAAGGCAGCGGCATGTGTGCCTGGAAGAAGGGCTGTTGCGTGACCCCATCTCCTCTGGAGACCCCATCTCCTTTGGAGACCCCATCCAGGCAGGCAGCACTGGCGTGGGGGGACGTGGCTGGCCCCGGGATGCTGGACATCTTCAGGGCGCAGTGGTTCTTGTGGCTCTTTGCTAATTGCCCCATGAGGGAGGATGGATGCCTTGGTCCAGCCCATCCCCGGGCCATCAGGGGGCAGCTGCCCACCACAGCCCCCTTCCCTTCATTATGGACTTGATTTATTCCTTTTCCTGCGCCAGGGATGGGGAGCTGGGAAAGCCAGTGCACAAATGGGTCAAACACAAAACTTTTTTTGTGGCGCAGCAGCTGGAACACTGGTGCCTCGGGCGCTAGTGCTGGTTCATTTGTTTGCTCTTTTTCAGGAACAGGGTTAGGAGCTTGTGTAAGCCACAAAAAGCCGGTCTCACTTGCGTTTTTTCTTTCCCTGCGTTCCCCATGTGCAGGGGGCTGGGGCTTGGTTGGCACAAGCACAGCACGAAGCAGAGCCGTGAACATCTGGAACACTTTTTAGATAGAAGAACCTAATGTGCCTGGCCTGGTTTTGGGCTGCTAGCTCATTGGTGACCCCAGGCTTCAGATCCTGAGGGATTTCCATTCCCAGCATTGCCACGGGATGCTGCCTTAGCAAACAGCCGGTGCAGTTGCCTCTTGTCTCTCTGCTGATCATCCCCTCCGGCACGTGGCTCCAGGTCAGCTCCAAGCACGTTGCAGCTGGTCCCAATCTGGCAGTTCATTTATGCATGTGCTTGATGCAAAGTAAGGAAGAGCTGTTCTCCAAAGCTCTGGTGCCCCTGCAGGGCTTTAACTGCCCTGTCTTGGGCCCTAAATGCCCCGTTTTCCTTTAGGAAATGCATGCTTTGTAAATGCCTGCTTGTCTGGAATTGCATGTTTTCAGCCCAAATCCAAGTCAGCCCCTGTTTTTTCTTCCCGGTGGGCAGAGGAGGGGGTTTGCCTGGTTTGAGGTGCCTGTAGGAGCTTATCGCTGTGTTAATGTGAAGTTTGGCATGCTTTACCGTGGCCACTGACACAGAAAATCCCCCCCCCCGCCCCCCCAGCGGGTGCATGCTTGCTCTCTGCTCACTTGGCTCGGCTCCACACCAGCCCATCGTCATCTTGCTCGGTCACTGGCCACTCCACATCATGCGAAAGACCTGTCAAATCATTTAGTTGCTGCTACTGTTACGAAATCCCATGGAGCTTCCGCAGGGGAGGCTCGGCAGGGCCTGCGGACGGGCTGTCAGCAGTGATGGCGATGGGGGATGCAGACACAGCAAAAAGCAGCCCGACGGCGCAGCGTGCAGCCCGTTTTGCTCGCCCTCCCCAAGCCAGGCTTTGCTTCACGAGTGGTTGCAGATGGATCGAGGCAGCAGGAACCTCCTTCACGCCATGGGGAGCGCCCAGCTGCTGTGGGATACGGGGGCAGCCAGGAGCGATGGGAGCTGCTGGTCCAGGATGATGCAAGGACATGTGAGCAGGACCAAGCGGCCAGGGTCTCATGCTGGATTTTGTAGGGACCAGCAGCAACCTCTGGGCTCGAGAGGGATCTCTGCTGAGACTGGGAATGTGAGGAGGGGGAGGGGAGAGCAAAGCAGCTGCCACCCTGGGGGTGGGCAGCGGGATTAGTGATGCCAGGGAGGCAGGAGGGCTGTGGTTTGAAGACATGGCTGGTTTTCCCCAATGTCTGTGGCTGCCCGCAGTGACGGGGAGCTCAGCTGGAGCTGAGGGGCCTGGGGGACCCCTGTGCTGCACCCCGAGGACACAGCCTCCAGCCTTGTGGCCCTGGCATGACGGACCCCAGCCATGGGGGCTACCTGGCACGGCAGCCACTCTGCAGCGTGGCTTCTAGAGCTCCATCGCTATGGACATGGGTACTAATGGGGCTGGGCTGCTAACGAGGCTCCTGGCTGCTTGCTCACCCTCTTCTTGCCAGGACTCAGTGGAGAGGCCACGGTGCAGCCTCCCAAATGTCCCAAAGCCCTTGGGAAGCCCAAAGGTTCCCACGTCCCAAAGCCCTTGGGAAGAGGAGCCCCCGGTGTCCCCAGGGTGCCCTGGCAGGGTGAGGGCAGGCTGGGTTTGCATGAGCTGGGACCATCCTCCTCCTCTCTGCCCTTGCACTGACAGGGTGATGCCGATGGCACGAGGAGCATTGTCTCACCAGGGGACAGAGGGACATTGCACCCCCCCGCCCTGTGCTCCACCTGCCACATGACCAGAGCACAGCCAAAGTGGACACCCCCAAATTTACAACTTTCTCCCCCAAATCTCCTGGCTGGGGACCGGATCCTGGAGGGGGGGGGATGGATGCATCCATGGCGCAGAACCCTGTCGCAGGGCAGGGGGTGAGGGATGCCCCAGGGACACAGCTCCCCGCGCGTGGGGGCCACGCTCAGTCCTAGCCTCCTGCCGAGGCCAAGCCCCAGGGCTGAGGGTCCTGCCAGGTAGGAAGCCCCACCAGCTGCCTCCTGCCAAATTTCTGCTCCCTGCTGTGGCAGGCGAGGTAGCTGCAAAGCCTCCTGCGTGCTGCAAGCAGCCCTCAGGTGGCAACAGCAGACCACCAGTCTTGCCCTCCACTCAAACTGGGAAGCCAAGCGTTCTTCTTGCCTTGATTGCCCTTGACGTCGAGCCCTTGAAGCTGTCCCTTGCCTTTCCAGCAAGTTCCACTCGTGCTAAACCATGACAGATGCGTGTCCGGGGTGAAGCTGAGAGAAAAGCAACATGCAGAACCCAAAATATAGTGGGAAATAGCCTAAAAGTCCCTGGTAATTAAGCAGGGAAGTGGTGTTGGCCTGTTTTCTAGGACCTTCTCGCAGCGGAGGCATTGCACTTGCCCCTCAGCCCCGGGGAGTGTCTGATGCTGGGGACAACAGCCTTAAACCTCCATTTCGGTGGGGTTCCTATGCCGCAGTGGGGCAGAGGCTGAGCCCTGTGCTGGGGGAGGGTAACCCTGGGGGCACAGCTGAACCCAAGGTGTTTGGTACCCCCTTACACAAAGCCCATGTTGGTCTTGGATGGTAAAAGCCCTTCCCAGTGCTCTGGCCACAGCCCCAGCAGATGTGCTTGGAGCAGGGATGGAGCTGGGCAGCAAAGACCCCCCGACCAGGCTGCTTTTGGCCTTCCCCCCTTAGGGTGGGCAAAGATGTGTCTCCAATCCCACCCCCCAGGGCAAGCAGCTCCTGGGTGATGTGGTGATGGTGCCCAGGACCCTGCTGGTGTGGGGGTTTTGCAGACACTGTCCGTGCTGGAGCTGGGCTTGGCTGGGGGTCTCTGCAGCAAGGGGAGCAGAGGATGGGGCTGCAAAAGCTGCTTAAGGGATTTGAATTCTTAATCCCCATTAGAAATTAATGTCCAAATCCCTGGAATGGTGGCAAATCCCACTCCAGAAGTTCATTTTTTTTTTCTTCAAAGCAAAAAAGAAACACAAGCTGCAGTGTGTGGTACTGGCAGCCCGGGAGCGGGGCTGGCCAGGGCTACCTGCTGCAGGGCACCCATGGGTGCCATTTGGGGTCAGCCACCCTCATTTCCCCTCGGACCTTGGGACATTTCCTCCCAAACTGGCTGAGTATTTCAAAGCTTGGGGACATGCCTCAGGATGTCATCCTAGTGACCGCTCTCCCCTCCACAGCCCAGCCATCAGTGAGTCCCCAGCACCCTCCTCCCTTATTTTAGGAAATATTTTCCTCTTCTGCAAAGCAGTAGCTGGGGTGGAAAACGGCTGAGCTCTTGGGAATCCGGGCAGGTTGTATCGCTTTGAAAGCAATTCCCATCTGACTTAGCAAAGGGCTAAGCTAATTTTACACATGACTGACTTTCACACCTTTAACAAGAAGCAGTTTCTTTCTCAAGGAGCAATGCATATGGCACTTAAATTGTTTGTTCGTTGAACACACACAGTGCAAACTGCAGTGGATACCCAAGGCATTGGGAAAGGGCTACAGAAACACGTGGAAAAGTGGGGTTTCACCCCATGCAAAGATGACCGAATAGATCCAGACACGCTGAGGCTCACTGGCAAGGACCACAGCTTGTGCTAAAGCCAGTGAAAAAATCAAGGTGTAAATCGATCAGTTTTAACATCTGGCTCTAGCTGGCCTTTCCCCGGCATTTCTGCCCCTTGAAAGCTGCAGCAGCAGCGTTGCATCCACCGGCGTGTCTGCGGCCGTGGTGATGCGCTGCATGGATGCTGGGACAGGGAGCACCTGGCTGCAGGCTGAGCAGCGCTGGGATGAACCCTGGGCAGAATCCTGGATCTGGGTGGCACTTCGCCTTTTGCTCCTTTCCCCTCCGATCAACACCCCCCACCCCCCACACACACCCATGGGGACTTACATTAACACCCTCCTAACGCTGCTCCTGGGCTGGGGGCCCTGCAGGGGCTCCTGCTTGGAGGATGATGAGCTGCATCACCTTTGCGTGATGCAGGACCTTCCACCTTTTGGGCACTAATAGGTGCAAAAAACTCAGCACAGCGTTTGAGGCAGACTCTGCCACGCTCATCGTCTCCCTCTGTATGGTAAGGATGTCCGTGTATTTCCACCCACCGCTAAGAAAAGCCACATCTGGGGCAGGAGACAGCGAGCGGTGGGAGAAGGAAGGGTTTGTCACAGCCCCACAAGCCCAGGGGCCACGGGATGTCCCTGCCCATCAGAGCAGGGCCAGCCCCAGCACCAGGACAGGATGGATGCAGCGTTGGGCAACCAGATTTGGAAACCACAGGCAAGGAGGGAGGCAGCCCACGGCTCTGGCAACCTGTGGCAGGGCTGCATCTCCTCCGGGGAAGGAGCTTTCTGGTGGGTCCCATCCAGACCCCACGAACAGCAGCTGCTGCTGATGGGAGCTTGTCCCCAAGGGTGGACGGTGACTAAATCCCCCCCCAGCACAGGTTTTTTCGAGGGGTTTTTGCATCTGCCCCTGCTTCCAGCGAGCTGCATGGGAACGGGCTCTTCACCGTTATCCCAGCCCCATCCCGGGGCCGAGGCTCCTGCTGGCAGAGCATCCCCGGATCTTGGCAGCGCAAGAATTTTGCTGTCATTTCCTTGCGCAGGCAGGAATCGTAATTAACATCCTCACGGGAGCACAGAGGGAGCCAGGCACTGTCAGTTTGAATGATGTTTTAATTCAGGTTAATTAAAGGGTTCAGGCAAGAACAAACAGGCAGACAGTCTCCTCGAAGCAGGCAACAGGAGATCTGAACCCAAACTGACAGCTGCCCACGGGAGGTGGCCGGTCCCTGGGTGCCGAAGGGGGGAACAAGCTGCTTGCAGCTGCACGGGGGCACAAACCCAGCTTCTCCCATGCAGGTATCCAGGGCATCACCCCAAGACCCCAAACCACCTTGCAGCGTGGAGGGAAAGGTCCCAGGTCAGCCCAGGACCTGGCAGGGACCCAAACCACTGAGTCAGGAAGGTGTTTCTTCAGGACAGGTCTTTGCAGGGTATCTCCCAGCCACTGGGTGCTGTGTGGGTACCCCTCAGCTCCTCTGCATCGTGTCTGGGGTGGCTGCCTGGGATGAACCCCACATTTTTAGTGAGGCAGGATGCAGATTGGCTCTGACAGGCCAGCAGCTGGAGCTCAGGACCAGAAGAGCTCTCCAAGCTGAGCCAACAACCTCCGTGGAGGCTGGCTTTCCGTGCGCTCGGCTCCCAGCATCTGCCTCGACAGGGATGGCTTGTGCCAACCTGCCTGTTGGCACACCTTCATCTAAAGTTGAAGTTGACAAGCCCTAAAGTATTTTCCTAAATTTTAGGAGGAGGCAGGATCAAGCACTTGGGCAGGGTTTTCTTGTGCAGCAGCACAGGGGACGGGCTGTGGTGGAGGATGCCTGGGGCCATGCGTCATCTACGTGGGCTCTGTGCCTGGAGCGTGAATTATTTCTTCTTTTCACTGTAAAAATGTGCTTCTCAGGGACACGTTCATGAAATATAAATGTGAGACTTGCTTTAAGCGGGCAGAGACCGGAGATGAATGGCGGGTCTGTGCAGGCAGCAGCACGCAGCCTTTCACTCCCCAGCTGCAATTAATAATTTATGATTTTCATAACATAAGCTGTGATCTGGGAACCTGAAATGCCCTGGGGGCTGGCAGGGCTCCCCCCACAGCATGCTGCCATCAACACTTCACCCACACTGACAGGCACTGTCCCCATAGCCACCCTCACAGCCCTGTGCAGGATCCGGCCACAGCTCGCCATACCTGCGGGGAACTGGGTCCCCAGTGAGGGTGGGTGGTCACGGGTTAGTGGTGGGCTGGTGGCTGGTGACAGTTGGTGATGAACTGGTGGTGGGTGGTGAGGGATTGGTGATGGGTGGGGGGTGGGTGGCAATGGATGGTGACGGATCAGCAGATGGGTTGGGGATGGGTGGCAATTGGTGGTGAGGGGTTAAGGATGGGGGGCAATAGGCTGGTGTTGGTTCCTGATGGTACCATAAAACTTCCCAGTTTTGGGACAGAAGGGTCGAGGAGAGGGGTGATGGCCTGCTGGAGGGTTGGGTAAATCTGGATGAAAATTTCTTTTCATCGTCATCCCTGGGTGAGAACCTGGGATCTCCACCAGGGTCTTCTGTAAGGAAAATGACCCAGAACAGTTCACTCTGAGCGAGCTGATGCTCAGCCCATGCCCAGGACATGCCGGGTGCTGGGCCAAGGTTCAGAGGGTTGGGGACATGCTTGTGCCTGTGCAGGGGACAGCACTGAGCCAAGTTAGAGACAGATCAGGGACGTATGACTGGGACTGTAACACAAGTGTGACACCCCAGACACAGCTCCAGGCAGGTCGGCCAGCAGGGTGCTGCCGTACAGGCAGCCCCATCGTTTCCACACCAGAGCCCTGCAGCCCGGTTAAGCATCCTTCGCTGCCCTTGAGATGAGAGTGATGCCAGAGCCACCATCACCCACCGTGAGTGGGGACACTGCCCACTGGAGGGTCCCCAGTGGGTGTGGGGTGGCACTGGGGCTGGGTGAGGTGTCCCAGCTGCCACCTGCCTCTGTCTGGGCTGAACTTCCCCCTGCCAGCTTCTGTGCTGTTTTCAGCACAGATAGAAAACAAACCCTTTGGCGTTGTTGGTTTTTTTTCTTCCTTTCCTAATTTAGATGGCCCCAAGGCCCCACAGGCAGATAAAGGCAAGTTTATTCCTTCCCTGTGTTTATGACGCTGCTGGAACATGCTGCTCCCAAAAATATTACATCAAGGGAGCATGGGGAAGGCTCAGCTTCCCCAGCACGGCTTAACTCTCACCGACAGCTGCCCATCACTGCCCACCGCCCCCTCCTGTGCCCCAGCATCTCACCCCAGCATCTCACCCCAGCATCGCACCCCAGCATCGCACCCCAGCATCTCACCCCAGCATCTCACCCCAGCATCGCACTCCAGCATCACACCCCAGCATCTCACCCCAGCATCTCACCCCAGCATCGCACTCCAGCATCACACCCCCGCATCTCACCCCAGCATCTCACCCCAGCATCGCACCCCAGCATCTCACCCCAGCATCTCACCCCAGCATCACACTCCAGCATCACACCCCAGCATCTCACCCAGCATCTCACCCAGCATCTCACCCCAGCATCTCACCCCAGCCATGCTGCTACTGCCTCTGGCTTGGCTTGTCAGTGGGGGCTCTGGCCGTGCCAGTCCCTAAATCACCACTCCCGGAGCAGTTGGTGCCCTCGGCTCCTGCTCCAAATCGTGCTGGTGCCTCAGCTCTTCCCATGAGCCAGGAGAGTCCCAGCATGAACCCATGGCTTCACGCCGGCCTCAGCCCCTCCTCACATGCCTGCCATGTCCCCACGTGTGAGCACCGAGGCAGCACTGAAATGCCCTTGGAGGACCAGCTAATGCCCCCCCTTGTCCCCAGCAGCCCTACTGTGCCATGGGGGGCAGAGGAGGCAACAGGGCAGAGCGAATGCAGAGCTGGGCAAGGATGCAGAGGCACCATGGCACCCTGGCTGGCCTCGGCACAGGGCTCCTGCCACACTAGTAGGGATGGGGGCTGTTTGGGATGCAGGTCCCTTGCATCCCGGGCTGCACCAGGAGAGTTGGGAGAGCTCAGCCCTCCTTCGTCTGTCTCGGTGGCTGCCCCCAGCCCTGCCAGAAAGGGTCTCAGGGGGATGCCAGGGCAGCTCTTGGAGCAGAGCAGCTGCCGCCGTGGAGCCCTGGCTGCTGAGGATGCAGACATGGGCTGTCTCTGGCTGCGAGTGCCGGGCTGTGCAGGATGTCACAAGGCAACACGAGGCACCGAGCTGTGTTTGCTTGGCGGGGACAACGTGTCACCACCGGCAGAGTCTGGGTTGCATCACGCGACAGAGAGGAGAGAGCAGTGCCCAGCCTCCAGCTGCGGCCACTGGCTTGGCAGAGGACAGGGACAGGGGACAGGCAAGGAAGGGGAGAGGATGGCTGCAGGAGAGGTGGCAGGGACAGCAGAGAAGACAGAGGGCTCATTGCCTGGGGGGAAGAAGCTGAGGGTGAGGAGCACCCGGAGGTGCCAGAGGGAAGAGCTCAAGGCTGGGGGCTGGTGTTAGTGGCTGCTCATTGATACAGCAGTGGTGGGTGAGGGGTGCCAGTGAGACCACCCCCCAGCCACACAAGCCCAGAGGAAATGGCACTGCGGATGCCAGCATCTTCCACATGAGCCCCAGACCCTGCGCTGTGAGCATCCCTCCTGGGCTGCCCTGGGATGCTGCCAGTGTCCCGCCTCTTCCTAGGGTTCGGCAGAAAAATGAACTCAAAAATCCCCTTTGTGGGACGGCCAGGCAGCCGGAGGTCTCCAGGGGGATGCTGTGGACGGGGACCATTCCCTTCCTGCTGAGATCCCAAGAGGTGGAGGCTGCGGTGTGAAGCTGGTGGAGCTGGTTCCCCTGCGGTGGCCGGTACCAGGCGCACACCCTGCTGCTCACCACCGAGGTCCGACTGCAACGCAAACACCAGCTCACCTGGCCCAGCTTCCCAAAGCTTTCCCAAACCCCAGGCCAGGCTTGTCACCTCCTCCCGGCCAAGGGCGAGCCACCAGACTGGTGCTGCCTTCCGTGAGCCGCGGCGGTGACACTGGGCACAGCATTGACCCCAACCTGTGCCTGGCCATGGGGGTGGCCAGTGACAGGGTGCTGGGGTGAATTTGGGGTTGTCCATCACCACTGGTGGGGAGAGGGAGCTCTGTCGCCACCGATGCCCTGGCTTCATGGGAAGGGACATCACCATCCTCCGAAATCAGCCTGGAGGCTGGGGAACGAGCTCATCCCTGGGCAGCTGAGGTTTCAGGGATACCTGGAGAGGAGCTGGACCTTGGGGGAGGGGTAGTGTGAGGACAGTGAAGGAAATCGGAGATAGGGGCAGGAAATAACAAATGTGAGTCAGCCAAGAAGCGCAGTGGGCAAGGACAGCTTCGGTTATCTGCAGGAGATAACGCTGCCAGGATGGAGGAGCCTCGGAGACAGGCTCATGGAAAGGGAGAATCAAGGCACAGAGGTGTCTGAAACTCCAGCGGCCAACGCAATCCTTCGTGTCACACTCAGCTGTGGCACCCCTGGGTGCTGAGGGGACCGTGTGGCTCAGCACCCAGCCTCGGGTGCTCTGGACAGCATGTACACTTTGGGATGCGTTTCATAGCCTCCAAAGGTTTCCCTGAAATCCTGCACCGGGTGCTTATCCCCTGGCAGACAGGACTAGCTGCAGCGCAGCCTGTCTGCTTTTAGTCTGGTGGAGATTAAGCTCTCCAGGGCCTAATGGCAATTCTTTTGGCAAGCGTTCAGCGGGCTTTAATCCATCTTATCTCCACTCTGAAAGGATGAATTAGGCGCCTCTCCAAGCGCTCAATGGGGAGCAGGAGCGGCCGGGAGCTCTGGCAGCACACAAGCTGCTGTGGGCGCCCCGGGGATGCCCTACATACGGCAACGAGCCCAGGAGCCAGAGCGACCTGGGGAAGGGGCAGCGCAGCCGGCACGCTTCCCTCTGCACAGCAGGACCCTCTCCCCCTTCTCCCCCTGAGCACCCAGGTGTTGGGATCACCAGGATTCTTGGCCTGAGTAACGAAGGTCCCGGTTCCCTTGGGATTTGCCTGGGTGTGGGCCAAGGATGGCTTCTTGGCTTGTGGGGGAAGGCTGGGGACAGCGCTGCCCAGCTCATCCCAGTGCAAAGCTCCCGTGCCAGCACCATCCAGCCCATCCAACCCCCCTGGTACCCAGGGATGTCCCTGCTCCCACGGTGCAGATGCAGTCAGGACTCCCAAGTAACACAGAGGACATCCCGGTCATGTGGGATGGTCCCACCGCCCCGCTCGCTGCCCTGCGGTCAGGCACAGGGACTCTGAACTCGCCTTTTGCAAACCTGTCCTGACGTCTCTAATGATAACTGTGTTTGTTAATTAGGGAGTTCTCCCAGCTCTGCATGATTTGTTTGGTCAGTTGTGGGGGATATTGTCAGGGTAATGTAAATGAGGGGTGGCATTCACCTCCCCAGCAGCTGTCTGGAGTGCTGGAGCTGTGTCTGAGACCTGAGGCACTCGTCGCGCACCAGGGTGACCGGGTCGGCGCAGGTGCCACAGGCAAGGACACCGCTTGGCTCAGCCACACAGAGGTATTTGGCCCCAGGAATCGTGGCTCAGGCACCTGCCCAGCACGGTGGCTGCTCACCCTCATCCCCACCGCAGGCACCCAAAGGCTGTGACCGTGACCCAGCCAGGCTCTCTGCCCCCAGCCCACCAGCTGTCCGTGGCTTTGAGACGAGTGCCCATCACCGTGGCATCCTGCCTTCTCCAAGACTCTTCCACGTGAAATCAGAGAGGAGAGCAAACCTGTCTGCGGGCTCTGCAGAGCCTGATGTTTCCCACTTTCCTGCATCAAAGCCTGGCTGGCGGGGGGTGGCAGGGGGCTTAATTTCTTTTCGGCCGTGGTATCCCTCGGGTGACAGATGGCCCGCTGGCCCGCTGGCTCACCCGACCACCCAGCAGGGGTCAGGGCCATGGCATGGCACCGGCACAGGGTCCCCCCTGCATCTGCCAGAGGGGACCGGGTTGCCCTGGGATCAGTCAGGGCCAGTTTGCAGGGCGGTGGCAGAGCCCCCCGAGGCACCACCCGGTGCAAACACCCCTCAGCTGGGAAACACCTTCAGGGGGGATGCCTCCTGCCTTGCCATGGCACAGCAGAGGTGGTGATGGGCTCACCGCAGGGATGCTGCCAGCCAGCGCCCATGGGTGCTGCCGAGGGGCCCATCGCTGCTGGATTGCCCTCCTGGGGGAGGCGAGGGGCGGGTGGTACCATGGCTCAGCATCGCTGCCGTCCTTGCTCCTGGCCTCAGGCCTGTTTGCTCTGTGCCGAGCCATGCCACCCGTGAGTCAGCATCTGGGGGGGGGCCAAAAGGGTTGTGGAAGCTCTGTGGGTGCTGGGTGACACCCTGGCCAGTGAACCCGTCCCGCCGCACCGGCCCCCAGCCCGCCCCCACGTTGCATCACGGTGGCTCCGGGGGGACCCCAGGCGTCCCTCCTTAGCTGGTGGGTCTTTGCTGGAAGGTTTCAGTTGTGTCTTGCTTCTCTCCTTGGTCCCCAACGCTCCCTTTTCCTTCTGGAAGAAAAAAAGAATGAAATGAGCAAGAATTAATCAAGAAGCAGAAAACAAAGCTGCCAATTTGCAAATGAGACGTCAAGTATTGCAGGACCTGCCCGTGTCTTTCTGCTCAAAGTGTGGACTTTGGTCCTAACCCAGGTTTGTCCTGCTCCAGCCACCGGCTGCCCGCGTGTCTATTCCTGGCCCGAGAGCCCCGCGCTGGCAGAAACCCTCTCTCCACGTTGCATCACCGGCTGAACTCCGGGGCATGCTGTCTCCAAAGCAACAAGCAGCTAAAAATGGTAGCAAGTTTGATCTGAGCCTGAGCCAAGCTTAATTTTTAATTACTTCTAATTTCACTCTCTGAGCTGGGTTTGCCAAGCCGGGCAGAAAGGTCGCGGGGCAGGTGCAGGTTCGGTTACCCGCGGGCACCAGCACCCTGGGGTGCCCCCGGCTCTGCCGGCTGCCTCGCTTCGCTCCCTCGGCTCCCCTGGGAGCCCCGTTTGTCCCCCCTGTGGCAGAAGGGACTGAGCACCCTGCTGGAGCCCCTGAAGGCAGGGGGGCAATTTTTAACCTCTTGGTTTTGTGCATTCAAAAGACCAGCATGGTGTGAGGATTTGCTGGTAAATCCCAACCAAACTGGCATTCCTGAGTCCATTCCCACCCCTGTGGCCTCCACTTTCCCAGCCCATGCCTGCAGCCTCCCTCTTCCCATGCTGTTCCAGCCCAGACCAGCCCACCCTGCAACCTCCACCATCCCATCCCATCCCATCCCGTCCCATCCTTGCAGCATATCCATTCCTTTCCTTTCCTGTCCCAACCCAACTCATCCCATCCCATCCCATCCCATCCCATCCCATCCTTGCAGCATATCCATTCCTTTCCTTTCCTGTCCCAACCCATCCCATCCCTGCAGCATATCCATTCCCTTCCTTCCCATCCCATCCCATCCCTTCAGCCTCCCTTTTCCCATCCCATGGTCAGGGCAACAACTCAGTGGAGTGTTTCTGGCATGGAGTCACACGGGGAAGACTGCACTCCACATTCCCTAGAAGTATCTCTTCTCCCGAAGCTCTCCCGGAGCAGGGATTAGGAGGCCACATTCCTGGTGCGGTTCACGGCTGCCAGCAGAGAGTGAAAACTGGTCCTGGCTCAGAGCCGCTGGAACCTTCCACAAAATCCCCAAACACGCTGTGCTTGCGCTGACAAAGCAAACAGTTATTCAAATGACAAAGGTCACCTCTCCCCTTTTTGACAGCTATTTTTTGCACCACATACTGAAGTCCAAGGGTAAAGAAACTGCAGAGCCAGGCATGGCTCCATCCCTTGCACCAGCTCAGGGTGTTAAAAGGATTTGGGAGAGATGAAGAAACCATCCCCGGGGCAGAAACTGGGAAGGCAGGGTCCCTTCCCACCTGGTTTTCCCACTGATGTCCCCCAAAATCCTCCCAACGCTCTCCAAGCAGGGGTTGCAAGCATTTGCAGGATGTGGTTGCTTAAGGGTTGTGCAAATGAGCATCTCCCCAGGTGTCACCAAAGCCCCGAGGCTGCAGTGATGGGCTTCCCCAGAAAGCGTGGGGCATGGCCATCAGCATCCCGGTGAGACTCAGCACCGTTGGGAAAGCACCCAGGGGTGCGGGTGCCTGCAAGGCTGGGACCCCCTCACTGCTCCCCTCTGCACCCTGGCCAGGACCTCCCCAGAGGGTTGTTCCCAAAGGAAGATGTTGTCTGGCTGACCGTATCGATTGGGATGATTTGGGAAATGATCCGTTAGCAGAAGCAAACCCCAAAGGTGCCCTTTTAAAGTGATATTTGCCCACACAAACCCTAATTTGCAGCTGTAATAGAGGAGTCGCAGTGTCTGGGGTGTCACCACCAGCCACGATGCTCGTGGTACCCTCAGCCACTTTGTTTGATGGGACACATCCCATTTTGAATTCCTGGTTTTGAGGTGTGGGGGGATTTTCTCGGATCATGTTTAGGATTTACCTTTACTCTGCACTTTGCATTGGGGAAGCAATTTTCAGGCACCCCTGCGCCACGCGGATGGGTTCTTGGCAGTGGGATTTTTTTCTCTAGGCATCTGCTTTTCCTTGTGGTGGGAGGATTCCCAGAGGCCAAATCCGAGCAGCTCCAAGGGCACACGCTCAGCACCAGGTGGGTGAGGTGGTCTGATGTGAGCATCTGAACTCGAAGCTCAGATGCAGAATTGGACCCGCTTTAGCTTTGCTACCGTCTGCCGAACAAAGTCCCACAAATCGAAACATCTGCCTGCACCGCGTAGAAACCTCTCAACATTTGTTGTTTGAGGAGATTCAAACTACACAGAGGTTGCTCTGTCCCAGCCCTGCCTGAGCAGAACCACTTCACACCCATGAGCTCCTTCTCCAGGCTGTGCATGGGGACATAAGGCAGAGCTGGGTGCGGGACACCCCAGGAGAGGGACCTGGGGGTGCTGGGTGGTGGGGGTGGGATGATCCAGGTGAGGGACCTGGGGGTGCTGGGTGGTAGGGGTGGGATGCCCCAAGCGAGAGACCTGTGGGTGCTGGGTGGTGGGGGTGGGACACTGCAGGTGAGGGACCTGTGGGTGCTGGATGCTGAGTAGTGGAGGTGGGATGCTCCAGGTGAGGGACCTGGGAGTGCTGGGTGGTGGGGGTCGGATGCTCCAGGTGAGGGACCTGTGGGTGCTGGATGGTGGGTGGTGGGGATGGGATGCTCCAGATGAGGGACCTCTGGGTGCTGGGTACTGGGCAGCTCCCACTTGCGAAACCAAACCCCACAGCAGAGCTGGGGCTGCTGTGCGCTGGGGAGAGCGTGGATCCACCCCACGGGCAGTGAAATGCTCAGTTTACAGCTGAGGAAACCAAGCAGCAGTCACTTCTTTTTGGCCTACAGGTGTTGGAAGCCAGCAGGTCTCTTCCCAGGGGGAGAAGCAGCTATGGCCCTGTGGGGGTGCAGGGGCCAGCAGGAACCCTGAGGAGCCCTTGACTACGGTGGCTACCGCTGGCCATGGGTGCAGCAGAGCTGAGCCCAGCAGCAGCATCACCCCGGCCCTGGGGCCAGCCCGGCTCCAAGCGGTGCACGCTGCCCCTCACTGCAGGGGTGTCCTGATGGGATGGGGACCTGCCCCGCACCAGAGGAGAAGGAGACAGTGGGAAACAACCCCTTGAGCAAAGCGAGAGATGAACACAGCATGTGGCAGAGCTCAGGAAGCCAAGCGGCACTTACCCGGCACTCACCCAGCAAGGTGGCAGGCAGGAGTGCAAGCCCCCGAGGGCCAGTGTGGCCACCCATCCTGCACATCCTGGTGTGCCAAAAAAACCTTCCTGGGCAGCAGGAGTGACCCTGAGGTTTTTATCGCCCAGCACAGCCAAAAGAGCCACTTGTGCTGCATCAGGAGATCCAGCCTGCGAGGAGTTGTGCCAGCGGGATGGGGGGTCATGGCCACCGGCAGATGCCAGCTGGTACGTGCTGGATGGTACCAGAACTGCCTCCATCCCCATCGCAGAGGAGGGGACGGGTGGCTAAGGGTGACAACGGGACCATGGATGAGCTCGCTGTGGGCTCCCTCCTTGGCTCTGGGCCTCTCCTTCCAGAAATGGTGAAGGAAATGAAAGACCGTTCAGAAAACATCTGGAGAGATCCCCCGTCACCCCTGTGCCCACCAAAGGCTGTTCCAAAGCCACCTCGCTGCCGTGTGCTGAGGCCAGGAGCCACGCAGCCCCTCTCTGGAGCAGGGATCTGGTCCAGCAAAGCTCGTGCTGGGGGAAGAGGGGGAGTAAATGACCCCAGTGTAGGAGGGTTTAGCAGGCAGAAGTCTGTCACTAGCCGAAGGGTGCTAATAAAAGGGAAGCCACGGCTGTCTCGTTGGGAAAGGAGAGCCCAGCCCTGGTTTTGGTGGTCTGGCCTTTCCCACCTGGGCTCGGGAGCAGACGGAGCGTGCCAAGGGGCAACCTCATCCCCTGGGGACCTGGAGCTCCCTGCACCGATGAGCTGCAAGCCCAGCCAGCCAGAGCCCCTAATTCGAAACACATGTTGTTTAAATCAAGAGATGACTGTAAAAATAAGGGTCGGATTTCTCTGGCTGCCAAGTCTCCCATGTTAACCCAAGCCTTGCGGTTTCCTGCCTTCTGGCATGTTTGACCTTTCGCATAGTAACACTGACGCTTTCCACGGAGCCCCGGGATGGCAGGAAGAAGAATAAAGGGTAGGGAGTGAAGACTTGTGTAACCTTCATCCATCCCTAACAGTAAAATAAGGCTGCTTGGACTGAGTGTCACGGACCTTTTATGTTGGCTCTTTAAGGTTTCCCTGCTCCGGGCTAATGATGCCTGAGATCCTCCCTGGGCCACAGGAACCCCAAGGTGGCTCCAACCCTCACCCTGTCCTCTGGAGCCCGTAGGGGACATTGTAGCCCAGGTACCAACATCTTCTCCCCTCCTGGGCTGCCAGCATTTTACCCAGGGCTACCCTGGAATGATGTTGGAGAGAGGATGGGAAGCTCCTGGCAGCTGGTCCTCGTTGGGGGTGGACAGGCTGCAACCGATTTTCCATGTTTCTGACTCAACGCTGCTTGGAAATTTGTCTCTGCTCAAGAAGCAGCACCGTCAAGAGCTTTTGTGAACTTACTGACGGGGGTGGGGGGTGTCCCTGGCCCTGGTAGCCTGTGCCACCACGCTATCACCAGTCCCCTTGGGCTGGTGGGGGTCAGGGGACAACCCAGCTGGCCACCGAGCAGGTCCTGGGCAAGCTGCAGGAGCCGGGGTGGTCCCTCGCTGCCGCGTGCTGAGGCCAGGAGCCACGCAGCCCCTCTCTGGAGCAGGGATCTGGTCCAGGAAAGCTCGTGCTGGGAGAAGAGAGGGAGTAAATGACCCCAGTGTAGGAGGGTTTAGCAGGCAGAACTGTTTCACTAGCAGGGCTGAGCCCCACGGAGGGGTGACAGATAAATCATTGCCAGGACCAGGTTTGAGCAGAGACCAAGGCAGATGGGGTGCCTGCTCCAGCCGGGAATGCTGCCAGTGCCTGTCTGGGTGAGACGTGCTGCTGTGCTTAGCCAGGGGCCGGTAGGAAATCCCTGCTGGATGTCTCCGACCTTCGCTGAATCAGAATAACTGTTCCTCTGGAAAATCTAAATTTATCCCTGAAGCAGTGACGGCATAATTCACATATGCCCTATTCCCCTCTCGTTGGAGTCTCCTTTAAGTTTGCCGTTTTCAACAATAAAGCAACACTGTGAGCAACCTTCCTATAAATCAGCATCTTTCCCGTCCCCCCTGGTGACGTGAGCCCAGGGCTGAGCAGCTGCAGGAATTCAGGCAAGTTCAGACCGGGCTGAACTTTTGCACAGTGACCCGCAGGGTCAAGCACGGGAAGGAGTGGAATGGGGAAAGGCAGAGAACAAAGACACCCATCGCAGCCCGCCTGCTCACAGCCTGCTGTGCACAGGGCAGCGGGGTGGGGACGGGGATGGGGACGGGGACGGGGACGGGGACGGGGACGGGGATGGGGACGGGGATGGGGACGGGGATGGGGACGGGGATGGGGATGAGGATGGGGATGGGGAGGGGGATGGGGATGGGGATGGGGAGGGGGATGGG
>JAVJGJ010000047.1:46869501-46880358 GCA_035590215.1 Microhierax caerulescens | reverse complement strand
GCAGGGGACCATCCTAAATCTTCCACCGAAAAAAAAAATGCATTATTTAACGAGGAGAGATGCGGTGTAGCTGGTGCTGTGCGCCGCCGCCGCCGCAGGGGTGGCCGCGGCTCCGGGACCGGCACCGGGGCACGGACCGGTACCGGGGCGGGCGGGAGCCGAACGGCGGGCGGCGGCGGGCAGCAAGGACCGGCGGGTGCAGTTCGCCTCCTGGGACGAGGTGAACGTGATCGCCCACGGGCTCCTGCAGCTGGGCCACGGGCTCAAGGAGCACGTGGACCGCACCAAGGGGCAGATGCGGGAGCTGGGCAGCCGCCTGAGCGCCCACAACAGCTCCATGGGGCGGCTGCTGCGGCAGGCGCGGGAGGCGCAGGAGCGGGGCGAGCGGCTGCGGGCCAGCGTGCGGGAGCTGGAGGGTCGCGGCCGGCAGCTCCTCAACCTCTCCGAGACCCTGAGGCAGCGCCTGGAGGAGGTGGCGGCCGACAAAGCTGCCATCCAGGGCCGGCTGGAGCAGCTGGAGGGGCGCGTCCGGCAGGCGCTGCAGGCGCGGCCCCCCGGCAACCAGAGCGCCAAGGACCTGGGAGCGCTGCAGGTGAGGGGGAGCGGGGGGTCCCCCATCCCCGCGGGGACAGCGGCGGGGTCCCGACCCTCCCGGGGCGACGGGAGCGGCTGGGCGGGGGCAGAGCTGGGGCCCCCCGGCGGGGTGGGTGGGGGTCGGGTTCAGGAAGGCGCTGGAGGGACCTGGTGGTTGGGGGACACCGGGAGCACCCGCTGCCCCGGTCCTGCATCCCCGCAGCGGCCGCGGAGAGAGCGAGGGGGGTAACGGGAGCGGCTGGGAAGGGGCGAGAGTTTGAGACACCCGGAGGGGTGGGGGACACCTGGAGCAGTGGGTGGGGGTCGGTCTCAGGAAGGCGCTGGAGGGACCTGGTGGTCGGGGGACACCGGGAGCACTCGCTGTCCCGGTCCCGCATCCCCGCAGAGGCTGCGGGAAGAGTGAGGGGGATCCTGGGGCAGCGGGAGCGGCTGGGAGGCGGCGGGCACCCAGAGGGATGGGGGGGCACCCGGAGCAGTGGGTGGGGGTTGGCTTTGGGAAGGCGCTGGAGAGACCCGGTGGCCTGGGGGGCACAGGGAGCACTCGCTGCCCTGGTCCCTCTGAGGGTCCCGGCCCCCCTGGCTCAGTGGGTCGCACAGCGGCTCTGCCCGCAGCTGTGGGGTTCACCGGTGTGTGTCCCCCCCGCAGACCCTGATGGATGCACAGAACCTGAGGATCGAGGAGCTCCTGCAGAAGATCAAGCAGCAGCAGTACAAGCTGGACAAGCAGAATCTGCAGATCAAAAGCCTGCAGAGCAAGGTGAGCTCTCATCCTGCCCTGCAGCTGGGGGGGTGCAGCCTGGTCCCCCCGCACTGTGGGGACCCCGGCGTGACCCTCCCCGCAGCCCAGTGCTCTGGTGACAGAAGTGGCTGCCGCTGCCTGGCCTTGGGGACCCCACAGAGCCCACTGCCCCGGTCCCTGTGCCGCAGGGTAGCAAACGGCAAAGCTTCCCAAGGATTTGCACAGAGCAGTAAGAACTGGTGTGTGGGATCAGAGCCCCCCCTGGCTCTTTCCTTTGAGTGTATCTGCAGAGTAAAACTCGTTAGCATGGGTGTGAAAAACCGCAATCACTTCTGGCTTTGCCAGCCTCACGTATTCCCTGCTCCTCGAGGTTTCTGGGCAAGTTCAGCCCCAGCTCTGGTTCATGGGGGGAGTGAAGCAGCAGCTTGGCTGACCAGCTCCCCTCGTAACAGCACTGAAAATGAGCCAAGATACAACTGTTCTTTTAGGTCAATCTGCTGATCCCCTTGCACCTGAAAGACAACAAAACACAGTCTCCAAAGTGGAAGATAAACCCGAAGAGTCACAGCCTCACCAACCAGAGTCGGAATGCTAGCGGGGAGCCGGTGCCGATGCAGAGTGAGTAATCAACCCGTGCTGCCGTATGCCTCCGTGCCAGAGCAAACCTGTAGCAGCTACAACTGCTTGGAAACAAAAGATTCAGCTGTCTTGAGTCAGGATGTGAGATTTGCTTGCAAAACCGGAGCTTAGGAGTTTGGCTGGACTGAGGGGATCCGGAGCACGGGCGGGATGTATTCCAGATCAGTATTAGTACAGCAGGAATTCAAGGATTTAAGAGGAATTTTTCTGCCTGATATTAATGCAGTGAGGAGCGGACAAATGCTGCTGGCAGGTATTTGTCAAAGAGCATTGGCAGGTGGTGGTGGGGTGAATGCAGGCAGGAAAGGAGGATGTCTGCTCCTTGGAGTTACTCTGTTCACCTGCTCTCGCTTCACCAGTCAGGGTCTGCTTCTGTCTGCCGGTGGAGGGGAGGGTTAGGGAGCCCTGGGTCGTGAGAGGAGAGCTGGATCCTTGTGCATCCATCTACCTTGGCTCATATTTAGGGCTCATGCATGAAAGACAAGCGCCTCAGCTCACGCAATCCTTAGCAGAAGGTGCTGAGCTGCACAAATGCCTGGGCAGCCGAGGCACCGGACACTCACAGCCCTGGGAAATGCGCACCAGAGCGGGTGAGGGGACCCTGCATCCGGAGCCCCTGGCTCTGCCTGGAGCATCCTCTCTGCTGGCAAGGGGGCTGGAGGAGCTCCTGCAGAGCGAAGGGCAGCAGAGCTGGGGTCCCCAGCTGCGCTGCGTCGTGCAGCCTCCCTCCCCAACAGGAACTGGTGTCCCAGCAGGGTTTGCTAGCTGGGAGCAGCTGCTCTCGTGTCAGCTGAATCGTGGTGCTGGCTCAGTCTGCGCAGCTGTCCGAGGATGTCCACTGTGAGCCAAACAGCCAGGCAGGGTGAGGATGCACGGGGGAATGCTGCCCAGGGATAGCGGTAGGAAAACACACGGTAATTTGTATGTGGAGCCTGGAGCTGTCACTAGTGTGCCTGAAAGCTGGGTGGGCAGAAAAAAGAGCTGCAAAAATTGGTGTGGACAAGGAGAGAGGTGGGATGCAGGGCTCCAAACTGCCCTCCTGGTGCACTGGTCAGCCCGCAGTGGGGCTGTGTGAAGTCTCCCTTGGTCAGAGCAGCACTAACCAGCCAGAAAACTGTCTCGGAATCTTCCCCCCATGTTTTTTCCTATTTCTTTATGACTTCCCCTCAGCAGTGTGTCACAGAATTTTAGAATCATTTGGGTCGGAAGGGACCTTCAAAGGTCATCTCTAGTCCAAGGCCCCTGCTTAGCTCTCGGGTTGTGCTGGAACTGGAGTGCAGGGAGATGGGTTCAGGTCTCTGCTACTTACTGGTGGCAGAGGTAAGGCTGTGCTGTTGGCTCTGATGGGTGCTGCACCCAGCACCCCCTTGTGAAGCATGGTGGGAGGCAACAAGGGCCCACAGCCCCTGGCATGCTGTGATGTAGGGCATGTGAGAGCTCAGCACCTTCTTGTGCCGCACTGTCCCTGATGGAGAGACCCTGAGCATCCCCAGCACCCAAGGCATCCTGACTCCCTCCCACCCGGCTTTGCCGTGAGCCCCCCTCTTCCCTTGCCTCATCCCTGATGTTGATATTGCTGACAGAAAACAAATTGGCTTCCTCTTCATTAGCAAGTCGAGTGAGATTTCTGGCAAATCTTAACAGCACGTCGTAGCTGGTGGGCCAGCCCTGTGCCCTCCGCCTGGGGAGGCTTGTGGCTGCTTTCGGAGCAGGCGGGCGCCGGGAAGGCTTGTGCCAGTGGCTCCCGGCTTATTGTCGGGCAGAGCCAGAGTGCTGGCACAGCCCCAGGGAAGAGCTATGAACTCCACCAGCAGCCCTGGCAGAAAGACCCTTTTATTTGCATCCAGTGAACACAAGTGGGGTGTGTGTCGGTTTTTTGTTGGGTGGTTTTTTGTTGGTTTTGTTTTTTTTTTTAAGGCTGGAGATGGCACGAGGCCAAGCATGTGAAAGTTGAAGGCTTGAAGCAGCCTGGAGAGTGAAAGGTTTAATCGCTTGCAGAAAGAGGATCACGTCTTTAGGCAGAGCCTGTGCTTTCTGGCAGCTGGCCGAGTAGGGGAAAGGTAGAGCCCTGCTTGCTCTCTCCCTGTGGCGCTGGGACTCCAAAATAATTGGGTTGGGTTGGGGAGGGGGAGGAGGAGGCGATGCAAACAGCTCCAGGCATGCCCTGCTATCCGCAGGGAAGGGTGTTTATCCCAGGTTGGTGACCTACCCTCATGCCTGGAGATCCTGTTGGGTAAATATGATGCCATGCCCAGGGCAGCTCCAGCCAACCTTGTTGATTCTTCTGTCTTGTTTGGCTAAATAAAGGGGGAGGGAAAGAAAAACATCCAGAACAGCCAGGAGGTCTTGTTGTTCTGGTGCCATACGGATGTGCAACATCAACTGGAACTAACAAGCATGTTCCTCAAAGACAAAGATTGAGCTGAGGCTGTTCGAGCAGCTGCATCTCATTCAGCTGCTTGAAAGTCCCTGTTGCACCAGGGAAAACAGAAGAGATCCGGGTGCAGGGAGTGTGGCCAGGGCCCAGGAAAAAAAAAAAGGCAAAAAAGACAGGGATGGGATTGACTTCTGCACACTGGGGCCACGGAGCATCTGCCCAGGCACTATCCTGCCGATGCTGGGAGATGCACTGGGAGAGGAGGTTAGGAGCTCCGTGGGGTCAGGCAAGCCCAGCAGCCTGTGGCACCTTTGGGGTGCTGGAACTGGGGGTGCTGGGGCTTTTCCTTCCCCTGAGCCCCATTTGGCTTCCCTGGCTGCATTCACCTAGGAAGTGGGGATATCAGGGATGCGCTTGGTCTCCCTGCCACACTGGGTGGCTTTGTGTGCTTCTGACAGTGGGGCTGTCCCACTGTGGGCAGTGGGGGAGAGGCTGCCTGTGCCAAGGAGGGGAAAGTTTGCTGAGGAGGGGTCTGGGGAGGAGGGGGAGTGGGTGAAAGGTGGTAGCAGGTGTCACTTTGCCATCCTCTGGATCCCCCCATGCTGACCTTTCCTCCAGTTGTGGCTCTGCTCTTTGCCCCAGTGCAGCATCGGGGCTACCCGGGTACCCAGCAAGGATGGGGGCAATGCCCCGTGGGGGCTGCTCTTGCCCTCGGCAGCTCAAAGACCCCATTTTCCCCCTCCTGTCCCAACGTGAAGCCCCACGGCTGTGGGGGGAGGCCCCTCTCCCCGCTGCTGCCCTGGATCCTGGTGCCAGCCCTGACCCTGGGGACAGCTATGGCAGGGGTGACCCCACGGGGGGCTGCGTGGGCAGCCAGCACCCCCGCACAGCCTGGGGCTTGTCTTTAGGTTTTTTTCACCCGTCTGTCTTGGGGTCATGCTGGCAGCAGCTGTGAGCCACCAAAATCCATCCCACCCTCGTGTGGGGAGAACAGACCCTCTTTGTCTGGGGGTGACGGGGGCACCTGTCCTGGCTGACAAAGAGCCCCTTGACTGTGCCGACAGCCTGGGGGCTGCAGTCCCTGCACGTCCTCCTGCAGCCTTTTGACTTGGGTTTTGTAACAGGGTCCCCCCCCCCGACCCCACCCCGTCTCTTCTCGGCTGCCGCGGGTGGTGGTTCCTGGATGGACTTTTATCAGCACTGTTGAAACGGTGCTTTGCTGGCAGCTCCGGGCAAAGTCCTTGCAGGGGCAGAAGGAGAGGTGGGAGCCTGGCCAGCATGGGGATGGAAGGGGGCAACCTGGGGGGCGGCCTCACCCCTGGCAATCCACTCGTGCAATGAGCTGAGTCTCCCTGTGGTCCACCCACCCCTTCCCCACTCCGGTTGGTGCACCTTGGGCAAAAGGGTGACCCCAGCCTGGCCCAGTGCCTGCTGGTGGCAGGTTGCCCAGCAGGGTGTCTGGCTGGGGCCACCACAGTTGCCAGGAGCAGGAGTAGTGTGCTGGATGCTCAGGCATCTTTCTGACATCGGGACTTCGGGGGGTTTCTTTCTGCCCCTGAGACCCTTTGAGACTGCTTTAGTCTCGGGGTGCGATGGGGATGCTCGGCCCTGCCTTGCCTCTGGCGTTATCCCACCTCAAACGGGCTGCTCCTGCCTGCCTGGACACGGAGGGAGCTCGGAACTCCTTGGGTCTCCTCGATGGGGAGCTATGCTCTCCAGCCTAGGTCATCCCAGCCTGGCCCAACGCCTGGCTTCTGCCTTGGATGGAAGCCCAAGGAGCTGTGTTTGGATAAATGGGAAGATATGGGGTCACAGTGTTTAAAGATGCTGAAGTTGGAGGCTGTCCCCTCTAGCGTGTGGCCAGAGCCACGGCCACCGCTGTGCACAGCTGGCCGGGCTTGTGGCCAGGGCTGCAAGTGCCGTGGTAGGAGCAACCTGCGGAGAAAATGGGACTCGGGGCCATCCTCTCAATCCAG
The DNA here is from genome assembly GCA_035590215.1 of Microhierax caerulescens. NCBI lineage: Eukaryota > Metazoa > Chordata > Aves > Falconiformes > Falconidae > Microhierax > Microhierax caerulescens. The sequence goes on along the minus strand of JAVJGJ010000047.1, from coordinate 46,874,033 downwards.
CACCATTCCCTTTCCCTGCAGAGCTCCCAGAGGATTGCCACCAGCTCTTCCTGGCCGGGCAGCGAAGCAGCGGTGTTTTCCAGGTGCAGCCAGTGGGGTCTCAACCTTTCAAAGTCTACTGTGACATGACAGCAGGTAAAGCAGTGGAGATGTCGTGTGGCGCTTTGCGTGGTGGTCTTGCAGATGGTAATTCCCACGTGACCGTGGTTTTCCCTGCCCGCAGAAGGTGGCTGGACGGTGATCCAGAGGCGCATGGATGGCTCTGTGGACTTTGACCAGCTTTGGGATGCTTACAGGGATGGCTTTGGAGACCTTCATGGTAGGTGGATGACAGTGTCTATCTTCTTATCATGGGATAAGCGGTACCTTTGCATAAGTTACTCCCCCTTGCTGGTCCCTGGAGGTCTCTGTGCTGAGGTGAGTGGGGGGCATTCCTTGCAGAAGAGTCCTTGTTCCTCCTGACTTGTCCTGCAGGTGCCATTGATTCAAATGCTGCAGTGTCCTGGGTTGTCCCCATTTCTCTCTGCAGCCTGTTCACGTGTCGGTGTGTTTGTGTCCCTGCAGCCAAAGCAATTGTGTCCTGTTTCAGGTGACTTCTGGCTGGGCCTGGACAAGATACATCACCTCGTCCAAGAGGGAAGGTACAACCTCCTGATCGAGCTGGAAGACTGGGAGGGAAATTCCCAGGTGGTTCAGTTTGTCTTCAGCCTTGGTGGTGAGAGCACAGCCTACACGCTCAACCTGCTGGGACCTCTGTCCGGAGAGCTGGAAAATGCCATCGGGGATTTCAGGCAGCTGCCCTTCTCCACTCGGGATCGTGACCACGATCTCAAAGCCGACACAAACTGTGCCAAGCACCTCTCAGGTTGGTACGAGCTCTTCCTTCCCGGTGGTTTGCGCTCTCCATTCAGGCCTCTGCTCGCTGGTGACGGGCACGAGCGGGATGCTGACCCTGCCGGACTAGACCCCTGTGGTGTTTAGCCCTGGCTTGTCCTCTGCTTCCCTGGGAAAGGCGCATCCTTGGGAGGAGTGGTGTGGGGGATGGGAAGCTGAAAGCAGGAGGGACTCATGATTTCAGGTCTTTGCCCCAAGCATCTGTCCTTGTGACAGCTTTGCTGGCTGCCACCTTGCTCGGAAAGCTTTCCAGCAAAGCGGAGCCCGGTCCCCAGGCCTGGGATGGGGCTGCTAAAGGATTTTGGGGGGTTTTGAACACAAGAAAGCAGCAGGGATTTGCAGATGCATCCTGAAGTCAGATGGGATCTGTACCAAGGTTTCCCAGTGCGTGGGACCCCCTCGGGTGTGTATGAGGTGTAGGAATCTTGTAAGGTTCCAAAGCCCTGGAAGACTGGGGGAAATGGGGGGCAGCAGCTGCCTTGAACCTGGGTTTGTTTTCTGTCTGGAAGTGCTGTGGGCTAATCCTGCCTCTCGTTGCCTTGCTAGGTGGCTGGTGGTTCAGCACCTGTGGCCATGCCAACCTCAACGGAAAGTACTTTCGCTCCATCCCCCGGCAGAGGCACGAGCGCAAGCAGGGCATCTTCTGGAAGACATGGAAAGGCAGGTATTACCCGCTGAAGTCAACCACCATGAAAATCCAACCCGCGGCGCTGGAAGCGGAGCCCTAAAGCTTCCACTTGAGACTTGACCTTCTCCGTGGAGTGCAGACCTGAGCTCCCTCAATTTGTGTTTACAGAAAAAACAAACCCACCCTCCCGGGGAAGTCCCCGGAGGAGAGTTTCCCTTGGTTAGCAGCCCTTTAGTGGCATGACACAGCTCTTCCCTAGAAGTTAAACCAGCTCCATATCGCTGAAACCCCTGGGTGGGAGCTCCTGAACCAGAAGAGGAGCCACCACCAGGGAGATCTAGCTCCCGAGCATGCACAAGGGTCTTCCAACCTGCCACGCACTGTTGTGGCAAGTTCAAGTTGTCTGGTGCTTTCTGTCCTGTCTGAACACTTCTGTACTGGTTTTGATGGGCTGGTGGGGGGGAAGGGGAGCCTTGCTGTATCCTGTCTTTCACTGTTCCCAAGTGATGTCCTGTGTACCCTTCCCCTGCTGGGGCCGTGGGGCAGCGAGCCTCGGGCAGCTCCATCTGTGCAGCCCCTGCCCCGGTGACTTCAACCCACCGAGAACGGAGGTTTTGGTGGGAAAGCTGAAGGCCACCCTGTGCAGGAGGGGACCTCGGGCTCACTTGGCTTCCCTGGCCCCCACGGCTTTGAAGCCCTCTTTCTGGCTGTGCTGTAATTTGCCAGGAGCTGGGGAAACCACTGCCAGCTCCAGGAGATGATGGGTGGGATCCTGCGTGGGATCCAGCGGCACAAGGGCCAGGTCCTGGAGGGCTGCTGGGTCTTAAGCTCCACCTGGAGCCTACCAAGGATGGTTGGGATGGGCACCAGGACAGCACAGGTACAGAGCAGTAACTGTTACTGGGTAGGACCAGCCCTGCTGTAAATCCCCCTCCGGCCTGGGGGCTGCCTTCTCCTGGGGGCTGCAGTGTGAATGGTACCATCCTGCATGCGTGCCCCAAAACTTGCTCTGAAGGGCCAGGGGCAACAGGGCTTCTCTGCCAGAGCCATACCACCTTGTCGGGTACGCACCCTGATGTACAGCATCACCGCTGCCTTTGGGGTGGGTGGCTGGGGAGAGGTGGGTGAAGCAGGTCCCCAAAAACTGTTAGTGGGCCAAGCTGCCGTCTTGGGGCTTCCCAAGCATCCTGCCCTATTGAAGTCATATTGACTACTGTGCTAAATATTGTAAATAGTCATTTGTAGTATGTTGGATCTTGTCAGTGAATTTTCTGGTTTAATTTGTTCCCATATTTAAATGCAGTGTTAATAACAATGTGGTGTAATTTATAAATGTTGATGCTGGAGAAAAAAAGCAACTGTAGTTTGTGTATTTTAAACTTTTTTTTTGTACTAAAGTATCTTTTCTGAAGATGTCTTTTAATAAAAACAAGCCTGTAACTGTCCTGCCTGGATTATTCGCCTGATGGTTTACCAGTAGATGTGTGGGAAATGTGTGATGTGAGGACTATGGATTCAGAAGCTTCATTTGTTGGGAGCTGGAGCTGAGCACGCTGCTTCTTTCTGTCCTCAGTTTTCAGCTGCAGTCTTAAGGAGCTCTCTGGGATAAATCCCTGCTATAGCCCCCAGCAGTAGCATTTTTGTGGGGTTTTTTTAGTCTGAAATTTATGGACCTCTAAATTTGTTTTCCCTCTGGCAATAAGGCCCTGGGGCAGCAAGTTTCCAAGTGCTGATGAGCTGGCTGTTCTTGCTCCCTGACAGCAAGCCTTTACACCAGGGAGGTGTTCCTTGTAGCTGGCTGGAAAACCTGGTGCCGATGCCTTGAACAAAGGCTGAGGTCTGAATTATCCGGGTGGATTGAAGTCAGACCTGCTCAGGGCAAGCCCTAGTAAGTAGGAGCCTTTTACCTGCTCATACCGTACATGCACAGCTATCTCCCAAAAGCATTTATTGTGACTTCTGGGGATTAATTGAATTAAATAAGCTGGGGATGGAGCAGGAGCCTTGAAGATGATGAGAGGTGAACTCCAGCTGGGCTCATAATTAGAGACATGTGGCCTGATACTGAAGGTGAGAAAAAGAGCAAGTGTTTCTTTAGCTGGTCAAGGAAAGGGGACAGAATTGCTCATTGCAGAAAGATGAGACTGCCCTGGTCCCCTGAGCAGCTGGATAAATACCTGATGCACTTGACTGGCCCTGGCCCCTGCGTCTTCCCTGGGGAAAAGCCTGGGGTCAGCTTGTTATACCCAGCTCTGAGCTATCTGTCCGCTCACCCTTGTGTTCAGAAATACATTTTTAATGTTCCATTTGATTAATTCAAAGCTAGCTTAGTCCCTGGGTGCACCAGCAGGTGCTGGAGTGCTGTGTTTCGGTCTGGATGCTGAGGTGATCCAAGTGGATGTTGCGCCTCGGAAAGCAGCCGGTGAAGGAGCTGTGTGCGGTCACCAGGACCGGGCAGGTCACTGCCCAGGGACAGCTTTGGTCCCAGCACCTCCAGGGTTCCCGGTGGGCAGCCAGCACCAGCCGGGGGTGGGCTGGAGCCCCGGACCCTGCCCCAGACCTTGACCTAGAGCCAACCCCAGACCCGGACCCCTGCCCTGCACCTGGACACTGCCCAGACCCTGCCCGGGACTCCTGCACTAGACCCGGACCCTGCCCGGGACCCCTACCCGGGACCCCTGCCCTGGACCCGGACCCTGCCCGGGACCCCTGCCCTAGACCCGGACCCTGCCCGGACCCTGCTCCAGACTCAGACCCTGCTCGGACCCCTGCCCAGGACCTGGACCCTTGCCCCAGACCTGGACCTCCTTGCCCCAGACCTGGACCTGGAGCCAACCCCAGACCCGGACCCTGCCCTGGACCCCTGCCCTGGACCCAGACACTGCCCGGACCCTGCCCCGCACCCTGCCCAGGACCCCTGCCCTAGACCCGGACCCTGCCCGGGACCCCTGCCCGGGACCCTTGCCCCGGACCTGGACCTGGAGCCAACCCCGGCCCCTGGCCCCGCCCC
>JAVJGJ010000047.1:46839183-46851496 GCA_035590215.1 Microhierax caerulescens | reverse complement strand
AGGAAGCTGGATCTGTATGAAGGGATGATGTAATTTAACAACTACAGCAGAGCAATAGTGACAGGCAAGAAGCCAGGTATGATAAAAAAGATAGATGGAAAACTTCCAAGGTCTAGTGATCATGGTAATATTAGCTTTAAAATTTTCGTGAGACTATTATTTCAGAAAAAGCAATTCAAGTGTATTAGGGCTTTTAAAAAAAATCAGCACCTGAATATGAATGGCAGAAAACTGATTGTAATCAATTATTTTCTAGAACAGTTGGGAATGGAGCAACAAAAAAGCATTTAACTCACGGTTAAAGACTGAGAACTACTATCAGCCCACAAATATCACCTGAGTAATTTTACATGAGTCAAATCACGCAAACCTTACGTGGTCACAATTCATGCTGAAAATCCTGGGATTTGAGTTTTGTAGCTGTCTCAATACACCCTTAAAGCATCACAAAACCTGTGAACATCAGTAGTGAATAAATGAACATATAAATAAATAAATATTTGTCATAAAAGAGCAAAATTCTTTACAAGTATTTAGCCCTTGAATGGATGAGGCCAGTGTCAGACAAAATAGGAATGTGTAGAACAAAAGCAGAATTAAATGTTAAACTGCAGACCACTTATAGGCAGTACTACCTCTTTTCTTCTAAGAGGTCTTTTAAAACAGAAGCCTGTTCCCATCTTGATTCTCTGGGCCTGGTTCTCAACACCACCAACCTCTTCTACAGTGATCTGACCAATTTAAGGACCTCAGCAGAAAGCAGCCTTACTAAGAACCTCTTTCAGTGCAATTTACCCAGCTACGTTCTCATACTTGAGTCATAATATTTAATACCTCATCCATACATAATATCTGTGAAAAGAGATTAAAATAAACATAATAGAAGTGGAAAGTCTTATTTCTGTGGCAGCACTGATGATATAGAAACCTCACAAATAACTGTAACATCGTCCTCCTTCACAAGCCCACTCACCAGTTTTTGTGCTGCTCAAGGACAAACAAGTAGGACAAATAAGAGAAACCAGGAAGAATCCAGTTCCTAAGCAACGCTGTATTACTGTACCCCACTCAGGCTCTGGCAGAGGTTTATCTTGCTCCAGGCTCTGAAATAGGATACAAAAGGTCTGTGGCACTGTCTGGGAAGCACAGTCCAGCTCCTGATGACACCTTCTTAAATCACACTCCTCTCAGGCTGCTATTACTAGCCTGTATGATGAAAATCACTGCTCTCACTTTTTTCAAGCCTTTGTGTTTCTCATTTATCTACCCAATAGAGCTATCAGGGCAGCCAATCAGACCTTCCTGCTGTTGTACAATGCCAGGCAAAAGGAAGCCCTGAATTCGGAGGAAGGGTCCCTGGTGCTACAGTAATACAAAACATAACAGCAACAAACAGTCTGGACACAAAATCAAATTATTTTCATCCTGCCAGTAGCTACATTGGGTGCTTGTCTGAACACTCTTAACCTGCAGCAAACAGAACTGCTCCTGCAACAGGAGTTGGGATAAATAGCAGCACTGCCACAGACCAAGAGCATACACAGGGCGATGATGTGCAGAATCACCTTGTATGTAGGAGAATCACCTAATACAACCTAATTTATTAATACCATGATGAGCTGATGCACCTCTTACATGATACTGCAGCAGGACCTATGGAGAAAAGAGTCTCTGCCGTCTGTCTAGGAAGGTATGGCATACCTGAAAACATACAGATGACAAAAAAATACCCCCCACAACACCAAAACCAAAACACCTAACGTATTTTCATAGTTGCCATTACAGTATTTCTTACATCAGACACAAAGTAGTTGTATACACCATCATAACATCACTGTTACAGGATAATGAACCAAACAAAAAGTTGGATTTTGCTAGTGCACACACAAAACACACCCTCTAATTGCATAAAGCTCCATGAGCAATTTTGCAGAATTTTTTTGTCATCATGCAGTTGTCTAGTGATAATATTTGTCCATCTGTTATAGAGCGTATTTCCATATCCAAAGGCACAGTACAAATTGCCATGTGCTGGAAGGGATGTTGGATTCTTGCTTTGCAAATCACTCCATTGATCATAATGAAATATGGCAAAATGCCAATACTTAGTGTACTAAGACATCTCAAGGATTCACAGCTGAATAGCTATTTAAATAGTAAAAGAAACATACTTCAAGTCATATTTAGAGCTGAGTATCACCAGAGTAACAACATTTTCAGCAATACAATGTTCTTTATAAATAATATACCGTGTAAATTTATGAGGGATGAAGCATAAAACCATAAATATACAAATAATAACCACATACAAAAGTAGAACCTTTGACCTTAGTACAGCTATTTCACTCAGAGGAGTACTTTTCTTTATGAAGGCTTTATTTGTTCTGGCCTGACTTCTTCTAATGATGGTCTGCTATAAGCACAAATGGATGTGGGGTTGATTTGAACTACTTCTTTTGTTCCTAAAATGTGGGATTTACTTATAAGCGTCAAAGCACAGAGTCTAAGTCATTCCACTATATGACTTTTACCACATGGGAAGTAGAAAATGCTCCCCAACTAAAACTTCTCCCGTATCTTTTATGTTTTTATGGCAAAACCTCCCATTAATAAGCAGAAATTATCACCTTAATATTAATATAACCATTCACCATTTACAGCAATTGCACAGATGTTGTTAGTGAGCCTGGATTCACTCTGCTGAAAGCACACACACTGCCTGACACGCAGACAGATGAAATTTCAAATCTCACCCTGTTTTTCAGGAATGTTATGCACTCCTGCATTTCCCAACTACATAATCAAAACTGTAAATTCAGCTTCAAATGATTAGCACCAAAGAAACACAGACTTAACATTTAAATAGATGTTTACAGCACTTCCAGAGTTCACCAGTAATGACTTTAACCTAGTCTAGATGAGCCAGTCTTTCAAGTGGTTAAAGGTAATTTAGATTACATGCTAATTTATGTCTGGGCCTCTCCTGTGAGCAGCTTGTGCCAGATTGAATATGGTGCTCTTGTGATATGGGATTACAGTCAAAAGAATTAAGGAGGAACTACCTAATTAATTTCAGCTAATTTTATTTAAAGACATACAGCTGCATGCAAACCAGCTTCTCAGCGGTAGAGGAGTGCAACAGTATTTCATTCACAAAGCCACTGAGTCTCCGTAATGTGTTCAAATAATAGACACGTTACCACTGCCACAGATCTGTATTTGCATATTTAAGCAGCACACGTGGGTACCTTGTCCCCTGCTTTGGCACAGCGCATGAGGGCAGACCCCTCTGTCTGGTCAGAAAGCTTCTGCAAGTGTTGAACTTAGGATGGGTGAGAAACGACAACTGCAATGAAAGTTAAACGTATTAAAAATGCGGCTTTCAAATTGCACATTTCCTTTAACAACAGCTTTGAAGCCCCACTGAGCAGTGCAGATCCTTGACACAGTGTCAGGTTGCTTTTCTCTCCCAAGGCACAACCTTCACGCTGTCACTGGACTTCACACACATTCAGTGTGGAGCCAAACAAACAGCTGCTATAAATACTCACTGAAATGGCTTTTTTGTATGTGAAAATACCTTTATACTGCTGCTGCAGAGGGTTATCTGAACCTCTTGACTCCCCATGGGAATTTTGCTATAATAAGCTTCTCTCTCTTTTTGCATAGAAGACCTACATTTAATTCAGTGGTGCTACTCAGGGACCGTGGGACAGCAGGGAAGGGCTGGCAGTGCTGGGAACTGACTCTAAGTGGATTAGCTTTGCTAGCAGGTGGTCTGGAGAAAGGGTTACACAGTATTGGAATTTGCCACCAAACAAAAAGGATCTATTTTAAGTATGCTCAGCCTGGCTTCATTTCTGACCTGTCACTGAAGAAAATGGAGGGCTTGATGCTGAGTGCTTTTAAAATAGTATTTTGGGTCAAACGCTGAGGCTAGCAACCCAACCTAAATTCTCCTACAGTCTCTCCCTGACCTCCCCACTCGCAAGCTCTAATTGTACCACCTTCTTTCCTGCACAGGAAATTAAATGTACATAAAAATTATTACCTATGCCAAAAGGTACACGTATTTTTTTTTAATGCACAATAAAAATGCTATAAAAACATGCAAGGCTTGTAAAGAGTGCAATACTGAAATAGCAAGCAGGATCTCCACTGAAAATTGATACCAAAAGCTTGCTGCATTCTTTTATTTCAACATGGTGCTACCAGTTCTCTTTTTACATAAAAATACCATGGCAGAAAAACGGGTCCTCCCTATCCCTTCAGAGGTTGCAAAATGTAACTGTTAGAGATGTCTGGCTCGTTATTTTAAATGTCATCAAATCCAAACCACAGTAGAGTTATTAGTTATATCCTTGCTCTGTACATGCCAAAACATTTGCTCTCTCATCAACAGTTCTTGTTTATTCTGCTTTTAATTTACTAAGTTCTGAACTCACAGATGGTTGCAGGAAGTTTACTAGAGAGTAAGCACCGCAGAAGAAAAACTACGGTCATGAACAATGTCTTTAACAAATCACACTTAAAGGAGATCGATAACATCTAATTTTTGTAAAGAAAGCAGTAAATCCTTCTTACCTGTCACATTCACACGCTCACATGTATTCATGGCAATCTCAGTTCATTTGGATAAATTGAAAGTATAAAATTGGTAATTTAAATTACTAAAGCAGATTTACTTCTTCTTTTGCTGATTTAAAATCAGCATTTTTTGCCATAATTTCTTCTGCAGAGTACAATGAACAAGCACTAGGTTTCACAAGCCAGTATAAGTTGAAGTTGAATTTAAACTACTACAGTAAGACTAGTAAAACTGCAATGTAAATCCCTACAATGCTTGTACAAAAGTAGATTATTTCAAAAAAGTTTAAATTATGTAATAAGAGGTTAACAAAATATCGCAAAGCCAAATTTCTGTTTATCTGAATAGTAATTCAGGTTTAACCTAGTAGAACTAGACTGGTTTAAAAAGTAATTTAAGGTTAAATATTCAGGTTGTACTATTGCAATTTTCTCATGCAAAAATGATACAACCAAATTAAAACTAAGCTCATAAATATGTCTGGAACCATACATTTGCATTGCACAGGACAGACATATTGTGATGAAGAAGTAATCATAGGGAACTTGACTTAGAAATATCTAAATTATTTTCCAACCATAAAACAGTCATAAAATTTATTTATACCCTATATCACACAGCATATGCTACAGGGTTAAAAAAAATGTACCAAAGAAGAAAAACAGCATGGAAATTTCCTGGAATACTGATGTTTCTTCCCATTGTTCAGGCTTAGAAATTTTCCACTTTCATGAAGTTTTAGTTAACCAAGAAGGGTAAGTGATTTAGTACACTATATGTTACATCAGTAGATATATGATTAGCTATATCACTGGTTTTGGGTTTTTTTTCCTGTTCATTTTCTAGGACTCTAGAATGCTAAATAATAGAGGTCAGCATTACACTTCCCTGCAGACAGCCAGGTGTCTTCATTTAAGGAAGGATTAAAGGAGCAGAGAATCTGACCTCTCAGAAGAGAAACTAAATTCACCTAATACATTGTCTCATGTTGGGAGAGAAACTACAGGAGAGAACTACGAACAACCAAAATATGTGGCCTTATCTGAAATCTGTCCATTAAAAATGGGATACCAATTAAAATGGCAACTATGGTCTCTAATGCATTTTGTGATAAGGAACTTCTCCTTGCAAAGGGAAGAGCCATGAGTGTTTAGCTCAGACCACCATGGGGGTTGTTTCTCCCTCCTGATTCAGCCGCTAACGGTGAGACGCCTTGAACATGAGAAACGGAGGAAGGAGATCAAGGAGCAGTGGCACCGGGCACAGAGGAAACTGGTGAGTAGCAGCCCCCCGGCACTGTGGATCCTCTGAGGGTGCTGGACCCTTTGCCCTCTCCGGTGGCGTTAGGTGCTTTGTCGTCGGGTGCCGGGGGACGCTGGAGAAGCGTGGGGCCCCTGGGAGCTTGCAGGAGGTAACGAGCCCCTGGCAGAGCTCAGTCCTCACCTTGGGTCACTGTCTTCGCTGGCAGCAAGAGGCAGAGGTGAACCTGCGCAAGGCCAAGCAGATCTACATGCAGCGCAGCGAGGAGCACGACAAGGCCAAGTACATGGCGGTGAAAGCGGAAGAAGAGCAGCAGAACACCACCAGCAGCATCACCACCAAAACCCTAGACAAGAAGAGGCGGCTGGAAGAGGAAGCCAAGAACAAGGTAGGAACATGACGGCTCTGGGCTGGGGCTGAGCATCTGCCTGGCAAGACCCTCCTCACCCCTCGCTGTCCTAGCACAGGAGCAGCCCTGAGCTCCCCGCAGATCCTGGGACACGGCGCGGGAATGCCTAGAGGCACGGGGTCTGAGCACAGAGAGCTGTTCCCCTTGTCCTCCTTAGCCATCAACCGCTTCCATCCCTTCCTCTCCCACCTCTCAGGCAGAAGAGGCGATGACCACGTATCGGACCTGCGTTGCGGACGCAAATACCCAGAAGCAGGAGTTGGAGGATACCAAGGTGAACTCCTTGCGGCAGATCCACGAAGTGATCAAACAGAGTGACCAGGTCATCAAGATGGTGAGTTGGGGCTTGCTTGGGATGGTCCCCTGGGTATGGGGGTGGCCGTACCCTGCTCAGGAGGGGTTCAGGTGACACCCAGGGGGTGCAGAGCTCTCCTCACTCCCTTGGGCTCTGCAAAGCCGAGGCTGAAGGCTGCAGCCCAAGCACCGCTCCGTGCTCCTGACTTCCCATCTCACCTGGAGCAATTTGTCTCTCTCTTCCTTGCACCTCGGCTCACAAAGCTCACGTCGGATTTCCTTCCACGTTGTTTTTTAGGCTACGATCTCCTTCTATCAGATCATGCACATGCAGACAGCTCCGCTGCCCGTCAACTTCCAGACGCTGTGCGAGAGCAGCAAGCTCTACGACCCCGGGCAGCAATACGCCTCTCACGTCAAGCAGCTGCAGCGAGGAGACGAACCCGACATCCAGTATGACTTCGAGCCCTACGTGTCACACAATGCCTGGTAGGAAAGGAGAGGGGGAAGTCATTCCCGGTTTGCATTCACCCTCTCCGTCACTGGCAGCCTTTCCCTGGGCTGGCACTACCTCTGGCTGCAGAACCAGCGTGCTTTCAGCGTGCCTGCGGGCAGCTCCTGCTGGGAACACTGGGGAGCAGCTGGGAATTCCCTTCCCATCCTCCGATGGATGAGACGGGGTAGCCAGTATTTAAGAGAGGACGGTCAATCCCGCGGCAGGCGCACAGCAGCCGTGGATAAGGTTTTCAGGTGTCCGTCCTTCCCACCCACTCAGACACAACCTTTTCTCCTCCTTGTCGCCCACCAGGTCCCCCTTCGCTCGGGCACGGAAAGGCAGCTTCAATGCCAATGATTTCTCAACAAACGCCGGCTCTGAGGGGGCTGGGCTGCCCAAGGACGGGACCCCCTCGGAAGGAGGTGCAGGAGCCAAGGAGCAGCAAAGCGGGGCCCCGGCGGCTGAGCGGAGAGGTGAGCCTGGAGCAGAGGGGCCTCCGCACCCACCCCCACAGCACCCTTTGCAGCAAGCTGCGTCCTCCCCATGGTCAGGATCAGACCCTGACTACGGGTACCGAGGGGGGCTTCTCCTCGCAGCAGTAGGACAGGCTGGAAGCCTCGCAGGCTGCATTTCCTGAAGGATGCAAAATCAGTTCTACGGGGTTTATTTGCTTGTGCTGCCCAGTGCTACCCAACAGACCGTTCTCCATCTTCCCACCTTTCTTTCCCTTCCTGGGTGTGTTACTGAAGGCACCATGACCCCCCCCTCCCCCAACCCCCAGCCCCTCCAGCAGCCTGTCAACAAGAAACCGAGCAGCTTCCTTCAGTGATTTCAGTGTCTCGCGGAGTCCAGGCTGTTCTGCCGTGTTTCTCTCCTTTCTGAACACAGAAAGCGATCTCAGATGGGCTCTGTCTTTTCCTCTGCAGGTGGTAGGGGACACCAGGTCCATAAATCCTGGCCAACCTCCATCACTGAAGCTGACAGCAGCCTGGATTCCAACGCAGGTAGTTACCGAAAACAGCCCAGGACGGGCAGTCCTTCTCCTTCTCGTGTGCTCAGCCGAAACCTGGAGCATCCGAGTTATCTGCCGCCTAGTAACATCGTGGTGTAAATAACTGCTCTGACCCCCATCTCCAGCGGGATGGGATGGGATGGGATGGGACGGGACGGGATGGGACAAGACAGGGCAGGACAGGAGGAGGAACCACTGAACCCCTGCACCATGCTGGCTGCAGCTCGCTCCCTTGCAGGGCAGTTCCCATTTCCCATTTTCTCCAGAGGCAGCTCCGCCGGCAGCGCCAGGCACGTGGCTGCTTGCTGGGGGCTTTGGCCACACCGTGCTCAGAGGAGAAGCAGCGCTGGCAGTAACCTCACTGGCTTGTGGGCTTTCTTCTGGCAGGTGAATTCAGCCATAAACTCCAGCGGCTCTCGTCCAACGGCACCATGTCCTCCAGCGAAGAGCTGGGGGAGAAGGATGAGAACACCACCCCCTTCGAGCAGAGTAGGTGGCCACGCGGGAGGTGACACCGTGCCGTGCACCCACACAGCACCTAAAGCTCGCTGCGGGTTGGCTTTCCCCAAATTCAGTAGCTCTGGAGGTGAAGTGGACCTCCCTGCCGGGAGGGTGCCTGGCCGTGACCCCCGGAGGAGCCCTTTGCCAGGGGATGAGCTCTGCTCAAGCCAGTGGGAGCAGATGAGCTCGGGCTTAGTACCAGTTAGCTGTGGCACCACTAAACCACAGCATGACAGACTGGTCAGGGTGGGAAGGGACCTCTGGAATCTACCCGGTCCAGCAGCTCTCCCGGAGCAGGCTGCACAGCCAGGCACGGTTTGGACATCTCCAGAGGAGATGCCACAGCCTCTCTGGGCAGCCTGGCACCCTCAAAGGAAAGAAGTTCTTCCTGATACTCAGGTGGAAGAACTGGTGCATCCAGCTGGTGGTCTCCTCTGTGACAGCGACCCTTCTGCTCAAGCTTTGCTTCACCCTGCCTCCTCAGGGGCCAGGACGCAGATGCATCTATTTTTGTTCCGCTCACAGGTATCAATGGCATCACCCCAGAGATGACAGCTCCAACAGGGCCCTTCCGAAACATCGGCTTGTCCAAGGCTGCCCAGACTCATCGGCTGAGGAAGCTCCGTACCCCTTCCAAGTGCCGGGAGTGCAACAGCTACGTTTACTTCCAGGGAGCAGAATGCGAGGAGGTAAAGCTGGGCGAGTGGGAAGAGAGCTGGGTGTGTGGAGCAGATGGACGACATGTCCCACGGAGGGGGGGAGCTCAGCGCTGCCTGTGCACGGTGCCGTGATTCGCTCTGTCCCGGGTGAGAGCAGCGTGCTGCAGCGCAGCTTTGCACACCGGCGTCACGCGGATTCACGGTAGAAATGCAGCCAGGAGCTCCGACACACGCGTGGTCAAAGCCGTGGGTGCAACCACAGGCAGGAGGTATCAGCTGGCTGTGGAAGCAGAGGTGCCAGCAGGGAGTTTGGGGCAGGACTACCTTAGCCCAGCTCTAACCTGTGTGTAGGAAGACATTCCTCCCTCGAGGATGGGTCCACGCGCTTTGCATTGGTCCTTGCAGTGTCTCCGAGGCATTTTTCCTGGTTGCCATCGTGCTCAAGGAGCTCCTCCATCTCTAAGCGATGCCTGGTGGCTCCTGGCAGCTGCCCTTCCCCCTGCCCCACGGTGCTGTCTCTCATCTCCGCGCATCCCCCTGTGTTTTCCAGTGCTACCTGGCCTGCCACAAGAAGTGCCTGGAAACCTTGGCCATCCAGTGTGGCCACAAGAAACTCCAAGGGAAGCTGCAGCTTTTTGGGCAAGACTTCACAAAGGCTTCTCAGAGTAGCGCCGACGGCATCCCCTTCATCATCAAGAAGTGCATTTCCGAGATCGAGAAGCGGGCACTGAAAACCAAGGTGACGCACTCTCTCTTCCCCCTTCTTCAGCTGGGCTGGCTCAGCTCCCTTCTCCTGGATCCATCTCCTGCCGCGAGCACTGACGGACCCGTTTGCCAGATGACCGGGAGGGCAGGAAGCCGGGAAATCCCACTGGATAAACTTGCCCCCGATATCCCAAACTCTGACCTTGGAAACTCTCTCCTCTTTCTTCCCTATGAAGGAGGAATGGCTGTGATGCAGGAGCTGGAAGGAGATGTTCCAGAACGTGCCTGAGGGGCATTTCCAACCCCAAAAGGAGAGGACGGGAGCTAGAAGCTCACTGTCTCCTGCAAACACGAAGAGGAACATCCCTCCTCGTTTCAACTCCACTTTTCTCGCTTTTACAGGGCATCTACCGAGTTAATGGTGTCAAGACCCGTGTGGAGAAGCTTTGCCAGGCATTTGAGAATGGAAAAGAGCTGGTGGAGCTGTCCCAGGCCTCCCCTCATGACATCAGCAACGTCTTGAAGCTCTACCTGAGACAGGTAAGGTGCTGCTGAGACCTCCTGCCGGCGGGGAGGCGGCCAGAGGATCTAGCATCCCAAAAAAACCAAACCTGGCTTTCCCGAGCCGTCTCTGGCAGGAGGAAACCTGCACAAACTGGGCTTAATAACCCTGCGGCTGGGGGTGGTGAGAGGGGTCCCTCCCGGCTGGGTGGGGGTCGGCGGTGGAGATGGGAGCATATGCACGAGTGGGGATGAGCAGGAACGTTGTGCCACCTCTGAGCTGCCGGGTTTCTGCTCTGGGTGACCTTCACACAACTCTCCTGCCGGCACTTTGCCCGGCTCCCCCGCCGCGGCGGCAGCGGCATGGCCACGGCCACCCACAAAACACAACGTCCCAACTGGGGAACCAGGGACACAACAAGGGAAGTGACCCAGCAAAGGTGTCTCCGCACAGCAGAGCCAGAGCTGAGCTCACGTCACCCCGAGCAGGGCCATGCCCCTTGGGTCATCCTGCGGTGGGCTCAGGGTCACCCTGCGGTGGGCTCAGCTGGGTGCCATGCCCCTTGGGTCACCCTGCGGTGGGCTCAGCCCCGTGCCATGCCCTGCCACCCACAGCAGCTCTGCCCCAGGCACCCTCTGCTTCCGGCATGCGCTGGTACCCAAACTGGCAGCGCAAACGGTGTCACCCACATCCTCCAACAGCCACCACAAGGCAGAAGGGGAGGAAGCAGCTTCTCCTGCACCCTGCAGCCTCGCCGCTGAGCTCTTTAGTGCTGCTTTTCTCTGAGGGCCAGCGTAGCTCCACAGAAGGGCTCCTGCGTGTTACCTCGGGAATCAGGCTCAGCTCCAGCAAGGGCGCTTGTCCCTGGGTCCCCTGCACTTGAGAAGGGCTACGAATTGCCCCTGTACTTTCTCCAGAGAAGAAAAGCTGAGTGGGAAGAGAGGAAGAAATCGGTCCTGAGCCACGATCCAACCTCTCACTGCAGAGAAATGGGTTTTAAAGTCCCTCAGTAAACTGCTGGACTGGAGGGAACTGCTCTGCTGTGAGAGGCAGCCGGTCCCCAAAACCATTTTTTTTTCAGCCATTCTGAAAACATCCCCAGCCCTGCAAAACCACGAAACCACTGATTAGTTCAGGTGCTGCTCCGGCTGCTTTGTCCAAACTTCAAAGCAGGAGTTTCCACCCAAGCCAGCCCCACCTTTGCCGCAGGCTGTGCCGGTGCCATCCTGCCTCCCCCAGCCCACAATCCATCCCTGTCCTCCTCCTGCTGCCGAGCTCACCCCGGGCCAGGGGTTTTCTAGGGGGGCGGGAAAAAGAGAATCCCTTAACCTTGACCCAGCAGAGCACCCACGGGTTGAGCCAACGCTGCTTTTTGCTTGGACCTCCCGGGTACTAATTGATGGGGGCAAACAAGGCTGGATTGATGAGCTTCAGGAGATGGATAAATAAATATCACCTTCTGGGTAGCAGCGTTTGCAAGCGCTGGGGAGGTTTCCTTGCTGGTTTTCTCAGCTCTAGCAGAGCTGGGCAGGTCCAGGTCTGGTGGTGGGGTGACCCTCCTGGCACGGCTCTCCAGCACCCATCTCCCTCTTCTCGCTTGCAGCTGCCAGAGCCCATCATGCCCTTCCGTATGTACAACGAGCTGATGGGCCTGGCCAAGGAGAGCTTACAGGGCGGCGAGGCCAAGGGCAAGAGCGGGAAAGGGGGCCCCGAGCTGGTGGACAAAGGAGCCGACACCGACAAGGTGGTGGTGAACCTGGTGCTGAAGCTGAAGGAGCTGCTGAAGGAGCTTCCCTGGGAGAACATGACCACGCTGCAGTACCTCCTGCAGCACCTGAGGAGGTGAGAGGGGCGGGGCAGAGCCTGTGTGGCTGCTGGGCACCTTCC
>JAVJGJ010000047.1:46762615-46827919 GCA_035590215.1 Microhierax caerulescens | reverse complement strand
CCACCATGTGCCTGTCAGCAGCCAGACTACCCACTCCAGCCTGCCTGAGCAACCCCCCCTGGATCGGTGGGCTGGTTTGGGGAGCTGCCCCACACGGTCTCGCCGTGAGCTCCGCCAGCAGCACATGCTGCATGGCCACACAAGGCGAGGTACCAATTGCTCCTCCGTTGCAAATGCCTGTAGCCTTCCCCCCCCCACCGCATCCCACCGCCCGCAGGGACAGAGCGGGGCGGGCAGTGCCTGGGTGAGATGTCCCGGCGCCACAGCAGCTTGGACAAACACGCCTGGACAGTGGCTCCTTTATCTGTGTTTTCCCAGCAGAGCCGGAGGGAGCCGCCGCACCGAAGGCCAGGGAGGATCCTCCTCTGCGCGGTCCCTGCCTGGCTCGTCCTTGGGAGAAGGGGATGATGGCTGGGGACAGCAGTCCTCAAGTGCCACCAAGCTGCTGGTGACACAGGAGGTAAACTCCAGCTGCCAGTAGGCCCCTGGCTCTCAGATTCCCTATCCTGATCTGAGTCCCAGATGGGATGCTGGGGCAGGTCTGGACAGACGGACAGACAGACAGAGAGCTGGGACTTACAAAATTCTCACATGTGGCTTCCTTTCCATTTTTACTGAGCAGAATGAAAAATTATCCTTCTGAGGCAAGTAGAAAATTCAAGAATTATTAGTCAAAGGCACATATTCTAAAAAAATTTCTTTACATATATACATCTCAATTAATTATAAATACACATAGAAAAACAAAAGGCAAACAACAAGCGGATTAAAAAGTGCTAACAAAAAGGTGTAAGGGAAGAAAAAAAGGGACTCATTTAAAAATACATACAATCAGTAGGACAAATGCATAATAATTTAGTTAAAAGATATTGTTACATATTATTAACCCTGACAAAAACACAGGATCGGGGCAGGGAAGGGCTTCTTTGAAGGTGCTCTCCGTCTTTCCGGAGATCAAGGAGGGAGAATTGCATATATTTTAAAATTAACGTCAAAGCCACCAGGCAGGGCTCCGAGTGACGGCGGCGAAGTGGCTGGCGGAGCATGCCTAGCAGGAGAAATCCTCCTCGCTATTCCTGAGTTTAAGCCTCTCTGAAATGGGTTTTTCCCGGCGTCCTTTTCTCTCTCCTCGCTGAGAATTCAGCGAGCACCGAGCAAACGAACCAGGACGCAGGCGAAGCCAGGGCCTCGCCACGAGTGGTGTGGACTGGGACATATTTTAAATAGAGGAGGGTCCGGGGAAGGGGAGAGCCTTGCTCTGTTCAGGACCAGGAAAAGGCTGTTGCGGCACCCCGAGCAAGCGGCGATCCCTGGGCAAGAAGCATGCAAAGCTGCAGGAAAAGCAGAAACCTCTCTGGGCAGCAGCAGGGCCCCAGTGCAGGGGCACCCCATCTTTGGTGTTTACTTTGAGGTAAGGAGGTTTCCTTGCATGCAGTGAAATGCACCCCCGAGCTGCCCCGGCTGCAAGGCTGCCCCCAGCCAGGTGGGCTGGTGGGAGGCAGATGCCAGCTGGGGAGGGTGGGGGGTAACGACAAGCCCCCAAAAGGAAGGGCAGGGACCAGAGCAACCTCAAACACAAGCCCAGACGTGCAGTTCCACGGTCTCCACATGTCAGGGAAGATGCTCCAGTCTCAGCAGGAGCACAAACGCTGCAGACACTGACCCAAAGCACTTCCCAATAGAAAAGGGGGTGCCTGGTCAGTCCCCGAGCCCTGGCGGGTGGGCATGACAGGGGTCAAGGCGAGGGGACTCCACCAGACACTGTACAGCTCCAGCCCCCTCAAGAGTGACCTGCCAGGGCACAGGGGACTCCAGCAAAGGCCTCTCCCAGCTGCACCCCCTCCCTGGAGACAGCCAGGCCAGCCGGGGAATGTTCCCCTGAGAACATCCTGGTGCCACTTCTAGGAAATGCCTTGATGACTCAAAGCAGAGAAAAGAAACAGAGCAGAGGGGAGGCTGGCAGAGGTGCTGCCAGGCCTGGAGCATCCCTGCCAGCAGGCAGCTGCCTGCCAGACTCCTTAGATTAAAAGAGAGAAAACAAAAGTTTCCCCAGGACGAAGATGCTGCTGGATTTGGGATGGTGGCAGTGGTGGCTGGAGGCCATCTCTGTCCTGGGGAGGAGGCAGCTCGCCCAGCCGCTCCCGGCCAAGGGCCGGTGGGTTGTTTGGGGCAGTGCTTTGCAAAGTGGACCTTTGCTCTTTGGTATCAGAGGTTGGATTTGCAGCATGAGCAGGGACACGGCCCATCCCCGGTGCTCACTGGGGAACTCGTCCCTTCTGGGGCCTGGGAGCAGCTCTCTCTGAGGTCAGCGGTGGGCAGAGCTGGGTCACCCAGATCCAGCCACCCAGGGCTGTGTCCGTGGCCCAGCCAAGGACAAGCCCTACGCAGCAGGACCAGCGAGGTGGCCAGCTGAAAGGACAACACACAACAGCAACAAGCTGGGCAAAGCACGGCCGGCCACAGCGAGCTGGCAAGGCTAAAGTGCAGGGCAGGCTGATGGGACACGCGACCCTTCTGATCTGGGGAATCCCCCACCCCAGTCCTGGTGTGGCTGAGTTCTGACAAAGTCCCCAGCTCTGCCACCACACTGACAAATGGGGGGTGGGTGCAGCCAGCTCCTGCCCTCTCCCACGGAGCTCGGGGAATGTCCTCCCCAGGAAGGGCAGAGCAGGCACAGGCAGTTTTGCTTTGCTCACCTACGCCTGCTCAGCCCCGCACAGAGGGATACACCAGCTCCATGGCCCCCAGCTCTGCTGGGACAACACCCCCCTTCACCCCTTCCTTCAGACCCAGCCCTCCAGAGCAGCCTCAAGGTCCACAGCAGGGCCGGGGCATCCCAAGGGAAAGCTGGCAGCAGCCGATGCGGATACAGTTTGGTCAGTCAGCTCTCGGGGGGACCGGGCTCTCACCCTTCAGTAACAGACCAGGTCACTCTAGAGACCAGATGTGCCCCTGCCCAGCTCGGGGGGGCAACAGCTGCCGAGCTCTGGGCTGGAGGGCTGGGGAAGGCACGACCCAGCTTGGAAACTCAGTAGTCTGCAGGGGGACGGGCACAGAGGAGGGGGCATCTCTCCTCAGCCCTACACGGGCACTGACCTTTGAGCAGGACTCAAACACAGCAGAGACCATCGGTCCAGAGCAGCTGAACTTGGCAGCACTCAACTCCCCCCAAGCGCATGTTATATACAAATCTATACGTGCCTGACTGTATATTATATATAAATAAACTTTGCTTTAAGGAACTATAGGTTGTTGGGTTGGTTTTTTTTTTTCTCCTTTCTTCCCTCAAAAACAGAAAAGGATCAGTCCAAACCAGTAGAAAAGCCAGGGCTCCCCAGCTCTCACCTCTGCACCAAAGGATATGGATCCACAATGGCCAAGCATCGCCCGGCATGCCCAGCTGGCTTTCAGAAGTCTGGGAAAGGCCCACTGAACTGGATCACGCTCTGGCGCTCCTGGGGGAGCATGTTCTCCTGGGGGGGCCCATTTAACGTCCTCAGCATGTCCTCCAGGATCTCTCTAAAGTTGATATTCCCATCCTCTTGGGCAAAATCTTCCTGCTGCTGCTGCTGTTGCTGCAGCGCCTGCAGGGGTCCTGGGTGAGATAGAGGCAGGTGTTCATGCAGCGAGGAGCTCAGAGGCACATTTCCCTCCAGGACAGGGGCTGGGCTCTGGAAGGCAGAAGGGTGACTGAAGCCAAAGGGTAATCTGTGCTGCTGGTGTGGTTGGAGAACGGGCTCCGAGGGGAAGCACAACGCACCGTGCTCTGGGTTCATCGCCACGTCGGGAATGCTGTTGCTGGGAGGGCTGTAGGTCAAGTCCAGGATCTCGTCCTGGCACAGGGGGTGCCTGGGCAGGGGGACCCCGGCCCCCATCTGAGTGAGGTCCAGGGGCTGTGGCAGGATGTGCAGCGGCAGGGAGAACTGTGGGTTCTGCTCTTGGGCCTGGAGGAGTCGGTTGTGCTTTCGCTTCACGTTCTCGTCCATCTGCTTCAGCTCCTCCAGCACCTTACGGACACAGCTCTCGGGGATCTTTATCCCTAGAGGAGGAACATGCATCAGTTCCCACAGCACTTTGGGAAGGGATGGAGCACTGTGGGGACAGAGGGATGGGTGGCAGCACCAGGGCTCGTTTCTCAAGCTTGCACTGCCTCTCAGCCAGGCTGCAGAACAATCAGAGCAAAAGCGGCTCCACCGCAGGCTCGCAGCGGACAGCAGCAGCACCGCTTCACCCGGGCACAGAGGGGACAGCCCAGTGCCCAAACACATCAGGACAGCCCCAGCTCCCCTCCCTTCCTGTGGGGTCACCTAAGCAACGGGTGCTTCCAGGCTGGAACACGTCCCTTTTTAGGAAGGGAATCTTAGCACTGGGTAGCTGGGCCCCTTCCTCCTCCTAAAATATCTTGCTCCCCTTCCCAGCACTTCACCCACCAACTTGTTTCTTCTTCTCCTTGGTCTTGAGGCGGACGATCTGCAGGTAGCTGGTGTTGGTGATGTCTGCCATGATGCTGGCGATCTTGCTCCAGACCCGCAGCAGGGCCCCACACAACATGTAGTAGTGACGCAGGCGCATGCCCTGGAAGCACTCCTTCCCCTCCTGGATCAGCTTACAGCTCCTGTTCCTTCAGTTCCAATGGAAGAAACCCACCCGAATTAGCACAGGCTCCCACAGCAGAGCAGGATCCCCCACCCGCAGCCTCCCTGGCCCAGCCAGGGACCCTCTCCCCAGCACCAGCTCTGCCGTGGGGAGGGCAGGACAGCGGGGGCTGTAGGTGCCTTACCAGACAGCATGGTTACAGTTCTTCAAGGAGAAGCGGTAACTGCTCTCCCAGTGCTCCTTGGCTTCCTCGGGCAGCACCTGCAGAAGAAACACAGAGCATTAAGAGATTTTCCACTGTCTAACATGCAGCTGAGACCTGAAATCCAGGGCTGGTTGTCAGAACACACAGGTGCTACCACTATCTCTGCCCAAGCCAGGGCTACAAGGAGCCATGAAGGGGTCATAGTAAATGTCCTTGCAAAGCCACCGCTGCCCAGAGCCAGAGGAGGCTTTTCCCTCTCCCCTCACTGAAGGGCTGCAGCTCCCACCTACCCGCCGGTACTTCTTCTGCAGACTGTCCAGGCTCTCAGGCTGGCTTTGCTTCCCAATATTTGGCTTGTAGAGGATGAAGTTCTTCCCACGGCTCTGCTCAGCCAGCAGACAGGTGTGTTTGTAGCCTCGCATCTGTCGGGGTAGAGCTGATGGTTAGTCACAGCCTCTCTCCCAAGCCCCTGAACTAACCCCCTTTCTTCCAGGATGGAGGTTCTTGGAGGCATCTCCCAGCCTCCAGCAAGAACTCAGACACAGACCTCCTACAGCCATGGCAGACCTTCTCCCATTGGAGTCACCCTCCAAGCTGAGGGGGACACCTGGGCAGAGCCCAGGGACCTACCTTGTAGGAGAGGTAGAACCCATCGAAGGATCCTGTGAGTTTGAGTGACTTCTCATAAGCTTCCTCCCACTTTAAGCCTCTGTCAACACTGATCTAAACAGGGACAGACAGAGTGATTCTGTAACTTCAGGGAGCAGGACAAGTGCATCATGGTCTGTCTCCCAAATCCCACCCTTAACACAAACTCAGAGCTGCTGCAGACTAGGAGCAGGCACTGCCAGACCATCCTCCTGGGTACGGCACCCTGAGCCCCCAGGGGCTCTCCTTAACTCCTCTGCACAACTCCCAGCATCAGGCAGCTGCTGATGACCGAGGCAGATGCCACACAAACATGACACAAAGCCACAGGACAGGGGGAAGGACCCACAGCCTGACCGGGAAGCACTGGAGAAGACTGGACTGCACACACAGCTGTGCAGGCTGCCTACCTTATAAAACACAACCTGCCCATCCTGCGGGTGTCCAGGGGTCAGGAAGACCTCCTTGCTCTCCTCATAGATCTCATCCACTCCCGGGGCTAAATCTGTAGAAGGAGAAAAGACTGCTGTAAGATACATCTTCCCGTCCCACCTCCCCTCCCTGCAAGAGTCTTTAAGACCTGTGCTGTGTGGGGACACCGCAGTGCCCGGGATGGCCACAGAACTGCCATCAATCAGCACAAGGAGGAACAGGGAATGCAGGGGTGCAGCAGGCAGAGGTCTGGCCACCTCTTCTTCTCAGTACCTAGAATGCCCATGTCGTATTTGCCCTCCTTCTTGTCCTTTTCAATGAGATAGTCAAAGGTGTCAGAAAAATACTGGAAGAGCATGTTCTGCTTGTCCACCTCCAGACCCAGGATGCGGTTCAGGAACTTGGTGATGGAACAGTCTGCAAGAACGTGGTGGGTCAGAGAACCAGACACAGCTGGGCACGGAAGCCAGCAGCACACTCCCGAAGAAGAGAGCCACCCAGTGTCCCTTCCCCAGGGCAGCACAGCACTCCAGCAGAAGGGAGCAGCCCCAGGGCTGTTCCTCCAGGCTGTGGTCAGCTGCCAGGCTGCTGCAGGGAAGCGGGATCTGCACTGCCAGCTAATCCTGGCAGGACCTTCCCCTCAAAGCACACATCCTACCCCAGCACACCCCTCAGGGCTATGCTCCCATGCAGATGGCTGGGTGGGCCACGACACCCTCACCTTTCTCATTTCCCCCCTAATTTGGGCAGGAAAGGCTTGACACGTACCCTTCTCCACTGAGACAGTGCCGTACTTCATCTGATTGCAGCAGATCCCCACGGAGATGAGACCTTGCTTCATTTCTGGAATGGCAGAAGGCAGCTTGTGCATTTTAGGGTTTTTTAGCATTTAACAGTCCTGCAGGGCTGCTGCCCCTTCAGCTGTGCCCATTATTTTGCAACCAAGTCTCCCCCCCCCCCCCAACACCTGGCAACATGACATATACCTGGGGGGCCAATTGCCCCACTCACTAATGAGCTGCTAAGCCAGAGGTACCATTCCCCCTCCCGACCTTCTGCTTGGTTCTTCAGGCACCCCCAACCTGAGACCCACCCGGTCAGCAAGACGCAGCAGAAACCCCAGAGCTGGTGATGAGCTAGTGTGAGCTAAGATGTGCGTTACGTCTTTTGTGCTCACCATGGAAAAATGCAGCCTCCCCTCGGTCATAGCTCTTGGGCACAGGAACCCTGTTTTCCGTGTGGTTGAGGATCGTGGACAGAACCCTGTCGAGTGCTTTAGCACCATACTGTGAAAGGAGACAAGAGTCACGCACAGGACAAACCTACGCAGCCCAACAGTCACGACACACTTCTGCTGGCACTACAGAGAAAGCCATCGCCTCCAGGAAAGCCACTGAGCTGGTGGGGGAGCTGACAGGGGGATTCTCTGTGCCCAGGGGACCAAAGCAGAGGAACCTGCACCCCATGCCAGCACTGGTGGGTGGGCAGAGGCGCTGAAGGCTGGTTATTAATTCGGTTCCGTGCGCTGTAGGTGCGGGGAGCTGGGTGCTGTGCAGGGAGCTGGGTGCTAGGACAGATCCTGCCTGCAGATGCCAGCAATGATCTTCTGGCTCTGGCTCGAACTGAAGGCACTGGCTGCTTCAACCCCTCCTTGGCTGAGCTACCCTGAGAGCAGCCCCAAATTACCTTATTCTCAAAGTTGTACTTGCTGAGGTCTCGGGATTCGGTGGCCCGTCGGTCTCCGTGAGTTAAGGCACCCTAAGGAAGGAACACCAAGCAAAAAATTCTTACTTTTCGCTGTTGCAAAACACCAGAGAAGGATGGCCAAAGCTGCATCTCGGAAGAGGCCAGGATAAGAACGTGCTGCGGAGAGGCAGTGCTCCTCTGGAATATTGAGGCTTTACCAAAGTATTTGGGGATTTATCAGAAGTGAAGAAAAATTAAATAGAGACAAATTATTTCACTATTTCATCAGCTTTCTGGAAATAAGATGGGTGTATGCTCCTGTAATGGTGGGGGAATTCCAGCATCTGGAATTGGGTTCTGCTTCCCTGAAACTCCTCCTGATGCCTTGGTTACGTATTCTTCATTTCCTTTCCCAAATCCCAGGGTGCAAAAAGCCTTTTGCATTCCACAACAGCAGTTCCTTCACGCAGGGGTGATGCAGCCCCCCCGTACTGTTCACACTGGCCATGCTGAAATGGCAGCTCTTCAGAGAGAAGGGGAACTCGCACGTTAATCTCGTTGCTGTGGAGCACTTACTAGGCTCTCCAGACGTTTTGCCACGATGGATGCAAACCTCCTCTCCCCTGCCAGCTCAGAGATAAGGAAGACGTACTCAGGAGCAGAAACCTGGTTCGATCGGTGCGTCCGACCTACGGGGACATGAGAACATGAGGTGAAAGGAGAGGTTGGTACAGCCTGTCTGGTACAAGAAGGGAAGCAGAGTAAGAGGTGAGAGCACCAGAGCAATTTTCCATCTCCTGATGGTTTTCAAAGGAGATGTCTCTTTGGGGGAAAAGGACAGAGGCACCGTCGCATTCAGCACCCTGGTGATGGCAGAGGTGAGTTTATAGCTTTGACCCCCCGGGGCCAGAGGAGTGACTCCCCAGTGTGAGCTAAGATGTACATTACCTCTTTTGTGCTCACTACTGAGGCACTGTCCCTCCCCAGCCTCCCCCAGGGTGGAGGAGAAATCCCCAGGCACCCCGGCACGTTTCATAAGGACACAATGCTAACTCTTACAGGAGGGTTCCCCCTTCCCACACGGCAAATCACTCCTGAAGTCAACAGCAACCTTCCCCACAAGATAAAAGCAGTCACAACTACTCTGTGTCTGCATTTCCATCCTGGCAAAGCATGGCAGCGCCGTGCTCTGCATGGTGCTGTATCTCAGAAAGCTAAATACGCCTGCCCTGGCTGCAGCACAAGCCCGTGTGGCCACGCACACCTTTCCTTCCCCAGGCTGCCCACGGC
Source organism: Microhierax caerulescens (assembly GCA_035590215.1). Lineage (NCBI taxonomy): Eukaryota > Metazoa > Chordata > Aves > Falconiformes > Falconidae > Microhierax > Microhierax caerulescens. The sequence goes on along the minus strand of JAVJGJ010000047.1, from coordinate 46,819,062 downwards.
TTCATGCTCTGAACAAAGCTCAGGGGGGGAAGGGGACAGTGGCCAACACCACCCAACCCTCACCAAACTGCTGTATGGCCCGGTCTGCGCTCCAGGGCAACTCCAGCGTCATGTGGACCCGGCGTTTCTGGTTTTTCACCCGTCTGTCTGCTTGGAGAGAGATCCCTGAGCTGGAGGCCTCGGAGATTATTGCTACAAGCTGAGGGAGAAAGAGAACAAGAGAGAAAGGAGAGTGAGGTTCCCGGGCATCTGCAACATTGCTTCGAGAGACAAGTCAAAAGCATCACCGCAACTCCAGCCCGTGAAGGGACCCAGTACTCCCCGTCACCTCCCAGCAGGTCAGACAGAAAAGCTGCAGAGCCTCGTGGGCCCGAGGCTGGCAAGGCTCAACCGTGCAGTCACCCTGCCTCTCCTGCCCCTCTCAGTGTGCTCACTCCCATGCAGACATTTGGAGGTGTCCTTAGCTCGAACCTGACTCACCTTTTCCCCTTTCATGAAACGCTCCTTCTCCTTCAGGTTGACGTGGTCTATCGAGAGGCCTTGCTCCGCACGAGACTCGAACATGACGGAACCGTCTGGTCTGCAAACCACCCGGCCCTTCCGCCCCGTCATCTGCACACACCGTACAGGAGAAAGAGGGTGTCAGAGGGGAGACACCTGCATGGCACAGCAAGTCCTTTTAGAAAGCCTTTTTCAGCTCGCGAGGAAGGAGAGAAAACCCACTTCCAGCAGAAGTCTTCTTTGCTGGCCCCTTTTCCTGTCACCCAGTACCACCCAAAATATACTCGTGATTACGGGGAGTACCTCAGCCACGTGCTCTGGGCCCCCAAAGTGATTGATCAGTTCATCCAAGGTATTGAGAGGTAGCTCTTTGCCCAGTGCTTTTACTTTTGCTAGGAGGTCCTTCTTCATCTTCTCCACCTGTTCTACTTCTCTCAAGCCATGCATCTCTTTCTGGGAAGGCAGCATGTGAAAATTACCTGCAACGTAAAATGCAGAAGTTTGGAGTTACCTGGTAATTGCAAATCAGAGAGGGGGAGGGGGGAAAAGTTGTCCCCAAGGGCTTCTGGTGGCACTAGCTGATGAGCAGGCAGACACCGTGACTTGCAATAAATGCTGTTGAGCACGGAATGAATTCCCTCTGTGCTTCCCCCTGCTGTGGTAGGGAAAGGAGCATGCACAGCAAATTCTTCCTGCTCACTGATCACAGCAGGTTAACGTGAACCAACCTCACAGGCCCAAGTTTGACCGTCACCGGGTAAGACCTAGCCAAACACACAGCTGTCCCAAGCACGGCATTCCAAGCAGGTACCTGTCACAGCACTCCCAAAACCATCAAGCTGCAACAATGTCTTTTACCATCTTATACCAGCACACTCTTCAAACCAGTCCCTTTGCTGCCTTCTCCTCATCTCAGGCCTGCTCTCTTGCCTCTTCCTCTCTCCTCTTCTTCCTCGGCTGCTCTCTCTTCACTGCCTCTCAACCACTAACTTAACCAGCCACAGCTGCACTTTATCTACATCGACCAACCTGCTGCCCCTGAAGCCAGCCCACAGCTGTATATTATCAATGCTAATTAACCCAGCTTCATTCTTCTACAATTCCCCCTTTTTTCTGGTTTTTTTTTTTTCCAACAATTCATACCTCATGTTTTTACCAGTCATCACTTTTTACAAATAGATACAAACTTTTTACAAATAAACTTTTCATACAGTCCTCTATAATTCCTCTACAGATACTAAGAGAATCTCCTCGCATCTGCTCGTTGACTCCCCAAACCTCTCAGCCAGACTCCCCCCCAAAAGGGTCATATCTGACCTGCCACACTCCGTGCTTGCGGGGTGCCGGGGTGGGTGGCTGCCTCCAGCTGCATTCCCACACGCTGGGTGCCAATGCTGTCCACACCAAAGTGACTCCAGTTCCCAGCTCCCCCCAGCTAACCCCAGGAGCTAACCCCCTGCCGCCGGCTCTGCTTACTTCTGTCCTCAGCCGCGAAGCCGTTGTAGGTGTGCTCAACAAAGATCACGTCATCTGTCTCAAACACAGACTCCGGGGAGGAGTTGAAGTCACTGTCGAGCCCCATGTCGGAGTCGGTGCTGCTGTCATCGCTGATCTTGATGACGCCCACAGGGTCACACATGCCCTTCAGAGCCTTGGCACAGCGGCCCCTCTGCTTCCCTGCAAGGGAGAGCAAGCGGCGTCAAGGGAGAGTCCCCAGCCCCGTGCATCGGTGCAGAACAGCAAGTGCCAGCTCAGAAAGAGGAGGAGAAATCACAAAATAGCTGAGATTGCCCCAAATGAAAGGCTGATCTTGGAAAGACAGAGCCTCTGGGGGAGGGAGGGGGGCAGCAGTTAGGAAGGAAGGGAGAGAGGAGGAGGGAGGGAGAGAGAAAGAGAAAGGAAGAGAGAGAAAGGAAGAACAAGGCAATCTTTATCAGGGCTGAAGCTAGTTGCACACATCAGGATGAACACGCAGCCGGCTGTAAGCAGCGCTAACTCCTCGGGAAGGAGTCGGCAGGTTTGACTGCCTCCAGAGGAATGTGCAGGACACGGGAAGGTGCCAGTGTTTCGGATCTTGTTTACTTCCAAGCACAGCAGGACATGTCCCTGCTACGTGAGAGGGTTCACAAACCAGCTTGCACAAGCTGCTCTGCAACAGCAGCCAGTCAGGATAACCTCCACAATCTGCCAGTGCCACTGTCCCCCTTTTCCCCCTTTCCCACAGCCCACTGGAGGAGAAATCCCAAAACTCTTCTTACCTGCAGCCGCAGCCAATTATTTGGCAGGGAAGTGATTATTTTTGCCCCCCCCCCATCCCCAGGACACCTGCCATGCTATAAAATACAGGGTAGTGCAGAAGCCCCTCTTGCTGCAAGAGGGCTTCAGACATGCAGCCGGGACTCTTGTGCAATCTGCCCACCAGCCTAGGCCAGGGAGCGGCTGAGGGGAAGGGGAGAGCTACTGGGCAAGTGGTGGAGGCGAGGACCTACGCTGGGGCAGGGAAGTGAGTTAGAGGGAGGGAAGGGTGAATGACCTAGAGCTGCTGTCCTCCAGACATGAGAGAGTGATGGCAGATGTGCGGGAGGGCAAACTGAAACCAGGGCAGAGTAGCAAAAAGCATGAAGTAGGGAAAAGGGAAAAAGGAAAAGAAAAAGCTGAGTGGCTGGGGTGAAGCAGCAAGGCAGGAGGTCAGATGCTGGGCAGTGGAGTGTGCTCTTACGTTTTCTTTTAATGCCAGTTCCTTTTTCTCTCTTTCTTTTGGTTGAAGGAAAGTGCTTCTGAATTAGTGATAGAAAGACGCCTCTGAAAGTAAGATGCAAAATTTATTCTAGCTACCAGGAATAGGAACATCTGCCGGTTATCACGTAGCAATGTGCATTTGAGATAGCACCACATTTCGTGACAAGAGGGGTAAACCCTGCACAACAACTACCAGCGCGTGCTCAGCCGGCCGCTGGCACACCATGGCTCTCCAGGACAGCAGCCACTGGCACTGAGCACGTCTCACCAAAGGGTTCTGCCGTGGGGGCACGAGCTGCACCAGCAGATCCTCAGCCATGAAACGGGCACGCTGAGGGAAGGCAAAGCACTGTCAGGCTGAGAAAAACGCTCTCTGCCGTGGCCTCCCTGTTGGCAGAGGCAGCAGGGCGATTCCAGGGAGCCACTGCAACGGCAGCAGCGCAGCCCCTGGGCTCTGCACTATCACATGGCACACCAAAGTTGCAAGACCTTTATATAGCAACTAAGAGGGAGTTTTAAGTGGGAAACACTATACTGGGAAGCTGTTACATCACTACTGAAAAATCCAGTAAGTCCCAGTGTCCTAGCCCCTCTCCATGCTCTGACAGCAGAGACCACAGTCAGGCTGTCTGACAGACGTGCTCCACCTCTGGTTTAACTGGACGTGGGCCTCCTTGCCCACAAAACAAGTGACAAAACACAGATACAGTGGTTTCAGGTGAATGGAAAAAAATCAGAAGAGGTGGGAAATAAATGCTTCTGTGGGCTGTTCTGCAAACAAAAGAGCAAATGCTTAAATGCTGATCATGTCGGGTGGGGATGAACCCCTAGTGCAATGAGAAGGCAGTGCTGAATGAGCTCTGGTTCAGAAAAAAAAACCAAAACAAAACAACACCAACAAACGCTGAAAGCGACAGCTGAGAGGTATGGACATGACAACTTGCCCATGTGAGAAAAGGGGAGCCCTGGGAACCAGGGAGGGAGCTCCAAGACCCTTGGTGTGAGGGGCTGAAGGAGGCAGAGACAGTCCCACTCCCGGCAGGGGCAGAGCCCTGTGCTGGCTGTTAAGCGACTGCAATGACACGGTGCCAGGACGGGCCCTTTTGTCCTGTGTGCTGCAGTGACCCTGGGCTCAAAATGCCACCACTCAGTCTACTCTCAGGTCTGGAACCTCCCTGCCATGAAACCTGGCTCATTTTCCCACTCACTTGCACTCCCCGTCTTCCCTGCAAACAAAGGGTTGGGCTGGTATTCACTCACTGACCAACCCATTTATTTTTAACCCCATTTCTCGGCATCGTTTAAACAACTGCTTCTTCCCAGCAGGCTCCCCTCCAGAAATCCCCTGAAGTGCTGTAAAAGCAGGACGCCGCGTTTGGAGGCTCAGCAGATGCCAGAAGACACTCAGTTATCTGGCCAGCGCTGCTGAACAAAGAGCTCTTGCTTCCAGAAGTGGGGACGGAGTCAAGCAGTATGTGGGCTCAGTGACAGCTGAGCCAGGCCCCAAGGGACCACGCAGTCCTCTAGACCCAGTTCCTCTGGATTCGGTGACGGGAAAACTAATCCAAGAGACTAAATCAATCCAAGTGGTTGTTTAGACTTGCCTTGCTCACTGTCACCAAACTGCTATCTCTTTTTCTGGAAGGGCCTGGAGAACGCAGAGTAACACAGACCAACACAACCCGCCCATCAATAAGGGAGGGAAGCTGGACATACTGTCTCTGGTATTTCTCATTGCTTTCACCTGCATTAAAAGTCACTTCAAAAGAAGACAGGAACAGCCCTGCCACCTGCCTAACAGAGGAAATGCAACTCATCCCCACGTCCCAGGTTTTTGTCACCCATCGCACAGGAATAGCCACGTTCGCAGGATGGGCTGGTGTTTTGAAAGCTACAGAAATGAGGGGGAGCATAAGCATCATTCTCTGCTGAAAGGGTAGCATGGGTCCTGCTGCTGGCTTCACCTCAGGCACAACCAACTCTCTTTTTAGCCAGAATGAAGGCATCACAACCAGGACACTGGTCCTGCCTTGTACACGGGCTGAAAGCCAACACTGGCAAATCTGAACTCCTCAGCCCACTCCTTCCTCTCACTGCTCCAGCGATGCTGCCTCACATCATCATCCCAGCCTCTGTCACTACATGAAATTCTCTCACTCATTTCTTCAGTGTCAACAGCCCCGTTTTTCCAGAGTCAGACCCACACAAGCTACACCTGAGCTGACATTTCTGGCTCTCCTACACCTGCTAATTGTTTTACATGTGTTAGAGAGTCAAACCAGGCTGTTGTTCATGCAGTGTGGACCACAGGAGACTTCAAAATCCAGGATCTAGCTCATAAAGTCACACCGAAGAAACTGTATCAAGGATCCAACTAAGCATCCTCTCCATTTACAGCTTGTACAGGGCAAGTAGTTATGAAACTGCTTTCAAGAACTGCAGGTGGTAAGTGGCCCCAGGGAAGGGCTTTCCCTAGCATGCCTCCAGCCTCCCAAGCATCCCCCCGGCAAAGAAAAACAGGGATTTTTAACTCACTCTGCAGCAGAGACAAAACAATTTAGATGCCCATCATTCTCATCCAGTACTTCTCTGGTGCGAGCTTCCCCGGTGGACTGCAGGCCGATGACAATACACTGCAGGGAAACACAAGGGATGGCATGGCAAGGTGTCAGGGAGGGTGTACAGCATCAGGGCAAACAGCTACAGGCTCAAGAGATTGCATTTCAGTCCCAGCTGCATTCCCCCTGGACCCTGTCCCAGAGATGTGTTGAGCCTGTGGCAGGGCTCCTGATGAAGAACCATGTCTCCAATCTTTCAGCATCCAAAACCATACCTCTGCTCAAACCACAGAGAGGATGACTCTGATCTGGTACCTCTTCTAGCCTGAACATGACCCAAAATACCCTTTGAGATCAGCTTGCCCACATCTACCATGAACAAACAGTGGGTGATGCCTTGGAAGATGAGGCACATTAACTCCCCAGCATCATTTACTGTGAATGTTCTAGGAAACTTGGACACTGCACTTCATTCTGGTTTATCAGGAGAGAAAATCAGCCTTAAAGAGGTTTGAAATTGCTTTCAAGTCAAGCTGAACAAAACTCCCTTTGGTTGCAGACTACAAAAAAATAATTTCTAACATAAGACTGATGGCTGTTGCCACTGCAGCGAGGCTCTGGTACCGCACCTTATCCTTTGCCAGCTCTTCCTTGGCAAGCTCAACAAGTCGCCGGACTTTAGCAGCAATGCAGAGATACTTGAAGAAGCGCTGGTGAGCTGACCAGAACTGACCCCACAAGGATTTCCGAGACTCCAAACCGATCCAGTCGGCTGCCTGCTGGAACACCACCAAGGCCTCTGCCCACTGCAAACAATACCGAGAAAGGCTGAGTTAGTATCTTTGTTTTCATTTGCATTACTGCTGTGCAGGAGGTTATTAGAACAGTCTGGGGGTTGAGAATCTGATTTAACATCGGTATTTATGTTGCTGTGTTAGGCTGAACAAACTGATCATTCTCTCCTTTCTGCATTTGTAAGATGTTGCAAGCTCGGGTTTGCAAATACGGAACTTTTAAATAGAAGCATAAAAAGTCTAAGATTTTTTTATATATATATATATATATAAGCTGAGCATGCACATTCCTTTTTTTTCTTATGAACAAACCAAGTTTGTGGTCATGGCCACAACTATGGTCCTCCAGCCCTCCCATACAGCAGGTGCCCATGCCCAAAGCACGACTAAACATCACTCTCCCCAGTGCAGCGGGACCAGCTCACCAACTTCGCTGCCTTGTCGTAGACAATCTTGTACTGCTGATCCAGGGGGATCTCCTCGATTCTGAAGGTCACTCCAGTGAAACTGAGCTGCCTGGCAATGTACATTCCACTGACCTTCATATCCATTGCCACGATCTCCATTGCACCAACTCCCCTGGGAGAGGAAGACAGCTGTGAAATCCCTGCCTCTGCTACAGGGCAGCACTGGGTAAGCGCCTCTGGAACCACCACCTCTCCTGGCTCAAGCTGCCCTCAGACGCTGTCCTCAGGCTTTCAACCCATTTACCAAATGAAAATATTACATGAAGTATGAAATAAAAATATTTACTTGAAAAGGGATGCTGGACATGACTTACCTCTTTTCAATTGCATGCAGGAACTCATCAAATGCTCTGAAAGGGGTGCCCTCCCCCCAGATCCCCAGGCGGCTCATATAAATCATGTTTTTTGGCTCAGAGGCACCTGTTAGAACAGAATTCACAGTTAGCAAGACCACAGCAGATGTGAATAGTTCTGACTCAAGTGAACTCTTCAGAGGATGGTCATTTGCCACAGTGCCTTAGGAGACCAAAGGACCTTTCCAGATATTGCCCCCCATACTCTAAGCAGTCAAGCATTACCATATAGCCGAACAGGTGGCCAGGAACAAGTTAAACTGGAGAGAAAGTAGCCTGACTTGCCAAAAAGTCACAGTAATGGTAGCATGATGGGGCTTGGGGCAGATTTTAGTACCCTAGGCTCCCCTCTGGCACTGCAGGACCATTCACCTCTCCTTGCACAAACGTGTACTCTCAGCACATGCCCTCTCATCTCAAGGGCATCCTTCAGATCCGAGGTGACTGACAACTTGTTTACACACGGTGCCCACACAGTGCCAAGAGCAGCTCACCTGTGGCACTGGCATAAACAACCCTCGCTCGAGGCAGTTTGTTCTGAAGGTCCAGCACAGCTTTGCCCATTTTCGTAGAGCTGGCGTTTTTGGCTTTGTGGCATTCATCAAACACAATCTGGGTGGGAATGTCAGTTAAGGAGAAAAGATTTATTTTCATCCCGAGGATGGGAGCAGACAGAAAATACAACAGCCTCCTCCAACCAACTGAACAACCAGCCCCAGTATCAACAGGACTGACTCACTCCCCGCACCACATGAAATCTGTTGGGTTTTGCTTAGTCCTGTCCTCCTCAGAGCCCAAAGTCGTTTCCCCCTCCTTCTCCTTTCACTTCCAAGGTGTGTCTTGTAATGCTAAGGGAGAAGAATGCTGAAAAGGTTAATTCCAGCTGCATTCTTCCCCTCCTCCTTCCATCACCACCAAAACCTGCAGAGGAGGAGAGAGGAGCTGGGGGGATGCATGCCTTACAGCATTTAAATATCTACCCTTATAGCATTAAAAAATCTACCACAGGCACCAGGCTGCTCAGCACAGCTGCTCCCAACGACTTCAGATGGCCCCACGCTCTTTGTTCCTTGGTGATGTACAATCACAAGCATTCGATTCTTTTCTCTCTCCAGGTTTTGGTTTTGTTATTTATTTTTTTTAAAGGATACAACTCCATCAAAGTTTTCCCTGCACCAGTCCAAAATCTGTTTTAAGCGCGTCCTGTGCTGTCCGCCAGCCTGGCTTTCACCAATCAGCGCAGAATAAGTGGCAAAGAGGACTCCTTCTGAGGTAGCTGTGTCACCATATTTAATCTGCAGAAAAGGAAGAAGAGCGCATACGCTCATGATGCTTGTCGCCTGCATGTCGCACCCATCCTTTGCCCACACTCAACACCATCGACTGTGCTGTGACTGCGCAGGACACACACTCCTGCCTTCAAGAACAAAACCCAATCTGAGAGCAGAGCAGACAAAAGGCTGTTGGTAGCTGACGTCTTTAGCACTTCTAGTTGGCACTGAGAGATGGTGATGACAGGGACTTTAAATGTCTGGAGCAGTTCCACTAGCCAATGTGTCAGCACATCTGGATACATGCAGTGAAATGGGGAGACCACGCTAGGACTTCAATTTTCTGGCCAGCTGAAGGCACTTGATTTTTTTTTTTAAGCAACAGTTTAGAATGTTTAATAGTTTTGAACCCTCCCATCTGTTTTAAACACTTCTAGAAGCTAATTTTCTCTTTGACCAGGTGAGATTGTTGCCTATCTTACTGTCATAGGTCCCACCTGTAACAAAATAAAAGGTAGGGGGGAAAAAAACCCACGGTCCCAATCTGAATAAAGTTCCATTTAAAGCCTTTTTGGTTGGAAAACAAACACCCCTTTCAGTTTCTTAGTGTGAGTGCACTCAGAGGTGTCAAACATGTGGTTTTCATCGACTTCATGAGGGCTGGTTGTTTGATACCATTAAAAACCAGAGGAAAGTGTTTCAGTGAACTGGCAGACAAGCCCGGGCTAGGCTGATGCACTGGACAAGAGACTAAAGTACGGGCTACAAAGAACCCATGAATAACTGTTACATCACTGCTGGTTATTTCTTTTGAGAAATACTTCATCCTCATCACTGAGTAACTGGAAGAAAGTCTGAAAATTCTCCAATTTGCTCAGCTGGGGGGGAAATACCACGTGCTCAGCCACAGCACCAGGTGTCTGCAGCAACCTGCCAGGCTCCAATCTGTGCATTTTTACGTGCTCCCTTACTCGCATGCTCTGAAAAGCAGTTCCAAGAAACCAGTGCTGGAAAATGGTAGCCCAGGAGAGCAGAGCACGGCCACAGCTAAGAGAAGTTGTTCCCTCTGCGGGACTCTTCAGGAATGATGAAAAAGGTTCAAGTCCTGCTGTACTTTGCACTTGCCTGACGACACTTCTCACTCCCTGCAGGGAAGAGCTCTGTGCTCACAGTGCAGCTCTGCAGAGTGTATAAAAATAGCAAGAGCCCCGAGTGGGAAGAGCATGCTGAGAGAAGGGAACAGCAAGCAGCTTGCTGTCTGCTACCGCCTGTGCCACCAGCCACACAGAAGCAGAAGGGACCGCTGCTTTACATGCTAAGGTGGATCCATCTAACTGGTACTGTAGGCTGATTTTCCAAAACACCATTACAACTTCTCTCCCTACCTTATTCAAAGCATGCACAGGAATGTGGGAGGCTTCAATGTCTTTCAGGTCTCTCTCAGCATCATACTTGAGATCGTTGGAGACGCTGAACCTGCAAAGCAAGGTGCGGGTCTGGTTATCTCCTAAGGAGCTAGGCAGGCCACGCACAGTGATTAATAGCTCTGACTAAAGCAACAGTAGGTGCGCAGGACTGTCGTATTTCCAACTGCCCACACACCTCAACGCAAAATCCTACAGCAGACTCCAGTCTGCCACTTACAACAAGCTGCGTGTATCCTGCAGTAAAACCCCACTCCCCAGGGGCTTGAGCCTGCACCTGGGAAGTCCATGAACACCCTCCTGCTGACTTCAAAGAGCACGGGGACAGGCTCGTGGTACATCATCTGCTATTTCACAGTGACTCACTCTCCATCGCCGCTGCAGGGGAAGTATTCCCATTTCACAGACAGCAAACAGGCACGAAGAGGTGGAAACGACTTACCCAAGGCCACAGCATGAGTCAACTATAAAGCCAACATCAGCACTAAGGAATTCCTTACTCCCAGATCCAAGCTAACTCCAAGGTCTTACGGGAAAAGAGGAAAGAAAAACCCAACAACTTACCACAGAGCTTTTTTCCTCCCTTTAAGATAATTTTCAAAAATGATGCCCGCAACTGTCCTGCCCTTTCCAACTCCAGCACCGTCCCCAATGAGGAACCCAGCTCGCTGCCCGTTGGGTAATAAAACTTCATGTTGCTGCAAAATCAAGAACAGAACTGGAAATTAAACTAGATTTGCCTTTCCTAACAGCTGTGATGTGAGGTTATAAGAGCACCACTTCACCCTTTCACATATCCCATCAATGCCAGCACATTTCCTGCTCAGATAAACAATGGCAGGAACAGTCGAGTGTCACGGCCAAGCTCACAAGAGGCAGTTCACAGAAACGGCCCCCAAAATGTAGAGCACTCCCCTCTGCAATAAAAGTCAAGGATTCTTGCCTCATTGGGAAACAGACCCCACAGAAGTCCCCAGCTTCAAATAATCCTTTCAAAAGGCATTTAAAATCCCACATGCCAAACCTTCCCCAAGTTTTATCACCTACATGACAGGTTATTTTAAAACACACTCGAACATCTGTTCATACAAAAGACAGTTTCCCTCTGGTGGAAGACATGCAAGCTGGGCAAGGTGGAGCCCTGTACCTGGCAGGCATAAATGATTGCTTCCAGCTGTAGTGCAGAGAGTGACCCTTTGTCGGCAACAGAGCGTGGCAGGGAAAGGCTGTAGGTGATGTCGGGCGGGGGGACGCTGGACAGAGTGCTTGTTTCAACCACAAGGTCAGGGTGGTGCTTCCCAATCTTGGCTAAACAACAGAGGAAAAAACATAATTCAAGTTCTTCACACCTACGGGGCACCTCAAGGAAGACTGCAGACCTCCTATGAATAGTCTGTAGCCTTCTGTTCAGGAACAGAAGGGACAAGCCCCAGCCCTGCTCTTCACTCTTTTGTGCCATTTAAATTTCAGACTGCCACAAACAAGCCATGCCTCCCCCAAAAGCAAGCAACAGAAAAGAGTTAAGTTAGCGTAGCACCACTAAAGGATCTGTACGCTGGTGAAGTTCTAGAAAATCACAAGCCTGCAAACACCACATAAGGCTTGCAGGAAAATAAGGGAGCTGTTAATTAGGTTGGTCCACAATGGAGTTAACAGAACTTCTCACATTCATGCGATGGCAACACTCACACTTTGAAGGTATATATTCTGCATAGGTCTCTGTTTGCCCCAGCTCTTCTGTTTCTTCCTCCTCACCTTCATCCTCCTCCTCTGCAGGAGCCTGAGACTGAAAAGAAACACAGCATTGACCAAACGTTAATGTTCTCGTTGAGCTACGGACACACGCAGTGCTAGAAACTACACCATTTAAGCCATCCCTATGCAAATTCACAAACCCTTCAAATACAATTAATTTATAGACCACAGCAACACAAGGAAAACCATCTGTGAGAGCCTGCCCAGGGGGCCCAGCAAGTGCTGTAAAGCTCCTTTCAGTGCCTAGTCCTGACCAAATTAGGGAAAGATGTTTACATCCTTTTCAGATGGGCTGTGGGCTTGCATGACTTCTGCCCAGCTGTGCTCTAATCTGGCCCCGAGTAAGGGACCCAGAGCAGCTTTCAACTCAGCAGCATAACGCAAAGTCGTGGAAGCACAACTTATTCTTTAACAAAGCCAGGTTCCACCAAAGGAAATATAAGACACTTCTGGGAAAGGGCAGTGACTTGTAGATGTCTGATTTTCTCGTCCCACTCCCTCTGAAGGGCAAACAGAACTGCTCCTCTCCACATGGATGTCACCGAGTTAAGAGCCTGGTGTCCGAGCCTACTGAAGCCACCCGCTGTTCTCACCTGGTAGCTTATGAGGAGTGGGGTGCTGGGGACAGCAGGAACGTGGTCACTCGAACTGTTCAAGCCAGTGAACGATCTGCTGGGTGAGAAGAGCTGGAACAGAACGGGTGTAGGTGAGAAAGCGGTCTTAGCCCTCAGCCCTCCAACCCCAACATGTATGAAGATACAACAGCAAAAATACTTGGGCTCTGTACTCAAGATTTTACGTTCTGATGTTGTCAGTGGACTTTAATACTGTTTGTGAATGAAAAGCCCTGGGCAGTAATTCCAGAAACAAATAAATCTTGCAAACGTCAGACATGCCTTCGTCAACATACACACAGGGAACAACTGACCAAGGTAAATACATTCTTGCAAGACGTGAACATTTTGTGTACGAGCCCACGGGGGATGAAAGCCTGCACGTCCTCCCACACCCACAGGACAGGAACCTTTCTGCCCTAGCTGCAGGAACTGCACGGCATGAAAATGGGTCATCCTGAAATGTCACGTTTTGCCTCGACCCCCGAGATCTCGGGCATAAGCCCAACTTTCATACCCCTCCCACTAGCACTAACAGATTCCTTGTGCAAACGTTGCCACTTTCAAAGGACCCTTACAAGGCAGCAGTCCTCATCAAGACCCGATTGAAGTTTATTATGGGAATACTGGACTTGCTCTGCACTGGAGCAGTTATGTTAGTTGCTGTTTTTCCATTCGCTTCAAAGGGAGCTCTGTACAAAACGGCTCTGCCGTTCCCAACAAGACAGGACCTTGTTAAAAGGAACTGTGTAGATTCCCGTTGCGGGATCATGTGTTATATTCTGAACTGGCAAATCCAGCTGCGAGCTCTGGGTTGCATTGCTAATGGAAGACAAACAGCATCACTTTGGGGACCAGAAGGGGAGACGGGAGCACAGCCAAGGCGATCCAAACTGGGGGGAGTGGGAAAGACTGAGCAAAATTGCAACCAAAAGCCAGCGCTGGGAAAGGACCGAGCATTAAATCAGAACATCGGCACTTTACATCTTCTTACAAACTGCCCTTGAGGCAGGCATTTACTTAATGATTTTGCAAATTTTTTTTTAACATTAAAACCACTGTTCTAAGTAACTACCGAACTGCACCAGAATACAACCCGCGGGCCAGCACCATTAACAGCTATCCCCAGGTGAAGAACCACCACCCTTTGCCAGAGACCACAAAAGCCTGCGTGCTTCCAGCTGCCCCTCAGGCTCACCAAATTCTTGCAGAAAACAGGACCACCGTCGAGGACCTCCACTACAGAGACCAGCCACGAGGTCTGGGAGCTCGAGCCACACCAAGACCCCCACCCAGCTGGCAATGTGGGGGTCAGGGTGCCGCACGGGCTGGCTGGGTCTCTCCAGGCACCAGCTGCTGTGTCAGAGTTAATGATGGCTTTGGACCATCCAGCCTGCTGCACCGCAGCCTGCCAGGAGAGCTCCCAAGACACTCCTAGCTGGGAAGGCACAATCGAGGAGATCCTTCGTGTGCCCCCACACAAATAAAATCACCCCGGAATTTCCCGACAGCGAGCAAGGTCAAGCCAGCAGCTCATGGCATCCAAAGCAATTAGCAACTCCAGAAGCAGCAGTAGTGCAAGTTTAGAGCCTGCAAAGAGTGCCAGACTTACAGACAGACCAGCAGAAGTGAAAGATGGGAAGTTCTTAAGCATAAACATGCCAATTATTTCCTATTTTTAAATTTTTTTTTTAAAAGTAAGGAAGAAAAAAAAGAAGAAAAAAAAAAAGAAAAAAACACCCTCCATTACTGGAAGCCTGAGTCAGAATTACCAGAAGGAAGCTGGACAGAAGAGCTATTTTCAGTGCCAACAAATCTGGAGAGCAGGTGAAACATCTCCACCTACAAATCTGAGCTCAGTATAAGAGTTTCTATTTAGGCAAGAGAAAGGCCCAGATCTGCTGGAACAGCAGGACTTGCTCCTCTCAGTTCCAGCACTGGAAGGTTAATGCAGGTCTGGGTTTGTATCACGCGATATGCAAAGTACAAATCCCTGATATCCCAGTTCAGCGGGGCTCTGGCACACAGCATTTCACCTCAGGTGTTGCAAAGGAACTGACAGAAATCCTGGTGGTTTGGAGTACTGGAAAATTAACCACCTGGCCGAGAACATGCTGTGAGGGCTAGTCCAGGTGGGACCAGGAGCTGGAGTGGAGGATAGGGCATCTTTCCCCAGACTGAACTTGTACGATTTCTTCCTTTCTCTACTCACGCTCACCTCCCAGTTTGATTTTTTTCTCCTTCCTCTATGCTGCGTGTTTAAAAATATTCATAGAAGAGGCATGCAGGGCATATGGGAGAACACTGGGGTGTAAGCAGGAGAGACTCATTCAGTAAAGTTGCTGACATATGCACAAAGACTCGGTCTTACTCCACTTTTTTTCCTCTTTGTATTATTCTCCATTTTGCCCCACCTTGCCATGAGTTCATGGGAAAAGAAACAGCAACATAGGGCTGACAAGCCACCTCCCCTCTGCATAAATTCACTCCCTGTGTATTGAGCTAGGACAAGGGTGTTCACATTTTTCAAGTGCTGTGGATGAGTTAGAAAAAAACAGATTACAAAAACGCTAGCTACAGGCTTCAGAGGCAGGGCTTTGCTTCCCCAATCTTAAAAACACTGCAAACTTGTGAGATGGTTGTGAGAAAACACAATGGATTACAGGAACTATTTTTAAAAGGTATTTCACAACTTCATTACAAATGCAGCAAGCATGTTTTTTGTCTGCTAACTCCTGCAAGTATGTAACAGTGGAGTAGCTCTTCCCTCCATGCCCATTCCTGATATGATAAACAGAGTCAACACATTATATACGGCTCCGTTCTTTACGGGTAAGTGCTCTCCCCACGCCAGCACATGAAGGCAGCTCTGGTCCAGCCATTTCCTCTTCAATCACAAACACTCCACCTAAAGCTTCAGCGCTGGGCACTTGAGATAAGGGTTTCTTAGTGAGCTTGACATGTTCAGCGTTGCGCAGTCTCGCTGTGATGCTTTTAACCATAATTTTGCTCTGTCCTCCCTTCTGAAAACCCATTTCCCCAGTGCCAGTGACAGCCGATAGAAACATGGGGGAAGCTAAAATAGGGATATGGTCTTTCCCGTGCCATGTCTTCAAATTGCTACACAACAGAAGGCAGTTCATAATTTTTTAAATTTTTTTTTATTTTTTTTTTTTTTAAAGAGGATGAGGTACGAGGCTGTTCTTGTACCTGGGATCTACACGTGGGTCTCGCAGGCAGGATGCATCCAGTTTCACTCATGGGATATCCACGCATCAAAGCTGTGTAAGGATTGCCATTTCTGCTCTGCCTGAACCTTGGAGACTGAAATTCGGGAAAAACTACCACCCTGACAACACCGTGCAATGCTAGCCGTTGCTCCTGGGTAAAGCTGCCTACACAGCTGCCACTGGGATGTCCTGCATCAAAACAGACGGGACTGCATCTCCCCAGCTCACGTACGGGGTAACAGGACCAGCACGCAGCTCTGTACTGCAGCTTCGTAACTGCTCTGGCTACTCAAAAGCCAAAATTCCTGCAATTTTACGGAAAATTACAGTGGTGTAATGATGTGGCGAGGGACAGGGAAGGATTATCTAAATTGCTTGTATATTGGAGCAGGCTATCGATAGCAAAGTCTCCATCCTGCACTGAATGTTACAGTAAGGAATCTTATCTTTGGCACTGCCTTCAGAGTTTGCAACAGATCGTTTGTTTGCCTCCTTTAAAAACAACAACCACAAAAAAAGCATATTTGAAACTCAGGTAATAAAACAGTTGTCAATCACAATCCAGCCTGACAATCTGTTTACCTTGTGTTCCGTGAGTTATCACCTACTATGCAAAAATGAAACTGAAATCTCCTGCCTGGGACCTGCTTAAGGGAGGCCTCAGGAAATAAAAATAAAAAAAATAAAAAAAAAATCAAACTCAGTGAAATTAAAAACCAATCAAAACCACCCCTAACCACCTCTGTATTCAGAAAAGACAGGTAAGACAATGTTTAAAATAGTTAAGAGATTCTTTTCTAAAGAAAGTCGTTTATAAATGGAATTCCAAGGAGTTAATTAGCCTCATCTGAACACATGTGCTCTGCAGAACAAGGGGCAAGGGGAGGAGGTGAGAGCAGCATGCAGCAAGACAGAGACCTGGACGGCTGTTCCCCCAGGCCAGAGAAGTTGGCCTCACGTTTACAGGACACATATTTGTTTCTCACTTGCATTCTTTACGCTGGGTTTAAAATGGCCTTTCCCACTAAGATTTTTGCTGTACACTCCACAGATACAAAACTACAAGCTGTTTTAGGCATCGAGTATCTCAGCCAGAGTTCACATGTTTAGAAAAAAGGACACCAAGGAACTATTTCTGTAGTGATTTAGGCTACGACGTAAAAACCAACACTCAATAATAGGAAACTAGGAGTAATAAGGCATAGACCTTCTCTGTCTTGGGGGATGCATCTGCTTTCTAGCTTTTTTAATCCCCCAGTTTACAAGCCTGTGATGTCTTCAGCCTTTTCTTTTGTGCAAATAGCTCAGCTCTCTTCCTGCTGTCTCAAACTTCGAACAGGTCCAGCCTGTGCGTGGACCCCCTGTGCAGCCCTCACTGGGCAGCGCAGCAGCCTGACCCGTGGTGTCCAACACGTTCACCCACGGGAAGCAGAGCAGTGGTACTCGCTGCCTCCCACTACAGACACGCTGTGGCCAGGATGCTGCTGCAGAGGTCTACAAAGGTGATGCGACCTCAGTGATTTCAGCAAGAGCTCAGGTGTCTGATTTGAGGATCTGCATAGATGGCCTGAGATCTCACAGATCTCAAAGTTTAAGGCAGGCAGGAGCTTTGATTGTCCGAGTCCCAGGCTAGGACCCTCACCACCAAGTCACACTCCTTCAGTGCCCGACCTGTCACGGAGCCACACAGCAGCAGCATCTGCCAAGCCTCTTACTCCCCAGCTGTGACCACCAGCCAGCTTTCTTCATGGAAATAGTCAGACACGCTACTAAGTGAAAATGCAGCCTCTAAACACAACAGAACCTCAAAATACAACAGCGGCTAAAGCACGGCCATGCCAGATTGCCTTCTGGGGCATTCACACCGAATCTTTTTCCCCAGTGTCTTTGTAAGAGAACGACCTACAAAGGAAACCGACTGCACGGCTGGGCATTCACCGTGACAGCTGACATCCAGAGATTCCACAGACACGTACGATATTGGTTCCAACAACAACCAAAGCCAGTGGCTACCCGTAGTGACTGATTCCGGGTTGTGCAACAGTGAGTAACTAGTCCCAACAGATGAGGGAAAACAGATGGCAGAAGGCTGGTAAAAATGCACAGAACCACATGTTGCTGTGGGACTGTCGGGAGATCACATGCCCAGGGAAACTCAAGAGACGTAAAAGCTTGTAGGGACTTCGACTCACAAAGTAAACACAAATGGTTAGTCTTAAGTTGAGACAGGGTTGGGGGTTTATAGTCACTGTTACTAAAATATCTGCCACGGAGAATAAACAAATGGTGGCTGCTGCTGAGGGCAGTTAATGATCTATGCCACGGTGTTTTTCCTGGAGTCCATCTCTTCAGCACTCCTGAGCCCCGTCACAGTCCACTCTGGACCTGCTGAATGTTTTAGGGACAGACCTGTCCCGTTGTGCACCTACCTGCCACTGCTGTCAGAAGAAAGAGCTAGTGCCTGCACCACCCTCTGAAAGAGTGCAGGTATCCCTTTGAGGATGTCCGGATTCCCTCCTGCTTCCAGGAGACTACAGTTTGTGTCATCATTTCACCCCTTCCCTCCTCAAGTGAAGTTGGCAATAGCAAAATAACACCATCGTACCACAAATCCATCCCTGTAGGGAACTGAGTTGTTTCTTAATTCCTTGGTGAAAACACCACGGGATGAAGCCCAAGGTATTTATTGTCAGGGAGGATGGAAAAGGAGCAGCCCGTACCTCTATTTGGTTCTGCTGTGGTGTGTTTATATCCCATAGTGTTGGCACATGGTTCAGACCATCGGCAGGCAAGAAGTCCTTAGGATCCGCAATGTCAGAGAGGGAATCCGCAGGGGATGAGAAGAGGGAGTTGTTGGAGAGCTCATCGAGGTATGAAGAATCCTGAAATGGAGAAACAACTACAATTAGAGGAGGCAAGATGAGAAGACCAGAGACCTCCTTTCTCACACCTACTCATCCAGGAATTTTTAATTTCTTGCTATTAAATGAGCCGCTCCTTTACTTCATGCTCCAGAAATCTTAGAAATTAACTTTTAAATGAGGACATGCTCTAAGCAGCTGATTTAAAATCTCAGTTTCTTGAAAAAAGTAAGAAAAACACGGACTGGACAGAAGTGCTGGTACATGTTCAAGACTGACTCAGGCTGCGCTCAACTCTACATACAGAGGAGTGGAAGAAAGAGGAGCATTCAACAAGCTCTGTCACCTCAGCTTTGTATTTGACTATGAAGAAGTCTGAGGGGCGAAAAGTCCTCAGCCTAACACTCAAAGGACTCAAGTATTTCATTCATGTGCAGAAACCCACAGAGTACTAGCTACACCTAGTAATGACACAGCTGTTTAACTGCAATTTATAACACAGCAATACCTGGAGGCTTCGGGAAAAATTAGTCTCCTCCTGCCAGGTTGTGCACAAAGGCGGCTGCCAGGAGCAGATGAAAGGAGCGCTAGTGTCATCTGGATTTGCATCTAGATGAATCTTGACAAATCTACTAATCCTTTTCTCAAGGGCATGCCTCAGTCCGGACAAGAAGAGAACGTGCTTCAGTGATGAGGATCAATCTCTGCCCCCACTCTTTCTCTGCTGCCTGTCCTGAGATGCCTTACAACCGTTTTATTTTGCGCAAACCCGGTGACAATGATGGTTTGAGTCACATGGACTCTAGCTCAGAAAGAGCCTTCAATCCCCATCCTACGATCAAGTCCTTGTCTGTTTTTTCAAATTTCAGGTGGCAAGAACCAACAGCCAAAAAAGCACTTCTTACTCTGCATCCTGCAGCACCTTCCCTGACTCCATCACATCATCTCAGTTCTCCTTCCACATCAAATACCACTTTTAAACTTTTTCAAAGCAGAAAAACCTTGTCTGCTGTTTCTTGAAGAGCAACGTACTGCCAAACGCCGAGGTCCTGCTGGAGGCAAGCCTCTGTCCCAGGGGGACAGGCAGACAGACCAGCAGGTCTTTCTTGGTGCCCCACAGGACCCTGCCAACACAAACGAGTTTTGTGGTTCCTCACAAGGGTCAGGTCTGTCAGCAGATGGCCAGCTCAAGCTCTCCGCTAGCCCAGATAACCTCATGAGTGCGGTATTACCGCAGCGTGGCTGCCAGGAGAGCCACCGTGTCTGATACAAGGAGAAATCACTGTTCATTTCCAGTTAAGGGCCAATTTCCTACTACAAGGCAGAAAGGCAGCCAAAGAGTTTTAAAAGTCACTTAGCCCTGCCTGACATAAAATCATGAACAGCTGAGCCTGCTTGCACTATTCCTAAGGGCTTCAGGCCAAGAGCTGGGTCAGACTCCCTCCCACGACTGCTATCAAAAGTTACAGGTTTGCAGTATTTAAAACCATCAGGACATATTCCCTTCACCTTCTTCCCAAATATGCCTCGTCTGGCACCTGAGGAGACAGCCTGTCTGCTCCGAAGACATAGGTGCAGGTGCTGCAGCTACGCAAGCGCATGGATGCGCTGAAGCAAAGGCAAGCGGTGACAGAGATCACAGGGCCACGTGTGACGTTTGCATCCTTCAGTTACCAACTGGGGGACCTGAAGGCCTAAGGAGAAAGAGCTGGTTTGGTTGTGCCACCAGGGTGGTGCTGTGCTGGACACCCTCCCGTGCCACACGTGCCACCGCAGCGGTGTGCCCAGCCGCAGGCCCTGGCAGCCCTCGCTCTCCATGCTTCTATGGCTAGTTTAGGATCACCCAGAAACCAAGGATTTTCCAAGAGTGAAGCAGGCACCTAGCTTCACCCTCTCAAAATTACGTGACCCCTGGAAATGGGACTCCATTTCACACCCGACCAAATAGGAAGGCAGGTGGGTAATTATGGCCTTTCTCAGCCAGAGCAAGCGCCTTCTCCATCCTGCAGCAACGTGCCCACCCCCCACAGCCTCAGGCTCCTGATCTGGAGTACCATACGGGCAGTACACGTAGGATTCAAGCAAACATCGCTCAAGCCACTGAGATATTTATTTTCCCCCATTAACTCCCCCCTCCCCAGGTCTGTAGCCTCTCTCAACCTTCCAGTCCCCTGCAGAGACACTCGCTGATTACCTTGAACTGCTGTGCTGCTGAAACAGGCCACCATCTCCCCTCGCTGTCCTCCCCACCCTTCTGCTTCTTCCTCTGGGCTCACCATCCTAAAAACAAGCACTGCAGGAGTTCAGCAGCCTCGGACTATCACCACGATCGACACTCCTGTGCTACCAACACCTCTTGAGATCCAACCGGGACATGGGTAAAGCAGAGAGCGTTGACATCTGGGCTTACTGTGGAGTTTAGGAAGAGATTTTATCACCTGATGCTACTCTTCCATATTATGCCTGTTATAAAACAGTTTAGATCCATTTTGTAGCAACTTTTCTGGCCATTCCCAGAAAGGAGAAAGAGAGAGATGGACAGGCAGATGGACTGCCCCTTCACCCATCTGCTCCAGTTCCTGATACACCAGGCTTAGGCACAGCCAGAGGAGCCAAAGCAGCTGGGAACTCCACTTGGGGTGTCTGACAGTCTAGATGCTACACAGAGGATAAATACAGACTGATATCAAGAGGCTCATAATAATTGCTTTGAAGACATTACTTTCAAAGCCCAGCACTAGAAACAACAACAGTTATCTTCTATGAGCACCCACCGCAACAGTGGTGGCACTAACAACTCCTGGAACTACAACTCTCCCACTTGAAAACCATGATGGTCCAAGCAGCATGTCCACACGCAGTGAACAGCAGCTGGCTACCAAGACACAGGCATGCTGCTTTTCACAGGTGCCTGGGGAGAATCTAAATGCAAACCTAAAAAGCAAAAAAAGCAGCACACCTCATCTCAGGCCTGGCCACCTCGCAGGGGTCACACAGAGTCTGGCAAGTGGGAGGAAGGGAAGAGCCCTCAGAGCTCAGCTCACGCAGCGAGCTGCAAGAGCTAGTTCCTATTCATAACTATCAAAAGGAGGCATCATCATCCTTGATTTTAAATCTACAAGATTACAGGCATTCTTTACAATCTGCACGCTGAGAGGAGAAGCTTGTTCTTCCTCTCTCAAGGACACCCAGGCCTGGCAGATACTGCGCTATGCACAAGGAAGAGCTAAACCAAAAGGCTGGAGTTACAAGGCAAATCCAGCTTTGTTTAGCCAGGGATTTTCTTTTCATTACGAAAAACTTTTGTTGCATGGATCCATTTCAGCATTTCACTGACAGCGTCCCAGTTGAGGGCTCCAGCACCCAGGGACGGCGGCACCACCGTCTCAGGGAGCTGGGTGCTCTGAGATCCCCACCTGGTCTCATTGCTGAGCTATGGGGAGACACCTCTGTGTTGGTTTTATTCATTTGCAAATACCCCTGACAGAAGCCAGTTCAGTAGGAAATGTCTGCAAACACACAAGCACAGCAGTGCGGGGCTGGAACAGCCACGGGACATGTGAAAGCACTGCACCACGACTCCACGTACCCCAGCGGGCATCCCCTGCCTTCCCGACCCCAGCACCTTCAATCCCCCAGCAAAGGCTCCAGCCCCACCACCGCTCCCTCCGCTCAGGGCACCAGACTGAAATGGGGAAGAGGAAATCAGCCTCCAAGTCAGAGGGAGGATAGCATTAGTCCTGGAAATTACTTCAGTGATCCCATCCTCTTGCAGTATTACTAGGCATTAGTCACAAGCTTCCAGTCTCCCATTTGTCTTAGCTAATTATACTATCCAAAGAGCACTAAAAGTAGTGATGTGCTAGATCCCCACCCTGAAGAACTTAAAAAGAGTGCAACCTCAGTAAATTAGCCTCGCTCATACACAAAACACAGTGTAATTGTTTAATACAAGGCCATACTGATAACTGCAACCTGTGTCATTATAAACCGTGCCTTGACTAATTACTCCACTGGTTTATATGGGGCAAACGGGAGCAGCTAGCTTAGTGTCCTCAAGGGAAAGGAAGGATCATCAGCTAAACCGTCAGCTCATGAAATAACACAGTGAGCACGAGGACTCCTTTCTTCAGTGGGATAAAGCCACTGTCAGACCCATCGATTCCAGTTACAGCTGCTCCCTGCCAGGAGAGATCCTCAGCCAAAAGGGTGCTGAGCGCTGCCACGCAGACAGAAGCGGCTGAAAACGAGATGCCGGTGTTAGGGGTGGAAGAGATGGCCCAAGAAATCACGAGAAGCGAGGAGGTTACAGGTGCAGCAAGCGCTGAAAAGGGGCGATGAGCTGAGCAGGGGGAGCGCCAAGCCAGCTCCCAGAGCTGGAATGTGCTAATTCTACTTCTGGAAGAGTCTGACGTGCGTGAGAAGCTGCTCAGTGACACCACTCCAGAGAGACCACCCATCTCATTCATCAGGATTGGAAGCAAGTTATTTTGTCCCTGTTTAAGACTGATTAATAAGAACTTTTTTTAATTTTCTCACTGGAAGCGAGTTTTTTTTACAGTAACAGCACTTATTTTATGTTTCAGTGGAAGCTGAATTTCTGCAACAGACAGACAGATGTTGCCCCACAAGGCAGGATCTTTATCTCAAATGCTATTCTGCAACTATTCTCCACATAAATTTTATTTCTGGAATTAGGCTACTTTGGTTTAGGGGGGTTGGAGGGTTTTTTCCCTGAGTTTTTTGGAGTTCCCCCCACCCCCAATTTAGCATAGCAGCTAAATCCAGGCAGCACATTGCAGATCATCACGGGTAGGAGAGTTTTCCTGCAGGGGGGCTGGCAGACCTGCTTTGCCTCCATCTCCTCAGCCTGCTCCGTTAAACACTCCTCTGCAATGAGACAGCAAACACCTGGGAGAAGCACCAGCCGAAGATCTCAACCCTGAGCCCTGCATCTCCCAGCCTTTTCCCAGATTCTCCCGTTAAAAAGACAGACGAAGAGACCTTGAAGTCTGCTGTGAAAACACAGTTCAGAATTAACTGCTCAAGTCAAAGATTAAGTTTAGAGAGGCCCACTAAAAAATGGTGAAAGGGCAATTCCCTCACAACGGAGTGACCACTTAACGGAGACTTTTATAAAGGGTCAACAGCCAGCTGATGCAGAGGCTACACACAGCTCCCGGCTGTTGGTCTTGCTAGAGTGTTCTTTTTTCACACTGAGGTTGGAATAACATCAACGTACTAGAATATGAGATGGAGGATTACAAATCCTTGTCTGGTCTTCATATCAGAAGATGCTCTGGTGTGTAACTTGGTAAATCAATGCCGATCATTTGATGGAGATCTAAACTGTGAGTGCAAATCATAGAATAGTTTGGGCTGGAAGGGACCCTTAAAACTCCTCTAGTCCACCCCCCCTGCCATGAGCAGGGACATCTTCAGCCAGAGCAGGTTGCTCAGAGCCCCGTTCCACCTGACCTTGAATGTTTCCAGGGATGGCGCCTCGACCACCTCTCTGGGCAACCTGTGCCAGCATCTCATCACCCTCATCGTAAAAGATTTCTTCCTTTTACCTAGTCTGAATCTACCCTATTTTAGTTTAAAACCATCATCCCTTGTCCTGTGACAACAGGACCTGCTAAGAAGTCTGTCCCCATCTTTCTTACAAGCCCCCTCTAAGTACTGGGCGGCTGCTGTAAGCTCTCCCCGCAGCCTTCTCTTCTCCAGGCTGCACAACTCCAAGTCTCTCAGCCTTTTCTCCTAGCAGAGGTGTTCCAGCCCTCTGACAATTTTTGTCGCCTCCTCTGAACCCTCTCCAACAGGTCCATGTCTCTTTGAGCAGAGGGCTCCAGTGCAGGATGCAGCGCTGCAGCGGGGTCTCACCAGTACGAATTGCCAGTCAGTGCCACTGGGGCACACCAGATTCCTATCGTTATCCCACAACAGTTAGCAAACCCAAGAATTTTTACTTGCTAGAAAAGACCAGAAAAAAATCAGAGCAAAACAACCCAAACACTTAACCTCTTCCTCCCAACCACTGGAAACACCTCAGTTCCTTTAGTCAAAACAAAGTCTTTGTTAAAAATAATGAAAGAACAAGTGAAGTCTAAATACCGAAGGAGTATGCATCCTAAAAATATTTTTGGCCGCCAAGCTATCAATATAAACGGTTTATTTGCTCACAGTCCAGACACAGAGGAAACAAATACTTCTACACAGCCACTATGGATTACTCAGCTACATACCACACAGTTGATAGAGGTTTATTTTAAAAAGAACCAAAAAAAAACCCAAAAAAACCCACCACATAGATAATATACAGAGACAGGCAAACAAACATACCCAAACAAAGCTACGCTGCCAAACAAGAAAAATTTGGAGTCTCAAAAATCACAGATTAAGCAAATTAAGTTTCAGAAAAGATGAAATCAAGAATTAACAGCTGCAATGTAAGCAGCCGATGACTAAAACAAAATCTTCTAGCTGCCAAAACTCAAAGTCTTTCTAAATTTGGGACAATAAACTCGCAGTCTTAAAGAGTTCAGTTCTCTGGCTGGATGGCGTTTCCCTTGCTTTTCTGTACCCGGCATCTGGTTTAAAAATAAAATGCCTGAAAGCCATTACAACTACATAAACACACCAATCAATTCTCCACACAGCTCCTTTTCCTCTGAGCTTCACAGCTAGCGACCACGTTCTGACAGGAACAGTCTCCAAGTAATGCACATTTCAGCAAAATACAAATCGCATCTTCAGCACAGTAAATCCGCTCCCACTGCCTCGCATCAAGAGTCATCGCCCCTAAACCTCTGCTTGCATTGCAAAAAGTACGGGGGGGGGACACAAGCCTGGGGGAGCAGCTGGAGCTGGCTACCCTCGCAAACAAAACACACAAGCAATTCCAAGGAGGAAGGGGGGGGGGGGAAAGGAGACAGAAAAAAAACCAAAAAAGAAAAGAAAAATCAGGCATTACCTTGTAGCGAAATGGGAACTTTAGCCAGAACTGCATTTGGGACATTTTAAAACAGCATTCAGTTTGCTGTCGGCAGAGCAGGACGTGGATGAAGCAGTAAAATGAGATTTTTCGGTATATAATGGAGAAAGGTCTTCATTCATGACCGCAACAGCATCAACAGCCAAGAAGAGAGCTCATCAAGGGTTTTTAAAAATTAACATGCAGAAGAACGGAGGGAAAATGGAGGAAAAAAAGACAGCCATCCAGCGCGTCTGTCCTAAGCCTGTGGAAATTTGCATATAGTGTTTAGTCACGAAGGAGAGTGCTCTTACTTCCTCTAAGTACGAGGGCTGACTTTCAGGAAATGATGCCTGCTTGGTAAGTCAGTGAAATTACTGGCAATGTGATGAGAATTACTGTATGTGGTGTAATTCAACCACAGATACACTGTAAACAAAGCTGTGCTGTGCGGCCAGCCGCCGAGCAGGAGCTCGGGCAGGAGCTCCTCGGCCGTCCTTGGAAAAACCAGCGGTTCCCCCCCCCCCCTCCCCGGGCTTTGGGGCTGGGGGCTTCTGCCCCCCTGATTCCAGGGGCTCAGATGAAGTATATATATCACATATATATAAACTGAAAAAGATTATGAGAAGGATTCACAGCTCGGGGTCCCCAACCCCATGCCAGGTCCATGGGCTTCCTTCTGTCTTCAGTATCTGCCCCACCCTAAATAGTACTATTAAAAATATTTTTTTTGGGGAAAAAAAAAAAAAGTACAGCCAGTTTCTTAACTTTCTTTTCTAGATCATTATTTCTCAGTGTCCAGGAACATTGCATCTTCTTCCCAAGGCCTTCCCTTTTAACTTTAACTTGGTAACAGAAATACACAGAATTTCTAGCAGGGAAGAGAAAAAGGCACAAAACCCGGGACATCTGAAAGGGAAGAGAAAAAAGCACAAAAAACGGGACATCTGAAAGGGAAGAGAAAAGGGCACAAAAACAGGGACATCTGAAAGGGATTTGCTCAGTGTGAACTTAAGGAACATCTGCACCAGCACGGCGGCTGAAGGAGAAGTGAGTTTGCCAGAGCACTCACACTCACCGCCCAGCAATAAACCCATGAAAACGTCTGTTTGCTCCCAGTGCAGGAGGTTCCCGTTTGTTTCTCCCTCACCCAGCCGGCAGCACCGGTGCCAGGCTCAGGCCATGGCATTAGCCCCCACCAGCTCCCACGGGCTCGGCTACCCCAGCCTGGACCCTGGTCGGAGGTGGCACCGCCGTGCCCAGGAGCACAGCTCCAGCCAGGCTCGTTGCAGGACACTGGGGCAGCTGTGCCAGCCGGCTGGGCAGGGAGAGGGGCTCAGCCTGGCCACCAAACCCGGCAGCCAACTAGCCCAGCAGCGTGGGTACACGTGCTGAGGATGGCGAGAGGAGTACTGGCTGCAGGTCGTAGCTTTGTCCCTGCTCCGACGTCTTCCAACAACCACGGCAGGGCTTCACGTGAAACGCAGCTCATCGCTGCTCTGCGCTCGCTGCCTGCCGTCATTGCCGATGCCAGTGCTCCTGGGGCCTCGTGCCGAGAACTGCTGGAAAAATCCCACCTTGCGAGGCACTTCTCAAAAAAAAACCAAAACTTTGGAGCAACAGAGGACAGCAAAGCCCCTACCAGACCTGCAAGAGGTGAGAGCAAAAGAACGAGGTGCTCTCCCAACCCTTCAACAGTCAGGGGAGACAAACCGGAGGGGAGTAGTTTTACTTTAGGACACTGGATGAGGAGGGAGGACCAGCCCCTGCCAGGAAGATGTGCTGGGTCCCAGGGCTGGAAAAATCACTCGCAGGACATAAACGTGCGAACAGGGCTCCTTTCCAAGGGCAGCTGGGTGCACAGCACAGCCCACCGCAGCACAGCAGTCCCACAGGGATTAATAACGTTAATCACCCTTAATAACCAGGATCCACGTTCCATCAAGGAGAACACTTCGTCCAGAAAAGTGGGTTTTTTTTCAATAAGCAAATGGGAATGTCAAATGCCTTTCCCCAGGCACTCAGCCTGCAGCCAGGGATGCTGGTGCTGCGCTCACAGCAAGCGAGGAAAAGGCAGCCCTGGCCCCGGGAGGAGCTGGAGCATCGCTGCCGCGTTCCTCCCATTAGTAGAGCACATTTCACCTCCGGTGAAGGCTGTGAGCAGCGGTTACGCAGGCGCTGCGACGGTAGAGGCATTCTGCAGGAACTGTGGTAAAAATGAAGCGTTTGGTTTCTGTGGGCAGCTGGTTTGGGGTGGAGAATGGCAATGGGTTTTCACTGCTGCTTTTATTTCAATTTGATTGTTTTAATTAGCTGGTAGGGCCCTGGAGCTTGGGATAGGTGTTTTAATGATGTGTTTGAAGAGACCAAATACATTTTTGAAATGTCTTAATTAGTGACTTGCTGGTGACTGCCTTGCTGTGTGACCTTGATTAAACCACCGACCCTTGCCTGACACTACTGACATCTTGCTGTTTATACAACCTTTTAATAAGCAGGTGGTTTATTTCCTCTTCCTTTTCTGTTAGTGGACAAATAGGGCAAAACGTAGGCAATGAAACTGGATCACCAAAAGGAAGCAAGATGAACGACATTGTTATAGACAACCAGGACTGCTAAACTGATTCTGCAAGACCACAGTAAAATAATCACAGAAGATAAGATAACCCACTGAGAAACCTTCACCCGGAATTTTAACAACCTGTCCTAGGGAAGAAGGCATGCCACAGTATTTCTGCTCTCCACAATTAATTCATGAACACATGCTGACAGACAGAGACAGCAAAGCAGAATTATTCTGCCATCTTCCAGCAAAAACCGAAATGTCCAACCCAGTTAGTTACATTGCTGGGTAACCTTTACAGCATCCTCCATCACCTCCTAACCACTGCCCTGCAGGACAGCTTCCTGAACACGCTGATGGTTTCTTGAAAGCACGTGCTGAGCTTCTAGGAAAGCACAGATACAAATCAATCTAGAATAACACACACAAGACCTGGCAGCTCATCACCCTCGCGCAACTGAAGAGCTCAGGTTTAAATTTCCCAAAACACAGGGTTTTCAGACATGTCGAAGGACACTCCAGGCTCTGCTTCCTGACCTGGTGAGAGACTCATGGAAAAAGCCATCAGGCCCCTGCAAGTCTCTGCAAGCCAAGCTGCTGGGCACCATCCCATGCAAACAGGCAGCTGCACAGGCGGGAGGGATACCTGAACAGTGAGTAGGCTATACTATCAGATCGCAGCAATATGCCTATAAAAAAAGAAGTCTAAAAAAAAAAAAGTCTAAGAGTAGTTAAAGGGTGGCAGAGGACTGAATAGCTGAACGCTGCAGTTTGTGTGAGCAGGGTTGGGGTGTTTTTTTCAGAGGGACGAAAGAAGGGAACGCATGTATTGTACAGACCATGCTTTGCTTCTCCTGTTCCCATGACACAACTGGTTTCACCCAGCTGGGTACAAGGCTTTGCTTTGCATTTTGGCTGTTTTAAGAACCAGGGGCCATTCCTGCCCCGCACAGGGCAGCCTCTGCTCTAGTTTCAAAAGCGAGCGAGATGCAGCAAGGTGCATGGAGAGCAACTGCACTGAGAGGCTTTGACAAGTTGAGACCACAAATGGTTTATTTTTAAAAGACACCAAGAACAAGGATAACAAAGCAGCTGGTAGATATTTTATAACCAGAGCTGAAATTCAGTGTATGTGAGGGGGGTGTTCAGATCACAGCAAGCCCTACCAGCACACTGCTCCCTTGAGGACTGGAAATTTGGAAGGTGATCACTGCTTCTTCGGGAACGGGGAGAGGAGCAGGGGACAGCCTGCCACCAAGCAAGCACAGAGGGGAACTCCCAGGCTGGTGTTCCTCCTTAAAATGAGGAGAAATCAGGAAAACTCATGAAGCACAAAGGAAAACCAGCGAGAGAGTAAACTCTTGCAGATGATCCCAAAAGGCGGAGGAAAGCAGTGCACAGCAGCAGGCAGCGAGATGGTGCGACTCGGGGAGTAACACACACATGAGGCCAGGAAAAGGAAAATGACTGAAGACAGTGTTCACGTTGCAGGCAGTATTTGTCATGGTGACTGCTGTGACAGGACCACCGGTGTTCTGAGCACATTATGGATCAGGACACACAGTGACAGCAAGCAGAACCGGAGATGGGGAAACTCACTTGATCACACTGACCCAGACCGATTCTGCTCTGAATTAACAGATCTGGTTTATAATGTCTCCCAGTGGTCAACTATTAAATTATACTACCAGCATTTTTTAAGAGCACTCTGTGTTTCAGACCCGTACTTTTCCCACTTTTGTTAGCTTTGTGAAGAGGAGAAGGCAGAGAATGGTGCTTGCCAAGAATTTCAGCAGGCAGTCCTCCATCACCTCCTGTGCCTTCTCTCCTGCCCAGAGGTGGACATCGCTCTCTGAATGTAGCAATACAGATGAAAACTAACAATGCTGAAACAGGGGAGATGTCTGAGCCTTCCAGCCCCTTGTGCCCCCTCCTAGGGCCACAGGCATCCTGGCCAGCTCCTGCAATCCACAGCCAAGCACAACTGACAACAAATTATGTCTCAAAAAGCAGAATTATTCTCACTTAACCACAGGTATCTCCACCTGAGATGGTCCCAAGAGCTCTTCTTACACATCGAAGGGAAAGACTTACTCCTAAAGCACAGTTTCTCCAAACAAAAGGAGACATTGTTTTAGAATAACATCAGCTGCATCCCAGATGTGTCCTCTCCTCCTTGGTCACCAGCTTAGGGTGGCTAAATCAGATGATCAGAGCAAAGAGAGCACTCACTAGGTGAATCCTGTGCTGATGCCTGTGCCTTGTAGTTCAGGAAAACGCTGCAGCATCTACACAGACCTGCCTGATCTGGCTCTTCACTGTGAACTGCACACACAGGCACTGACTAGCTACCGGTGTGCCTGGCTCCAGCACAGCTCACCATCAAAGCAGCCAAACCCTTCACACATGTCGATAGCCCAGGCTGATGTGCCACCCATGGCAATATTTGCCCAGCTCTAAGCTGGGAGCTCAGGAGGGTGCGTGGCCGTGCCATCTGGTGGATCATCTCCAAGTGCATTATCCAATGCATCCTTACCAAGGCACGCACACTACATGTGGTGGGTGACCCACAGTGAGAGCAGGGCCACAGCAGACACACAAACGCCGCAGTCACGGCCGTTCTGCTAGGAGTGCATGCCATCATCACCAACAGGATCTCACCTGTACTTACTGTAACAGGGTCAGGTGAGCCGCTATAAGCACAGCCTTTATTTTTCTAAACGACGGCCTGAAGTAAGTATTAGGCATCTCACCGAAAGTGTTCATAAAGTATAATTAAGTCAGCCAAAACTCCAACCCTGAAGTGTAAAAACAAAGACATGAGCATGTAAAGCAACTTGTTCATAAAGTGCTTCAAAGGCACCAGAGCCAGTTAACTGTCTTCAAATTGATTTTAATATCTCTGTTCCCTGTAGACATAAGTCCAGGACAGCAATAGGAAGTTCCAGGATGTTTCTTATTCCAGGAAACTCTTCATTTCAGTCAGAACCAAGTCTTTCATATAATTTAATAACTGTTACATTGATTTCTCTTAAATCACCACAGCTCCATGCACTGAAGCACTTTTAAAAATTAATACTTTTTTTAAGAGTAGGTTAATCTTTCCCCTTAATAACAGAGATTAATAGGAGATTGTAAGGGGCTGGTAGTGAAAAGAGAGCTGGTTTATGATTAACACTCATGGTCGAGAGCCCCCATACACCGCGAGCAGATCAAACAAAGCAGTAACGGCATCTTTACAGCATTACTGCAAATGACTCTACCCAAGAGCAGCCGATTCCTCCCTGCCCCCACAGGCTACATCGATCCAGACTGACCTCCTTCTTCCAATCCAAGCACAACTCCAATTTTACAAAGTGAACCAGAGTTTCCTGCCAAAGTGTTTCTGTGTAGAGCTGCTTCGCCGAGGAGAATAGGAAGGAGCTTGTGCAAAGCCCCCTTGCACACCCGCCGTGCCCACACCTTCCACACTGAACAGAAGCTGCTCACCCTTCGCTGCAAAAAGATCAGGTTTATTTTTCAGCATAACTTATGGCAAATGAGGTCGGAAGAAGAGGCTTCAGGGCATTCAGAAAGTCCTGATCCGGAGAGCCACAAGGAGCGAGTCAAATGAAGTTAAGCAAAGGGATATATAGCTTGATTACCAGAAAACAGGCAGGATCATTTTAAATTACAAAAGGCTCAGAGGAAATGGGCAAAGCCATGTGCTTTAAGTAATTCTAAACAGGACAGAACAGTGAAGTTTAAAGAAAAATCTGTGGTGGCTAAAAGCAGCAAGTATTTACATGATAGGTATGCTTTTCTAGAACAGGCTGCTCTGCTTTTATGATAAGGATCTGGGGACAGACTACAGCTCAACACACCTGCAAAGGGACAGCAGATGCCAAAGTAGAAGTTAAACCCTCCTGCACTGTGTGTTTTCTCGTGGCAATTAACAGCTTTTACCATCAAGATAGCACTGATACGATAAAAATGCCTTTGCAGCAGAATTACTGCACACAAGTACTGGATTCCAACTCACCAGCACCTGATACTGGAGGAATAAACCGCAGAAAGGGAAGGAAGCAATGGAAACCAAAAGCAGCTTCTCTTCAGGACTTGTGATTTCCACAGACGTGTGCAGTCAGTAGACCTTTTCCATAAGGAGATGACACCACAGGGTTGGGGCACGACTTTGGCTTAAGACAAGAGCTGCCCAGATGAAGAAGTGCCATCAGACCCCAATATGGCCTCATATAACTATTTTCTAAGCCTCAGTTTAAGCCACTTGTTTATATAAAGAATGCCAATAGACCAGCAAAGGCGCATCACCCAAACGCAACCCAAAACCCAAAAATATTGTGGAGGGAACAAGTTCAAGTTCACACTAGGCTGTTCTGACCATGCAAATGAAGCACCTTGTCCAGTATGCGTATTGCGTTGAGCAAGGCTGCTGTGATACACACAGAAATCACTCTTCACCAGACCTAATGGCAGCAGTGAACGATCCAATTACATAGCAATTCCCAAAGCAATTAAGAAATGTGGCAACTCCCACTCACCGTATCCTCAGGCCAGCAAAGGCTTTACACTCTGAAGGTCCAGCTGAGGACCTCCAAAACAAAACACGGAAAGACGACAGCGGGGAGCAAACGCCAACGTTGGAGGAAGATGCGTCAGCCTTCCCACTCTCCAAACCTCGAGTCCCCCAAACCCTAGGGCTCATGAACAATCCTCCAGCCATTGCCACCTTTACTACACAAATACCTCAAAATCATTAGCTGTTTGCTCTTTAGACCTTTTAAATCCTTCTTCCTTGAAAACTCTGTAAGAAGCCAAGCTGCCTACAGGCCACGCAATCCAACAGGAGGCTGGGGTCCTGCTGCAGCCCAGAATGGCTCCAGGTACTTTCTGGGGAGGTGGCGTCCACTGGCTCACTGTCAGGTTTGTACACAGGCATCACAAATGCCACTCCAGATCAGAGATGACAATTCCATCCCTTCCTCTGCCCCTCAGGACAGCATGCAGAAGTCAAGGACTGGCAGGCTGCTGAGATACACAGAGAGGGCTGTCACCCAAGGGGGTGGCAAGCTCTCCCGCACTGCTGAACTACCACAGGCTGGATTTTGGTATCTCAGCAAAAGAACAGTCTGTGTTCACATACAAAGGCAGCACAAGTTCTCACATAACCCAATCTACCTGCCTGCCCAGCAACCACAGATTTAATCAAGCATCTCTTACCAAAGCATGCAGCAAACTCCTCATGTTCTCTCTTTGGTTCCGCTCCTCTGTCTGGCATGGTCGTAATGGCACAAAGTTTAACGCGACTTGCCACTCCTACCACTGCACCAGGCAAGGATGGAAAAGATAGGTACTTTCCTATACAGTCACCTGGAAAAATGTAACCACCCAAGCTGCTCCCACACCTTCTGAACAGCATGTTTCAGCTTTCCAGGCAGACTGTTAATATTTAACAGTTTGGCATCTGGGACAGCAAAAAAGCAGTAAAGTGGAAGATATTGCTGAAGCAAGGGATGGAAAAGCTCCAGGACACTCCCAGATGACTCCAAACTGATGCCATTGCCTCCAGTTAAGTGCCTGCTGCTCTACCGGCTCCAGCTCTGGCTCCTATGAAAAAATCATCAGCTCTTCTTTGGATGAGCAATGATGAGCAGCTCAGAAAGCCCTAGCTTTTATCAATGGATTTCCACATTGGTGCTCATGGCATTCTAACATGTCAGAGCACTAGCAGCAAACAACATAGAAAGCTCTGAAGTCAAAAGACTAGTGTTGAGGAAGACCGATCAGGCTCCGTACCTCAGCAGAACATGCCATTTGAGCTGGAGGATGACTAAAGAGTGAAACACCACTTCAAGAGCAGTAGAGCACGCCACTACTATTATTTCAGATTAACGTGCACTGTCACACTAGACACCTGGCGAGTGCTGCCGAGCTGCCCTGCGGCAGCTTGAGACAGACACCATGCCCCTGAGGTA
The DNA here is from genome assembly GCA_035590215.1 of Microhierax caerulescens. Lineage (NCBI taxonomy): Eukaryota > Metazoa > Chordata > Aves > Falconiformes > Falconidae > Microhierax > Microhierax caerulescens. Next base: position 46,784,984 of record JAVJGJ010000047.1, on the reverse strand, counting down.
TGAACTCCATCAGATCACTTTCAGATTGGAAAACAAAGCTCCAACAAAGGTCCTGCTCAGTTTCAGAGCACACAGGGTGAAACATCACTGCCTTGGGTTATCTGTGGGAATCTCCAGAAAGCCCTAAGCAGTAATGTTCAGTGCACAGACTTACAGATAATCAGCAAACAGGACAGAAAAGCACCCATAAAAATGCTCTGTTCCTTGTGGGAATGTACATGGCACCTGCTATTACATGGCACAATACCCGAGTGAAAGAACCAGCTTGGCTGATTCAGAGAAGGATGCTTTATTGTTTCTATACTTAAAGCAGAATACTTCAAAGCACGTTGTAATAGGTGCAGTCTCGCAACAGGTGGCCTCAAAAGAAAGAGTCCAAGCAAAGTGTAACTGCCCACAATCACCTTGCTCCCATCTGTCACTTCCTCTCCACAAGGAAGAGAGTGGCACAAGAAGTATTCCTTGTTCTGGAAATCATTTCAGGTCATTTATGGCTGGTTTGTCTCAGAGCCCTCCGGCTCTTTTGTCACCTAGCCGACACAAAGCATCATCTCCTTTTCACAAAGGACCTCAAACAATCTGCTCTTCCAAGCCAGTCAAGATCAATTTCTGTGATGCAGCAGGGGAAGGAAGCTGATCGACCACTTGGGTACTAGAAAATACGTAAGTTAAAGAAATAATTAAGCCCTTTCCCATCAAACCCATCAGCCAAACTACACCAGACCTGTGAGCTGAGACCTCTGGAGAGGACCCCTCTCCCTCTTCCCATCGCAGCCTGTTAAATGGCTTCCACAAGTTCATGAGATCACATTTCTGTCTCATTTCTCCCGCAATTAATTCTGCAGAGGGCAAAGATCAATGCTATTACAATTAATTTACTTATCTGGTTTTATCCAGTCAGAAGATACTGGTCAACAGCTACTGGTAAATGACCAGACCCGCTGTGCCAGGCGACTCACTAATGTGAGGCTTTGCTCAGGGAGCTGGATTTGGACTACCGCACCAGTGGCCCACCTCACAAGGCACAAACCATTTCCTCCCACACTTCAGCTCTGCAAAAAATGAACTGGCTCCAATCTCACCTTGCTAGGCACTGAGCTGATGCAATCCCTAAATATTTACTATTCAGGAATCCACCACTTGTAATGGGTGAGAAGCATACGCAACGTACGCAAGTGAAGGGTGTTTCAGGATGCAAATGATTTAACTGTCTGAAGCACGTTCAAATTCACACTTACCTATACCCTCCTGCAAAGTGGGATTCTCCTGTGCACTTCCAGTGTTTATGTTAAACATCACTTTAAAAGACAGAAGCAATTTCACCACAGATAAGCTCCTACCAAACCAGCGGATAGCTTCTGAATTGCCGTTGTCAGAGAATCTATCCCAATTGCACGCAATTCCTGTCAGGCACTGGACAAATTTAAGAAATTGCCTGTCTCTTCCTTTCCCCTCAATAAGGCAATACTGAAAAATAAAACCCATCACCGCAAAGTACCATTCTCCCCCAAAGCCATCAGTAGCTATGTACTTACCTGAGGAAAATCACCATTTTTTGGTAAGAAGTCAGTGGGGTCCACAGATGCATAGTTTGTATCCAAGAAATGTGGTCTGCTGATGGAATTCATATAAAAATCGCGAGGGGAATTAAAATATTGCCTGTAAGGAAATGGGAAAAGCAGTTATTTCCTGTCAGTCCTGAGTATTTCTCAGGTTGCTTCAGACTCCATCATCAGCGGTGAAGCTGCAACTATGGGATGACACGTGAAGGAGACTGGTATTAAAGAAAAGCTGTGTTTATCCAGAAGAGATATCTAGGTAACATAATACATCTATACCAGTTATATCCTACTTCCCATACGCCGTAGCATAGGAGGCTGGAGAGCTGATTAAGAATTCAATTCTCAGCAATTTGTGTAAACTCTGGGAAGCATTTAATAGATAAAAATGGTCTGAAGGGCTAAATAATATTGCAGTCCTGACAACAAAGCAAAATTAAGCCTCAGCGATGTGCCAATGCCAAGCGTTTGTGGGCTGCGATGGAACCTGACAATCACGCTCCATAAGGACAAGCATCGAGTTTCACAGGAGTGTCACACCCCAGCTAGTTTGGGCCATAAAACTGAGACAGCCCCGCAAACCAGCACAGGCAGGGAAAGAGAGCACCCCCTTCGCACCCCCTTGACAGCGAGGTTTATCGCTCCCAGGTCTTAAAGGCAGATAAAAATGGCAGGGTGAGGGACAGGCAGCCCTAGGCAGAACTATGCGCCCAGAGACGAATGATGGACGTCACCAAACCCACCTAGTGACAACAAAGCACGATCCCTGCCGAAGTAACCAGTGAATAAAAGCAAAGGTCTTCCGATGTCTCCCCCCTGGCTCCCCCCTCCCCCCGGCAGGGCACATGCCAGCACTTCTCCTGCCTCCTTCCCCCAGCAGCCCCCCCACCCCCCAGCAGAGAGAAGGTAAATACTGCAACCGAGCAGACAACTCCCTTCCTCCCACCCAACCCAAGAGCAGCCTCTGGCCCGAGTCAAAGCACCGTCTTCTGGTTTTACTATCACACACGCAAAGCCCTTTCCCTCTCCTGCAGGAGCAAGGAATGTGCTTCGTAATGTTTCCCGTAAGGGCTGCGCACTCGCCGCTTGGGCAATCGCCACCCAACACGCTCGCAGGCTGGAACCGCTGGAACGTTTCACCCCATCTGACTGGTTTCCTCTTGTGGCAAAGTTGTACGCTCCTCACAACGCCAGAGTTACAGAACCCACAAGCAATAAACTTTAACAAGGCACTGGGGGGGGGAAGGGAGAAACAAAATTTAAAAAGAAATCCTACCCAGGAGCAGAGCAGGGAATGACTGCACTGCCAAAGTACTATTAAGCAATTAAAATGCCATGTGCAGCTAGCAGCTCATTAATACACCGTGCTAAACATTTGCATATGTATTTATATGCAAACACAGTTACCTCACTCCGTTAAATACATTTTTTCCTGCTCTTTTTTCATCATTAAAAAGAATTCCCTCCCAAAGGAACAGCTCCCTCCCGCTCTGTTCCTTGTTCTCCCCTTATTTTCAGCACTGCCGGTTTCACCCTGTGGGAGCACAGAGGTGTGAATTTAGCATACCTGCACAGATCCTCTGACAATCCAGCACTGACTCATGGCTCCTCCTGATCTATTCAGGCAAATTAAAAGTCTGGGAATTACTGTATTTACACACAGGGAAAGGCTTGTTTAAATTGCTTTCAAGCTGTGGTCTCACTGTCTCTCTTGCACGAGGACAGAGCTTGGCCAGCGCTAACGAACTAACCAGGGAAGGGGAAAACTATTTTTACCGGAAAAGTGAATGCAGCCTCCTATTTCACCAGCACCTCGTGGTCTGGACAAGAGTCAGTTAAGGTAACGGGAAGGAGACCAAGACAGCCACAGTGTCCCTGGCCTGAACTGCTGCGGAATGACCAGTTCTGGTATGTTATTTTGCTTCCCTCCTTAACCTTGCTTTTCAAATCTGTGAATGCAAGATGCACTTTCTTCTTGCAATCTGAAATAAGAGCCAATAGCAAAACTCAGTGCACTGCTTTGAGATCCTCTTAGGAAAGCCAATGAGTATGCAGCGCTCACCAAAGTCCAGATTTCAGCACCTTTGGTGTTCTGCTTTGCCCTTCTTTGAATGGGACCTTAAAGATCTTCCCTCTCATTTGAAGAGTCGGTGTAAAGACACTGACAAGTTACCTTGAATTAAACTGAGGGGGGGGCAGAAATAGTAAGTGTCAACTGGAAGAATCAAGTACACGAACCTTGCCGTACCACCAAAGCAAAAATGTGAAAACAGCCTCATAGCAAGATGGCCCTGTATGTACCTGCTTACACCCTCCAGGATTTAGTTACTGATGAACTGCTCCATGGAAGCTACTCTGGGTCAACTGCTTCCCCTCAGAGGCAGAGGGTGTTCACTGGGTAAGTAATTATCGTTTTAGAAAAGAAATTGATACCGGGTTTAATCACACTGGATTTACTGCCCATTCACACTCATATCGTAAGATCTGACTTTGACCTGCAGCACTAAAGAAGGAAGCGGGTGTCCTGGGCAATAAAAAACACCACCTGCATTTGTCAGCTCCAACATTGTGAGCTGTGTCCTGCCATGGAGACACTCAGCTTGCCCACGAAGAGCCAGACTACAGCTAACCTGGCCCATCCCAGAGCCAAAATCTCTCTGATTAAACTTGGAGGACAGCCAGGGACATGCACAACCAAGGCCCATCCGATGACTGCAGGCAAGCTACACCAGCTCCTTTCAGGACAGGATCACTCTCCCCATTGAGGTTGGCTCCTGAAGCAATTGAGGCCCTACATCAATTACTAACCTCTAATAATACATACGCTTATTATTTAGTGAGTGAAACCCATCTCTTCAGTGCCAAGACCAGCGTCTATGCTAGGGAACAAACGCTAGGGAGTTTGGAGTCATCTCATTTTACTTTTCGGCTGCAGAAAAGCCAGTGCTGATCTTGCTGAATAAAAGCAGACTACTTTTTAACCCAAACAACTAAATGCATTTAGTTGTAAGTTCTTAAAGACACTGTTCTGCACAAGCTGAGTCCAGAGAAGCACTGTGCTCTTCAGGCAGAAGAGGATGGACCGGCGCCAGCCAGCCCCCCCCGAAGAGGAATGGTCCCCAAATCCTGCCGCCACCACCTTGCCTCGCGGAAAGGTAGTCACCCCCAGTGAAACCACACAGACAAAAGGGAAGGAACACTGGTCTCCCACTTGTGTTTGAACTCTTGTCTCGAAAAAGGGAAGGAAGGGATCTGGCTAAAGAGCGCAGTCTGAAGAAAACAGCCTTTTGATGCGTGAAGAGGAGGTTGCGTGTGCTGACCCAGTACACGTCCTTCAACAGGTACCAGCGAAGAAAAATAAGCATCTGCTCCCTGCCCCACAAGCAAAACAAGGCAATAAAGCCCAGCCCAAAAATTCAGCTATAAGAAAAAAAAGAACATTTAGAAATCTAACTAGGGGGACGCTTCCCTGATGAAGGAAAGCCTGCAAAGGTGTGCAACGTTCAGAACCCAACAAGCACCAACAGTTTTACTGCAGAGAGGTTTTCTACCCTTCTTTACGGAATAAAGCAGCTGGCCCACAGATACTCTTTCACCCCCAACTCCTCAGGGTGGGGGCACACAGGATATGAGCTGGGTGGGGAACAACTTTGGGTTACATCAAGCTCAGAATCCAATTCCTCTGAGGAGCAAGACTGCATCTCTTGCTGCCACCCACTCCAAAGGGCAGCAGTGGAACAGTTTGGCACAAGGCAAACCTGAGCAGACAGCTGACTGCCCCAAATCATTTGATGTCAATCCAGCTGGTGGGTCCCAGGGTAGGATATTTCACAAATTCCCAAAGAAACTTGGCAAACTCCCAAAGAATCGGGGCTGGGGGGGGCGCAGGGAGGGAGATTTTTTGGTTAGTTTGTTTTCATTTGGGTTTTTTCTTCTGTCAAGAAATTATCATTTCCTTCAGTTTTTCCTGAAGCTCAAGACTTTCAACAGCAGGACCTAGAGGAACACACTGTGGCTGGGCTTTTCCAGGAATCTACACCTCAGAGGTGAGCACCTCCCAGGAGAAGGGTTGGCATCCTTTGTCAGTTCAAGCTTGCTAGGCTACTGTGATACTGTGCCTGCCTTGCACACTTCATACCAGCTGCCTCATCCATGCACCTGAAGCCCTTCTGGGGCCACACTGCAACTTCACTGGGGTCCTCCCGTGTGTATTTCGGCCAAGCTTTACGCTCTGTTAATTACAGCCCTCCATTCTGTACATACAGAGATGCAAACTCCACATCTCAGGCTGGCAGATGAGCAGAGATGAGCTGGCAAGGTCACAGGCTGCCTCAGGATCAGCTGCATACTCTTCTTCCCAATCACTAGACCAATTCATGTTTTTCAAATCTTGTTTTACTGTTCTAGCAAGCAATACTCCATACATAGGTGACAAAGTGGGAAAGAGCCTAAAAACAGCAAGAAAAGCAGGTTGTGTGTTTTGGAAACTGGGGAAAAAAGTTTTGCTCCAGGTTTTGAGAAGTACTTTTTTTTTGCAGATATGTGACATCACTTCCAACAACACAATTGGACTGACCCAGATTTCCCCAGAGCAAGGAACATGTTGAGCCTAAAGCTGCAAAGGAAGCCCAGCTCCTCAGGGATAATCACTTTAGAAATGAACTGAACTGCAGCTCTTCCCTACAGGGGACCTGAACCTTATTTGTTCTTTCAGCAAGGTTTAATACACTGTTTACATTTTTCAGGTTAAGAGAATCTGAAACAAAGAGGCAAGCTTGGGTATCTTTTAAAGAAATTCTCTGGCATGAAAGTTAACTACTGAAAAGAAAAGAAACGGGAAAAACCTGCTTCAGGACAATGCTGTTGCTATGAGAATAAGCCACAGACACTTGCAAATGAGATTTCTTCTGCAATGGTTTTGAAGAGGAACTTGTCCTAACTCTAATGCCATCTGCATTTTTCTATTCTACAACATGGGCTATAATTACAAATCCCATTTTTTCAAGGTTTCCAGCCTTTCCAGGATTCCGATCTAGAACACCCTAAATCCACCTAAAAAAGATTCAGCTGCAGTTTTCAAATAAAAAGGGACAGATTTATTTTTTTTTGTGAAATAAGTTTCACCTGAAAGGTAATTTTTACACTTATCAGGATATGAAAAACAGGATGCTAAAGGTGCAGCCTTGGCTACATCATTCTCTAGCAAATAATCACAACAATGAGCCTGATTTCCAAAAGTAACTCTAGCAAAGTCAACAAGTTTACATTTGTGTTAAATGCAGGCATGTCTTTGCAGGATCAAGGCTGTAACATTTCCAGCAGAGTTGACATGAGCAGCATTAAGCAGGAAGAAAGTGAGGGGCAAAACCAGAACAAATGGTCAAAGAAAAAAACACCCAACACAACAGATAAACACAATCTAATCTTGTGGTTCAATACAGCAAAACAGAAATTCTGTTATAGCTCTCTTGAGGATTCACGAAGAGTAATTTACAGGAATCATGTTCAAAAAGTACACCCTCTTCCAATCAGAGACAGGCTAGCTAAGAGCAAAGATACTAAACTTATCTGATAACTCCTCTCAAATTCTCACTTTGGGGAGTAACTAGCAAGGCAGAGCTCCATTCAGCACCTGTGGGACAGTTTCTTGGTAATCTTACGTCAAGAACTGCCCGATTCCACGCACCCCATCATTGCCAGCCGGCGAGGTGGACCAGGCTCACCAGAAGCAAGCAGAACTAATACAGGGACAACATGCGCCTCGCCCCTCCGAAGAGAGGAGCCGATTCTCAGGCTGGAACTTAAAGACACTCATGAGGATGGATGTCTGCTTTTCCACGAAGGTGCAAAAATCCCTTTAGGAAGGAGGTTAAACTAAATCCTCAAGCACCTGGAACACAGTTATTAGTTTATGCTATCGAGTTCCGTTGCTTTTCTTTCTCTTTCCCCCCACCTCTGGCCTAAATAAAAACACATCCTGTATATCTGTGCCACTCCCTGTATTCACAAAGAGACCAAAGCAGCTGTCGAGCAGCCTTCACACCTTCTTCCCAACAATCAGCATCTCCCAGTCCCAACAGTACCAATCCAAGTCACTTAGTGGTGGCACAAGGCCACTTTATGTTGTCCCAAATATCTCCTGTCACATTCTACCTTCTGACCCAGGATAGAAGTTCATCATAAAGGAGGAGAAGGAAGAACAGTGTTTACTGTTATGCAAAGATCCCCCAAAAATGCTATTTTGGGCATGTAATCTAGGAAAGTTTTTGCACCGATTCTAGAAAGCACATGGCTAATGTCTTCCCCATCAGGTGGGGCCACTGCTGCTACATGAATGTTTCTGAAACCCATCACAATTCTGCTTCACAACACTAAACTGTTCTGTGCAAGGCAGCTTTAAATTTCTCACACAAGCCCATACTTATCACCTCACACTTTGCGGAACAAGGTTATCAGTGAAGAAATCAGCTATAACCAGAGGAAAAAATCATGGCTCTTGATGACCTCTGGGTTGCAGTCAGGGGCTGCGCACGTTTTTTCAATATAGACGTGAGATGGTAATATTTAGTCAGCTTCCAGTCCCTTACATGGCAAAAGATTTTAACCTCACCCTCTGCCACCTGGTACCGGTAATACCTTCTTCCTTGTCTGCACCGTCTGTATAAAGCTAGAGATGGCATGACCCATTCGCTCAGCTCGATTGTGCTAATGGGGTGTTTTTAAGAACTCCATTAGCGTAACAAACCCAGGCTAAAACAAGGCTGTTCCTCGTAGCAGCCTCCAGGTTTACCAGAAATCAAAGTTCTTCTCATATTTAAAAAAAAAAAAAAAAGCAAAAAAAAAAGCTGTTTGCCCCTTTTCCCAAGATGTAGCAGTTTATGAAATGCCACAAGATCAGTGCGTGATGCAATTATTTCCCCATCAGTTAGTGAAATAAAGTAAACAAGGAAAGCAGTAGAGAAAAATGGTTGAATCACAGGGTGTGCAAGAGCAGAGAGGAATTATACAAAGGAGAACAGCACTCACTGGTTTTCACTTGGGAAGGATGAGGTTGGGAAAGAGGCAGGGTAGCAGCTACTCCATGAGTCGGCAACCAGCATGGAATTCTGAAAGGAGAAACCAGCAGAGTTACAGCAGCCAAGGTCTGGCACAATTACCTGCAGCTGCAGATCTGAGGCCAGGCTCATGACTTCTCTCCCTCAGTGCTTTCCGTAAGCAGAGGTGGATCTTCATCTCTCACAGCAGGAAAAATTGAGTGCTACACTCCAGTTTCAGCTTTTGAACCTACTGTTACCATCCCCAGAAGGGCAATAGGGTCAGTTCCCTTTCTGAGCCCTTTAACCTCAGTCTCTGCAGAAAGCGAGTGCCAACCCATTAACTTGAAATTGGGTTGCGTAGTTAAACACCCCAAAACATCACTCTCTTCTTTTTGTCTTCCTACCTCCCTAAACAGTCCCCAACATTAATGGGAAGCTTTCAGCTCAGCATGTACCAGTACAATCATGGAAAGAATACAGTATCTAATTACTCAGCTACAGATCAGTCTTTCATCTGCCCTTTTTTTGTGTCCAGAGGAATGATAATTCATGCTTGAAGCAACATGCACCTGGGGGAAACAGGCCTCTCTTTTTAAACTCTACTTTCCTATATGTGACAAAACCCAAACGAGTTATAAACAGAAAACCGCAGGAACATGTAAGCTATGTTAGCATAGAGGTTTGCTTTTTGCCCTGTTGAGAACAATGCATTCAGTACTTGGTCTTGTTTTAGCAGCTCTATCAGGACAAATACAACCATATTCACCTCTGCCACTCTCAAAGAAGGCACAGCTGGACCCAGCAATAGATTTAGCTTGGCTCGGGGAGACAACCTGGGCTAGGAACAGAGTCTGCAGTTCTGCGTAAACTCTCTAGCCCTTTCCCAAGGAGCCTGGCACCTACCAGCTTTCAGAGAGGCATTGTTTTAATCACAGCCTTGTTTTTCTCCTCCCACTTCAAAGGCAGCAGACAGCTGGCACCTCAGCCCTCCAGCATTCCCAATCAATATTTCATGCCCCTGGACAGCTGCCTAGCAAGTCTGGTAAATAGCTCCCGTAAACATGCACAAGGGCTCCCAGGACCCAAAAGGCTGGACTGCTCTGCTCAGACCCCTTCTGGTCTCCAACCAGACCTTCAGACCCCTTCACCCTCCAAACAGCTTCTCCCTCCCCCTCACCAAGAAGCTGCCGAGGCCCCTCACCTCCACGGCCGGCAAGGTGAGCTGGGAGCGGAGGCCAGGGATGCTGTAGAGCATATTGCCCGACTGCTGGTGCTCGTGCTGTGGATAGTTCTGCCCCCCATCCATGGCAGGGTGTGCTGAGGGCATCAGCCTGCGTCCTGCCGCATGAAGTCCTCCGGGCAGGTGGAACAGGCTGCGGAGTGGTGGAAGGTTCTTTATCTGTGCTCTTCACCCTGCACCATGTCCTAGCATAGAAAAGAAACGCATATTTAAATTTTATGAAAGGAGAGGAAAAAAAAACCCCAAAAAACCCAAAAAACCCACATTTCTAAGACCAAACGTAGCTAAGAGATCAGCAAACAGATGTCAGCCTGTGAAATGTCTGCTGCCTCTTTATGAGAGGGAGGATTTTACTGGGGAACAGTTTTCAAATTCATCCAGACCTGCGAACTCCCAGCACACCTCTCCTGCCTCACTGCAAGCACACTGCGGAAGGCTGGCAGATCACACCATCGTCTGCGATTTCTGCAGTAGGCACGCACAGCTGCTTTTCAGCTTGAGGAATTTTCTTGCCTAATATACAAAAAGATTCTGCACTTCTGTGCAAACTCACGACAAGCAATTCCCCCCAAATAGCTTGTTTTCATGAAAATATGCTACGTAGGTGGAACATCATTCCACAGAGTACCAATGGCCGTGCTGAGCAACGAGTGAATCACTTCACAGGGTCAGTGCGCTGCATCTTCCACCTCACTGTACTTGGATATCGCCCTAACTTCACAGCAGATGTTCAGTGTGCCCTAATACTTTTCACCACTGCTATGCATAAAGGTCAAAACAGAAAGTAGACTTCTAGCATGAATGTTATTAATCTAACAAATATAAGAATTTATCAGCTATCTTGCATTTTCCCTGTTGCTAGCAAGATGAGATTTCAGAATCATGCTTGCTAAAGCAAGAGTATTGTTCCGGCAGGGATCAACCTCACGGTAAGACATTGCCTTCAGCATAACTTCTCAGTCAAAACCTCCAAAGTAAGTTCTGATCTCCCCCCATCCCCCAGATTCTCCATAATCCCAAAGGACACCAATTTCCAATTGGATTTAATGGATTTAAAAATTAAAAAAAAAGATAGCAAAAGCAACCTATACAACCAGAGGAACAAGAGAAAAGCATCTGTGACATCTTTACACCCATTGCATCTTTCTTTGCCCCTCTTCTGCCTCCCATGACCCTGTCTGCCACCAGAAGCCCGTAGCATGACAGCCAAGTAAACGAAACTGGCCAATATATTCTCATCAAGCAAGCCAGCCAAGCAGAAAAACTAAGTAGCAGAAACTGAAGTTGCAATTTAAAATATGCCAGCTTTGATCATTTGGAAAGATACTATTGGCTCCAAGTAGTATTTTTGAAAAGTTGTTTCTGAGTCAGAGTCCCTTTAAAAATAAGTGACGTTTCTGCGGACTAAATTATTTCTGCATTTGTAATGGAAAGTGAAATTAAAGTGGCTCTTTCTTTCTCTGGTGGCAGCAGCCATGCCAGGATCCCTCTCGTGTGTGCAGGCTGCAGAATCCACAGGGGACCGATGACATCCCCGCCAAACCTGGGGTGGAGGAGCTGACACTGATCCCTTGGTGAAAAACTACCAGGCAAAGCCCTGGTTCAGGGGAGTTTTTGGGCAAAGAGCAGGGACCGAGGACCCCGCTGCCTCTGCTCCTCTAACACACTGCGGGTGCACAAATGCCTTCACAAGACACAGGCTTCCAGAGTGAATCGGATCATTTGCCAGAGGCTAAGCACTCTGCGGTTTGAAAAAGTATTCCCCTTTTTATTTTAGCTGAAGAGGTAGTCACACTGGGATGCACACGCTTGACGTATGCTCACGAGCCTGCTGGATGAAAGCTGCTGCTTGGGAGGGCTGCGGAGCAGAAGGGAACTTTTGCAGGAGCAGGCTGGCCAGCAGTGGGTTTAAACAGACTGCAGTTCCTAGAACATTGCTAATCCAATCTTTGCCTCTTCCCACAGCCTGACAAATCGTAAAGAGGAGAAAAAAAAAAGAAAAAAAAAAAGAGAGAGAGAGACTAAGCGACCAAGACACTAAGGTGCAAACTTTTTCCCTAGGAACACACAATGAAACATCCCTGCCAGAAAACCAAGTTATAACACCAGGCTACCTGAAAAGATCATTAAGCTACAAAAATCTGCGATCATTTTAACTGATCACCAACAGAATAAATACTTTTTACAAAGGCCCGGAATCACCTAGATCCTTTTCACTGGCTTTATTTCACCAGAGATTTATTGCAGTCTCATTCTTTTACAAGCAGAAGTGTTTCTTTTTACTACACTATAAAATCCACACTCAGGCTTTACAGTCCATAAGCCCAGGAGCAAAAAATAGCTAAAACCATTTAGCTAGCACCCCAGCATCCTAATTAATATTGTTCTACTGGCCTCAAGCCTCTTGATTTATTAGCCAAATGTTAGCACCAGGGTTTCCAAAACACAGCCTGTCGAAAACTTGTAGTCTTGAAGCCTCATTAGAAGCTGCTTAATCACGGCCTTCCTTGACAAAAGTCAGCTCACCAGCCAGGCTGCAGAAGCAGCAGCATTAGTAGCGAGTGCTCTGGCCCCACTCACACACGACCTAAGATGTTGATGCTAAAGTTCTATCATTTAAGCAAAAACCTGCTTTATGTTACATGTTCTGCAAACAAAGCACTGCAGATTAATTTCCTCAGGCAGCCCAGCCTTGGCATCCCACCTCTCAAAGTAGCTCCACACACAAAAGACTGCAAAGACATTAAAATATTCAAGGACTTCTTCCTCCCAAGCCACATGATTCACTGCAGCAGAACTTGTGAACAGGGATGCATAAACGCAGACTTTGACCCCAAGCCCATTGTGAAGAAATGCAGTAAAAAGCTTCAGCAGCGAAAAATGAAACCACCTATGTTTCAAGCATGAAGGCTGCCCAGTCATCCCAGGGGATGCTTTCCTCTCTGCACTTTAGGGCTGCTTGCTTCTTTTCCTTCCAATTGTTCTCTGATGCCACTGGTGCTCCGCAAGAGATCCTATGAAATTTTAAGTTACATCTAAGGAAGAAAGTAGTAAGAGACGGTTATCACGATACCACTTATCTCCAGTGCACAAAACAGATTAAATTGAAGGGTTTTCTTCGAAAAAAAATAGCCCTGCCTCATGCCTTCTTCCTGTCATAAAATTCACAGCTTTTCTTCTTGTTTTAGTGGATTTGACAAGAGGACCTAGATTATAAATTAAGCCTGTGCTACAACATCCCAATCCCCCAGTGAAACAGTGGGGAGCAGAGACCTACAACAAGGTTTGTTTTCTACTTCCATCAAGCCTTCCAACTCAAGAGACATCAGTGGTACAAGGCTGTACGGAAAACAACAGGAAAAACTTTACAAGGCTCTCTTCAAATGCTTTATAGAGCTACAAATGGCATTGTTTTGGGGGTTTTTGAGTGGGGAAGTGTCCCTTTTTTAAAAAAACAAAACAAAACAAAACTACCTTTAAATACTGCTCAGCTGTTCTTGAACAGAGGTGGTGAGGTTTGCTGATCTAAGGGTCAATATCACAACTGCTTCAGAAATATCAATATCCTCGAGCACCTTTAAAATACCGTGTCTGTTCTTTTCACCAGTGTTCAGGTTTTTTGCTGCCTTCCCCGCCCCCCCCCCCCATTTGTAACAGCTTTTGATAGGAAATCAGAAGCAGTTATTCCCGTAACAGCTGTAGCAAATATACAGCTTTACTTACACATCCAAAGTAACTTATGAAGGCTAAAAATCAATATCAGAATTTCCCCCTGCCTGTTGTGCATTATCTTGTGTCTTGACAACATCAGATTTCACTGGCCAGATTCTCTGCAGAGCAGTGTCTTCCTTTACAACAGCATTAGTTCCCCAGGAAAACTTTTGTACCATAGATCATACCCAATTAACAAAACGAAGGAAAACAGCTTAAGGAACCGTAAACTTCTATGTTTGAGCAATGGTCAGATGGTAAAAGATGCCTTATAGATGGCCAATCCGAATACTAGGGATCTTCTGTTCAGAGATACCAAGAAAACCAGTAACACTGCTAATTATGAAACCTAGACGTTGTCGTGGGCTCCCTGTCTTGTCCTCTAGGCCATGCCAAGAGGATGAATCCCCTCAACATTATCTAGTTAACCCAAAAAGTGCAGCACGCGGCTGGAGAACCATTACCATAACGCACAAGTGTCACCCAACAACTAATAACCATCACAAGGCTGCTGTGAACTGCCATGTGAGCTTCTTCCTATTCTGATAAACGCAATCATGCCCTGTCAGCATTTACTTATACAGAATGAACCACTAAAACAATCTGAGCACAAACGTGGCAATAAGCAAGCTGGAAGCTTTGGTTTATGCAGGGGGGAGGGGGGGGGCTCTCTAGCTAGTGTGTATTCCAAAATACATCCAAGCATCAACAACAGTGGGAAGCAAGAGGCAGAAAGGATTCACTCTACATCCCGTGCCCTTCCATCCGTTGCCTCGATGCCAGAGGTTGCTGAAGGTGCTTCTTGTCCGACCGGGAGAATGGCATCAGCGACCCGGCAGCAGAGCACATGCTGGATGCCACCAAACCCAACCTTCTCCTCCCTGCCAAGGCTTCAGTACTGCAAAATAATCTATTTGCCATGCAGGAAGACTGGCTACATCAGATTCCTGGGATGATTAACATGGAGTTTCCAATAGCCCTCACTATAACCTCAAGCACCTATAAGAAAGGGCTGTTGTCTGCCTTACACAAATTCCAAAAAAAAGACTCTCTAAAGCCAGTTTCAAAGATCTATGAGAGCCCAAGGGCAGCAGGACAATACCTGTCACAAGAACAGAAGTGGAAACAGCCTTCAGTATGCGCATGTCCTACCATCCTCCTCCAGGCAACCTCGTCATGGAAAACGATGAAAATCAGCAAGTTCCTTGCAAGCCAAAGCAGGCTCATTTCCACATCCCATCCTGTCCTCATAACAATAAGAACTGATAAATACAGAGGCCCTCAGTTTGCAAGTGAACCATTACAGCAAACTTTCTCTGAAGCATTTTTCCACTTCTCTTACCAAATATACTCCCACAAAGTAACAGTTCCCACCATCGAGGCAAATCAGAGCTCACCAGTTTAAGATCATTTCCATGTGGTCCACCAGGATTTTTTAATTTTTTTTTTTTAATACACTAGGGCGTCACCAGCGATCGGTTTGACTTGGGAGTATTAGAAACCCCAAGGCCAGCAGTGAACGAAACTTAATTACTGATACCAATTTTCTTATCTTTCCAGTCAAAAAAGGTTCTAGTTACATAGACTAATACTTATTTCTTCTAAAGTTTGAGAGTCACCCCTACTTACCATCTAAGATTCAAACCAGAATGAAAACTCATGAATCACAGATGAAAAAAAATTTTGAAACCCTCTCCCCTGCCCTGTTAGCCTTTGAGAACGAGACTTGGGACGCTTGACGATTATTCACTTTTAAAATTTCTACTTAAGAAAAAAAAAAGAACACCCCACACACACCTATTAGAGTGCTACTAGAAAATTCAAGAATCGAGATTTGACTCAAGTTTTTCATAGCACTACAAAATAAAGAATGCAGAATCATGGAAAACAGTGGCCTTGAACTCAATGACAAAAGTCACACCAGGACATCATACCGAAACAAACGCCGGTGCGTGACGGTTGTTAGTGCCAGGAGGTACCCAACACTAACAAGGAATTTCAAAAAAGCTTCCCAAGTGGATTATGCTACAAAATGTAACTGCAAAGTAATTAGACTAATTTTACAGATGGGGTATTTGTCATATAGAATTAGTTGAAGTACTCCAGTGCCACAATAACTGTTCAGGGAGCAATAAAACAACCAAAAAAAATACCATTAAAAAAAAAGAAAAACCACAAACAGTGCAAGGATAAATTCACTGAAGAAAAACAAAACAAAATCACTAGAATGGATTTTTTTAATTTCCCTGACACAAAACCTGTATGGTTACAAAAAGTTCTCTCAAAGCACCATCTGTAAAGCTGCTTGCTTACAACCAAGCAGAGGAGTTTTCTGGAATCACCAAAGACGAGGCTCCCGGTCATGTTAAAGGTGGCAAAAAGGGTAAGGGGCTGGGAGAGAACACCAGCCCTGCAGACCAGCCTGTGGTACAAGTGGTAGCTAGGACAGAATGTAAACCCCAACAACACAAGGATAAAGTTCCTAACAGCAAAAATTTCCTTCTGCGAGCATCGCTCAGAAACAGCAAAGCCATGTCCCGCATTCGGAGTGATGGCAGACAAGCAATGATTACATGACCCTGAAAAAACAAGAGGACTTGCTCCTTTGAGGCTGAGCCACCTGTGTTTAATAATGAAACTGGTTCCCTGCATAGCGTGATAAAGCCTGGTGAGCAATTTGATTATATCACAAGTTCTTCTGATTAAGCTATAGGAACAGTTTCAGTATTAGTTAACAGTTTGCTTAAAGGTTTGCTGTTCAGCCCAGACGGTAAGGGGGAACTTCAGCCTGGAATTCCTGTGGAATTCAGCATGCCTAGAGGTTACAGAGCACAAATGTCAAAATTTTAACAGCTTGAGCTTTTTAGGAATTTATCAGACCAGCACCACAGCAGACAATCTCCAATTTGAAAGGCATAATGAACTGCTCTGCAATAATCAGGATGGATAGAGCCTGCGGGTAAGGGCTCAGATCACGGATACCTGCAATCAGGAGAGTTGAAAACAACCCACTGTACACTCGGTAAATGCAAACACTTCCTCCTGTTGTGTTTCAGTCTTTGTCAATGTATTTTAAATTGTCTCCATTAAAAGCAGAGAGCTGGGCAACCACAGGTATGCAAGGCACAGTCAGAGCTAGACCTGCTGATCCTGAAGTACCCTGCACTCGACAATGACAAAAAGACCTCAGAAATCTGATCTAATTCCTTCTCCTGCTTGCAGAGCAATTACCCTCCGGCCTGCCCACCCATACCAGTGGAGCAGAAAGGGAGCCCCAAGCCTTCTGCCCCCTCCCCACTCCATCTACCCCTTCCACCAAGGCACTGCCACTGCTGAACCATCGACTCAGGCACCTGCAGGAGCTGCAGCTGGAAGGAATTCCTCAGAATAAAATTAGTATATAACTGCCCAAAGAAATGGGAACTTACTACTACCGAACTCTTTAAAGGCATTTTTATGTCTCAAGCACCAAGCTAGCTTCAAGTTCCTCTTTAATGTTTCTCCCTGCTATATTTTTTTGCTGGTTGAGACCAATCAACATTTTGCCTTGAGGGATGAGAAGGGAAGCCTTTGAGTCAGAGCCCCAGTCTCGCTCCAAGAAACAGGAAAACCAAGGGAGAGAAGCTAGGATCTCCCCTTCTGACACAGTCATGGTCCCCTCACAAAGCTACCATGAGGCTCCATCATATTTAGCATAGGGACTATCAGATAAAAGATAGTATCAGAGTACAAAAAGTATCAGAGTACAAAAGTTCAACAGAAACGGAAGTATCTGATCTTTTCCCTGTGGTTAAGTCAAAATATGACTGGAAATTTTTTCATTCTCTCTGCTATTTGCAACATCACCCTTTTTCATTAGGCAAATCTGGCTCTTTGCAGAGCAAAATTAAATACAGTACTGCTTGTTTATGTATCTGAAATTCTGTTGGAAAAGGGATTTCAAGTTAATTTACAAAGAAGGCAGAAGTTAATGCAGAAACAGAAAATACGGTGGATGACTCACTCCAGCTCTCGCTAATCTTAAGCAAAAAACTAGTAAATTTCTATATGCAAGCCAAAGAAGCTGAAGTTTGTTCCTCACCAGGAACCGTCTCAGAAGAGGGACCTGTACTGATTGCATGCATGAAAACACAGAAAGGAAGAACACATCTCCCAACCTTCATAACATGGAAAAAAGTGAGCCTGCTGCAGACAACTCCGAAGTAACATTAGAACGAGTTACAGAAAAGAGGGCGGAAAACTCTAACCTCAGGCAGCCATGCGGCTCAGTCCAGTTACAAATGCAAAGGACAACACCCATCTAAAAGATTTATTATCTGTGATGAAAACCAAATCACTTTAGGGCATCCCAGCTGCTGCCCCTCTTGCCACCCTGACCTCCTAAATGCTTCTAGCAAGGCAGAACGGGCGCAGCACTTGCACGGCTGCAGGAACAGCATGGCCGGGCTGGTGAGCACCCAGGAGGAGACCGGACAAACCGTGTTACTAACCCAGGCACTGCAGGCCAATGCAGAACTACAGCGTGGAGCAATCTGACAGATTAACTGCTGGAATTAGTCTGTAAACGAAGGGAAGAACTCAGATCATCCCAGAGCTTCTTGCCAGACCTATGCAAGATACATGGTGGTGCAGGCAGAAGAGCAAACTTGTCCTCCAAAGACAGTGGTGTTTTGAGAATGAAAGGAAGAACTTTACTCCTCAAGCAGTGCTAGCTCCTCTTCATTTGAAGCTCAGATCATACAGAAAAAAAAAAAACAACCCAAAGACAGCTTTTTGGAGGGCAAAAGTCCTCTTTACAAGAAAACAACAACTGTCCCAAACAAGTAGACTTAATTTAAGTCAGACAGGTTTAAATTAGCATATAATAGACTTAATTATTATTAAGTGCCAGGGAAAAAAAAAAAGAAAAAAGGTTGAAAAACAACACATTTGGAGACAGGTCAGGTTGCAAGGATTGTAAGAGCAGAGGCAAACAAACAAGGAACTGCAGCTGAAAGTCAGGCCAAAATCTGACTTATTGGGGAAGAGCACAGTGGCTATATTTACCCTATACAAGTTTGCCATGGAAACAGCCATACCATTAGTGAGGAAGTGCTGTACAGCACGGCCATGCGCATCCACATATGCACATATGACAGACTCAGAAGACAGCGACTGCCACCCCATCCCATGGGAATGAGTTCAGGCCCTGAAGCCAGCACAGCAAGTAGGGAAAGGAGGTTCACCTCCCCATCATCCTTCCACCCCTACCAAACACCAAACCAGTCATTCTCCTCCCCATGAGAGGGATCAATGCTGGTATAAAGCACCTTTGCACCAACCAAGGCTGGTGCTGTACCCAGAAGCACACTGCCCATCACCAGGATGCCCCTTGGTGCTGTTTGGATACTTGCAAGAGTCACAGTGGCTTTAACCCTTGCACAGAAATGCAAGACTAAATAATGACGGGGGGGAAAAAAAAGCTTAATCTGGAGTCTTGTTGCTGGCATCTGCCCCAGTGTGCCATTCTCTGAATTTCCAGGGATTATTATTAGGCAATTAAGTGGCCCAGCAGCTTTAGCAACAACAGAAAGGTTCATTAATCTATATCCAGTGACATAAATCGTCTTAGATCTTCCACAGATACTTTTGTTTCAAGGCTGCACTATTAATTACTGATGCTACCTACAGTGCTGACCTCACTTGTCATTCACTCAGCTCACTGTAACTCCAGGACATCACCCCCCCCAGACACTGTCTCTCCACCAGCAGCGTCAGGTCCCCACTTCACCGTTTCATGTTTCGCATTACCTCCCCACCACGTAAAGCAGACGGCCGTTCCCTCGACTCACAGGCTGCCCTAATGCTCTGTCTCCAGATTCAAAAAGGTCTGCTTTGAGCAACAAAACGCTGCTCCAAGAGGGACCCAGACAGACTCGACGTAAAGCTTGCTTGCAGGGCGGAGACAGATTCCACCTGTCCCTCCTCTTCCACCTGGGAGAACAGACATGAATGTTTCTGGACAGAGCAAAAATGCCTCCCCATACACTACATGCGCCTCTGCCAAGATACACTCAGCACATTTTTGTGTAAATCTATACAGCGTTACCCTCACACAACCATGCACTGAAACCTCCACAGCATAAACACACCAGCCCTGTACAGCAGAGCTCGGGCTCAGGCAGTCCAGTGGCTCAGACAGCAAATGCACAGAAGAGTTCTCAGCAGCAGGAGCCCGAACACCCCCCAGCAGTGGGGCAAAGCGTGGGGGCTGCTCCCCTTCTCACACCCGTCACAAACACGGTCCTGGAAGGACACAGACCATGGTAGGAGCGTGGTGGGTGCCACCCTGGTGCTCGGCACAGCCAAGGTCCAGCAGCAGCACAGTACACCTTGGCAGCACTGAAACACAATCCCAACACAAACACTAATGAAGTCAACCTCAGAAGCACACCTGCAAGATAGAAGCGCGTTATTACACTACTTAATTAAAGGGAATGAGAAGAGCACAAAGAACTTAGCTGACTAAGGTCAGAAGCCAAGAAAACACCGGCCCCTGATTCTCTACATTTTGCTCTACCCCCAGTTTCAATCACAGGAGACACGTTGGAAGAAACACTCTCCTCTGGCACTGAGCAGGTCTTGGTGTTCTGTTTCACATGCAGCCATTCACAGCGGAAAAAAATACTCCAGGACATCAAAGCCTGCTGCTTCCCTATTGATCATAAGCACATAAACACCACCTCAAGCCAGCCAAGCTTCAGGCATGCTCAACATACGCTTTCTCTGTGAAAGAGGCATATATTCACCTCTTTCATAACTACATGTTTACAGACCTTCATCATGTTACCAAAAAAGACTGCAGAGTTTTAAGTTTTAAGCTGAAAAAGTGTTTCAGGAGAATATAAAACTCCTAATTAAGCCTAGAAGGCTTTCCCGAGAGATCCAGGCTCTCACGATTATAAAGCACAGCGCAGTACTCAGTGACTACACAGTTAGCTCTTTATTACAGTGTCACTATTCAAAAAGCTTTAAACCTGTGTCAGCATTTTTATTATAGACCTTCCATTTCAGGGATCTATAACTTAACCATGAAAAAGGCCTATTCAGACAGGAAACACAAGCCTCAAACACACCATATGCTCACTACTTTAAACAAAAATAAAAAAATCTAAAAATTCCTGCCCATGTATACTTTAGCATTAATAAAACCTGCGATGAAAGTAGCTGTAGCTTTTCAATGAGCATCCGGTCTGGCAGACGTAGCCTGTCCCATGTCTGGCACATGACGAAACATGACGCTTGGTCCTGCTGTTGTTCCAAAGTCGGCGGGGATTAGTGGGGGGATCCACTGCATGGAGCTCCACAAGAACAAACAAAACATCGACACTCAAAAGTGAGCAACCAGGCAGCTAAAGGGAGGACAAATGATTTTCCAGAAGTCTGCTCCCATTTGAGGATGAGGATGTGAGACCCTGAAAAAAGTAAAGTATGGGAGGAAACTACATTTCACAAAACACTAAGAATTTCTAGGGTTTTGGTTGGTTGGGTTTTTTTAAAAGGTGTGAGTTCATACACAAGAAAAGAAAAATCCACACATAGGACTCGGCAAAATCTTTCAGAACACTTTTAAAAGAACCAAACTTGAAATCTAATCATTAAAGAAAAAGTTGCAAAACGCACTGGCCATGCCATCTTCTGCCAAGTTCCCTGGGTTTACCATTACATTCTCCTTTATAAAGACAAAATATCTTCTCTTTCAGCTGGCCTGAAAGGCCAGCAAAAGCATGAGTACAACTCCAAGAACAGAAAAAAAACACTATCGAAGGAAGCCAGTGGGGGAAGCATACCTTTCTTTTTCAACTTTAGTCAGCCGTCCTAGCTACCACATGAAACAGCCCCAGTTAGAAAATGCCACTGTTTAATTAGACAAAGATCCTCTAATGCCCATCACAGTTCTGTTAACTTCAGCATCAGACACTGGGCAAGCTGGCAGACTGAATACAGTGATTTCAGGCACTCCAGGATAATGCCAGCTTTGCACTACACCAGAGCCAAGCACCAAGATTTCAGATGTTTGTAAGTTGCTGCTTTGGCAATGACTGAAAACGTACTTTAGACAATTCAAATAGTCTTCCTTTAAAGAGTACTCACAGTAGTGTTTGAGCGAGACTTCGTTCCGTTTTGCTGCTAAAGGTATAGGCTTATTTTAGGAAAACAAGAGCGCAGACATGAAGCAAACAGACCCCCCATCAAAAAAAGAGCAAGCGGCAGAGACACAAACAGAATTCAGGCTTCCAAAGGCTCCAACTGACATCCTACCATAGGAACCCTGCAAAACCCTTTTGCTGCTTCATGAGATGCACAGAATTCCCCAAACTCACAGCAGAGGTACTAGCACGTCATTTCCCACCAAAATACATTCCCAGCGCCCGCCGCTCATCAGCTCAGCCGTACCCACGTAGGTCAGAGATCGCTCAGCACTTCAGGTGACACAGGGCCCAGCCGCAGAGGCACGGCCAACACCTCCGGGCCGGCCTGGGGCTGGGGGAACCAGAAGCCCCTCACGGGCCTCTGGGTCCCCACGGAACCCGCCCTTGGAAAGGTCTTGTTTTAATGGTAATTCGCGCAGGGTAATTCGAAGTCACAGCCTCACACCGACCTGTAACGGCTGGGAACGGAGCTTTCCTCAGCCTCGCCTGAGTGTTTAAACGCGTTAGAACCGCGCACGGCGGTGAGTCGGTGAGGAGCCGCACCGGGACCGGGGCCGGGCCGGGAGGAGCCGCACCGGGACCGGGGCCGGGCCGGGAGGAGCCGCACCGGGACCGGGGCCGCCGCGCAGC
>JAVJGJ010000047.1:46727874-46753047 GCA_035590215.1 Microhierax caerulescens | reverse complement strand
AACGTCCGGGCACCGAACCGATCGGACAACCACCCCGACACCGGACCGGCGACCAGGAACCCGACGGTGAGCGGGAGCATGTGTACGCACATGCACGTGTACGTTGCGGGAAGTCAGGGACCCCGAACGGAGGGAGCGGCTGGAGCTGCCTGTGGGGCCCGGCCCGCGGGGGAAGGCCCGGCCCGGGCGGGCTCCCCCCGGTTCGCTGCAGGAGTGGGGAGCTCGGCTGCGGCTGGGGAGGAGCCGGAGGTCACCTCCCCCCCGGGGATCCCTTCTCTCCTGCCTCCGTCGCTAATTTGGTTGCACTTAAAGTGTTTTCTCCCTTTTCCGCTCCCTTCTTGCCTTCCTCAGCGGTGGCTGCCGTGTCACTCGTTTCCCTGCCTGCCCCGACTGACACCTGTGGCAGGGGCGTGAAGGAGGGGGGCAGAGCCCGGGCCAGGCCGGCATCTCCTCGTTGACCTTCCCGTGTTGGAAAGGGAATGGGGTGTTTTGGGTGCTGGGCAGAGAGAATTTCTTCCTCCTGCTTGTTCCCGTTCTAAGGTGGGTCGGTAAAGCTGTAGTAGGTTTTGCATTGTCTGACACCGGCTGACACCTGGACCAGTGGTGGTGACACATCATGTGCCACGCGGAATCCAAGTGGTTGAAGGATGCCCCTGGGAGATCTTGATAGGCACCGAAGGCCTCAAACTTTTGTAGGCGTGAAAAGCGAAGACCTTAGAATTGTTTCTGAAAACTCCTTCAAAGAAACTTGTTTCCAGCTTCCAAACGGCTGAAAGAAAACCCCCATCTGTGCTCATAGCTGGATGGTGAGGACAGCAGGGCAGAAACGCTTCCCCTGCCATCCACTTTGGAGTTGGTGGCTATGATCTACTAGGAATGGAAAGTCACGAAAGAGACTCGGTAATTATCTGGTTTTATGTGGTGGCCTAAAGTCCCAGAGGATGACCTAGCACTTAAGAATCAAACTGGGCCAAGTTAAAGGCCAAGTTGACTTGAAAGAACCCTAGCAGTGGGACCAGGTCAGAAGCAAAGCAAGTCCCAAACTGAGTGTATCTGGTCAAAGATATATGTTCCTTTTAAAAGACATTGTGTTACTGGAGCCAGGCCTGGATCTTTTAGCATCCAGTTGAGCTGGAAGCAACTCATAGGTTTGTTTTGGTTTTGGGTTTTTGTTTGTTTGTTTTTTTATTCATGTTTGTACAATCTTCTGGATTTTTTTTTTCAAGAAGGAGTAAAAGGGAGTGTTGGAAACTAACAAACAGGATTAAAACCCTGAGCGCATAAGGAAAACAGGTTAAGGAACTTAATCCAGGATGGATATGCAGGAGCCACAGCAGCTGGGTATGTTTGCAGAGAGTGAGCTGATGTCTGTGGGGATGGACACTTTTATCCATCGTATTGACTCTACGGAGGTCATCTACCAGCCCCGGCGGAAAAGGGCCAAGCTCATTGGCAAATACCTGATGGGAGACTTACTTGGAGAAGGGTCTTACGGCAAGGTCAAGGAGATGTTGGACTCTGAAACCCTCTGTAGAAGAGCTGTGAAAATTCTGAAGAAGAAGAAGCTACGCAGAATTCCCAATGGGGAAGCAAATGTGAAAAAGTGAGTAAATATTTCCAGTAGCTGGGAACTGAGGGGTTAAACTTGGTCGGTTTCTTCCAGCTGAAGTTCTGTACCACTTTAACTAACAACATGGCTTTCTGCTGTGGAAGTGCTTCCTAAACTAGGTATTCAGGAATGTCTTTGCCATTGAACTGCAGCCAGTGCTCTTGTTGAGGTTGAGAACAGGGAAGAGAGCTTGTTCTGAGAGCCAGGGAGGCAGGTCAGTCTGCCTGAACAGACAGCCTGTAACACGCCGCTTTTTTTAATAGTGTTGCTTAAAGAATAAAATAGTATTTCTTAAAGTAATTCCTTTTTAAGATTTCACCTTGAAGAGGTAAACTGGTGCTGTTGGCGAGGGAAGGTGAGAGGTGGTGTAGCTCAGTGCAGAAATGTGCTTTTCGTCGTTCCAGCCCGTGTTACTTGGGCACCCATCGAGGCAATGTGGCTCCTCTGCTTTCTGGGATGGCACCTACTGCTCCCACCTGCGTAGTGGGTGCCTGGAACGTAATCCAGTGGGCACCCAATGGGTATAAGAAGTAGTCTTGGTGGTGTTTTTTGTTTACTTCGTTTCATTTCTGACTGATGAGTTTGGGAATTAATTCAAGGCTCTTTTCAGTTGATTTCTGCAGCTGAAAAACGGGGACAGGGGTTGTCAACCTTTTTCATTTCAGTGACCAAAGATACGGCTTGGAAGCTTTCGAAGTGCTAGTTACATGCTGATTAGTCAGGGCAGAAGTAACTAATTAAAGTTAACAGTGGGAGAAGCTTGGTGTTATGCTTCATCTGTTGGGCTGGGTGTATGAAACTTTCACTTTTCTTGGGGCTGTGCTCTGCTTGCAGGGATCTCGCAGCCAGCTGTGTTTTCTGCAGCAAGCTGTTTGTCACAGCCCAGCGAGATAGTTGTTTATCTGCTGTGGAGGGGAGCCTTGTGCAGCCAAAACAAACTATTTACAAGAGTTTATCTCGTAGTGGGAGGGAAAACTTGTGAGATGTTTAGAGGGCATTTGTATTAGGTCTTTAGCTGTGGCGTGCCGAGTGTGGAGCCCTGACCTAGCAGAGTCCTGTTCTGTTTCTTAGTTTGGTTTGAGTTTCCGAGCTCAGCTGTGAGATATTTCACATCCTGTACCAGGACTTCTGGCAGTGAGCTGTTTAAGTTTGCCTTCTAACCTTCATTGACAGACTTGGCTAAGGAGTAGTCACAAATGCTAATGTTGGGACCTCCCTTTCTTCCTTTGCTGGCTTAAGTTCAGAATCAGAGTAAACTGTTGGTTAATATGTAATAAAATCTTTCTTGTTTTTCTGGTAAAGGCCTAAGTGCCCCTTTACAGCCATGCCCCCTCCTTCAGTTACATTGAGAGCTTCTGCAGAAGAAGGGGGAGGTTGTTTGTGAAACTTTTACATTTAAATTTTTCTCCCCTGTAGTGAAAAAGGACTTGTGAGATACCAGGGGAGCTTCCTGATAACAGAACCATGGTAATGGTCCTGTGTCCCAGAGTGATCTCTAAAGTTTTATTCATGCACTGAGCCAGTCTGTGAACATCTTGTTTGGTTTCATTAAGGTTAGTTATTAAAGCAGGCTGGCCAACCACCACTCTGTTTTGCTGTGGATGTTTTTCTGGCTCAGCTGCACCTGCTTCAAAACACCAAAGCAGATTTTGTGTGTTGTCTTGTAACAAGGGTTTACTTTGATTCGGTTCCCATTTTTGTCCCCTTGTCCTTCTCTCTTTGTCCACATATTCATTTTCTTTACCCGCTTCTTCAGTGGTGAATTTTTTTAAAGACAACATTTTATTTTTTTTTGTGGTTCCCTAGTACCATGGCACTCTAACCTTACCAAACCCTTCAGCACTACTACAACAGGCAGGGCAAGCCCTCTCCACTCTGAATAAACCTATTGTGGTGAGATACGCCATCAAACCTGTATGGTTTGCCTGGTCAGTATGGAGGGAGGGGGGAAACAAACCATTCCTGTATTTCCATGTAGTGCTGGAAAGTACTCTGCTAACATTATTTTTGTAATGTCCTGTTGCTTGGCCAGACTCCCATTGAAATTTCACTTTCTACAACTGTATTTGAGCAGCTTTGCTGAGTGGTTTTTACCCAATAAACTACTCACATGTAACAGAACAGCAGAAAATCAGATTGTGGACTGAATCACACCATTAGGTTCTACTTGTCTTGAAAGCTGCTAATAAGTAAATATGCAATTCCTGTGTTACACTGAGGCCCGCTTCCAGTCCCACTTGTGTCCTTATCTGTACAAGGATGTCTGCAGCTCAGTACATGTGAGAGATGAGTGTGATTAGTTGTCTAATCTTTGTAAACATCCAGACTTCAGTTGGTGCCCTTTGAGATTAAAAATCTCTTAATCTGCCACCAGAACTAGAGCACTGCTTGGTGCTCACAGTGGCATGTGCAAGCAGAAGGCTCTTCCAAAGCGTTTGCATTCATGGTAAATAAAATGGTCAGGAGCGAGAGTCTTCTGAATCCCTAATGAATTGTTTTCTGTGCTGTAGAATCATTGCATAATGTCTTAACTATTAGTCTGATCTGTGGGGGTTAATTTCTTCATATAGTGCTGCAAGTATGGCAAAAGTGTACTGGCAGAGGGTCTGAGCAATTAGGGCATGTGTTCAGGCTTGGGTTGAAGTCCTTATCTCTTGGAAGTGACTACTCACTATTTCGGTCTCAAAATACCTTGTTGTATGTACAGTTTTCTCTTAAATGCAAAGACAGTGTCTGTTCCTGCTAGTGATCTCCAGCATTTCTTAACCATACAGGAAAAAGCTACATATGTGTGACTTGGTTTGTTTGACAGAGATGTAATTGAATTATTACAATGGGTTTGTGCCTCTGCCATTATCACAGGATGCCTCAGTATTGCTGCTGCTGTGGTGAAGATGAAACTTGCATTGATAGTGTGTCATCAAAGAAATTCCCTAGAAAACAGTTCCTAGACTGTTGGCCCTTGAGTAATTACACGAGCAAGTAATACACAGGGAGTAATGACAAGGGAGAGCACGATAACGATGAGCTGCAGAGGATTGTGCAGGTGTGTGCTGGGGATGCTGGATACGTGGGGCTGTAGTAACAACTCGGGGGGGGGGTCTGACTGTTAGTGCCATCTCTGTGTTAATTCCTTCCCAATGTTCGAGTCTGCAGCCTCCTCCTGCATGTGCAGGCTGGTTGCCCCAGCCCTGCGTCTTGGTGCAGTAACAGAGTTCTTGGGACCTAGAAATTATGACTGAAATATCTTGGAGACGTAAATAAAATTGAATGATTCTTCTCTACCCTAAAATATTCCAGGTCTGCCCCCTGAAAATGAGCCCTTGAGGCATCTGTGAGTTCTGGTGAGGACATCGAGGGTTTAAACTCCTAAGACACATGTTTTGCCTAAATCAATATAGGGAATTTTCACTTCTCAAGTTGTTTTAGAGAAATGTTGGGGTGGCTTAGTCAACCAGACAGTACTATGGCTAATTACTGCTTCCAGTTAATAGAAAAAATGAGTTTAGTAGGATTGCCAAAAAGATAAAAGAAAATTTGGAAGACTATTTGTCTCTAGCAGCACAAGTTTAATAAAACTGTGTGCTAATAGCCTCACATTTTAATTAAGTGTTTGGGACTTTCTGTGCGTATCCCAAGTGTCTTGTACTGTACTTACCACACTCGGTGATTACTTCAATTTGAATATATATATGCTCATTAGAATTCCTCAGAGGTTTAAAATGTGTAGTAGGTCTGCACTTGGACAGTTTGCTTCTTGGGTCTGTGAATCAAGAGTCTTGCACCTCAAAACATGGACAGTTCTGCTGAGGGGAAGGACTTGTTGCAAGCGGCAGAGGCGTGGAGATGGGCTAATACTGACTCATACGATTTCCTGTCCCTCCTAACAAGAAAGGTCTGCTCTACATAACTGGGTGGCTCTGTCACTTTCTTTGTTAAGCTGGATACTCGCTCAGATTCAGTGGTGAAACATTAGAAACTGATCTGTAGCAGAGCGCGGGTCGCTGTGCTCTGGTGGCTGTAGGGCTTGTAATGTCAGAGATCCTTGCTGGGAGTGGGATGGGGATGGAGGACTGGAACTAGTAAAGAGGAAAAAATAACACCGTGATCCTCACCTCCCTTAGCAGCCCCATGGGCTTACAGAAACAGTTCTGGAGTAGGAGCCTGGCTGTTGCTGTCGGCTTCTGCGAGGCGAGAGCTGGCAGGGTTCAGATCGCCGTGTTCTGTGGCGGAGGGTGCGCTCTGATTTGCGTCTGCAGCACTTCACCTCTTGTGGGCTTCTTCTGGGTGCATGTAAAGGAAGAAGTGAGGTGACCACAGGGGATGTTTCTGTGTCTTGACACCCTTGACATTGCCTCCTCTGGGGAGGGAGGGGCAGTGAGGACATGTTGCAGTTATCACAACGTGATTTTGGGTAATGGCTGGAGAAAAACTGTTTGGATATTGAAACCTGAAAGATGTAGATCAGCGCTGGGTTCATCAACACGTAACGATGTCAACACCTCCCCATATCAGATAGACCTTCTGATATGTAAAGCTTAATTTGAAGAAGGAAATAGTGAAGTGCTCTGCTCAGTCTCTTCTCTGAACTATAGTTTTGTTCTTGTGAGAGCAAAGGAGGTGCAGCTTCTCACATGGATGAAAATGACAAGTTGCATCCTTGTGAGTGGGGAGCTGGTTTTTTAAGTGAGATAAACAGGAAAAAGCTGTTCACAAGCTACATTTTAAATAAGTTAATCTTTGTGGCGTATTGGGGATACTAATGTGTAATTAAAACTTACTTTGGCTATACAGGATTACAAAATCAATCTAAATAAATACCTAATGTAGTTGTTCAGTTGTGTAAGGACCAGATGAACGATTCTCGAGTCCTTTGTAGCAATTAGCAAGAATGGCGTTAGTGGCTTTATGGTACGTGCCAGAACTGGCATATGGAGCTGTTCTCTGTGCACGTCTCCCAGCCCTTTGCAGTGGCACCAGTGCTGCTGTGGAGCTGTGCCAGTTCCTTGTGCCTGGCTCCTCAGTGCTGTTTGTAGAGAGCTTGAGATGGGCCACGGTTGTATGCAGAGGAGTAAAGGGGTGGCTGAGGGTGAGCTTCTCCCAGGCTGAAGATGTCACTGCGGACCTGCTACAAACTCACGTTTGTGACATGTGATCCAACCTGGTAGGTAACATGGAGAAGATTCACTGTCACTTGTCTCCAGTAAAGCCCC
Source organism: Microhierax caerulescens (assembly GCA_035590215.1). NCBI lineage: Eukaryota > Metazoa > Chordata > Aves > Falconiformes > Falconidae > Microhierax > Microhierax caerulescens. The sequence continues at coordinate 46,746,225 of JAVJGJ010000047.1, read as the reverse complement.
AAAAGCTTAGACCTGAGGAGGAACCTCATGAACCCAAGGAAGGGAATTAATCTTTTGGCTGTATTGCTCGTTTTCATTTAAGCAAAAATGGCTTTGATGAAACTGAGGCTTGAAACAAGCTGTAGAAAGTATGCTAAATCTTAAGGTGAAGATGTGCTTTTACTAGAATGGCCCAGGAAAGAATGTCTTTCCAGGCTGTCCTTCCAAAACCGTATAGCACGTGGTACAGGTAGGCAGTTTTGCTATATACGGTTCTGAGCACCACCACTACCACGCTGTTACTTGCCAGAGCAAGGTACGTTGCAGGGGATTAATCTTAATCTGTCAGGATGAGTTTAATGAGTCTGAAAAACCACATGGAAACCTTGGAAGTTTGAAGATCTTTTTTCCTTTTCCTCTGAGATGGTTATAATTTGAAGCAGGCCCTGTACTCTGCTAGTCTGTCTTGTCACATGCTTGAGAGCTTTCTAGTTTAGAAAACTAGGAGCAGGATTCATAACAGAGACAATTCTAGCCAGGTAATAGTGGTGTTAAGTAGGGTGGGTATGGAAGTGACTACTCCATAGCAGAAAGCACAGTCTGCCCCTTTGCTGGGTTTCTCTGTGTTTGGGAAGAGGTCTGATCTCAAAAGCAACTGTTGTGGTTTAACTTTCATGTTAAATTGCAGGGGTAGCAAGGAAAGGAGGCAAAGTTGCAGCAGCAGCTGGAAAGGTATCCTAAAAATCTGAATAGATCCACTAGGCTAGTGTGGGAAAGGCAGGAAGCCACCTTGCCTTGGTTGAGAGGAAAGGCAGCAATCCGCAGGCATGCAAATCCTTCTTCCCCTGTACTGTCAATTAAAACGCTGTTGTGCAGGCAAATTGCAAAGAAAGCAGTATGGGCTGGGGTGGATTTTTTGTTGTTCATTTTGAAAAAAGTAAATTTAGGCACCTTCTGATGAGATGAGCACCTATGTTCACTTGGTGAAGTTTGAAAACCAAAATGGAATTGGAGGTGACTGTGGTCTGGCTGTGTCTGTTCCTCGGTCATTCTAGAATGTAAGAGTAGCTAAAAATAGGAATAATCTTTCCTCTTGGAAATGGGCTGCTTGGCCTCTGCCCCAGAGGTGGGTGCACTTCACTGGCATTTTAGATTGGTTGACAAAGCCCTCCTGGGGGGTGGGAAAAAAGAATCACTACAGAAATATGAAATATTTATTAGTTAAAGGTGGAAGGAATTAGTATTTGTGCTTTCAAGCTGTATTACAAAGAATGAGCTGCTGGGATGGGGATTTTAAATGTGTTCCTAATACTGGAAGTTTTCTTTGCCTTCACAGCAAAGTAGTCTTATGTAAATAAGTTTGTGTGTTCACTCCCTCTCTTCCTGGCTTGGTCTGAGCACGCAGCCCGTCTCTCCTCATTATGCAGAAACTTCTTAGACCAACACTTATGCTGGCTGCAGTTTCTATGCTAATTTAATCCACTTCAGCCTTTTGGTCATTACTATAATTAGAGTGGCTGCATCACTTTGCAAATCTGTCTGCCATTTAAACTAAACACTCTTCTGAGCTTTGCCTTGTTATCCTAGGTTTTTGTTTAGCTATCATTAAAAAAAAAAAAAAATCTTTTTAAGGCCATATATGATAAAGGAAGAGTGCCTGGCCTAAACTTTGGTAGTGAAATGATTAATACTACTGCTCAGGGATCCTTAGAAGATCTTTAACAAACCAGTAGCTGCTCCTTCGAAAAGCCTGTAAGATGCAAGATCTTTTTTAATCAGATGTGATGCGTCAACAAGCCTTTGTACTGCCCACAGCTTGTTATTAGAGGCTGGCTAATTGTGCAGGCAAGGGGTGAGTGGCTTTCTGAGCTTGGTGTGTCATGTGTTTGGGCAGAGGCTCTTGCTTCCGAAGCTGTGCTCTGAATTCCTGGTAATACTGCTTTCAAAAGTCCTACCTACTGAAATGTAACCATGTTTCTTAAAGCAACTTACTGAATGGTGAGAAAGAGAAGCTGGATAGAAGAGTTTATGTACAGTTTAGTCCAAGCCCAGAACTGAGCAGCAGAAGAACAAAGAGCAGTATCTTTACTTCCAGACACTGACAGAACCACTCTGACCTGACTGTCCTGATCCTCCTGTTTCTCTTCACAGTTGGCATCTAGTGGGATTTTGCTGGCTGAGTTTAATGCAAAAGATACTAGAATGTGGTTTGGGGCATGGTACAAAATCCCAAGAGACAAAGATGATAACAGTTGGTAAGAGATGACATACAAGGGTCCATTCTCATAGCTAAGAGAAGATGTCTCCTCGCTCAGTTTTACATTCTTTACTCTCTACAAACAGAGGATTCGGTTCAGATCTAATCTGTTCAGTCAAGTTAGGAAGAAATGGACATGTTAGATAGGACTTCTGTTTTTGACTCATTCTTCAGGCTAGTGTTGTAATTCTTAGGTTGGTTGCTTCATTTCTGAATTCTCCTGCAAGTTTCAGCTTTATTAAAGGGCTCTGTGAAACTGCCTCAGTAGTTTCCTACTGCGTATGAGTAACCTAATGGATTTTCAGGATGATTTCTGTGTTAACTTTACTGTAAATACACTTAAACTGATCACACAAATGGATTAATGGACTGTCCAGCTCAGGGGTCTTTGGCTTGCCACCACAACACTGAGCAGCTTGTATGCTGTATTTGGTGGTGCTTGGGGGCAGGCAGCCTGTAGCTGTTAAACTGTGCACGACTTCCAAGTGGTTCTAAGTGTGGTTCATGCAGCGGGGAGAATGGTTGTGTTGCAGTGGGAGGTCTCTGGGTAGCTCACATCAGGAGCTGGAGGTGTGCTGGGGCAGAGTGTGGAGTTGCTGGGAGCCAGCCAAGGCCAGCTCTGCAGAGGCTGGTGGGACTGCTGGGAGGCCGTTGTCATCTGCCACTCGTGAATCATATGGTGGGGTGGGTTGGGTGGGACCTGAAAGACCCATCTAGCTCCAGCCCCTCTGCTGTGGCAGGGACACCTTCCACCAGCCCAGGTTGCTCCAAGCCCTATCCAACCCAGCCTTGAACACTTCCAGGGATGGGGCATCCACAGCTTCCCTGGGCAACCTGTTCCACTTCATCACCACCCTCATAGTGAAGAATTTCTTCCTAATACTAATCTAAATCTACCTTATTTCAGTTTAAAGCCATTCCCACTTGTCGTATCACTCCATGCCCTTGCAAAAAGTCCCTCTCCAGTTTTCTTGTTGGCCCCTTTAGGTACTGGAAGGCTGCTATAAGGTCTCCCCAGACACTTCTCTTTTCCAGAACAACAACTCTGAAGTTCTTCCATCCCTCAACCCCAACATCCATCACACTCGTCTCCTGGCCACGGGAAGCTTTTGGTGCACGACTTTTTGGGTCGGGAGTGTTGGAGATTCACTGCCCCTTTGGCAGCTTCAGCACATTGGCTGTTTTCCCTGTTATTACCTCTTGTTTTTCTGTAGTTTATATGTTCTGTAGAAAATCATATTCCACTGCACAGTGCTTCTTCCCACATTTCATGTGGTATAGTAAAACAGTTGCATTTGTTCATGTCTCTAGTAGATTAGCCAGTTTCTGATGTTTTTATATTTAAATAACTGATATCTGTTCACAACTATCAGAAGTAACTGATTGTTAGGTATAGAAACTTTCTTTTTTGCAAGTAACTAATACTCAAGTTGCTTCCCAGTTAAATAATTGTTAAAAAATCGTGCTGAAATGTGCTATATACTGTGTTAGCTGCTCTGCCACATTTGGCACCGGGCAGTGCCTGCCTGTGACAGCAGGAGCACACCTAACTGCGCGATGCTGTATCACACTGACATCTGTGGGGGTTGTTCCTGCTCACGATGCTGATTTAAAAACATACCCTGAAATGTGAAGACTGGAAGCCCGAGCAAATTTATTTCTGCTCTTGTAACTACAGATGACACTTAAATATAATGAAGCACGAAGCGCAAACATGAAAGGTTTGTCTTGGAAGTGACTGGCCTAGATATTACGGTAAACACAAATGTAGCACATCTCTAGGGCTTTAACTGAAGAGAATGACAGTGAGCTAAGCTCCCAGCAGTCCAGCATCATTGAAAATCTTCAGTTGGAGGGAGGCTGATTAAAGCCGCACGCGGAGCGGCTTGGGGTAGGCTTTGACTTGCCTGAGCAGTTAGTTGATGGGGCAGCGATTCGGTTCCGATGACACCTCTCCTTTAGTCACCACTAGCTTTATCATGGAATAGTGAGGCACTTGCCCAGGGCCATAGGGAAGGGTGTGAGCTGGAAAGGGGACTGCAGGGGACACTGTAACCCCCTCCTTATGGCTGGGAGGAGCAGGAGAAGGCTTGGCTTGCTGCACCAGGTCCTTGCTAGTCCAGTGCCGGTGCTGCTTGTAGAGGCAGGGGGTTTGGAGAGCGTGTCCTTGGGTTGCTGTCTATTTCTGTGCAGCCTGGCATCTGAGGGTCTGATGGGATCCCACCAGGAGTGGTTTTCTGTGCGTTGGCTCAGCATGATGCACCTCTGCCGATCAAGCTTGCTGTTCTCCTGCTCCTGCTTGCTTTGAATGGGGCTGTTTGGCTGTCAGTGTCCCACTGTTGACCAGTCAAATATTAAAGGGGAGTACTGCACAAATTTTACAGATAAAACCAGAATAAAGCTTACATTGGAGTGCAGGATTAAACTTTATATTAGCAGAAGTAGCACAGCCTGTGTTGACTGGCACCAAAGCATTGGCACAGGGTGTTCTTATGACCAGGTTCATGTCCAGCACAAAGGCACGTTGCTCCGTGAGAATAGTTCTCCTGCTATTTTGTTTATCAATGGACTAAAACTCCTGTCTAGAGAAAAATTGACTGGCTGTGTAGTGTTAACTGAAAGGGTATTTGTTTATAGTCCTAGTTAGTGACCAGTAAGTATTTTCATGGTCTAACCTTGGACTAATGAATTCAAGAATACACAAGACCTTCTGTCAAACAGCATGCATAGGTAGCCTTAGGTGAAGCAGCTGGGACTAATATGGTTTGAAATGTCTTTAAAATCCCTGTGATTTAGAAAACATTAATTATTGCCTAGTAAGTAGGTAAGCTTTTTAAACATAACTCTTTTCCTTTTCTCTTCCTGCAGGGAAATTCAGCTCCTGCGACGATTACGGCACAAAAATGTTATCCAGTTGGTAGATGTATTATACAATGAAGAGAAGCAGAAAATATATCCTTTTTTCCCCACACAGTTGTTAATAAGGTTTGAATTTGCATTGTTCTCCACGATAGTGCTCAATCATTATAGTTCTGCTTTTGTTAAGACTCTTTTGAATGTTTCTTAAGCTTAAAATTTCTTTCACTGGTACTAAACATACTGCATGTCTGGAATGTTTTCCACACAGATACATTTTCTTAAGTTTTCCAGCTCCCCAGTTGGGCAATGTGATATCGTCCCCAGGTTACAGATGCAGGGCTAGAGCAGAGGACAACTGACCCTCAAATAATGAGTTTTATTGTGTGACCTTCAGCAACTCAGAGGTGAAAAAAGAGCTGTGGATCTGTCGTTTCTAACCTCCTGTCCTAGCTGTGGCATGTTAGTGCTTTTTTTTTTCCCCCCTGAAGATGGGCCTTTTATCATCTCTGTTATGTGAAATCAATTTTTGTAATGCTTTTTTCTTGAAGTCCTTGGCAGTGGTCTAGGTGTGGGTTTTTTTTCTTTGAGGAAAAGAAGAAGAAAAAAAAAATCTACTCACTGGCTGGCATCCGGATGCCTGCAGCTCTCCCCTTTGGAGGGTCTGTACTGCTGCAGTGCTGCCTTTTCTGTGGGCAGTTGGTATGCTTTGCTGCTGGTTATCCTTAACAAGATAGGATGAACTCCCAAGCCTCCCCTGGCTGTTGTTTGTGTGAAAGTCCCTTGTGATAGCGTTTTAAGTGACCTAAGTCTTGTAACAGTCATGAGCGATTCAAAGCATATTGTTCCTGAGAGACCTACAGCCCAGCTTTTTGAGACGAAACTGTTCATTTCTTGAATCAAAGCTGTGGCTTGTGATCTTGGTGCACTTTTCAGACTTGAACATGTTATTCCGGTGCACTGCATCCCCCAAGCACACATGGACATAGTTATGTGCCATAATTTGCGAGTAGGTGGCTCGATTTTTAATGAGTCTGCTGCAGTCAGAGTGCACTTTGACTTCAGCCAGTTTTTAAGTTTATTGAGCTGATTGCTGTAGTAAGTGTTGTAAATGGTTGCTTTTATTTTTGACAGTTTTCTAAATACTGTCTTCCAATTACAGCCCTTCAGCAAATGGATGATTTAATTGTATGCCTTAATTAGTACTCTGCCACCAAATCATTAGTATAAAAAAAAAAGCATGACAACTTTCGCTTGTGTTTTGTAGCCTGAACAGACCGAAGAGACTGCAATTCAATTACTGTCTATAGAAAGATACCATTTGATTAATAAGAAGCTGGGCTGCTAAAGCAGAAGCATGGGGAAAAAGAGCCCGAGAGAGACCTCATGTGTTGGTAACAGGTGATGACAACCCAAAACGGTCATTCAGAAATGTGACCTCTCTAAGCCGGGAAGCATGTTCCTCTCTTTACTTCCTGAACAGTAGTGTTTGAAAAAGAACAAACTGTTTTTCAGTACTTTCCCCTTACAAGTGTAGGTTGACTTGACTATATTTGTCTTTACCTGGTTCTACACTCTTCCACACTCTTGTTTCTACTGGTGCTTATTCTGTGCACGTGAGCAGCAGTAACGCTGGGGCTGCGAGCGGGAATTCATCCATGATCACGTTCTTGTTTAACTTTTCTCCAGCTTCTCATTGGCACTGCCGGTGCCTGTGTGGCACATCCGAGGATGTGGCAGTACAAACACTTGTGCCGCGGCATGGTAAACAGGCTTGGGAACAGATCCAGATGAAAAGTAACTTTCTCTTTCAGGTTGGGTTCTCTGGAGGTCAGTTCCCTTACTAGTTTCACTGTGTCATAGTGCAAATGCCTGTATTAGTGCCTTGTGTGGAGCAATGCAAGATGAAGTTTGAGTGGGGTATAGAGGAGGGATGTCGGCTTCCCCCTTACTAATAAGAAAATGTCCTCATTTCCAGAATGAGCATTGTGGCATTTGAAACTGGGCCTGTAGAAGAGGGAAGGGTTCTGTTCTCACCTGAGTTTTCTGTTACTGATAGAAGTGAACTGCAGGCTTCAGCCATGTTTATACTTGGAAAGATAACTTACCTGCCTAGTCAAAAGCCTGCAATGATTTTCTTTGGTAAAGAGAAAGCTGTGATGACTGGAATAAAAATATCAACTACATCTAGTGTTTAATGGGCTGCTTTGATGACCTGCTGTGGCTGGGAATGCAGAGCTGGTGATGAATGGAGAACTAATCCAGGCAGAAGATAAACCCAGTTCAATAAGCAGCATCCCAGCTGGCACCATCACTGACAGCTTCTGTTACCAGTATGTGCAGTTGTGCGTGGGAGCAGAACCCTATTGATTAGAAGAATTGAGAGCCTCAGTCTTCTTGGGGCAGCTGTAATAGATCTGCTCCAGCCTGGAAGTTTGTACTCTAATCTGGCTGGTGGACCAGACATGGATCAGTTACAAGAGGAGGGGTGAAAAACAGTTTGGCAGCTAATGAAACCAAAATCAGGCTGTCCTTTGTAGATGAGAACAAGAGCTGGGTTTTGCTTCCAGGGAGCTACTCTACGTAATCTACCATTAGTATTACTCTCTTGAAGGTGGGAGAGTTGATGTCTTCCACATCACTATAAGTAGTTCGCAGATTTCTTCTAAAGTAAGAAACAGTAGGAATGAAATTTGGGAGCTCTTTCGTCTATTCTTGCTTCTACTGATTTACTGGGTGGCATCGTAAAATCTTACAGTATTTTAGCATCCCTCTGAAGAGCAGCTCACGTGGGGAATGTAACGTGATTTTAATGAGTTTGCATATTGTTTTGAGCTCCTGGATAGAATGCGCTACAAAAGGGCAATGCAGTCTTCAGCACAGATCCCACTTAAAGCACAGGTCATCTCTTTAGCCTCTCCTGCCTCAAGAGTTAAGATGGCATCCTGGGACATAAGCAACTTATTTTAGGCTTAGGTTAAGAAGGCATCTGCCAGGAATAATTAGAGTGACCAAAGAAATGCTTTGCGTTACTGGAGAACATGGGCTTCCTGGCAATCAGTGCTTTTCTCAGCTCTTTATCTTGAAGGTGCACTCCCTTGGCAATGCCACCAGATGTCTCAGGGTCCGTCCTTGCTGGCCCCTCTGGGCTCTTGTCTGCCTTAAAAGCTCAGGGAGAGGAGGAAAACAAAGGCAATTATTGCTTTAGGGGGTTGTGTAGTTAAGGAGATGTAAAGTAGAATAAGCTGCAAAGGAACAAATGCTAAAAAGTGCCACCAGTTCTTGGCATTCTGTTCTAATTTTTTTTCATGTATGCAATTTTGAAAAAGCTTCCCAGCTTATCAGGGGTCCTTTCTCCTGCTACTGAAGTACTACCGTGGGGATGGGGGTAAGCAGTGGCTGTTAGTGCATACAGCCGTATCATTTTGGGAGAGGAAATGAAGAATAACAGAAGCTTTGGGGAAGGTGATGGGAGCTCACTATCATGTCAAGTGCAGAACAACTAAGGTATTGGGAGAATACACTGCAGCTAATTTTTTGTAGCCACTTTAGACCATTACCCTATTTCTGTCCCACTTGTGAGATCAACTTAATTTCTGTGGAGTTCGCATCCTGGTTTGGGTCTGATCACGGAGTTGCAGCTGATTATTAAGCAGGAGAATTTTCCTGTGGGTTCTTTGCCACTTTCTGTCGGAGTTGGAGGAAGGCAGGTACCTTGGGAAGTGCCCCACAACTCAGGCTCTAGCTCTCCAGTGTCTGTAGACCAGTAACAGGTCTGTCTGTGCAGCAGCTGTCCAGTTGCACTGGAACAGGGCTGCAGTCCTCACACAGCATTTGCCTGAGAAGTGTTTAACCTTGAAGCTTCCTTAACTCTGCCTTCACGTATATGGTGATGGAGTACTGTGTGTGTGGGATGCAGGAAATGCTGGACAGTGTCCCAGAAAAGAGGTTTCCAGTTTTTCAGGCTCACGGGTAAGTACAGCTTTGTTCCTTAGGCTGCGTTAGCCTCACCACTGTGCTGTCTTGAATTCAAGAGCACGTTCGACTCTGTTGCTTAGACTGCTGGCTGCACTTTAGAGTAAAACAGGCTTTGTGTAATAACTGCATCTTTTACATCCATAGAACAAATGGAAAAACTGATGAAGTGGGGGCAGGGATAGCACTTAGATTCTGGGAAGCGAAAACATCTTTGTATTGAATTTTCTGTTACTTTTTGTTTTACTTCATGAGATGCATGACCTGGCCCCTTTCCTACAGCTCTGCCATTCAGCGAAGATGGGTGCAGTGGAGGAATCTGTAAGGACTCTTGCCCTGCCTAAATGTAGGCAAACCATACAGTTCAGTGTCAGAAAAGAGACTAAAGGTCTTTGGATGGATTAAGGATTGACAATATATCCAGCATGATCTGTTAGCTTGTTTAGTTAGTAGACAGGATAAGCTGAAGCCCCTTTCACTCTGCAAGTAACGTAACCTTAGAATTCTGGAAATAGATTCAGGAAGATTGTCGTGTGTATCAAATCAGTGTAGATTAGCAAATCTGTGGTAACTATACAATTTTATGGTCATACTTTCATTTTGTTTAAAAAGAGCTTTGAGATTGCAGGTGGCTTAAGTGAAATACAGGCACATTAAGTCAAGTATTATTTCTGGATATTATGAAATAAAAAACTCGCATACACCATTGTTGCCAGGCTGTCAGTGTGCAATGCTTGTTATGTTCTGGTAACGGCTTGCCAATAATCTCTGACCATAAGTACAGCGAAACACTCCTTTCTACTAGCTAAAGGAAAGTTTTCCCACCCCCTGTTAGAGCAGACTGTGCCACTGAAAGAGCATCTTTTGCTGGCTTAATTTAGCCTAGATTAAAGCAGGTGTCAGGATTAACTGTCAGGTCTGTGTCAGTGTGGTGCTTAGCGCTTAGAAAATAGAGGTGTGAAGAGGGTTTTGGTGTGGAGGAGCCTGGATTCTGAGGGGGTTAACACAGTGCTGCAGAGCTCCGATGGGTAACTTCTGACTTTGTCAGAAGATGAAATGCCGTTTCGTACAGAACACAGTTCAATTTCAGGTTCCTCATCAAATGTAAATGTATTTCTGACTTGTTTCCAATAACAGCACTCTTTGCTTTATGTATTATCAGTAGTTCTTAGTCTATGGAAGTGCTTGGCTTTTTTTCCTCTTAACTCTTTCTTGCAGGTACTTTTGTCAGCTTATAGACGGCTTGGAATACTTGCACAGCCAAGGCATTGTCCACAAGGATATAAAACCGGGGAACCTCCTGCTAACAACCAATGGGACACTAAAAATATCCGATTTAGGCGTAGCAGAGGTATGTGAGAAGTACAGCAAAGTCAAGAATGTGGGAAGTGTGACATTCCAGATTTAGGTCACCTTTCTGGTGTTGATTGATCTATTGTGCATTTATTTAGGCTTTTATTCTGTTGAACTTGCAGAGTGCTCTAGAGTGACTCTGAACATGTATTGCAATTGGCAAAACACTTCTGTTAACAGCAGCACAAAGCTTCCATCCTGGAAGCATGCAGAGGAAGACCACAATCTCAGGCAAACCCAAGAATGTGGTGAAATGGGGATAAGCTACATAACCTTATCCTTCTTATACGAAGGCTGTCTCAGCTAGGTAGGAGAGGTACAAGAGGTGTAGTGGCATGTTATCGTGATACTTAAGAAGATGTTCAGTAGCAGAGTTTTCCTGTTTTGGTTCTCAGGTGAAACTTTTCTAACAGTTTCAAACTTCCAAGGGAAGCAAATTGTAACTGATCTGTCTCTTCTACCGCAGGCATTGCATCCGTTTGCAGAGGATGACACGTGCAGAACGAGCCAAGGGTCGCCAGCATTCCAGCCACCAGAAATTGCCAATGGCCTTGACACCTTTTCAGGCTTTAAAGTAGACATCTGGTCCGCAGGGGTCACGCTGTAAGTGCCCATCCAGTACCCAGGAATCACAATAAAAAAATTATAAGCCCCCGGATAGCTCAGTGTTGTGCATCTGCTGTCATCGCTGTTCCTCTGTATATTTTAGGGAGGGGCAGGGAGGCTGTATGTCCCTCCTTTGGAGGGGTTTATGTTCCCCAGAGTCCTTGTAATTCTGAAGAAAGCAATCTTTACTTTCAGTGAGTAACTCTGCCAGCCATTTCTCAGCATCTGAGATGCACAGCTACTGCAATAATAGAAACCACAAATATCTCTAGTATTTATTTTTAAGTTTCTTCTATCCCAGCTTGTCAGGGAAATGTCTTGGTGGTTTTGACTCATGTGAATGAAGAGGCTGTGATGAAGGAAGGCTAAGTTTAAAGAGGCATTCCAAATGCTGTCAAATATTCGTCTTCTAGTTTCTTCTTGGCTTTTCTTGGTTTACATAGTCACATAAGAACTGAAGACCTGTTCTGTGAGCTTTTTCTCATACAGCTTCTCTTTCTGCCTTTACAGATACAACATTACAACGGGTCTATACCCTTTTGAAGGGGATAATATCTATAAATTATTTGAAAACATCGGGAAAGGTGACTACACAATTCCAGAGGATTGTGGTCCTCCACTCTCAGACTTATTGAGAGGTGAGTCTCCCAACTGTCTCTAAAAGGGTAAAATTTATAGATGCCGCAAATGCTCAGCTTGCATAGTGCCAGGGGAGATCTTCATTCCAAGGATCCTGTGAAGATACCGGATCCTCTTAGAAAGGGAGTTTGTGCTTATGAACCTTGTAAGACTTTGAGAAATCTTTAACACTGGTATTTTTGTGAGATACCCTAAACCCTACGTGGCTTGCAGTCACTACTCTTTATAGAGTTGGTTCTTGCACTATGTTACTTGTGTTCCAAGAAGCTTTTAAATCTAAAGGCAAAGCCCACAAGAGGTTAAATTTAAAATGGCATCACAGCACTGATGCAGGTTTTGTAAGTGAGAACACTCAAATTCCTTGCCCAGGCTTTCTGTGATGGGGAATAGTGAGTACTCAGGTTCTGCTGTCCTTCCTCATTAGCCTCTGCTCTGAATTTATGTGCTGCAGTCCCGGCTGTTGCCTCCTTCCCCCTAAATTTAGAGTTGCAAGGATACTGGAGCAAAGTGACTGCTGCCCACTTTCATAACAGGGCTGTGGTGGAAGCAGGTGTAATGCTTTCTGGGTAGAAGCAGCTTGTGGGTTTTGTTTGTTTGGGGGTTTTTTTGTTCCTGTCACTTACAGCAATAGTTTGAGGTTTAGCGTTGAACAGTCTCTGCTTTTGCAAGCTGGATCGTCAGGGCAGCAGCAGCCAGCTTGGTGTTGACCATTTAGCAGCAGGTGGCATATGATTTGAAGATGTGGGAGATGCTGACCAGAGTTCATGCTGCCTCACTGGCGGTGGAACAGCCAGGTGTGGTAGTGCCCCCCAGATCTCAGCTTGGGCTTGCTTCTCCTTCATTGTTTCCAGCTGTTTGTGAAAGGTCAGACCTCAAATATGAAATGGCGCTGTCTTGTTTCAAGTGTATTTTTCTGGTTCTTGTGCTACATTGGGGTTAAGAAGTTAGTGTGGGTGAAGGGCTGTGGAGCACTGAGCAAACCGACTGTTTGCCTTCCTCCCGTCAGCAGGTTTGCTCATACTGCGTGTGGTATTGCTAAACCGGGGGGGTTGTGTACCGTGCCATGTCCTCTGTGTGGTCATGGTGCTGTTGCAGTTTGTGGCTAGCCAAAAGGTTAACAACTTCGAAGTGGTTTATGGCTGTGCTTCTTGATAGAAACGGCAGCAGTTTTGCCTCGCCAGGAAGGGCTGCGCTGCCCGTGGGCTCCTGGCCTTTCCGTGGATGGTCACGAGGAGCTGCAGCTCAACCTGGACCCACTTTCTTGCCCCATTAGGGTCACACCGCAGCCTGGTGCAGTGCTGGTGATGCTGGAGTCCTCACACAGTGCCAGCTGCCTGCCCGGTGCAGTGCCGCGGACACGAGCATCTTCACGCAGTGCTGGCTCTGTGCCCAGTGTGGCGTTGGGGACATGATGAGCATCCTCGCCGTGCCAGAGGCGGGCATCCTCGCACGGTGCCGGCTGCGTACCGGGCGGCGGCAGGTGGTGCTGTCTGTCCGAGCTGTGCCTGCTGCTGCCTCCGGCAGGGCTCCCCGCAGCCCCCCACTGCCGAGGAGGTGGCAGACCCCCTGCAGTCCTACTCATAGGAGACTATTTTAGCTTATCTGGCACCACGCCGGTAAGTTATTTCCATGTGTTTCAGAAAGCATTAACTAGCTTTAACAGCTTTCGGAAAGCATTACATAAGGCATAGCTTCAAATTGCACTCAGCACAGCTGGTATCTTGGCCGTTCTGCTGAGACTAATGTGGCTACTGCTCACAGCCCAGCACTTTGACTGATGTGTGTTTCGTGTTGGATCTGCGTGCCCCAGGGAACGATGTCCTGATCTACATGTGGTGTTTGATTTGCGAATGCTGACTCAAAACATAGCCTTTTTTATGAGCTTGGGAATTGCCCAAATGGAGTAAATCCAGTAGTCCGTCTAGACTGGCAGCCAGTCTTCTAAAGCATCCAGCAGAAATCATTTGAGGTTTGTGATAAGCCTCTCAGCTGCACTTAGTGGTGTCCCCCAGGGAAAATGAGTGTGGCAGTTGTTTCTCTTTTCTTGTCCTGAGGATATTGATAGCTTAAAATCTTATGCTTCATTATCAGAATAACTCCCATTTTAGTTCTCTTTCCATCCCTTGTATGAGACCTGGAGTCAGAATGTCTTTCTTTTCTTTCTGCCTCATTTTAAACAGAGGAGCCCTCGCACCTGATGCCCTTTGTCCATCTCTTACAGCCTCAGTTGCCTCGTTCATCCTAGCTGGTGTCTGTCTTCATCCCTTCTGTGTTTGGATACTACAGAGATGCAAGTTGAGTGTGTTCAGTAGGCAGAGGAGCTTGCCTGGGAGGAGATATCTGTGTGTCTCTCAATTTGACCCTTTCTTCCAGGGCAGTGGGATGCCCTAAGGATTCTTCTTTCTGTCCTCCCTCCATCTCACCTGAGAGCACTCTCCCACCGCTCATCTTGTCGTATGTACCTGTTACACAGTAAAAGCTGTAAAAAGCTTCTAATATTCCCCTTGTTTGGTTTGACACGCTTTTTCTAGTGCTTAGAGTAGCCAGCAGACCCGAGGTGATTGAATTACGGAGTGGAATTGCTGCGGCTCGCTCCGTTCTGCGGAGTCCTGAGCACCTCCGCAGCCCGGCAGATAGCGAGGCATCTGCTGCGGATGAGGGCCGAGCCTCGCAGTGGTGGTACTATGTATCTATGGTGACAAAACCTAAATGCTTTATTTAGTTCATGCTTTTCCTCCAGAACATCTGCATTTCCTGGTAGGTGCCTGCTACTTCTGCAGCAGGCTGAAACTGAATCGAAAGCCTGCAGATCAGATATTGTCAATGGCTGGCTGATGCTTTCGTATGAGCAGCACAGACACCCACAGCTCAGCTTTATCTCACTAGAGACTTTGTTTTGCCTTTGCATTGCTTTTAAAAGACTTTTAAAGTACTCTGCAGTGCTGCAAGCATTTGTTCCGGTTTTATTGTAAGGAAGAATTCAGCATGTTGCAGAGTGCTTATTTGCTCTCTGGCTAGAAATGCTGTGTTGACCAGAATACCAGTCTAGCTGTGAAGCAAACACTAGCATACACTTTTTAAGGTTGGGGTTCTTTTGTTGACTACTTTTGTAGTGGTTTTTTACTTTTTCTTCCCCTTGAGCTTGTTTTTCTTTGTTCCTCTTTCCAGAAGAAGCAGAGTTTAGAGGACTTAAAGCTTCTACAGTATTTGAGTTGTAAAAAGACTTGGATGACTGTATTTCAACAGATTAGTTGGGATGCTGTTCCTCTTTTTGTCTCCCTAATCAGGGATGAAGCTTTATTTATACTCTTCACTGATGGAGAGAAGGGCTAGTACTGTTCTGGCTTTTGTGTGTACTGTCAGTAAAGATGTGTCAGAGTGGAAGCTTTTATAAATAGCCATAAGGTTCTTCTGTCACCATCTGCACATGACTTATCAACTTGTACGCAATTTGTTTCTGGTCAAGAAAAATGCACAAGGTCAGCTTTTCTTCTTCCTTTTCTAATGTACTTTTTACTGAAAGATAAAGCTCTGAGACTGCAGTCTCTGCATCCAGGGTCTGCTACAGACTTTGTGACCTGGAACAAGTTAGTTTCTCAGAGTTTTGTTTTCTCACTTCTGTGTAACCACCGTGACCTTTCATTACAGGAATGGTGAGAGGATGTGCATTCTGATGGCAGTGGGATGCTTTAATTCTGTTGGAAGCAGGGAGTCCCTGGAGCCAACTGGGGTCTATAGCCCATCCAGTGGCAAACTTTCTGCACTTGTTTGATCAAAGACTCAAGGTTTGCCTGCAGAGGAAGTTTCTGGTTGGAACTCCTGGCTATGCTTGCAGAGGATGAAGGAGAGGCGAAAAGTCCTGTCTCACTTTACCAATGGGACATACACTGCTTTTATATTAGTTCTTTTAAATGTTGATCTGAGTTGGAGGCTCTGAAGTGAAATCCAGGTGGAGTTCATTAACTCTTGCTGTTAGATTTCTTCCTTCTTCTCAAACAACATAGCTAAGGTTGTGCTGTCTGCTGAAAACTAGATGTTCTACCACATGATATAATGCTGTGCTTGTTCAGGGTTATTGAAGTGTGTGGGCTGGAGTCTGTAAGGAGCTCAAGACAGGTTCGTGGTCTCGTTTCTGGATTGCCACTTGACATAAATTGGAGGGGGTTTGAGACTACCGGTGTGCTGTGATGGACATAATATCCCATGTACGGGCATAGTGAATCCTTCTGAAATACCATGGGAGCAGAGGTTCGTGACGTAGGCATCTTCATGAAGAATTGCCCTGTTACAGTGTGTCTCATCTCTACTCTCAGATAAACTCCATGGAAATCTTTACCGTAAATGGTAGAGACTGTGTGTGGTTACTGTGGGCAGACACTCTTAGGTGACTTGACTGGTGAATAGTACATGATGTTGTGTCTTGATGAAGTCTCTTTTCAGTACAAGACTTCAGCCACAGAGCTGCCATGAGTGAGTCACTGAGCTGAATGAATGAACGTACATTTTTGGTGCTTGGACCTTCTGCTTTCCTTCAAACGTTGCCCAAAATACAGTCCTTTTTCATTAAAGTAAATTTCTTTTGGGCCTGTTATCTTCTTGCAACTCTTTTTCTGCGGCACCCTAGTGAAATGAATCCCAATCTGAAAGTGCAAGAGCCTTGAGAAAATCCCACTGTACTTCTCGTTTCTGTGAAGAGTTTCTAGTTTTAACTGCTTGGATGTGCAGCAGCTTATCCTGACCTTGATGATAACATGCTGGATTCCAAAACCATCTTGAAATGTGGTCTTGAAATAAATAAATTGGGGGTGTTGAGGGTGGTGTCCTGACTTACCTGTTTCTGACTACATTAATAAGGTAACCTCACCAGTTCTTGCTTTGGTGTCCCCTAGACTTCACATAAGATCTCTCTGCAGTCCTATTTCTTTTTTTTTCTTTCCTTTTAAAAAAAAGCCAACACATTTGTGCAGCTCAGCTGTGAAACTACTGCCTAATAACCTTATTAATAGGTTATTTAATTAGGTGTGGGATATTTTTTTTCTCTGAACCACCTTCCTGTCTTGTGTTTCAATTATTATTTCTTTTCTTGTAAGGTGAGGAGAAATTCCATCAAAGTGTGAGAAAATTCCTTTACTGCAAGGGAGGTTGGGTACTGGAACAGGTTGTATAGGAGGGTTGTAGCGTTTCCATCCCCAGATAAGTTTGAAACCCAGCTGGACGTGGTCCTGGACAAACTGACCCTGCTTTGAGCAAGAGCTTTGCACGAGGTGATCTCCAGAGGTCCCTTCCAACCTCAGGTGCTCTGTGATGCCGAGAAGGCTGCAGGGACTGCTAGGGATGCATGCTGGAGTACCAAAGAAAGGAGGAATGTGCATTGCAAGGACCCTTGTTGTGGAGAAAGGCCCTGATAAAGGCTGTGTTCAGTGTTAAACTAATTTTTTTATATATTTTTTTAACTGTAAGGGTGGTTGTTTTATAGTACTCGCTGAAAAAAGAAGGGCTTTCTCCAGCATCAGTACATTAACAGTGGATAAAGTGAGGAAACAACTTGGAATTAGCCCTGCGAAAGCTATGTATGTTGAATTACAAGCATTGCAGCACCTTGCAGGATAGCAAGATTCAGGATCAAATCCATTCTCTGCTGATGGTGGTTCAACCGTGTCTTCCCTTCTCTCAAATACCATTAGAAACCATCTCAAAATACCCTTTCAGTGGTGGTCCTCAGTAACAGACCTCGCAGCTGAGCTGTTCAGCTTTTGGCGCTGTCACTGGCATTAGTCGCCTCCTGCCACACACAGGCTTGGCCTGAAGCTGCAGCCTGGGCTGCTGGTTGCTTGTTTGTGGGGCTTTGGCCTGTTCAGGGTCGAAGATAGCAGATATGAGGAGCTAATGTCAAGGTTTAGAGTTCTTGAACAGGGAGCTGTTGCTGTAGCTCCAGTTGAGCTCAGCCGTGTACCTCCAACATAGCTACGTGGTGGTTTTTATGGTCTCAGCAAGGCACGTATAAATTTCCGGTGTGCTCTGTCTAAATTGCTCTGAAGAATTGGGCTCTAACGACCCCAGTGCCTTGAGTTCATGAGGCCAGATGCCTCTGATGCACTTGACCTTCTCTAACCTGGAAGAGGTTTCTTCCCCTGTTTCTTTAACCTCCTTCATGGTGATGTCAAGTCGATCGGTAGTGACTCCATCTGCCCTAAAGCTATTAGTGCTGTCATCAGCACTGATAAACCTTTATGAATTGCCATGGCAAACTGTACTGTGGTTTCTGGGGGGAAAACTTCAGTCCTTCCACGCTGTACCTTTTCTGTGCCCATATTCGTTACTGTTAGTAATGTGATACAAACTGAACTGACAAGGAAGATGTTCGGGATCAGCTTTTTTTAATCACATGTACTGTTGGTGATTTATCTCTTCCGTTGCCTTTGGTCTACAGTATTGCACAAACTCATCTGTAAGGCCCTTGCAACTTCTTACTTAAACTGCAACGTCTCTTTCCAGCCCTCCCTTCATAAATGTCCATCCAAATGTATCTCCCATCCTTGTGTTTTTCAGTGTCCTCCTACAGGCTTTCACCAGCACTCAGCACTCTTTGTTCCTTGTCCTGACTTTAACTCCTGTTTTGACACTGTTCTGCTTCCTAGCCTTTCTTTTATTCTGGTTGCTGGAGACGGGGTCCTCCTGTTCTCCCA
>JAVJGJ010000047.1:46710552-46727774 GCA_035590215.1 Microhierax caerulescens | reverse complement strand
TCCTCCTGTTCTCCCATCTCTTTCCAAAACCTTCCTCTTCATGCTGCCTGTGCAAGACTCCAACGATGCTAGTGCCTTAAGAGCAACAAGGGGATATCATCCAGTAAAAGCAAAACTCCTTGTAATGTACAGCAGTGAGACTTTGTTAGACAAATATATTCTTGGAACCTTCATTAGAGAAATCTTGGTTGCTGCTGGATGAGACTTGTGAGGTCACGTTGGGGCTAGTTTCTGGAGAATATGGCAAAATTTGCCACTTCTGTTGAGTTGTGAAGCTTTTTAAAGGCAGTAGAGCAGAGTGGGCATCTCATGAATCTAAGGAATCCACCTCCCTCTCTCCTAGAGAGAATACAGATAAGCTACTTTTCCTCTCCCCCGCTCTTTCTCACCCCCACCCCAGTTGTCTTAGCAGATGATGCCAGAAATCAGACTCCTGGCTAGGGCAAAAGGATGGACAGTAGAATTTTATTTTTTTTTTTGTTAGTTCTCCTCATCTGTATTTCCAGGGTAGAATTTCACTAGACGAGAATTCCTGGGATGCTGAATAACTGGATAGATGCTGTGCCTAAGGCTTTGGCTCTTCCATGGAGAAAGTTCAATAGCATTATCTATGAACTGCAAAGTCTTGATGTTCTTTGCCTGCAAACATGCTTGGACATACGATCTAGGGCTGTGCAAGCCTCTGTCCCTGCAGTGTGAAGGAGGGAAAGGTCATATCCACTTTGCAGGTGGGGAAACTGAGGAAGGAGACTTGATCAGGTAGTCAGCAATGGAGTCGGGATTTTGTGCTGAGCTTCCTGTGACCAATGCAGCATATTCTTCCTGGAGGTAAAGGCTTCCTAAGCTGCCAGGAGGACTGGACACACCAGTTCCTGATGTGGGGAGGGTGGTGGGAGGGAAGGGTAGAGCTTTATGCTTCCTGTCTTCAACTTGGCTGAGAGCATCTGTGATCACACCTGGACTTTTTTTCCTTCTTTTCAGGGATGCTTGAATACGACCCAGCCAAGAGATTTTCAATACAGCAGATAAGGCAGCACAAGTGAGTGTTCAGCTTCTTCCTATTAGTCATTCTCTTTCTGCTTCTTATGCTAATTGTACCTGTGCTATTGCTCTCAACTCATTTTTCCTTTTGACAGCAGACACATGGAAGTCACTAGATACCCTTCCTCCAGCTCTGCTGGAGCTCTGGCAACCCCTACTTGGCTTTTTTTCCTCCTATTAGAGCATCCGGTTAAAGCATTTGAATTGCTAACTGGTAAATGATGAATATGTTGAAAATATGTTCCTAGCATGACTGGTTCTTGATAATTAAGGGTTCTGGATATTTTTTTCAGAGGTTAGCTAGTACTACTGGAGCAGAAGAACAGGGGTTCCTTAGAGCTGGGGTATTGAACTAGGACTGTTTAGTACTGTGTGTTAGTTCTGGTTTTCTGGACAGTCTGGTGACAGAAATATTCCTTTGCTCCATATGGAATCAGTATGTAAAGAAGCGTTCCAGGACAATAGGAATTTTTTTTTCTTTCTCTTTAATGTCATACTCCTCCCTCCCCCATATCCTGCCCCTTTATCCTTGCCATTGTCTGAGGGGGGGGGGTAAAGGCCCCGTTATCTCTGAGAATATTTTTTTTTTTTTCTTAAAGGATCTGTTTGAACATGCTGCCTCTGAGGAGAGATTTCCTGGGCGGATAAAAGTACAAGAACAAAAAGCATCATAAGGATGCTTCATTGCGGAGGCTGCATTAGCTTATCTCCTATTTGAATAGGAAGTGCTTCTGAGGACAGGCAGAGCTGCCTGCTGGACTGCAGCTGCTCAGCAGAGGTCCTGCCTACAAGCTTGCCCAGAAAGCTTTTTGGGAACCTTGTAAAAACAAGGTTCTGATCCTGGAAGGTGATGGGCCTGCTCTGTGCTGCCTTGCAGGCAGGAAGAGCACTATTTTCTTCTTGTGTCTCTGGAAAAAAAACGGCGGTGGTAGCCGTGTGCTGTCAGATGATGATCCCTGGTAGATGTTATGGCATGGGAGGCATCTGCAGGAGCCACAGAACAAAACCTGACAGGCTTGAACTGCACTGGCGTTCTGCAGAGGAGCAACTGCGACCTACCCCTGGCGAAGATCAAAGAGGCTGGGGAGGCAGGTCTTATGGAGCTGCCTGGTCAATTAATTAAGCAGTCAGGCTGACTCTTTTAATAGTAGCCAAGCACTGTGCATTGGTTGTTTCACTGGGTCTGGGAGATGATGGGAGCAGGCATTTGCTTTTCAAGCCTGCCTTGCCTTGTGCACATGCCTCCCAGTAATAGTGGGCCATAAAAGAGACTGCTTGGGGCTGGCCTCTTAAATGCTGCCTGGCATTTAAAGCATCGGATAGAGCTGGTCTTCGAAACAAACAATAGCTCCTGCTGTTCCTGACTGTCCTACCCTCTACCACTGAGGACTAGAGTGCTTCAAGCTAGACGGCAAAGCACTGTATATGCTTTTGTGCTTCATAATGAAGCAGTTCTCCTGTTCATTACAGCTAGTGGTAGGGCGGTGATCAGCTTGCCACGCAGTCAACCCGATGCTTTGTCAGTGAGCACTGTAAAGGAGCATGGCAGGAATTAATTCAATGGAGTAATTAGTAGGTGTTGAGAAAAGCACTTTCCTTCCTATCGATGCTGTGGGTGCAAAGGCTGCGGTGAACTGCCCCTAAGCTTGGGGCAGCGTAGTTGGTTCTAATGTGTCACTGTCTGCTAGGTATTTGAGCTACTTATCCAACTCTGCATACTTGATTTTATACTTCTCCCGTGTGGCAGGGAGTTTCTGTGTCAGCTTTGCCCAGCTGGAAGCAAAGAGGTTTCTCTAGAGAATCTGCCTGTAGTTAGAAAGCGGGAGAAACTGGAGCACCCTTCTGGCATGGAGGGCAGTCGCAAATCTCCCGTGCTCCGTCGGCACAGCCTGCCCTCTAATCGGGCACAGCTGCTGGTGGTGAGGCTTTTCATCTCATAGCACTGAGAGGGGCTGAAGAAAGACTCTACCTGCAAACACAGGAGCATTTCCAGGGCTTAGTCTCTTATTAGTTTTCTGTGAGCTTAGCCAGTGCTTCTTAACAGGCTTTTCTTCCCTATTAGTAATTGCCTCCTTCCTCCTGCTGTGGCATCCTAGTAATTACATCAAGCACAGCAGAGCTTGCAGCCTTGGGCTTTGGATGTGTCTGTCCATCTCCTTTTTGTGGAGTAGAATTGTGTGAAAGAATCCAGCATTTGGTTCTCCTGGCTGTTCTTTAAATAGAAGAGAAGCTTAGCCCTGACCCTGGTTTCTAAAATTTTTTTTAAGTTGAACAAAGCAATCGGAAGGACAGCAGGTAGCCATTCAGATATTGTCAGAGGGTTTTTGGAAAGCATTTTAGTAAGAAAAGTCTTGATTTCTAGAATCCTTAGATTTCTAGTGTGTGTGGGAGTAATAGTCATTAATGATTTCTGGTTTCTCCACACTCCTCCCACAAAAGCATGTGTTAAGGCACAGGAACTAGACTATAGAAACATCAAGCGACTTACCCGGGCTGCCCTGCTGAGATGGAGACTGGCTCAAACCAGAATTACCCGGTGCCTTTCCGTGCTGCTGGAAGTCTCCTTTTATGTCTTCAAGCTGATGTTACTGGTGACTTGCTCGTATGGAGAGTTGGGATTATCAAAGCGCACTGAAAATCAACAGGAATAGCCCCTGTGTCCTGGGCAGTGGTTTTTTGTGGTTCAGAGCCAAATGCTGCTTAGACCAGGCTCGTGCCAGCACAACAGCCAGCAGCCGTGTTCCCCTGTCCTGCAGGGAAGGGTGATCCCAAGAAAAGCATCCCGGAGCAGGTGTCCTGTGGCCATGGAGCTGCTGGGCACTCAGCATCCAGCCAGAGCTGGCTAAACAGCTCACACAGCACCTTCTAGAAAGTGATGTTTCTTGCTCTCGTAGTGGGATCAAGGATAGAAGGCTTAATCAGTGGGTCAGGGGAAACACTGGGGAAGTATTGAGTATTGCTCCGCGAAGCAACAGAGCTGCAGCGGGCAGAGAAGGCAGCCTGGCATGTGTTTATTGCCTGGCCCCAGTAATTCCGCCATTCCTCCCGTTATTCTCATCAGCTACTCCAAATACTTCCCCCCCCTTACAGTGGCAGCCCTGTCTCAACAATGCTGTAGGAAGTCTGCTTAGCTTTATACCTGCCAGCTGCCTTCCTCCTCTCCTCACTTCTGTAGCTAAACTCTTGCACCAAACTCATGTTTCTGCACTTTGTTTTAATCCAGCAGGACAAAGCTAAATTCTCTTCGCTTTCAGAGGCTTTTCAAACCTGGTCAATCTGTGCAGTGCAGACCTACAAGTTGTAAATTGAAAGGAATTAAAATTCTCTCAGCCTGTCATCGAAGAGTTTATGAACTACCAGAAGCTGACCCCTGAGTAACAATGAAAGAGCCTTGAAAGCTGCTCTTCCCAAAAGGAGCTGGATAGGATGATGATCAATGGAGAAGTGATACTTTTAGTTCACCTCTGTGAATATTTTGTACTCCTGGGGCAGGAATGTGGGGCAGTGAAGAAAAGCTGCCAAGAGCCAGGGAGTTAACAACCTGTTCCCTATAGATTATTCACCATCTCCTCTCTGCCTAGTGCTTTTGCTGAAGGGCTTAATGCTCGTATACTGCATTTTGTAACCAATTCACTGACCCTGCTGCAGCACTTAAAGTGATGAAGTGGATGCAGAATTCTACCTCTGTCCCTTGTTTCCAAGGCAACCATCTTGCCTTCCTTCTCTAGAAGTGTCACACTTAATTTGTTCAGTCATAGATACAATTGCAAGAGTTTATAGCAAGAAAAGGAAGGCACTTCCACCTTTTATTAATGGAGATGCAAATTAACCTGCTGGGCTAGTGTCTCCTCCTGACCTCCTGGAGGCTGCTGTGCCACCTTCCTGAGTGCTTTTGCTCACTGCAGAGTCCTCCCTGAGAGGTTTGGAGGGTAGCTGTTGGGTGCTGTGCCATGCTGTTCAAACCCCAGGTACTGAACTCCTTGGAAACTGGGATTTGTTGCCGCTGTAGATTCCTCTGCAGGCGCTGAACATGTTCCTTGCCTTCTGTGCCTGCATTTGAGGGAGTGGAGGAGTTTCCCTTAACCTCTGCTTCAGCATGTATACTCACGGGCTTTTCCCATCCCTTCTCCATCACTGTGTCATGCAGTGATTTCCCCTCAGCAGGACACAGACAAAAAAAGCACTCCTCTCCTTTCATGCTGAGGCACCTGGGTCTGCCTTGCCTTCTGTGTGGCAGGCTTGTGGAAGGAATCTGGTTCTTCTGCCCACGTTCTGCAAATCAGTTTCATAATGCAACTGTGTGTGGCTTGTTAAAGGAATGTGAGTCTCTAGAACCCCTGTCCTCACAGGAATCTGAACTGTCCCCTTTGGCCCTGGGATCAGCTAGGGGAAAATGGCTTCTTTCTTACTCATTTGTATTTTTTTATGAACCTGGCTTAAGAGCTTGGACATTTCCCTATTACAGGAGTTGGAGAGTGATTGGAGTGATGTCGATACATATTTATTGCTAGCATGTGTTGCCTTTCCCCAGGGCATGCTGTTGTGTGTCTTCCACGTTTGTCTGCAAGAGGACTGAATTAAACTGGAATGCTGTTAGTTGCTTCTTGTGATGCCTGTGACCTTCCAGTAAGCTTGAAGCCCTCATGGTGTCACGGGAGGTGGAGAACCATTCATAACCGATTCTTGTTGGCAGGATGGTGATCTGCAGCTTTGCATCTGGTTTCAGAGAAAATTGTCCATATACAGAACAAGCAAACTGAAATATTTGTGACCTAGAATGGGAAGTGAATTAGCTGTAAGTATTTGGAAGCTGCAGCTGTGCTTCCTGATTCTTATTTTAACCTTGCTTATCCCAGGACTTGAAAAGAGCAGAGTGATGACTTCTGATGTAAAATTTGAACTTGGAAGCTGCAAACCAGACAGGCTCATTAAGCATTGGTCAACCCAGATTCCTTTTTTCATTCAGTCCTTGACCCTTACTGTCTTATCCCCCTGTAGATTATAGCAACCCGTTTGGATGCTACTTCTTAACTGGCAGGATCACAATTAATACTTGTGCCACTGCTGTCTGGAGTCCCTGTGCTTTGCAGGCATTCTCAACAAGTTTGCACAGTAGTAGGAAATGATCTCTTACTACTGCTCCCTTCGCTCTGTTTCAAAGGGCTAAGAGTGGCTAAGAAATGTTTCACAGACTGGAGAGTAATCTGCCTCTTCCTGGGGACGTTCTGGGCAAGGGGCGCTTTTGAGAGCTGCAAAAGCTTTTCTTGTCCTTCAGCAGTAAAGCAGTAGTCTGCAAGCACCAGGTAAATGGCCGTGTTTGTGCCAGTGTAGTTGGCTCGGAAGACATCAGTGAGACTGGGAGTAAATGGTGAAATAGGGCACTCTGTCAGCAGTACTCTAATCCAGCCCGTGTTTTAGGGTCAGTGGTTGAAGGCAGGATGAGGAAGGACTTTATCTACGTTGCTGACTGATGGGAGAGTTGCACTGTGGGAGGGTAGCTGCTTTCTGGCTTAGTCAGTGGCCAGTTGAGCCAGATTAGGGCATTTGATGGAGCCAGTGATCCTCAGATGAAGAGCAAATCTTCACTAATAACATTTAGCACCAGTGCAGAAAGCAGAATATCTGTCCCTGCTGGAAAATTGCTTGCCAGGAAATACTCTGCTACTCCATACAGAATTGCTTGAGGCTCCTTCCAAGAGTCTTTGATTTTTCTTAGAACTTCAATGAATTTCTCTTCTCACTCTGTATCCTCATTACCATATATGCATATGCAAGTATTTGAAATCACCTCCCAGAGGATGGAATCATTATGACTAGAGTACAGTGATTCAGGTTTCTGCTGTTAATAAAAACCTATTTTTACTCTCCTGGTAAGTAGGGCAGAAGGAAAGAAAAAAGCGGAGCTGAAATACAGCAAAATGAAAACACTAGTTGCTATAGACTTCTAGGCTTTCTCCCTTTAAAATAATCCTTTTAACAGCAGTCATTCTGATCTCATTTGTCCTGTATATTCTGTTTTTCTTAGGTCCCTGGCATTTAGTTTAGATCCCTTTAGCTCCAGTGCCCCTGGCAAAAATAACTGGTGGCTGTGTTGGCTCTTCTGTTTCTGCACTAGGTGATCCTGCCAGCCTGGATCAGCCTAGGCTGAACTTGCTATCTTGGCAGCCACGTCCTTGACGAAAGCAGTCTCCCAAGGAAAGGAAATCAAGTGATCACATTAGGAGTGCTGTGTGCCATGCGCATCACCAGGAAAGCCACCCACAGGCTCTGTTAAAACAGTTTCCCAAAATCTAGTTACGCTGGACCTCCTCACTCCTGTTAGTCCAGCGGCTGGGGTGACCTTTTACTTAACTCTTGTAACCATTCCGTGATGATTCTATGCCAATGCTACGCCATGAACCAGAGGTCGTACTGACAGATGAGATCTGCATTCAGTTCTCTGCCGTTTCCCTGAAGTATGCTGCAGCTTCCAGCATGGTTGTGGTATGACCGTGGAAGAAATGCCAGTAGATCATCGTCAGTGTGGAAGTGGAACATGCCAGCCTCAGATTTTTGGGGTATTGCCCATCCGTTCAGACTGTCAGCATGGAAGGACAGAACATGATTCCTTGCATGACATTGACATGCTCTGTGATTAACCAAAATGCATTTCCTTTTAAAACTTCAGGCTGTAGGGACTGCTTCACGCTTTTCTTCCTGTCTTCCTCTTCAAGCAGGGGTCTTACTTTAAACCTCAGTCACTACAGAGAAAACAGTTCAAAGATGCTAATTGTGAAGCAGGGTGTTTCTGGATCAGGGTTCACTCCTCCTTTGAATCCTAGTTGATTTGTCCCAATAGCTGCATTTTTATTTATCTCCGAACTCCTTGCTTTTGCTGGGTAGTTACGTTAGAATGCCACTTTTTTTTTTTTTAGGCCTCCTGTCAAAGCAATGCAAGACTAGAACAAAATTATAATTACAGGTTTTCCGTACAGGAGGTGCATCCAATCCTTACTTCCTAAAATGAATTTGGAACTGGAGTGATAAAAAACAGATGGCTCAGGTTTATCGGAGCTCTTTGGTGACTGGCTTCAGGCCCTCCTCGGTGGTTATTAGCCAGAAGTTACTGGATGCCTGTGCAAACTGTGGAGAGGGAAGCACTTAGGTCACATCAGGCTTGTCTAGGGCAGCAACCGTCAGGCCAAGGAGTGAATATGCTGTGAGGGGATAATTTTAGATCTTGCTCTGCTTTTGAGGTGTATTTTCAGAGAGACCTTAAGTTGTTCCGAAGGCAGCACCCTTTTGTAGCCTAAAGTAGACTTGGAAAGCAGGGGGGCAAAGCTTAGACTTTCTAGGCTGCCTCTGTGAAAGGCTGTGAGTGTCCCTTTGTGCAGGTAAGTGGCATCTACATAATATTTAGCAAGGTGACAAGAGCGCAGTTGATCTGGTGAGGCTTTTCTTTCCTTTGTTGCTGTGCAAAGACCAGGAGGAACAGGTCCCAGGGGCTTAACCGACATCCAGCCCACAGTGTAGAAACAGGGAGGCTGATATCCATGCCAATTCAAAAGTTTATCAGGAAAGCAGGCTGCAGTTCAGGAGATGATCTGAACTGTGGGAGGGTTTGATGCTTTCTGACTCTTCCTTTGGGTCTAACGACCCTCCAGGGTAAGATGTGAGTGAAGTGCCTGGTGAATGAGCAAAGTGCCCCTGCAGGACAGCCTCCCTGCTGGCAGGGGCAGCCAGCTTTTGGCATGCCACCTTTAAAGGCAGCAGAACACCATCATCTGTCTGATGTTGGCTGTCACCCGGCCTTTTCATTTGCTAGTCACAGGATTCTCCCTGTTGCAGGGGAAAGAAGGAATAGCAGGAGGTGCTTGGGCTGGAAAGGCGTGTTAGAAGTACCTGGGTCAGGAGGAACTTCTGGTCCCACTTGCATTCAAGAGAGGATCGCTAGGAGTGTGGAGGCTCCAGCAATACTTCTAGAAAACCTTTGGTGCCCACGTGCAGTGCTGCTAGATGTCCCAGAGAGAGTGCAGCCTTAGAACCCTGCTATGGCAATACAATAAAAATGTAAGAAGCCACCTACATGGCTTCTGAAATGCTGATGTGATGCAAGCCTCTTGGATTCTTGATCTGATTAAGAACAGCTCTCAGAGCTGATATCCTTTACTGGGCAGGTGGTAGCACTGTGGCAATGGTAATAGAAGTCCCTTGAGACAGGATAAAAAGATAAAGTGTTAAGCATTTTTGCTGTGGCCTTGTTGGAAACTGCCTGTTAAAGGAGCTTGCGAGTAAATACCGCTCTCCTTAGACTGACATTCTGCCCGCTCTCTTTGTCGTGTGCTGGGTTAGCCTCAGCTTTAGGACAGGAGATGTTTCTTCTTTTCTTTTTCTTTTTTTCTTGCTTTGACAATAGAACTCGGGAGCTCTCTCAGCTCTGCTAATATGTTTTGACTTATAGGTAGGTACTTTGGCCTTGAGTTGGCAATGGAGAAAATGTTCCAGCCCTGAGTGTTCCCAGGCCCTGAGCTGCCCTTCTGTAGATGTCCTGCGCTCCGGTGTGTCTTGCAGCAGACTTTAATATGCTAAGTTAGTTTCTCCTTAGCTGACAAAGCACCCAGTGGATGGAGCACCTTGTGGAGTGGCACACGCAGCCGTTGGTGTCCCTGCAGAGCCATCAGCAAGACAGACTTGCCTTTCTTGACACTTGCCTCTCTTGGTTGTTACATATTAAAAAACCTGCAGTGGCATAAAACTAGCTAGGAAGTGCTCCGTAAACAAACCACATGTAGTTTTGAGTATCAGGGTAGAATGGGACCATCTCAGTGTCAAGGATTTCTCTGTGCCTTCTGAAAAGTGAAGCTGTACTGACGAAACTCTGCTCTTGGACTCTTTGCAGTTGGTTTCGTAAGAAACATGCTCAGGCAGAGGCTCTGGTGCCCATACCTCCCAGCCCAGAAACAAAGGACAGGTGGAGAAGCATGACGGCGGTGCCTTATCTGGAAGATCTGCATGGCTACAATGAGGAAGAAGATGATGACTTGTATGACATTGAAGATGATATCATCTACACTCAGGACTTCACAGTACCAGGTAGGAGAGAATGATGCTGGGATGGGTAGGGCAGAAGTGGCTTTTTGTTTTTTCTTCTTTCTTTCTTTGTTAAAAACTTTTTAGGAAAGTCCTGGAGGTCTGAATAATCCTTTCAGCTGTAGAGGAGACCATTGATTATTAAGTGGTGTGAGTGACCATGGTGCTCCAGAGGCCTCGGTCCTTTATTTGATCAACCAGAATGCCCTTTCCTGTGTTACCCATATGCCAATTTCTTTCCTTCATCCAGTAACAGCTTGTTCCTGCTGGACCCCACTGTTGAGCGCATTTAATTCTTTCATCCAGTTTTGCTAGACTGAGTTACTTTGGAGCTGAGCTGTAAAATGACTCGGTTTTCAGAGTAGATGGCACATCTGGGGAAGAAGGGTGCTTGTAACCTTACACCGAGAGCTTTTTTCTGCTCCAGTCTTGGTAACTATCTGGTGACAGAATTAATTCTTTCTTTATTAGGGATTTCTTGTTGTTTTAAGGTAAGCAAACCAGTAAGTACCGGGGGATGGTAGTGGTTTTAACCATGTCATTCTTACAAAGTGGTGGTAATTGAGTAGCTTTCCTTCTTTGGCCTCTCTGTACCTGTAAGACACGTGGCTTGTGAGCAGAAGGCTGAAGGGCACGTCTTTAGTAAGACTAAGGACAAAGACTGCTCAGCTTTACAGTCATCGAAGCAGCGATGTATGATACTGTACGATCAAGCCAGCAGTTTCTTTGTCTTGCTGCCTGTGTTCTCACTGCCTACATCAACAGAATGTGAGTTTCTAGATTAATTGCTCCCGCCTAGTTTGATTTGGAGGCAAGGTGTCAAATACTGTTTGTAGGGATGCTGATTAACTTCATCACAGTGTGACTGGAAGTACCTTTCCTTGTGGTAAGGAAAGCCCTAGTTTCTGTAGTTCAAGGCTAACCAAACTGCTTTTGTTTTCCCTTAACGATGGCCTGGTGGGCTTCTGTGGACCTGAGTAAAAGCCAGGATTCATCAAATCTTGCACCAGAAGACCTTGGTTTTTCTCTTTGTTTCCTGGTTAGGCGGAAATTGCTTTTTTGAAGCACTATGGAAGAATAAACCATCAGGCTTCGAATTTTAATAAGCTTCAAATTGTACCCAGTGGTCAAAATTTATTTGAGCAACAACTGAAAGTAGGATTAGCTTCCCAGGCAGTGCCTTCCAAGGGGAGAAGTTGCTCTGAGCTCAACTGGCTAAGCCAGCGCTTCGCTCCATGCTGTATGACATCCTGGGGTGACAGTCCCCAACAGGGTGGCTGTTCAGATGTTCAGCCAAAGGGATACGTAGGTGGGTCGGAGGTGGAGCCTGCCAAGATGACGGGAGTCTCATCAGAGTGAAATAGATCTATTTCCAAGTGCTGATTCACTGGTGACTGTCAGGTAATTTATAACCTTTTCCAATAGAAGTAATGTCCCAGTGCCAGCTGGGTGACCTGCAAAGCTCTGTCCTTTGCTCTCTTCTTACATCCCACAGATTTTGTGCTAGAATCTGACCAGGGGCCAGGCCTTTCCTCACAGCTTAACGGAGGCTTTTTGAAAGGGGGGATCCTCTTAAAAATGCAATAGACACACTGAAGCACCTACTTGATTGCTAGAGCCTTTCTAAATGCAGAAGCAGGAGAGAAAGGGACTTGCCAGATGCATTCCCTGCTTCACAGGTTAGCCATTTTCCTCTGCAAGAGCTCTCACCGGGAGCAGCCCATGCATAAGTGCCCGAGATGTAATTCTGCAGAAGCGTTGGGGCTGGAAGCCCTGTCACAGTGCGGCCTGAGCACAATGGTGAGGCTGCCAGGCTTGAAAATCCATAACCAGCATCACTTGCATCCCATTCTAATTTTGCATTTTCCTCTCTGTACTGGCTTCAAGAGGCAGAAAGAAGGTATGGTCGACCTGTGTGCACCCATAACCTCCCTTGGAGGGCCAGCCTTCCAAGGTGATGGCTTCTGTGAGAGTGGATCTGTTGCTCTTGGTACCTGGACTGTCTCGCAGCCAACCAAAGAGCCCGCAGGACAGGCTGTTAATGCTTTTTTTTTTTTTGGTGTCAGTCTAGAGATTAAGCTTGTGCATGTCTCTAACGGTGCTCTGTTGCTTCCCTGTGCGTTCCCAGCGGCAGAGGAGGAAGCTGAGGCAGGGCTTAGAGGACAGAGCGGAGCACTGAGCAGCCATGACCAACTCTTTGGAGAGGAAGCCATGCTGCCATCAGCCATGGGCACAGAAGAGGAGCGTGAAGCTTAGCCTAGGCCCCAAAGCCACTGCCCTCTTGGGCTTCCCATGGCCTGAGCTAATGGCAGTGGCCGGAGAGTGCAGGATCCTTACTGCCCCAAGCGTCAGCAGGACCCTACTTATCTCCAGGATAGTTGTATTATTTCCAAAGCAGGTAACTTTGGGCAAGGGGATAATCCTTGAGGTTTTGTCTTTGTATTTTTAAGCAAAGGGGAGCTGTAGGGGTTCAGCATGCTACAGAGGAAGATGGTTTATGACCCCTTTCAGAGTGGGTTATTCAGCTTGTAAAATCCAGCCCGTTCCTGCAGAGCCGTCCCACAAATGAGTTTGTACAGAAGATGCATTCCTGTCTGTTTGCACTCCAGTTTCAATGTTTTGTGTCTTGTTCACCTTTCCAGTGGTGATTAGCCTGCGTTGCTGTCTGGTTTATGCACTTCAGTGTGATTAAAAAGTGGAAGCTTAGGCAGATTTCCAACGTCAGAGAGCGGGTGTGTGTCCAGCGGGCCCAGGACAGGGCTGGCTATCCTGGTTGCTGTTGAGGGTCTCTGGCCTGCGACCCTGCAGCTGGGTGTCACGCGTGACTGTCTGCATTTGGAAAAACATTGCGCTCTGCCCTTCCTCTGAAGAACGGCAGAGTGTGCGGGATCCTCTCCTCGGCCGGGTGAGAGCCGAGCTCTCCGCACCGAGCAGGCGAAGCGTCGTGCCCACACGTGCGCTTTCAGTGTCCGTTCCCAGGCCACCCCTCACTGCAGCTGCATCCCACAGGCTGCATTACTGCCCTGTGCATGCCCTGGAGCCCGAGCTGAGCCCCTGCTGGTGCAGGCACTCCTCCAGCAACCCGTGTACCTGCTGGATGTACCCACACACACAGGCAGGTGACTGCGATAGTGGGAGATCATCTCCAGAGGAGTAATATCAGCTATTATACACTCCTAATGCAAACAGCAGCTTTTAAACCCAAATAAGAGCTGTCATTTCTAAGATGACAGGCAAATTACTGGAAGATTTTTTAAGTTCTCGTGTGTAATTTGTGCTGTTTCAGAAGGATTAGAGACCTGAAGGTTAATTGTGGCCCCTGTAGACCAGTGCTTCCCATGTTACAGTTAGCCAGGGTGGATAGGCTGGACAAGATTGTGGTTTGACTTAACCGATGAATGGTGATGTTTTTCACTGTCTTTCAAAAGTTGTTGCTTAACTGCTTCGGTACATAGTGAAATGAAGCGTTGCTTCCAGCCACTCTGAATGTCCTCTTCCCAGCACTTGGGTGTTACGCTTTTGTAGCGTTGGTGACTTGAGTTGGATGCATCCTTGAAGGGTGGATTCTTTGGGGGCTATCAAACACAGCGGTTCAGGTGGGGGCTAGAGCTCAGGAATTCCCCAGGGAACCATCCAGAACAGGAGGAGGATTTCTCTGTGCTGGATGTTCTGGTGCTGCTCCTGCACAGCTGTCGCTGTAGGTAGGTCACTGAGTCTGAACAAATGTGGGTTTTAACACCCTTGATTTGGGAACATACTTGCACGTGGAAGAAATTCTTCTCCCTCAGACAAATCACTGCTGGCTTGGCTTGCCCTGGAAAGGACAGAAAGCATAGTCCAGCGTGCCCCCAGACCCAGCAGGAACAGATTTCATTCGGGCTTAAGCTCTGAACAGCTGAAAGCTGGTCCATCATGGTGGGTCCTTCTCTCTGCTTTACCCTACAACTTCTGATCCGGCTCTGCTGGAGGTCGAGCTGTTCACAGGACTTGTATGGAGCACTGAAAATAAGGCTATTAACAAAAAAACAAAAAAAAAGGGTAAGAGGGGCTGGTGAGATGGGATATGAAGGTGCAGTATCCAGGTCCAGTGTCTGTGATGGACAGAAATCCCCTCACCAGAAGTGCAACACTCGGTGAGGAGGGAGCCTAGTGTGGGTACACTATGCTCCGGTGGGTTTGCATGGTGTCTGCAAAGGCAACTTGCAAAGAGAATAAATGTGGGTTGTTTTTTTTTTACCCTAGTCCTCCTGCAGGATCCTTTTGATCTTGCTCAGCTCCATGCAAGTGTTACATTTCTAACAGTGACAGCATTTTAAAATAAAAATTAAAAAAACCCTTGTAAATGACTGATCAATTCAGTTGTGGTTCTGCTGGGCAGCGAGAGCAGGAGTACAAGTGACTCATAGGTGGGAGTGGGTGTTCAATTTGGGAGGGGAAAAAAGAGGGAACCTCATTAAATCTTGGTGTTTTTCAGAGGAAGAATGTGCTTTGAGAATGTGCTTTTATTTCTTTAAAGGCTTATTTAAAGATTTATGCAGCTCTGTAGAGAGCTTTAAATGCTGCACGCCCCTGGTTCAATCGGTGTTAAACATCTCATCCGAGGGAAGTGCTGAGGAGAGAATAACTGTGGCATTGAGCACGTGACAGAGCATCCTCTCCAGAAGTGGCTGCCGCCTTATGTGTAGAGAGGCAGCATATGTAATAAATGGATGTAAGCATCTTGCTTGTTGCTTTTGTGCTGCCTTTCAGATTTGGAAGGCTGTGCTCTGCTTTTTTTTTTTTTTTTTTTTTTACTTCCTCCTATGCCAATAACCCCTTCCTCTGCTGCAGTCCACTCCTCCTGCAGAGGCAGATGGCTGCATAGCTTGATTCTGGGTTTATTTATTTTTTATGTTGTTGTTTCACTCCCTTAGCATGCAGTCTGGGGTTGGAAAATAACGCCAGGACTGCAGTCTTTGAGTAAAGCCTGGTCCTTAGGAAGGTGCATTTCTAGCCGCAAACCGTGGATGCGTGGTTGTGTCTGACAAACACAGCAATTCAAAAGCTCTTCATGGTTTTATTTTGAAACCTTTTTTGTGCCTGAATGAGCTGAATGGAGCCATTAAGAAATGTGAGAGGTGGCAAGGACGAACATGCACGTTCTCAGCGCCTCTCTCAGCCCTCCTTTTATTTATTTTATTTTTAGCGCTGTTCAGCCAGTAATGGTAAGGTAGGATGTAGCTGTTCGAACAGACACAGCGCTGGGTCACTGGCTTCCGCGTGGGCAGACAGTTGCCAAGACTTCATCCCATGTTGAATTTTTATATTCATTAATTTGAACGTCAGCAACTGTCATTGGTGAAGGAGGTAAAATTAGCTTGCAATTCACCCTCCCTCCTTGGTATCCATAATAGACTCCCGGGACTGTGCTTTTGAAGCAGGGTGGGAGCGGGAGGAGAGAAGAGTCACACAAAAGACAAATGAACTGTTTGGATATAAATTTTTTTTTTTTTTTTTTCCCCCCCTCCCTGATCAGAAATGTTAATTGGCTTGGCCTGAGTTCAGCAGAGGGAGGGGAAGGATAAGTGTTCAGCTTTGCTCTGAGCAGGGTTATTTGAGGCAGACGTGCAGTTGGGATGGAGGGAGGAGAAGAGGCAAAACCCTGAATTCTGGGGCAGGTTTTGGGCTGCAGCTTGGCCCACGCTGAGCTGCCCCACTCCAGGTCACAGGGGAGAGCCCCATCCTCGGAGAAGCTCCGGGACCAGTGTGTGTCCCCTCCTCGGAAGGGGCTCTCGGAGCTTGGATGCCTCAGCCCTTCCTAGCAAGTCCCTGCCTCTTCAGGGGCCAGAAGGTGGAAACTGATGGGATGGGTAGCAGGTGCGTAAGTGCATGGCCAGGTACGACTGACGTTTCTGCTCCCGAGCCTCTCGCCTTGCCCGCTGTTTTCAGCAAGTCTGACCGATGGCCAAGGTACCCCCGTCCTCTGCGCTGAGCCGCGTGAGGAGCTGGGTCTGTGTTCCTCGGGAGGTGCTAGCCTGGACAGGCCCCCCCGAGGGAGCGCAGTGGGTGTCATCAGCTCTGGCAGCAACGGGCTTGGGTGCCCGGAGCCAGCAGCCGTCCCTGCTGGGTTGGTCCTTGTCCCTGTCCCTGTCCCATGGCAGGGCAGAAGCGCTCGGGGCAGCAGCAACCCGTAACCATGAGCTGTGTGAGGCTTGGTGGAGCCACCGGAGCGGGACGCAAGGGGCAGGTCCGCAGGGGAACCAGTCGTGCTTTTAACCCAGGATCTCCCTACAACAGGCGCATCCATCCAACCCCCCCTTCCTGGTTTGGAGCCCCTGTACCTGAGCTCACCCCCTTTTGCATGGCCCAGCTCTGCCGTGCTGGGGTGTCCAAACCGCGACACCGGGAAGCTGCTCCCGAGCAATTAGCAAGATGAGTGGCTCGGAGAACTGACTGCTTTGATCTATCGATCAATCCGCAGGGTAATTTCTCAAGATAATTCCCGCCTGGGCCCAGCTCTGCAGCTAAGGCTGCTTTGAGGGGGAGAAATCCGCTCCCCGGCGAGCACCCTGGTTCTCGGTGCTCACAGCCTGCGCCAGGCCAGCCGTGGAAGCGCTGGGTCTGCCTGATGTCCAAGGACGTTGTTTTCACTCCAGCCTGCTGGCTAGTGCCCTGCTGCAGCTCCCACTTCACTCTCACTCTCTCCAGCAGTGAAATTTTACCGAAACCAGTCTGCAGCAGGGCTGTGCTGGGGCTGGGCTCCTGCTGTCGCTGCTGCTTTAGGTCTCTGCGAGCGTTCAGCGAGGCTGATCGCTCTCCCCAGCACTAGCCCTCCGAGGAGAGGAAGGTGGGTGTTGAAGGTGACTTTGAGCAAGGTGACCTCCATGTCCCCTCGCAGCTGACTCTTCACTCGTGGAGGATGAGGACCTGCAGTGCCCCGTTCCCGGTGAGGGCCACACAGGGATGGAGGACCAGAGCAGAGCAGATGGGAGCCTACAGCAATGCAGAGGAGAGCGCAGGGGTCCGAGGGGGACCCCCACCACCCTCCTCCAGAAAAGCAGCTCTCCCACCACCCCCATCCCGGCACGTGTCCCCCTCCTCCCCACGCTCAGCGGCAGTGGGGTGATCGTTGG
>JAVJGJ010000047.1:46606528-46616884 GCA_035590215.1 Microhierax caerulescens | reverse complement strand
GGGAGCTGCCATGGGATGCAAACTAAATGCTCGTTCATTTTCAAGCTCAGGGGGCTGGTAGTCCCAATTAGCACTAATGGCTGTGGCCTGTGCATGCTCGATTAGCTGCAGATGTGTTGTCCTCCACACTATTTTCCTGGCCCCCTTGTCTGCCTGCTCTGTGCTACAAGCCGTAGCCATCACCTCTGCCGAGGAGTGGCTCTTGCTGAGGTCTCCAGCAAGAGAAGCTCAGGCTGGTGTTGGCTGGGATTCCAGTCACAAACACAAGCTGGCGGCATGGATCTGCTCTGAATTTATTTTAAACTCAAGTTAAAGTGCTCTTGATGCTTTGGATGCAAATTTCCTTCCTTGAAATGGGAACTGCAGGCCGTTTGCTGAGTGCTGGTAAGCTCTTTTGATTTCACTAGCCTGTTTGCTGCTGCAGCATTGTACCTCGCTGCTGTGCTCTGTGGAGTGCAAAATAACCTCTGCGGCAGGGTGCTGGGGGAGGAACCACCCCTCTGGCGTAGAAAAGCATTTGTCTTGTTCTCTGTACCCAGACCTGTTTTTTAATGAGGGTTCATGTATAAAGTCGGGGCCGGGGGGTTGGGGTATGTGGGGACAATTGTCTGTGTGTGAATTTTCTGGTTGCTGTATTGAAGAAGAGATGGTCCAAGTCCCTCCAGTCACTGGGGAGGAAAAAGGAGATTTCATTCCTGGGTTTCAAGAGTTCTTCGTCAAGGCGGTAGATCCCTCTAGAACTGCAGAGATGCTGGGTTTTAACGGGTGGCGTTTTCCATACGGGCAGATCTCCATCCCCCGGGTCAG
The DNA here is from genome assembly GCA_035590215.1 of Microhierax caerulescens. Lineage (NCBI taxonomy): Eukaryota > Metazoa > Chordata > Aves > Falconiformes > Falconidae > Microhierax > Microhierax caerulescens. Next base: position 46,616,077 of record JAVJGJ010000047.1, on the reverse strand, counting down.
GGACCTTCCAGCGCGCTGCTACCAACGTCACTGTGGGTGCACCGGGCTCTCGCTCCCGCACTGGGGGTTAAGAGCCGTATTCTGCTTCTTGGTGGTCATCTGGTTTCCCACAGGTCACCTGTGCTTTAGGTTGTATATTTGTAAAATAAGGAGAAATGAGGATTTTTCTTCGTGGCTGGCTTGCAACCAGCGCTTGAAACCACAACCTGGGGGGGGGGAATTGGCCGGTTGCAGTGTAAGCAGCAAGAGGCAGCCCTCGATGGCCGAGGAAATGAGTGTAGTTGTGGTAAGATGTCACAAGTGTTTTGTCCAATTTATTGCTAATGCGCTCGCTGAAGGGCTCTAGGGACTTTGGGGGTGACCGCGTCTCCTGGCAGTGGGACTTCCACGCAGATGTACTTAGCTGCGCTCCCAGCGTTGCTCCTGTGTTTCTGAAGGCACTGTCGACGTCCCTCCGACCCGAGGGCTCTTTGCAGGGAGCATCTGGGGCAGTTTTCCTTGCCCGATGCTGCAGACAAGATGGTAGACTCAATTCTGCAGTCCTCTGTGGGTACCAGAGCTGCTCGGAAATTGTGTCTCTGTTTATTGTGGAATACAGGCTGCACGTCTGGAAGGTAGCTGGAACTATTTGAAAACCTGCTGTAGAGTCTCCTCTGATGTCTTTTCTGTTCCGCTCAACAAAGCTCCTCTACACAACTAGCGGGATTCTTCTGTATAAAAAATTAGCTTTACTTAGTTGGCTTTTTGTCTAAATCCTTCTTCTGATCTTTATTTTTTCCCCTTACATGATGGAAAGGTGAATGGAGGTGGCACTTCAGCCACAAAAGCCTTTCCTTTAGAAATGTTGGTTGTTTTTGTTTTAAAAATTTTTAAAGGGGGTTTTGCAGGGGAGGATGGAGAAGCGTTTTCTTTTTAAGTTACACTGGGGAATAAAAGTATAAAGGAAAGAAATGATCATAACTGTACTGGCAGTGGAACAATATTTTTTTTCGAGTACCAGAGCTAATTGAAGAAGGAATTCACACAACAATTTTTGCAGTCTAAGGATGAGTAAACATTAAAGGGGATGCTGTACTTCTGATGCATGCTAATGTGTGACTGCATGCATGGAAGGGAGAAGATGTCCCTAAAATTAAATTTGAGATAAACGTCTCAGATGTTACACTTCAGTATTTTCTCCTTTACATTGCCAGATCAAAGACGTGAGCTAAAGCCCACGTCCAAGGATATCCATTGAGAGGATGAAACTTCAATGCACCTGTGAGAGGAAATTGCTAGAAAACGGGGATGTCTGGTCCGATTCGGTGGAAGTGCTGCCACGGGCAGTGGGACCTCTGTGGTTCTGTCCAGATCTTGTTTGCTTCAGCAGGATTTCTTAGGGTTCAGAGAGCCCCCTGCCCATGTAGAGGTGCTTGCAGACAATTACCAGCTGCTTTAATTAACATCAGTTTCTGGGATGTAGGCAAATGGGGGGCTGACACGTTAGAGCACATCACCCAGTTCCTGGTAATCGTGGCTCCTGGGCATGACGGGGTTGGCGTTGTGGCTTCCAGTGCTGGCAAATCCAACTGAAAAGGGGTTGAACTCGCGTGTGAACCTACGCTTGCACCGGCTGATGCCTCCTCGCTCCCTTGCCTCTTGGAACCTTCTGATTTCAGTAGGTTTCCATGCTGCAAACCACAGCAACTGTTGTTGTTGGCACTCGGGGACCCTCTTGCTCTCTTTGCCATCAGAGTCACGCTCCTGTCTGCTGGATAATGAGGGCTGGGAAATGGAAGTGTTGAGATTTGCAGGTTTTGCAGCTCGAAGAGACCATCGTGTTCCACGTGCTCAGCCTCCCGCAGAGCACCGGCTGGTTTGTCCTTTTTTTGTGTGCGGTGACACCGAAGGTTTCCCATGGAAAGGATGGCAGCCTTCGTCTGAAACAGCTGAGCGATAGACCAGTAAACGCTCTATCTGATAGGCTGCTAATATCTTCCAGCAGTTAATTACTTCCATTCTTTTAAACAAAAAAAACCCCCACTACTAACCTCACGTACTTAAAATAATCCTAATTATTTCATTGTTCAACCTGAGCCGAGTGCTGCTACCCCCTCTCTCTGGCAGAAGTGTAAATACCGTTTCTGATGGTGAAAAACCTGACGGGCGTTAACGCCGTGAAGGAGCAGCTGTGGGGTTTGAGCCTTTGTGTGGGGCCGTGGTGCTGCTTCACCTCCCAAACCCAGGCTGGTTTTATCCCAGTATTGCCCGATAGCATCACCTTCTCCAAGGGCATCCCAGCTGGGGCTGACTTCTCCAACAACTGCAGTTTTCCTGCGTGCCCGCACCGTCACCACCCTGGGGTGTTCTCCAAAGCTGTCCCTGCAGGTCCCGTGCCTGCTGGGCGCTGCCGGAGTTGTCACCTAGCTCTGGAGCATCAGTGTACCCCTTGAGGGCTGCGTGGTCGTCGTTTGTTCATTTCACTTTTGTGCACATCAAATCTAAACCTTCTGCCTCCGTTCAAAGCAGGCCGGAGGAATCTCGCCCAAATCCGCGGTGGTGGGGAAGCCGGGGTGAGCTGCCCCGTCTCCACCAGCTCCTGCAGCCGAGGACATCCCCAGGGTGCAACTCCCGATGGGATGTTTTCTTGGAGGGATGGAGGGTTTGCTGTGGTGCCAGGCTGGGGAGCCTCATCATATAATGGGGAATCTCAAAAAAAAAAAAAAAAGAGCAGACCTATGGCACTGTGGCCATCACTGTGTGCAGCTGAAGGCACAGCGGGACCCAGGGACACGTTGGTTCAAATTCTCTGGTACCAGGGTATATTCTGATCTCTCTCTCTCTCTTTTTTTTTTTTTTTTTTTTTTGCCAGAGTTATTTTAATCTGCTTTTCTCTCACATCAAACTCCCTCTTTCTAAAGAATGCAGAGAGGTATTAGGTTTGTACCTTTTGTGATATATAGCAAAGGTTTGAGATACTGCTTTTTTTTCTTTTAGAAGTGGAGGGTTTTATCTGTGTTATAACTTTAGCTTCTCCACAGTCATCATTTTGGTTTCTCGACTGGCTTGGATGAGTGCACTGAAATCGTTTTCTGTGTTTATTAGAGGAAGGGAGGACTATGTGTCCTTAACGAAGGGTCCTGTTCCTTTCACACATGCGCGTGCAGGTACTAACCGGTGGCTCAGGCCATTTTAGAAAGCAGTTGTTGAAACCCAAATGACTTTCTTCCTCCATCTGAAGCCGGCAGGAACGTCCCCGTTGCCTTACCAGACCTCAGATCAAGGTGTTCGTTATGCACCACTTCCAGGGTGGACGTGTTTCCAGGAGCACGTGGAGTCCCCAAGAGGAGCCTGGTTTCGCTGGGAGCTGTGCGGGCGCGCAGTCAGAGATCGCCCTTTCCCTCTAAAGCGTGTGGTTCCCACATAGAAAATAACACGTAGGGAAGGTTTTTTGAAAGGAAGGAAGGATTAAGGCACAGTGAGAACTGATTTGCCAAAGGGCAGCCAGGGAAGCGGTGGCAGATCAGAGAACCGAAGCGAGATCCTCAGCTCTCAGCCCGCGCCCGCCTCGCCACCGTTCCTCTTCCCTGCTCTTTGGCTGCACGCAGCGCCTGGCAGGATAACCAGGAGATGGGTTCCCATCCTCTTAAAAGAGGTAAATCAAGGAGATTTCCAGAGGAGCGAAGCTGCCAGCATGCTCCTTGTCCACCTCCCTTTCCCCTCCGGTCCTGCAGGTCACCTCTTCGCGGCAGACGATGTTTTTCTCCCCCTTTCTCCATCCAAGCGCGCTCCTTTTAGAGGCTCTTTGCTCTCCTCACTTTCCCACAGCTCAGAGCCATTCTCCCAGCTTCAAAAGGTTTACTAATTACCCTAATGAGGTCAGGAGAGACCAAACACTTCTGTGACTTCAAAATGGGGGTGGGAGGGGTTTGGAAGGAGGGGAAATATCTTGACTTGTGCCTACACCCGACGTGTCTGCGGGAACGTCGCTACCTCCACTCGTTCTCCCCCACCTTGCCATCTCCAGCAGAAAAAAAGAAAATGTGGACAGAAGGTCTCAAATGTATCAAACAGCTTTTAAAAAGAAAATTCCTTTTGCCTGTCAAAAGAACAAACAGATACACCAAAAACTGTCAGAATTAGTGTTGGAGTAATTGCAGAAGCTCTCCAAGGTTAATGCTCCATTAACGAACAGCTCTCACGCAGCTAAAAGCCAGGACGAGACAGGTTGTCAAAGGCTTGCTGGAGATTAAAGAGCTGCGTTCCCAGCCTTAAACTCTCTTGTGGATGTTGTTTGGAAGGGGAGGGACGGGGGGGGATGTTTGTGGGATGAAGATAACGCCAGCCGTGGCTTGCGCTGCCATGGTATCGATGGAGATGCGTGACCCAGAGCTGGAGGAATGGTTTCCAGACCTTAGCAAGGTCCCCGCTCCCTGGCTCGTGCAGTTTTGGAGGGTTTGCCCTCCGTTTAAACATGCCACACATTTTTTTTTTTTTTTTTTTTAGCCCATTTAGGCGAAGTTGAAAAGGTGTCTTGAGGGCAGCACCAGCCCTGAGTGCAGGGCAGGGGGAACTGTCCTGGTTTATTCCAAGCCGGAGACAGGTTGGGTCCCTGGGGAGGAGTGGTGCTGGGAGGGAGCAGGGTGCTGGAGGACCTGGCAGGTCAGAAATTAATTCTGCTTGGGTTTCAGCTAGCCCAGTGGGATTTGTGGTGAGCAGGGTGTCAGTTTTAGATTGAACTGGGGCCTGATTTCGTCTCCCCAGGCCGGTGTAAGGCTCGCTTAAATAGAATTGACCTTGATTTTTTTCTTTTGTGGAAGAAAGGCAAACCATTCCTAACTTCCAGGGAGGCAGCACCCTCTGTGCCCCAAACATTGCCCTGGGGGGCTGTGATCTAACAGCGCCTGGCAGGACACGATAGCAGCCATGGGATCACCTTTTCACATGGACCTGGGTTTTCAGCATCTTCCAGCAAGGCAGTGGTGACCTTTCTTGATGTATGTGGGTCTGAGCTTGGGCTTTTACTTCTCATAAAGCAGAGCTTTGTCTAGGAGCAGCCTACCCACGGTGAAGGTGCATTTAGAGAGTCGAAAGAGGCAGTTACACTTGCGCAGCCTTGGAAATGCCACGCTGAGGACCAGCCCCAGCCATTTCCATCGCAACTTCCCTGTGTGTAAACAAATACCCACTCAAAAGGAGCCAGCGGGTTCCCGCTGCCGCTCTTGATCTGAATGCGGACAAGGCTGGCATGACTGTGTTCTTTGTCAGGGCTGTCGCTGCTTTAAAGCTATTATGATGGCGTTATGATAGTGCCTGAGATCCCTGCCAGGATCAGGGCTTTGTCACGCTGGATGCTCTGTGCACAGATGCTGAGAGCCAGTCCCCATGCCCTAGTGGGGCAGCCTTGGCTGAAAAGGCTGATGAGAGAATGGAAAAGGGGAGGGAAAAAAAAAAAAATAATGTGTGTGAGGCAGGGTCTTGCCAAAGGGGCTGGCTGGAGAGCAGGGTGGTCCGGTGGCTCCCGGACCCGGTCTGAGGGGTGGCTTTCTCCTGCTGGTGCCTTGGCTGTGGAGGAGACGCGGCTCCGTGCAGCACCGATGTGACGTCCCCTTGTACCCACGGGAGCAGATGCAGCCCCCTAACACGGGACGGGGGTCCTGAGCCCGGGATCCGGCTCTGGCACGGCAGGACCTGCGTGGTGATGGGCTCATTTCTGGTAGTAAATGGCTGGAAGTTAACTTGAGGGAGGTGAGTTTGGAGCTTCTTGTGCGGGGCCGGTGTGAGAGGCCTCTCGAAAAGAAGCAGGGGAAATGAACAATGTCATAATTAGAGAATTGAACCTTTCCTGTTCTTTTCTTTTCCTATCCTGATATAATTTGTAATGATCAGACCTGGGGTGCAGCGCAACCAGACAATGTAAGTCGTCTATACAAGAGCAAAACAAGACTCCTGCACAGACCCTGTCTCTTTATTAAGTTGATTTGCATTCATAATCTTCATTTGCCGTTATTATTTTTCCCCCTTGTGCTTAGTGAGTGATATTAGCATAAAGTCCCTTTTTTCTTGTTTTCTATTCACGCTCAAGGTCAGAGACTTAGTGAGACACTGACGAAAACAATCTCTTCCTCACCCTCTTTCAATTCTTTGCAGAAACATGTCCTGGGGATTTTAACATAACAATTGCTGGGAAAGGAGGGGGGAGACCTGAACAGAGCCCTTTCTGTGCTGGAAACGGGAGCTGCCCAAAAGAGAGATGCAAATCCATGAAGAGGAGGTGTGTGTGGGGTGGCAATGGATCTCCAGCAGCACCAGTCCTGCCTCATTTCTCTTAAATGGGAGAGCTACCCAAGCGATGGAGCCAGCGGGATTCCTACAGCCGCCTTTGGAGCTGCCGGGGGCTGCCAGGCTCTGCCAACACGCCTCAGACCTGCTGGGTCCCTTGGGCTGTTCAGACCTGGGGTCCTCAGGGACAACCCTGCCCCGATGCCCCCCCGGCCGCCTGCCCCACCTCACTGTTAGTGCCAGCACATCAGGATGGTGCTGGTGCACGGTGCTGCCCGGCTTGGGGTGCTTTGGCCGGGGCCTGAGCCGTGTTGCTTCCAGCTGGGTGCCAGGGGGACGATGCTTCCCTGGGGGCAGCTCTCCGGCTCACCCAGGTTCTGGTTCCAAAGCCCTGCGGTTGTGGGGGTGCCCCGTTTGGGGGCTCTAGGGATACCCTGGACCCCCGCAGCGTCCACAGCAGAGGTGGGCAATGCTGGGGAGTGGGGAGTGAGGGCTCCTGGGGTTGGCTCCTGAGCTTGGGAAGGGACCAGGATCTGTCAGAAGAAGCCCCAGACCCTCCATCCCTGCCGTGTCACATTGCTACGTGAAGCCAAGCCCACCCTCTGCGCGGGGGGCACGGGGGCTGCCCCCACCACGGGTGGCTGGGACACGGAGCAGAATGGCCGAGGCAGAGAGGCTGGTTTTACCACGGTTAGAAGATTAAAGGAGGAGGGGGAAAAAGAAAATCTCAGCCCATCGCTGAAGGGCTCGTGTGGAGCTGCCCCCCTGGGTAGCCCCCCTCCCCAGCTGGGCAGCACTGGGCACCAGCCACTTCTGGGGCTGGTTTCCAGCCATCTGGGGGGGCAGATGTTTGGGTTTTTTCAGCCTTTCCCTGCTCTCTGTCTTGGTCTCTGGTGTGTGCGATGGGGCCACCATCCATCGGATAATTTTGGCTGCCAGCAGCTGCCTTCGGACCCTGTCGTGTGCGGGTGGGACAGGGCGAAGGGACGTGCCCTGCCTGCGCGAGCCCAGTTCTTCTGCCCCCTTCCTCGGACCCCGCAGCACTGGTGAAACTGGGCACGGATCGAAAAATCCCATTAGGACCCGAAATGCTTGCAGGTTCCTGTTGGTTTTGGTGGGGAGGGCGAGCGAGGGCTCGGTTTCTTCTTGCGTGCTTGAGCTGTGATGATTTTAACATGTATCAAAACCCATGTGAATCTCAGGTCTTGGGCATGAACCGTTTGAGGCAAACGGTTTCCCGGGAAGCCTGGCACGGGGGCTGGACCATGGCAGATGGCGGCTGCTGCTGCTAATGGCCCAAATGGTCCCGAGTGACCCGTCTGGGAACGGGGAGGGATCGACTTCAGGAGCCGTGAAATGGCTGATGGCCGGGCTGGAAATGGGGCTGGAAAGGCTGGCGATAGCTGAGAGATGGATGCTGTCTGGCGCTGCAAGTGGGTTTGCTGTGTGCAGAAATATGTCTTATTTTACAGAATGGGTAGGTTGGTTGCTTTTTTTTTATTTTTTTTATTCCTGCTTCAGGGCTTTCAGCGCTCAGATGCAATGTGAGTATTTTCATGCCCCTTTAATGCTTCACTAAACAGTTTGAGATGCTGCCTCTTAATGCCCCAGTAAAGCACAGAATGCTCTAGAGCGGAAAGAGCATGCGAGGGAAAGCAGGGTGATGGAAAAAGAGAAGAAAAGAGACTGTGAGGAGAGACAGAACCAGGGAGAAGTCATCTTTTCCTCTTTCTCTCTCTGAACGTGCCCAGTCCTCACTGTTGTTAAGGCAGCTGGATGTTGAGGGCCCCCCCCCGGCATCTGCTGCTCCTCCAAGGAAGAGCTGTGCTTTGCTTGCCATCTCCCAGCCCTTCCTGGGCTCTGTCCCACAACCGGTGGGCATGTGGCACGGTGAGAAGATGGTCCCCGGGCCACTGGAGCGAGGGCACGGGTCACGGCTCTGCTGTGGGTGCTGGGAGGGGACGCCGGGGGGGCAGATATTTGTCTTTTTTCAGCCTTTCCCTGCTCTCTGCCTTGGTCTCTGGGTGTGCGATGGGGCCAACATCCATCGGATCAGCACCTCGGAGCCCACGCTGCGGGTCCTGTGTGCGTGTTTCCCAAACGAATGCCAGACCAAGGGAGAGGACAAGGGCAGGGGGAAGAAGAACGCTTCAAAGTTTTAACCCAGCAAGGCAAAGTTTGCATCTTCTCCCAACCAGCACTGAGGGGAGTCACCAGCTCTCCCGTTGTTCATTCAAGTCATTAAATCTCCTGCACTCGGTGTATTCCTCCCCGGCACCGCTTGCCCTGCCTGTTTGATCTCTAAGTACCAAAAGTACCGCCTCGGGCTGCAACATCGGCATCCTCGGTCGCCATAGGAACGGGAGCTGGGGGTCCCCCGCGCCCCGCTCCCCCGGGGTCCAGCTCCTGGGGCTGAGCTCTAATGAGCCTCTGAAGTCGGGTTTATCAAGGCCGGGCTACACGGCCCCCAAGGCCGGCGTGCTCCGCGGCAGGCTGCTGCTAACCTGAAAGGTAGAGTTTTTGTCTGAGCCAGGAAGCACAAAGACAGAGGTTATTGGTGTCAAAGAACTTGCAGATTGAGAGGCTCAACTGCTATTACAGTTTTCTTGGCAGAGGGGACTTCAAAACCGGGAGGAGGGAAGGGGAGAGCTGCGGCGAGGAAGGTGTAAGCTTGGAGCCGGAGCCAATTATTGCTGGGCAGGGTGGGAGGAAGAGGAGGAAGGTGATGGAGATGTCTGTGACAGGGAGGGTGGGCAGGGAGGATGGGGGGGCTGAGGCTCAGGGCACGAGTCATCACTCTGCTGCTGATGTGTTGAAGGACCCTGGCTGCTGCCCTCGGCTTCCCTCTTGCAAAATGGGCATTTCATGGAAGTTCTCCTGCTGAGACCCTTCCCCAGCTGGCCCTGCCGTGGGGTCCAGGGGCAGAGCTCGGGGCTCCAGTCCCGCTGGACCTCCTGGACCAGAACGCAATGGCTGTGCATGCGGCACAGCTCGATGAGTCCCACGGCCGGAGCAGCCCCGCTCCTGGGTGTTCAGCCCAGCACCAAACAGGTGATTTCCAAGGTGAAGGTGGTGGCCAGCGTCCCGCAGCTGGCTGGGCTCTGGGAGCTGCCAGTGCAGCCTGTGCCTCGTGTGCTGGGGACACAAGGTGGTGTCACTGCCCATGCTGGAGGTGATCGCCCACACTGGAGCAGCGAGGTGCTGCTTGAGGAGCTTCATCCCCACGTCCAGCAGGACACCCAGTCCTCACTGTTGTTAAGGCAGCTGGATGTTGAGGGGGGGGGGGGG
>JAVJGJ010000047.1:46579926-46591060 GCA_035590215.1 Microhierax caerulescens | reverse complement strand
CCCGCCCCGGCCTGTTTGGGGGGACCCCTGTAAAACACAAAAAAAAAAAAAAAAAAATAGGACCCCCTGCCACCAAACTCCCTTTTTTTTTTTTCCCCCACCCCTCGATGAACCGGAGTGACGGTGGCCCCGGCGGTGTCACCCACCGAGCCATGCGGTGCATCGTGGTGATGTGCGGGTTGCTTTGGTGGGTGCTGCTGCACCCGCTGCCCCCAGCTTTGGGCTGCTCCGGTCACTGGGTAAAATGGGTGTTTTGTCCCCTGTGGGTCCCTGCGTGGCACGGGGCCGTCTGGGTGAGTGGCAGGGCTTGGCCCTCGTCCCCTGGTTGGGGACCTGTGGTGGGGTGGGAGCCAGTGCTGCCCGCGTGGGGGGCTTGTCCCCTCTGGGAAGGGGACCCTTGGTGGCACCTTCTCCTCTCCTGGCAGCGTCCTGGTGACACAATCGCAGTTGAATAAAGTTCCCGGCTGCGTTTCGGCGGGTGGCCGCAGGCACCCGAAGCTGGCGGGACATGCGTGGGGACGAGGACCCTCGTGAGCGTCGGTGTCTGTCCAGCCTCTGCGTGTCCCCTCGGGGGGCTGCCTGGGTGTCTCGTGCCTGTGCCCCTTGTGTCGCCCCGAAATTGGGGCGAGCCCGTCCCTTTGTGCGTGGCGGTGGTGCCTTTGCCGTGGGCCGCCTGCGGTGCATATGGATTTTATTATCTCCTTCACATTTTTGTGGGGGATTGTAAGAGGCAGGGAATTACTATATATTTTTTTTATTATTTTTTTATTTTTTTTTCCCCCATTGCAAAGTTTTTGGTTTCAGTTCCTGGTCCTCCCCAGCTCCCACACTTCGGGCTCTTTTCTTTTGTTCTCCCAAATGCCAAACATCTGCGAGGACACCACCACCACCACCCCCAGCCCAGTTAAAACTGGCATCCTGGCCACTGGAGACGAGGACGGCATCGCTGAGTGGTCAGGGCCGCAGCTGAGATTTATCACCCAAGTGTTCCTGTGGTGGTGCTGGTGGTCAAAAGTAGCCCCTGGTCCTTGGGTGATGGGTGTCCTGGCAGCCGGCGCGGGACCTGGCATCGGGGACGGCTTCGGCGCAGCCCGCGTCCCCATCACCCCCTTGTACGCGCCGGGATGGGCGCCATGGAGCAGGCAGCGGGGAATTTATCCTCAAAAATAGGTGGTGGTTCATTATTCCACATTTTTTTTTAAAATTTTTTTTTTTTTCGTTTTCTAATAGTGACATTGGCAAGGAAAATATTTTCAAGGAGGGGAATAAAATAGAGCAAAGGAAGTGCGAAGGGATGGGAGGGAAGAGCAGACAATGGCTGGTGGGCTTTAGCAGGCACGTCCGCACCGCCTGGCTCCGGGATGTGACCCAAATTTCCCCAATGTGGGAGCACCCCCGTGTCGCAGTCGGCCGAGGTGCTCCCTGTGGGTGCGTTCAGGTCTCAGAATTCATGGCAATTTATTAGGTGTTGCAAATACTGTAACTGCCATCGAGTTTTCTGCTTATTTCCTTTTTGAACCCAGCGGTGTTTTTATTTTGTCTGTCACTGGAGTTACTAGAAGACTAGCTCATCCTTAAAAACGAAGGACCACATACACATGCTTTTTCTGATCCCTTGTTTTCCTTCTTTTTTTTCCCCCTAGCATCTCATTTAATAAGGGGGAAATCAAAAAGATTTTTTTTTTTTAAAAAAAAAGGAAGGGAGAGAAAAAGAAAAAAAAAAAGGTTAAAATGCCCGGTGCTTGTTTGAATTCACAGACCTGATCTGGCGATAAATATTTTTCTTCAGGTTTATATTGCAATCTATATTTTATAAAAGACAGCAATAAATCCTCATGGTCAATATGATTTGCCCAGATTAGAATAATTCCATATATCATAATTGGGTCTAAATTAAAAATAAGTGGTTCCTCGGGATGCTGCAATTTGCCTGTTCTGTGGAGATATTTAGCCACTCGCTGTGGATTTACAGGTTTATTTATTAATTTTTTTTATTTTTTTTTTTAAAAAAAGTGATTTTGTAAGCATGCATTTGGAAAAGGGCGCGTGGGTTTTGCTGGATGTAACTCCAGGGTTATCCTGGAAATAGCCGAAGGAGGAAGGACGTATCTTTACAGAAAAACGCGCTGTTTCAATACCCGCGTAGAACTGTGGATTTTTGCTCTGTGGCACGTACAGACGAGCGATCGCTGGTTTATCTCCCGGGGTGTGGGGTGCCTTGGCCGTGCCCCAGCCACGGGTGCAGGTGTGGTGTGACTGGGACCTCAGGGTGGTGGGCAGGGGTCCGGCCGGGGCAGGGCTCTGCCCTCCGTGGGGTCTTGGGCAGCTGCGTGGTCACTCGGTGTTTCCCAGCCGGTGTGGGAGCCCCTCGCCCGTGGGGTTCTTGGGGTGGATTTGCAGCCTTGGGACTGGACGAGAGGCGCAGCGGGTCGAGTCGGGCATCCCGGGGAAGCATCCGTCAGTGGGACGGCATCGCCCGGGCGCCTCGGGGGCTCCGGCTTTGGCCCCCTGTGCCGCAGGAGGGTTTAGGATGGATGTCTTGGGTGTGCTACGGTGCGTCGTGTGGTGAGAAATCAGGGGTCTGGGAAACCTCCGTGCTCCGGAGAGAGGAAAAAAAAAAAAAAAAAGATTTGTGGGAAGGAGTGACCTGTCCTGGAAGGGTCCCCTATCCTGGGACCCCCAACCTGTGGCTGCGGGGCTGCGACTGGAAACCTCTGGAAAACCAAGGAAGGATGGAGGATTTCAGATTTGTTTTCATTCCCCGCTCTACCTACAGCTGTCTAATGGGCAGGTTATAGTAATTCCAGAATGACAGTGTTCCTGCAGCCGAACGCAATTCCCATCTACGCTGCCGTGTGTTTCTCTATCTACGGAGAGGGAAATGTACAAAGTATTAGGTATTTTCCTCTCTCTGTTTACAGTACAGATACAAATGCTGTAAATGGTCTAGATTTTACTCGTGGCCTATATTTAACTGTGAGGTCATTTCTCTGCCTCGGAAGGCTTATTTTCTGAATTTTTAAATTATTTTTTTTTTTACTTCGTTGTTGTTGTTTTGTGAGCACAGCTGGGATTTCTGTTCTGCTCCTCTGCACTCCCCAATCCCGGGATCGGGAAGCCGGAGAAATGGTTTTTTTAGCAGGGGGATTTACCACGGTTGGCAGGAGCCCAGGTGATGCTCAGGGACAGTGGTGATGGTGGAGCAGGACTTTTGGGGGGTCCTTTGTGCAAGGGCGAGGGGTCCGTGCTGCAGGGATGGTGGAGTTGGGGTGAAGGGGGCACGTCTTTGGGCAGGGGGAGGGTTTGGATTGTGCTCCCCGGCCTCTCGGCTTTTGTGCCCCTCTTCTCCGGTGTTACCGCAGCCCCGGTGCCCGGCGGTACCGGCTGGCTGGTGCTTTGTCTGGGGGCTCGGGGAGCCGCGGTGCTGGGGCCATGCCCCCAGTGACTACCCCAGCCTGGGCAAACTGGCCTGCCTGCGGGTCACAAGGAGTTGTGGCCAGGGTGATGGCAGCCCATGTGTACCGGCTCTCCTTCGAGGGGGCGAAGATGGCACGACTTTGGGTTTTTTTTGGGGTTTTTTGGGTTTTTTTTCCGGGGAATTTGGTGCTGGAGAGGGGTGGCTGAGCGGGAGGGCTCGGCCTGGGGGCAGACGTGCCCACCCACGCCTGCGTGCTGGGGCAGGTTTGGTGCCAACCCTGCCATGGGGCTGCTTCCCAAAAGCTCCGTGTCCCAGCTCTGCCCAGACTGGGACCTCTGGGCTCAGCTCCCAGCCCTGCGTGGTCCCCCTCCCCACTCCCAGCTGGAGCGTGCCAGGGGCTGCACCAGCCTCTGCAAGAAACACATCCCGTTCCCCCTGGGAGCGATTCTCATGTGAATTTGAACTCTGGCGCAGGGGTGGTTCCCGTACCGGCAGCGGGTCGAGTCCCCGCACGGGGCTGGGGGTGCCGGCAGCGGTGCCGGGGTGGTGGAGTGAGCCGGTGCTTGGCCACGTCCCGCATCTGCGCAATTACTGCTCTTCTAGTTTTCATCTGTTCCGTTTTCCCTTTGTGCCGAGATCATTTGCAGCCCTTCCCACCCCTCTTTTCCAGCCCGTTAAGCCGTGTTAGCTATTCTTCACCAGCCCAGGTCTGCGGCGACCGCGGTTAATGGAGAGCACATACACACAGGTCCAGCATCTCTGACAAGATTTTCTCTCTCTGCCTGTCCCTCTCTCTCTGCCTGTCCCTTTCTAGGGACCGCAATTACATTCCCTGCTGGTCACACATTTGGTATCCAAATGCTGGCCATGCGCTGCATCCTAATGCGAGGATGGGCTGGGGGTGTGTGGTGCTGCTGGTGGGCCAGCCACTCCCCAGCACCCCCAGTGCCCCTCGGCTTGTCCCAGTGAGGCTGGGGGTATGTGCCGCTGCCCAGCACCCCCAGTGTCCCTTGGCTTGTCCCGGTGGGGCTGGGGGGATGTGCCACTGCCCACCACCCCCAGTGCCCCTTGGCTTGTCGCGGTGGGGCTGGGGGGATGTGCTGCTCCCCAGCACCCCCAGTGCCCCTTGGCTTGTCCCGGTGGGTCTGGGGGGATGTGCCGCTGCCCAGCACCCCCAGTGCCCCTTGGCTTGTCCCAGCTTGGGGACACACAAAGAGGATGTAGAGTGGGAACAGAGCAGGAGGCAAGGAGGAGAGGTGTCTTCAGTTACCACTGGAAAGCTTTAAACGTACTCTTTCATATACATATATATACATATGTGCGTGTGTATGCGCACACACACATATATACACTTTACACACACAAATAATAGAGATGCCCAAAGACACCTACGCGCACCCGGTGTACCTCGGTGCGTGGCTGGAACCGTCCCCACGTTATATATGCATGTAATATCTAACCTGTGGGCTGATGGACATAAATAGGTTTTTTTTGTTGTTTCACACACCCCGCCCCCCCCCCCCGTGTCTCAAAACACAGATCTTGGCATCCAGGTCTCATCCTGTCTGTCTGTCTGCGAACGCGCGGCTGTCCCACGTGCTGGTGGCGGTGGCTATCTGTATCCGTACCTGCGTACGTTTGACAAGGTTCATCTGTCGGGTTGTCTGTAAAATTGCAGCAATTGTTCTTTAAATAGCTCCTTGTTCCTGATGGTGAAAATTTCGGTTCTTTTGTGTTAGGTATTAATCATGATTTTAGAGGCTTCGTTTTGATCCTGGATGGTTTTCCCCAGTTGGGGCAGAGATCTTGCCCTGCTTCATTAGATTTAATGGGATTTACGGAAGGCAAGCAGATCTGTGTTGGTACTTTCAGCCCCTAAGAGTTTAAATTATGCCCACCACGGCCCATCTGAGCCTGATGATGCTCCAGCCCAAAGTCCAGTCATTTCCAGCGCTTTGAGCATCATCACGAAACGAAGACCATCCCCGGTTTGCCCCCGTGGGCACTGACACCGCGGTCCGACCTGCCGTGACCCGAGCCGTGGTGGCCAAACGCTGGTGTGAGCGGGTGGCCACCACTGATGCTTTCGTCTTTTCAGGAGGCATCTCTGAAGCCAGGGACACTCCAAAACCAGCGCTTGTGTGTCACTGGTGCGTAGGGGGTGTTTGTCTGGGTGCAAGCTCTTTGCCAGCAGCCCGGCCAGCCCTTCTCCCCTGGCCACCAGGGTTGGGGTCCCTATTACCGTCCCCACCGTGCTGCTGGGCTCAGTGGGAGCCGTGTCAGGGTGGTGGTGCCCATGGGGCCATCCTGGCTTGTCCTGCCCGTGCGATGCACCCAGACTGGTTTTCCCCCAGCAGGAAAGCTGGGAAGGGATGAAGCTATGCAAGCAGGGCAGCCAGGAGGGAGCCTGTCCGTGGCTAGCACCGTGCCATGCCGTGCTGTGCCGTGCCACCGGCTGGGCACGATGCTGTGGCCCTGCACGATCCCAGCTTGCTCCTGGGCGGTCAGGGTGTTGTTATTTATTTATTTCTCCTCCCTCCTCTCCCCCTTTGCTTGTTGATGCTGCTGTGGCTGGGCTGCTAAATAGCTTCCCATTGTTCGAGAGCTAATTACCTCTTAATGAGGCTCCTTACTCAAAAGCCAAGTGAGAGTGGAGGCTGTGGGGTGGGCTGCTTTTCAGGCTGGTGAAAGCAGGCTGCCTGGCAGGACACTGGGTGACGGGAGGGCTGGGGTCACCAGACCCTCCCCAGGGCAGCGGTTGGGTTCAGCTCTGCCGCACCAACGGCGTGAAACTGGGGCTCCCTCCTCGGCTGGCTGGCTGTGGTGAGAGCGGTGGTGGTGGAGCTGCTGGCCCGGGGCTTCGTCCCGAAGGATGGCTGGGGAATGGCTTTGCCAAAAGTGCCGCGTTGAGCCCCACGCCTGGTAACTGCTGGGGAGAAATGAAAACCCCATGGGATTTGCGGCGCTGGCTGCGGCGCTGGTGCTCGGCACAGAGCCTGGGAGCAGGTTCCCAGCTCCTCCAGTGTGACGCCTCGCTGCCAGCCCCGTCCACGGGGACCCGTGTAACCTCTCGGGGACGTCTTCTATTTTGGCAATAGGTGCTGAAACCAGGGCTCCTCCAGGCTTACGCCTTGCCTGTGCCTGCCCTTGGTGGGATAAATCCTGCTTCGCTTTGGCTGGCTCCTCCTGACCTGAGCCCATCCCTTGGCGAGGGGCTGGCGTGAGCCCTCGCCCCTGACCAGTGCTTTGGCTGGAGGGAGCTGGGCAGCGCGGTGGAGGGTCCTTGTCCAGCCCAGGGGTGAGGAGCAGAAGTTTGGTGCCCACTTGCCAGATCCTGCCACGTCATGTGTGTCCTTCGGGCTGGGGTGGCACCGCGGGCATGAGGCCGCGTGCGGTTCCTCTGCGTGCTGAACGGTGATGCCGCAGATGTGATGAAGGTGGGGAAAAAAAAGGGATATTTCTCCAGAGGGATTGGGAAAGCACCCACCTCCACCCTGCCCAGCTCTGAGTGAAGCCAGGCTTTGTCCCCCCGTGCTGGTGGTGGGGGCGGGTAGGAAGATCCCAAACTTCAGAGGAAGATGAGGCGGTCAAAGCAACAACAGTGGGGAAAAATAAAACAAAGGATGGAAATTTACTCCCTAGAATAATAACAAAGAGCGGGAAGGACTTCCCCTTCCCTTGTGCCCATGGGGCAGTGAGGGGTCTGGCCCCACAGGCGCTTGCAGCCCCCAAAGAGGGGAGCGAGCCTGTGTGAGCCGATGGAAGTGCAAAGGCACTGGAGATGCTGGGCTCGGGCATGGTGGGAGCTTTGGGGTGGTCCCCACTGTCCTGCCCAGCCCTCCCAGGGTGGCATTGTGGGGTGGCAGGGCACACCGCACACCGGTGGGTCTTGACCACGTAGTGCCTCGGTGGCGATCAGCCAGGGGCAGGACTAGGCTGGGCAGCTGGTGCTGGAATGCGGGGGTCCTGGGGCAGGGGGAGGGGGTTTGGGGTGAGGCTGGGGCTCCCGAGCTCCCACGTTGTCCAAAAATGCCCCTGGCTGCCCAGCTTGTCCGCAACTCATCCACCCGGCGAGGCTCGTGGTGGTGGTGGGAGCCCGTGGCGCTTTGCCACATCGATCCTCGGTAGGGATTTAAATGCCACAAAGCGAGGCTATATCGAGGCTATATCGAGGCTATATCGAGGCTATATCGAGGCTATCGATGTCTCACGGCCTCTGGTGAAGCTGATCAGCTCTGGGGCCGGCGAGACCTGCACTCCCATTTCCAAGCTCTGCTTGGATCCATGTGATGTTTTCCTCCAGGTCATTAAAGGAGGGAGAGGGATGCAGGCAGGAATGGGGATAAAGACTTTTTTTTTTTTTTTTTCCCCTCCCCCTTTTTAATTTTTTCTCCTCTTCCTGCATGTGCTTTCCAAGACCTGTGCTGTGGGAGCGGAGGAGCGGTGAGCGATGCCACTGCTGGGCACGGGTCGGCCACGGTGCTGAGCCGCATCCCAGTGGGGCTGTGCCGGAGGGGCCGCCGTGGTGGGCTGCTGTGTGATGCAGCTGTGGGCTCGCTCGGCACGTGAGCTTTCCCTGACCTGCCAATTTTCTGCTTTTCTTGGCATTCCCCTCACCCCCCACCCCCTCTCCCTGACCTTACTTTTTGCATTTGCGGGGGGGTTCCATTGCTTCCCCTGCACGCCCGGGGGTGGGTGCGAACGCCGCGGGTGCAGAATCGGTCCCACCAGCCTGGTGCTGGACCCGGTGCCGCTGGTCCCCTGGGATGCGGTGGTGAGTCTGCAGGCATCCGCACAGGCACCGCCGATATTCCCACCGTGCACTGCGGAAGCATTACCAGGATCCACGGAGTTTAAACCCATCCTTCAATACTTTTTTTTTTTTTATTATTATTTGAATACAGGAACGTGCTTTTATTTAAGCTCCTTCCCCGCGCAGCCCTGAAATCCCCACCAAGAATTAAACTTTGTATTTCAGATCTTTTGTACAAAATGTTAATCTCCCCTGGCTCCGTTCCCCAGGGCTGCTGGCTTTGGCAAAACAGCAAATAAATTGCGAAGGGGGTTTGTAAGGACTGGAAACGGGGAAGACCCGTTAGATGCCCCAGTTCCTCCACCCGATACATCGGAGTTGTCTCCTCCATCTATTTGATTAGTGTGGCGTTCAGCCTAATTTCAGTGGAAATATTTGCTGTTTCCCCTGGTGTGCCTGCAACCAAGTTTTGTAGGATTTTTTTTTTTTCTGCAGAAGAGGAGAAATTATTTGTATTTTTTTTTTCCCCCGTAACATTACACAGAGAGCAAAACTCTCCCATGTGCTAGGAAACAGATAAAGTGTTTAGACAGCAAATACAAATATTTCTGAGCACTCAGCCTGGCTACAGATTTTTCTGCGTGTCCTCCAGCAGGATTTCTCGCTGTGTCTTCTAGTGGGTTTTTATTTAGACTGGCTTGATTTTTTTTTTTTATTTATTTTATTTTTAAAAAGCCCTATTTATGTTTGCAGTAAAATAAAATCAGCCAAACCTGACCCTGTAGAGAACTCGAAAAATCCCAATTCTTCCTTTTTCCAATCCTGTTTCCACTGAGAAAAAAAGCCCCTGGACCTTGCGCCCTGCACAAAATCCAACCGCGACGGGATTATTTCAGCAGCTGAGCTTGCTGCAGCTGCAGGTGCTGGGACGGTGGCGGTGGCACTGTCAGCCCCCCCTGAGCTGGGATGCAGGGATGCGCTGGGATGGTGGTGGTGGCCCTATTGGTCCCCCCCCTGCCCTGAGCTGGAATGCAGGGATGCGCTTGTGGAGATGGGGAGGGGGCTGGGGGGGCAGAGGGCGGTGGCTGGGTCCTTTGTGCTGCAGGTATCGACCATGCATGGTGCATCCAAAAAGGGTTTTGTTGTTTTGCTTTTTTTTTGTTTTTTTTTTTTTTAATTATAAATTAGCTAATGCTGCTCCCTGGCAGTGTCCCGGCCTCACCGTGCCTGGCAGATGTCCCAGTCCCTCTGGCAGCCCCAGGGGTGTCATTGCCACCCCGTGCCGGGTGCTGGGGCGGTCAGGAGCAGCCCAAGCGGCTGCCAGGGGCCATCAGGAGCTGGGGAAGCTCTTTCCCAGCCAGTTCGATAATCCCAATTATTATCTGGTTTCTCGATCAGGGTTGCTTATTAAACTTGGCATCGCTGGCTTTGCCGTTCCAGCCGCCTGCCTCAGCAGAGGGATTTATCTTCTGCCGACTCGGGAAGGAAATTGAGTGGAAAAACGTGGGGCAGAGCCCCCTGGGGCGGGCGAAGCGCCAGGGGTACCCAGCGCCCCAAGTGCCAATGGATGCTGGTCCAGCCCCAAGCAGCTGTAGGATGCAGGAGTGATGCTGCGGCACGGCCGCCCCATCCCTGCGCACCAGTGGAGGGGCCCGTTGGTGTCTGCCCCCCCAGACCATGCCGGGGGGGCTGTGTGGGGCCGGAGGGGCTGCAGCCAGGGTTTTCACACAATGGAACAACCCCCAGCTCTGGGATGGGAGCTTTTATTTCCGTGTTGCTTTGAAACGTTAGGTGCTTTAAAAGAATACGTAAACGTTTGCTAAGGAGTTGTTATTTTCCCCTTGCCCTGGAATGAAAGGGAACAGCTATCAGCCTCCTCTCCCCCTTCGCACCAGGAATTTCAGCTTTTTTTATATTCAGACCTTCCAGCTTGAATTCCCCAGCTTCCCGTCGCACAAAACGTTCTTCAATGCTTTGCTAACCGATGCTTCCTCTTGCCTTTCTTCTGCAAATTTTGTTTTATTTTTTACCAAGACCATTTGCCGGACCCGGTGCCGGAGCTGCCCGTGCCCAGGTTGCTGTGCCAGCCTTTTCACAGACCTCGGATCAGTTCTTGGCACGGCCGTGGTGCTGCCGAGCGGGCCCACCTGGGTGAGCGGGGCTGGAGGTGGGAGAGATGCTGCTGGCGAAGATGCTGTCCCAAAGGTTGGCCCTCCTGGTTGTTTGGTGCTTGGGTGTTCAATGGCACTTCCCTGTGCTCTGCTGAAAAACTGGGAGCCGGCTGGTTGAGTGGTCCCGGACCCCACTGGGTGTTAGAGCCTCTCGGGGGGCTGTGGTCAGCCCCTCGCTGCCCTCCGTAAAAACAGGACCTGCTGCCTTTTGGGCTGGCACCTCCTGTGGATCCGTCCGGATTTATTTGTTCCTCCAGAAAGCCTGGGGCTGCTGGGAGGGGAAGGGGCTCTGGGTTTGGGGTGCTGGCAGGGGGAATTGCCCCGCTGGGCTTTTTGCTGAGGGCAGAAGCATCCTAAGGTCCCAGGAGTGGCTGTGTTCCCTGTGTGGTACAGGGAGAGGGGAATTGCCTCCTCTCCCCACAGCTTCGTTCTTCTGTTTTTGTCCCAGCTGCTCTTTCTTGTGCCCTTCCACCATTTTCCATCTTTTTAAAAAAACTGCACAAAACCTGTAACTGTGTTTCCTTTTCCCTGTGGTGTCTGTTTGCCCGGCCAGTGGGCAAGCTCCCTGCTTGCAGGGTCCCTGTTCTGGGGTGGGGGCTGTCCCCATCCCCTCCCCGCGTGAGTGCTGTGGTGTTTGGGAGTGTGGTAGGCTCCAAAAAAATCCTTTATTCTAGGAAATTATCGTTATCCCGAACCCTACAAGGTTCTTATTTCTGGGGCAGCCTCATGCTTCAGGGCATGGTGTCTCTCTTGGAAATCCTCCAGACTCTCTCCCTGGGTTTCCCAAGGTCA
>JAVJGJ010000047.1:46498209-46508404 GCA_035590215.1 Microhierax caerulescens | reverse complement strand
GGGGGGGGCAGGCGGCGAGGCCGGGGCGGGGGGGGGGCCGGCGGGGAAGTGGGAACAGGCCGAGGAGGAGATGCTGGAGCTTTGTGGCTTCCCGGAGCTGCTCGGCCGTGGCAGGTTTAGTCTCTACTTGAGCCCATGGGACTTGGCCTCCAGCACTATAGTAATATCTGCTTCTCCCTGTATTTCAGTGGCAGGACCGCGTTCCGGCGTGCTGGGCAGGCTTAAACCTTCAGCTCTGTAAGTAAGGGAAGATTTTCTTCTCCTTAACAGGTCCTTTCTTAAAGCCTTTCGTGTGTTAAAGAAACATGCACGAGTTCTGGAGCTGGTTCACTCGGTTTATCATTGTAAACTACATGTATAAATGGGCATAGGATGGTGTCATTTGTAGGATATGACAAGTGGTGTCTATTGTCAGGATTTGGTAGCAGGGAGCTGCAGAACATGCATGCCCACAGCAGCATATTTTGTTTGTTTGTGACAGTATTTTCTACATTTATGCATTCCATAAAGCCACCTTATGTTGCACAGCTTATATAGATATATAAGTATAGAAAGATACTCTTATTAGAACTTAAATATTGGAGAATGCGTGCAGACTAATATTAGTCCAGTGATCTCAAAAGTAAAGCAATATATAACAATAACAGTGTCTTCAGTTCAAGTTCTAAATTTCTTTTAAAAAAAGCGAGACAAAAATGGACCAAATATTAGGTAACTCTTTTATTCCCTTCTTCTTCAGAGCACACTGGAATTTTCCTTTTCTACTTGAAACACAGTCATGACAGATCAAGAGTATGTTCTTTGCATGTGGAAGGAGCATTTATGGCCAGCAAAGGTAAAGTAGATCTCCAAATGAGGAAAGGTTTCTGAATATAAATTAAAAATGGATGAAACGGCATAGTAAGTAAGCGTTCCCATTAAACACATATATACTTTAAAAAAGAGCTACTCTGTAGAGATTGTAATGCTGCACCCAGATGCTATGGAATATCAGTCTATATTCTATACGCTGCTCATGCTAAAAATATTTTTATCTTAGACCTGTCCTATATTCTAAGAGATTTGGTCAAGGATTTTAAACGCATGTTTTTTCCCTTGAATGTAGGTGTTGTGCAAAACTGGAGTTGCTGGGAAAACATCTGTTACTAATGCAAAGGAGACTTATTTTAAAGTTGAAATAGTTGGCTTGCCGGAACAGTTAAGTATCCTTGTTACTGGTGTATGTTTGCACTCTTAGACATTTAAAAAAGAAAAAGTAATCTGTTTATCCAAAGATACCTGTGAAATGAAATAATTGATTTACAGAAGCATTAGGTAGCTAACCCACAAGCCATTGCTTCTTTAGAGCTGGTCATAGAGCTGTCTTGTGGAACATCTATAATCAACATGCTTATCTCAGAATGCACAGGCATTCTTCAGGTGGGTGGGGGTTGGGTTTTTTTCTGTGAACAAATACAGGTTTTGTGGAGAAAAGAAGTACTGCAAATTTCTTGCCACGTGAAGGCAGTGTCGTGCTGTTAGTAGGGTTTAATAGTGTGATGTTTTCAGTCTGCTTTCTTGTATTTTCAGGATTAGTGTGAACTGTGCAGATGCTGTCCCACTGAAGAAAGAATGTATAGAAAACATTGCCTCTAGCTTAGGTGAGTTGTCAAACCACTTGCTGCCCTGTTTATATCCTCAATGTAAAATACACACAAGTAGTTAGCCTGGTGGGCAGTAGTTACTTATATGTTGCACTTATGTATTTATGAAGGGGGTGATTTTTGCATTTCTTTTCCCCTCTTGCCATTCAGTTCATCAAGTTTGAAAATAGACTAAATGTGATCACAGCTACTTTTGCTTTTCCTTTATGTAATGTGTTGGAAGGAGTGGAGGAACTTGTGTGTATTTCCATCAAAATAGGGCATTGGAAGATTGTGCTTTGTGTGTCCCTATATATTTTGCCTAAGAATCATGGATGATTGAAGTGTTAAGTTGCATCTTAAATAAAAGATACACTATGAATACAATTTCTTCTTTCTTATATACCAGTAAAGGTTATTGCATTTATTGCATATTCTTCTTCATCAGATCAAAACAATAATTCAAGTGATGCTGTCGAAGAACTGACATACCGCCGTTCTCTTAAAATTGCCCTGGATATTTTGAATCAAAATGGCTCAGCCAGACAAGTACCACCTTCAGAAGAAGGACCGAATACTCGGTTATCCCAGGAGAACAATGTAGAATTTCTCTCATCTACCCACTTACGTAGTTGTCGATCGCTTTTTTGCTCTAAAGACAAGCCAGAGCCTAAGGCTTCTGGAATGAGGAAAAGAGAACAAAAAAATAACCCCAGCCTGAAGACTGATACAAAAGAACAAAACCAGAAAGGTTCTGTCATTTTGGAGAAGAACACTAAAGAACATGAAAGTGGAACAGACCCTTCCAAATGTGGTGCTGGGGACTTGAACAATACATTAAAGTCACGTAGTCAAAATTGCAAAATACCAGAATCAAAATCATTACCAAGACAGAAAAAAATCAAACCCAGCTCGTTGACAAAGTCCAAAACAAGTAATGAAGTCTCCCTGGTGCCAAAGGGGGAAAAAAGTAAGCAAGGAAGAAAAGGACAAAGAGGTGCAGGATCAAGCATATCATGTAGGAATGATTTCCCTGAGGATCAAGGACAGCCACTTGCTGAGGAAGGGTCTCTGCTATCTGTCCCCTGCACACCTGGCACAGTGGTACCTGTCAGCAGGGCAAACAGCCGAAGGGACCCTAGGAGGACATTACTGGATTCCTCTTGTAAAAGTGCCTTGGATGATTTTGAAAAAAGCATCAACAGTGAGAGCAGAAGTCTAGCAAAGTCATTAAATGGAAGTAAAAAGCCAGTGAGTGTAAAATGGAATGATGGAGAACAGCGGATCAGTGCAACTGTGTCCTCATACAGAAAAACAAATTGCCCTGGGTCTTTGAGCCATGGGACATGTTCTGAGAGCTTCCCCTCTCAGTGTAAGGAGGAGGAAAAGAAAACTTTATACATGGTTATGAATAAAGTGAAGCGGTTTCAGCTGCCTGACTTTGAGGAAGATGAAGGTGGGCATATCACTGGGGGAAGGGAAAACTTCATCCCATCTGGTAGTTGAGCACTCTTGCTCATCTTGGACTGTTGCATTGCTTTTGTGAATATTTCCTTTTGGTTTAAGTTTGGGAGAAGTTAAAAATGCAATTGCTTTAGTCCTGGCTAAAGGTTAGTGTGGCTTTTAGGTTGCCCGGAGTTGTTCAGGGTTTTGCATTGAAAAACTGTAATTAACAGTAATCGTTACCCTTTGCTAGAGGACCTGCTAATTTCACGCTTAGTTTTTTTTCTGTACTGCTGTCTTGTCAGTGTTGAGATGAAATGATGTTATGTAAAGGAACAGGTTGGTACAGAGTTCTGAAACAAGCCTGTTCTTGTTCCTTTCCCTTTTTAATTCAGATTATTAAGCTTTTACTTAGGCAAAGAATTGTGAGTGTGTGTGGATCTGATCCTTGTGTTACGGTGACTCATGCTGCTGTGGAATCGCTTCCACAGTTGTGTGTTTCACCTGGTCTGAAGCTGATACTGACCATCCCACCCTTACAAACACTGGTGCTTGCTGCTGTTCACAGGGATGGAATCGTCTGACCTGCCCTCAAAGACACTTTCCTCAGAGAGTCTGTCTTGCCTCTCAGCTCTGGTAGATGAAGAGGAGGAGGATGAAGAACTTCCTAGTATTTTATCACATCAAGGTGAGACATTGGTGTACTTACATGAGACTCCTTTACCCAAGGTTGGTGTGCTCTTTCAGGGGTGTGTGCTTCTAGCTTGCCGATGAGTTATGGTAATGAATCCTGACCTTTCTAGAAAGTGAATCCAACTTTGTTCAGGCTTGGAATAAAATGCATTTCCTGGATGCCCTAGAATGGCTTTTTGAAACAGAATGGAATGCACGTGGTTGTGAAACTGGGCAAGGCCCTAGGGTTGACATTTCTGAGTTCCATTGTTCAGAGCTACATTTGCTGCATTTTGGGGGGTGTGGAGAAGGGTGTCCTGTCACCTTACTTGAAACCTGTAAAAGTATCAAAGTGAAACTCCTAGAAGGAGGCTGACAAGAGAAGGCGAGCCAACTGTCTTTAGTTTGTTTTTGGGTTTTTTTTAAGAATAACTTTATTTTTTCATCATAGAACCACAATCTATTGAAGAAGGGATTTTGGTCTGGTGCAAATTGCGAAGGTATCCTTATTGGCCAGCAGTGGTAAGAACAGCTCACTGCCTTCTTAGGGTGATATTGCAAGGGGTCTGATAAGGAGCAGCTTACCGAGTGTTTGAGTATCTTTTGCTCTTCTTGACTTATGTGGAGCTCGTAATGTTAAAGATCTTCCAGTAGAAGTGTTCCAAAGGTAATAAAAGTAAATTTGCATGTGACAAAAGCATGTAAAAAATAAAAAGTGGTTAGTTCACATGTGTTCATATCGGACCAGAGGACTACTACTGAGTTTTTGTATCTTATATCGTGAAGTAGGGTTGTTGCACCCAGCAAAGGAGGATGTGCCCTTGTGCACTAACAAAAAATGCTTCATTGGGGTAACTTGCTATTCTTGCCGCTTTAAACTTGAAGGAAGTTATACAAATATGAAAAATTAAGTATGGGGTGTATTGTGTAATATCTATGGGAAATGCTTCTGCTTTGTAAGAGTATTAGGATTCTGGGTTGCTAATGAGGCTATCCTTTCAACAGGTTAAAAACGTGAAGCGGAAATACAGAAAGGCATGTGTGCTTTTAATAGAAGGAAATCCAAATGACAAGAGAAAAGGGTAAGTGCTGTGGATTCTGATCATGCCCTGAACGTTCGGTTTCTTCTACATGGTGTCCTGTACTCTCTTCCTGATATAGGGCAATTACACTGTCAGTGAAAGCTGAGGTTGGTCTCAGAAGGAGGGACCAAGTAAGGTAGGGATTTGCAGGTGTGCTTTATGCTGCCAGTTGGCTGGCATTTGTGTGAACAGCTAACATTTATGTCAGGAATTAAAAAAGGGCTAGGGACCCAGCTAGTGAGTTTTACATGTGGTGCCTAAACTTTCTGGAAACACTCAAGGCTCGCCTTGAGTTTTGTTTTCAAAACAGGTACTTCTCATTTGTTAAAAGATTCCATAACTTTAGCTTATTATGAAAACCAAAACTAGTAAAACCTGTGTTCCTGAATTCCTTATGAAATCAGGTTTTCAGGGAGGTGTAGAATTGCAGTAAATAGGTGCAACTGAACTGCCTCTTTTCCCTAAACATGTGCCTTTGTTTCATCAAGTTTCTCGGTACCTCTTAAGAATCTGAAGCACTTTGACTGTGAAGAAAAGCAGCACCTCATAGTAAGTACTACTGCTAACATGTAACTATAAGTTATACATGTGTTGGGAAAATGAAGTTGTATATACAAGGTATAACTGATGGGGGGAGGAGTGTGGTGCAGCTGGCTGGTCTGGGTGTTTCCACAGTTGTCTGTTTTCTCTCGCTCTATTTAACAAAGTAAAAAAAAAAAACCATGTTAATTCATGCTGCACAAGGTGGAGAATAATATGGGAAGGGGATCCCCTGACACCTTTCTCTGCCTGGGTGAGGCTGCTGCTCAGAATACCGCTGTATGTGGGAGGCAGGCAGTTGCTTAAGGCTCTTGCTGTGTTCTCACTTGAGAGTTTTCTACATACAACAAAGCAGCTCTCATGCTGCATGACAAAGTGATGGCAGAAGTTGAATTTCAGGAGAAAACAGAAGATGGCAAGTAAACTTTGATTGATTATCATTAGCTGTTGCCTGGTTAGTGTCCTAGACTTAAAAGTTGCAATGGGCTACTTTGGTTTTGGTTGGTTTTTTTTTAGGACTATAAGTGGCTCTTTTTTTTTTTTTTATAGGAACAAGCCAAGGAAGATTATCACCAAGAAATTGAATGGTGTATTCGATTGATTTCTGACTATCGCATTAGAGTAGGTAAGCAGATAATGTCATCTGTCCTGATGTACATCAGAAAAAAGATACTGCCAAAACTGTCAGCTTTGTTTCATAGGCTTAATTGAACTGATAAATAACCCTGTTTTGGGCTTTTTAGGTTGTCATTCTTTTACGGGATCCTTCTTGGAATATTTTGCTGCTGATATCAGTAAGTGAATTTGTGATCTTTTGTATTCTCTTACCTAGTAAATTTAGTGTTCATGTTTACATGTGTTTTGAGTCAGGCGTTGGACCCAGTGAGGAGGTACAATTAAAATTACTACAGTTATTGCGCTCTAAGGTTTTTCAGTCCCACAACAGCAGTTAAATGTTGATTGTTAAAGGCAGTCAGGTAACTGATGACTTTGTGTTGTAGAGTTCATTTCAGAGCTCCTGTCAGAGTTTCAACTCCCTAATCTTTATAAGGCAAAATTAATATTTGTTGGGGTAGGGGAGGAAGAAAAACAACTCCTTTATCAAGAAAGTTCCTTATTTTATAGTTGTATATGTAAGTACACATGTAAGAGAGCTCCTTTTTTGTGTATTTAAGTAAGAATGATTGTGGCTTTTCTTTCAGGCTACCCAGTGAGAAAGGAAGGTTATCAAGGCTTAGTCCAAATGACCTTTCCAAACGCATCAGAGGAACATGTTGAGGAGTATGTTGAAGAAACTTCACCTCAGAAACCCTCCAAGAAACTTCTTCCTGACAGAACAAGAGCCGCTAGAGATAAAGCGAATAAGAAGATAGTGGAGTTTATAGTGAAGATGAAGGGGGCTGAAGAGCATCTTTTGGCTATTTTGAAAAGCAGAAAACAATCCCGCTGGCTCAAGGAATTCCTGAATTCAAGTCAGTATGTGACCTGCGTTGAAACTTATTTAGAGGATGAAGAACAATTAGACCTTGTAGTGAACTACTTGAAGGAAGTATATCATGAAACAGACACTAAAAATCTGCATCAAATAAATGGAGATGGAATCAAATTTATTTCGGACGTCCTTTTGCCTGAAGTAAGTAAACACGAAACACTGAGAAAAGTACATGTTTAAGTAAATAACACTAGTGTTAGGTGATTTGAGGTGAATGACTTGCGGTCTGTTCCCCGGGAGCCGGGTGGTGGTTGAGCCAGCCAGGCGCCTGTCTGCCCATCAACTTGGTCACGGTCCCTTCTGCTCCAGGGCCGTGGAGCTGTGCTGAGCTGTCTGTATCTTGGGTGAGGAATATTAAACTTGAGACAGGAAGCTCCTAAGCCATGTTCATTGGCTAGTAATCACAGAACAAATATATTTACGTTGCATCTTGGAGAAAATAACTAACTAAAGCCCCAGGGTTAGTAGCTACGTGCTTCCTGTGGGTGCTTTGGATGTTAGTAGGCTGACAGGGTTTTGGCTGAGGTGTGAACCAGTGCCATTCAAAATGCTGATTTTTACAATGTTACAACAGAATGGAGAATTTTTAGGTAGTGTGGTGGTTTTAAAGGCAGAATGATTGCTTTGTGCTGTATTTTGGTTACTTCCAAAATGCTTCAAAGCTTTGTGTTGTGGTTGGTTTGGTTTGTTTTTTTTTAATCTGGCAAGTTATCTCAGGGTTTTCTTGGGTTCTTTTCCTTTGTTGGGGGGTGGGTTGTTTGTTTTAACAGTTGTGCTTTTAGATACTTATTGTTCTTCCTAGAAACTTACCTGGGAGAGCATTAGTAACTTCTGTAGAAACAAAATTAGTTATGTGGTTATAAAAATACTCCTCTGGGAATGCTAAAGGACAATTTATATTATTTATTTAAGACCTTCAGGTAAACAAGTAACTTCAAGTTTTCTAAGTGGTTGAAGAACTTTATTCTAAAAATTTGCTCATCTACTGAGACAGTTTCAAATCACTGGTTGTAATTTAGCTTTTGTTTCACAAGTATAAACAAAATAAATACTTTTATTATAGGCCATCATTTATGCAATTTCTGTTGTGGATGACATAGATTACAAGAAGGCAGAGGAGAAGTACATAAAAGGACCATCTGTGAGCAAGAGGTATCTTTTTATTTTTATTATACTAGTTTACTTTTTATACAGAAAAATGTTGTGCATAAGGGCAGGAGAGTTCAGTATCCTCCCTTTTTTACAGCAAGCTTTCTCACTGTCTTAAGAATCAAAATGATTAAAGGTGGGAAGCATTCTTGCCAAGTTACTGTAACATGTTGCAAACTGTTTAATATGTTAAGATTATTTTTATTGCAGAACTTCAACGTGTTCTTTTTTCAGGGAGAGAGAAATATTTGATGAAGAAATTATAGGAAGAAAAAAGTGGAAGACCAAACCAGCATCTGCAGACAGCACTTGAACAGTGATACAAACTTTCCCAAGTCACACTGGCACTGGCTGTATATAACAAAGTGGTTATTTATATAAAATGTGTCATTTTTAACATCTGTGTGCATATCTTCAAAAAAAAAAAATGGTAACCATTCTAATGAGATGCTACTGCCAAATCAGATACAGTTGTGTCTTCAGTTCTTGCTCTCGATTCCCACGGACCGGAGCTCCACGCTGCTTCCTTTGGTCTTGCTCTTTTGACCTGCCTGTAAAAGCCAACGCAAACCGTGTAGGAGTGCTGTGGGTGCACGGCTGCCTTGGTCCTCGTCCGTTCGGTGTATTTAACACAAAACTTTCAAAGGCTCTAAGTGCTTTGCAGACCTTCTTGATATAATACTAAGCTTTATATGAATTATTTTGGTCAAATACCTGACAAAGGAAGGGCTTTGTCCTCAGAAGAGCGCGTCCTGGTAAGAGTTGTAGCCACATATTGCCTGATGACTTTACTGCTACTGACTGTGTGCAGGTTTCCCACCTGGAAACATTTCCAGTGGTGACTGTTCTTGCTTTACATATCTCTCAAACTGTGGGAAATAAAATTGGTACCTAGTGATGCAATCCAAATAACAAAGGGTAGGGTTTTGTTGATGGGACAGCTGTAAAATTCAGTGGGAAAAGGAATCAAGTGTTTGCTTAAACAAAAAACCAGTCACTTTTCCTTTTAAAAGTGAAACCATTTTGAATGCTATTTTATTCGTTTTTAAGGCCGTGATTTTAGGAGCATTTTTAATTGGTTTTGTCTATTTTAAATATCAGATTGAGTCATGTAGTTTCCTGCCAAGCTTTTGCTACACGTGTAGCATATTGCAAGTAGCCTTTGACAGACTTGCGGTGCTATTGATAACTACTAATGATAAAACCCCAATGATTAATATTTTTCTATACTATAAGGTAAATATGATCTACTTGCTTGTCCAATAGAAACCAAGATGATTTGAAAATAAGGAAGAAGTTTTAAATGTTAATTGGGATACAGTTGTATGTTCTGAATATAATTATCTGACTGTATTTTAATTACACTTTTAATTACTCTACAGTGGCTTTCAATATGTGTTTGGCATCCTTATTCATGTTATTGAAGGGACACTATAGAAATATAAGAGGTATTCAACTGGCTTATCGATTATTTTTCACTAACAGTTGTGAGAAGGGATAATGCATTTTCTGTGACAGTATAAATTTGATGACAAGTTGAAGGTGTTAACTGTGGAGCTGTGAGCAGTGCTTACAAATGGAGATGGCCAGGGTTTGTGTGCGGTTTTGGAATGCAGAACCTTCCTGCTTATAAACCTGACACTTGGTGGGTGGCAGTGGGGACATTGCTGGGGACAATCGCGTATCCTGAGGTTCCCCCTGCTTTAAAACGTGAATCATGGGTGTACTTCTCCATCGAAATTCCTAAAGTACTGTTAAACTCCTCCTTCAAACCACTGCTCAGAAGCAGAACTCCCAGAACACCTGGCCTTTATCTCAGTCCTTCCTTTTCATACCTTTTTGGCTAATCCTGTCGTGGTTTGATTCAGCATGGACAGCTCCAAAAAGCGAACTGTGTTCTTCGGCCTAAGGAAGTACTTTAAAGAAAGGACTCGTAAATTTTACATCTTTAAAAACTGCTTCTGACCTCTGAACCAGGTATTAAAGGTTACTTGCAGCGCTGTTCGTACATCGAGGAAACTTCATCTTGCGATGGCTGGAATTACGTGGTCTTAATTAAAAGTTCGGTAAAACAAACCGTCAATGGCTTGTCATTACTTTCTGAAAAAGAGCTGGAGCTGCCGAAACCCGGGATCGAACCAGGGACCTTTAGATCTTCAGTCTAACGCTCTCCCAACTGAGCTATTTCGGCGGCG
>JAVJGJ010000047.1:46457321-46487178 GCA_035590215.1 Microhierax caerulescens | reverse complement strand
AAGGGGCGGCGAACCCCCGGGGACTTTGTGCTGGGGGCTCATCGGTGCTGCCCCGCGTGTCCCCGGGCGGGCCGTGGGGCCGGGGCCGCGACTCCTGGCTGGGGGGAAATCGGACGGTGGTGCTGGGGGGGGTGGCAGGACAAAGGCGGCAGCCGGGGGCCTCCGCTCGTCCCTCGCTTCCCTCCCCGGTGCTGCAGGGGAGTCCTTGCGCTGCCGGTAGCTGCCCTCCAAACTTCTCCTCTGCTGGCGGACGTCTCCCGCTAGCCGCAAGCTGCGTTTCAGTCGGGTTTTCCAGAGCCTCTCTAGAGATTTTTTTTTTTTGGCTTCTTCAAACTGATGGCTCTGGTCCTTCGGAGATGTGTTTAGTATTATGGATTTCTTCTGCGCATTATCTACTGGGCACTGAAGTATGTAATCGGTGCCCAGTGGCATTTCAATTACGAGACTGCAGGTTTGGCACGTTAGACCCGAAAACGGCAAAAATAAAATAAAAAGGTTGGCTGCTCAGCTTCCGCTACAAGTTTTGGCATCAAATATGCACGTCATAACTGATCACCTTTTTTGAAACTAGAGCAGACATGAACCAGTCATCGTTCTTGTGCTGTCTCCAGTGTGTAGTAAGCCGCTTATTGACTGCGCGCGTTCTTAATTTGTACAGTCTTAAAAATAGGAGAGGCAGGGTAACTGTTTTGAACAGGACATGCTGCTGTGAACACACATATTGCACGAGGCATGTTTAAATAAGTGGGGTTTGCTCTGAAAGTATTTTTATTTGGTCCTGGGCCTTAGTCACCGTCTAGTGCCTTAGGAGAGACCTGATAGACTTCTGTGTGCTGCTGTTTTGGATGAGTGCAGGCTGCAAGTTACTTAGGGAAATGCTGTCAGCTTTCATGCTGAACAGGACTGGCTGTCACAGGGCAAGGTCGCGGTTTCAGGCTGCTTAATTTTGATCCTTCTGAGGTTTAACCAGATTTGAAAGGCTTGGATTTTAATCAGAAACAGTAATTTGCTTTTTTTCTTCTCCTCCAAAAGTGCTCGAATGGAAAGGTGAAAGCATAGAGTGAACTCAGTTTTGGTCAGCAGCCTGTGGTTGTGTGAAGGAAGTTCTGTTTGGAAAGCTGTTGTGAGATGCAAGCGTTCATAGGAAGTTACAAATTTAACTGCTTTTCTAGACAGATTTTAAGTGAAGAAAAAACACAAAGGCCATAGGCCTTGCAGTCGTGTTGATATGAGTAGATAGGGCCTTGCAAGTGTTATTTGCTGTAATTAGTACTTGGGACTATTTTGGATGAAGGAGAAGTGCTGATCTTGAGATCCTTCTGTCCAGCAGTATGTAGCTAATTGGGACTGTGCTAAGAGAAATGATAGATGCTAATCAAACTGCCGGGTTATTTTATGTAGGCAAAGAGTTTGTGCTTTTATTGAGTTTTAGCACTTTTAAAATACCTGTGCATGCTTTCTTACTAATTGTGGGATTATCTGCTTCAGTGATGGATAACATTTATAGCAGAAAAGAATAAATTGGCAAGTGAAATTTTGTCAGGAAATAGCTGAAGTGGAACATGTGGCTTTGTAAAAGTTGGTTAAAATTTATACATACTGTAACTTTTGAAGAGTCATTATTCTGCTTCCCGCTCCTGTTCAGAGTGCTGTGAGGAATGCTGCTGCTGCTGCCTCAGGTGTCTGCTGATGCCTTTCCCATGCTGGAGTACCGTGCACACCATTGCACAGCTCCTGGTGGAAAGACAGACGTGCTGAAACAGGCTAGCGTTTTGTGTTTTCACCAGGCTTGTGCTGGAGAATTGCTTTACGTTCTGTTGGGGGTGGCCTACAGCATCCTTCTAACACTATGGTCTATGAATACCTAGCTTTATGGAGGTGTGCATTTTTGAGGGTGGTGCAAATAGGTGTAAGGACAGTGGTCTCAGCAGGCTGAAACTGATAGCATGATTTTAATAACCACCAGCCCATAAACTATTGGAACAAAAACTTCTCTAGGAGGCATCGTATGTAAGACCTTACCAACAGGCTGATGATGCAAGTTGGGTGCAGGGAAATGAACACTCACCTCCTGTTACTTCATACAGCTGTTTTGCATCCAACAGCTGGCTGTCCAGTACAACACTGCATCTAGATTTTTGTGTTAGGTAGGGAATAGTTAATTCTTGCATTTGCTCAGTGTGTTCAAACCAGTCCCTGGAGGAGTTAAAGGCAGGCTAGTCCTGGCTTTTGGCATTCTATACTGTGCATATAAATAGGAGCCATGTATTTACATACAGCTGCTGTAGTTGACCTTAGGCAACCCAGCTTTATTTTGGTTTAAATGTATGTAGGGTGACTACAAATAATTAATGATGGTATTGGAAGGTTTTGATGACCTTAACTGTGGGGAGTCGTCTGTCCTTGCAGACAGCTTGATGTTTTGTCAGAAGGCAGCTAGTATTTTAGATTGATCTTACATACCAAGCTATCAAATTTAGTTAAAAAATAAAATAAAACAATCCCAAAATGTGGTTGGTCAAGAAAATGTAGCTAACAACGCAGTCATGGGCTATGTCAAAACTTTTAATTGGCATATAGCATTAGATTAGGTTTTTTTTTTTTTCTTTGCTATTAGGAAATAAAGTGACTTCCTTACAGAACTTTCTTGTGCCGTTATTTTTAGGAAAAGTAAGAGCACACAGATTTGTCTGTATGTGGAGGCGAAATGTAAAGTGACTGTTGTGGAAGCTACCAGGGAGTCTGAGTGTGCTGACAACTGTTGGGTGAAGTTTGGCTGTTACTGGAAAATGACCTGTTGCTAAAAGCTGGCTGGCGTTGAATAAGCTCCTTGAACTGCTGCTGGGAGTGAGCTCTTGGCCAGCGGAGGGAGGTGGGGGTTTTCCTACCCTTGAGAAAAACTTCATCATCATGAAACATGCAAGTAGAAAACAGGCCTGCTTTCAGAGAGGGTTGGTAATGGACAAAATGTCTTGCTTGTGCTATTATCAGATGCATTATGATAATGCAAGAGCAGATCCAACTGCTGTCTTCTGCAGTACTGTGAGGGCTGTACTTTCTTTGCC
This sequence comes from Microhierax caerulescens, assembly GCA_035590215.1. NCBI lineage: Eukaryota > Metazoa > Chordata > Aves > Falconiformes > Falconidae > Microhierax > Microhierax caerulescens. Next base: position 46,484,113 of record JAVJGJ010000047.1, on the reverse strand, counting down.
TATTACCAGTTCAGTTATTTTCTAGCCTGCTGAAGAAGATGCTTTGATCTGTGCTTAACAGTTGGCCTTTTTTCTTAAAGTCAAAGCTTATGTCACCTCTCAACTAGTGATTTAGGAATAAAATTTGCCTCGATGGAACAAGACTTGCAGGTGCTGTGTAATACTGAATTTAGTCACCCCTTGTTTTCACATGTAGTACACCTGCACTCTTGGGATTGGCTTAGTCATTGTTGGCTGTTGTATAAGGGACAGGACATGGTGCTGTATCACAGAGAAATGAATCAGGAAGGGACTGCTGGTTTCACCTGCAAGCTGTCCTGCTGTGCAGGACCTTCTTGTTGGAAGGCTTTCCTTTCACTGATGCTCCCTGTGAGCCAGCAGCTCACTGAATGGGGAGGTGGTGGTGTGGTTTTCTTACCGCAGTTAGCTGCTCCTGAAAAAAGCAGGTGAAACAAAGTTTAATTATTTTTTTTTTCAAGGAGAATTTCAACTTTCCCCATTTAAGTGAAGGTGCACCAATTCCCAGCCTGAGCTCAACTGTATTAGGATACATCTGAGGGCGAGTAGAAGACAAAACAGAGTACGGTTGCTCTCTTCAGGGACTGATAAGAGAAATAGAGGGCATCCTCCAAAGCTACGCTATTCCCAGCACTTGTCTGTGCAGACCCATAAAACTATTAACAGAAGACCTTTTGAGGTGGTGCTTCTTGCTGAAGAGGGCCAAATGTTGAGGTGGCTTTGAACTACCCTTTAATTACAGAGTAAATTACTTTGCATGGAAGTTTTGTAACACAGTAACATTGATAAAGAATTGCAAAGCAGGCAGTCTGTCTCATCTCTCTGCTCCTCTTTGTGCACTTACCCAACTACCTCGGTGTGCTCTAACACAAAATAGTACGGATTTGGATGCTTTTTTAGAAGATGAGTTGATTCGGACTTGTCTTCAGTTTTAAGCATGGAGTTGAGTTTGGGTTTTAGCCATGAGTTTCTTATCTATTTGGAGATATCTCTAAACTAGGTTGTAAAATGATTTCACAACTGCCTTCTATCTTAGACTTGAACCTGGTAGTTCTACTTTTGCTTTCACTGAACTAGAAAATAATGGTAGACAAAAGCGATTCTGACTCATCTTTCTAGGTGAGCAAGGGAGTAGCACATAAAAGGAATGGATGAAGGTTTTATGTTTGTTTTAATCAGTAGTTTAAGGACTTTCCTTTACCAGGACAGTACTTTGAGAACACAAGGAAGCCTGAGGGCTGACTTTAAGCTTTTTTTGATCTGAGGATGGAAAAAACTCAAATGCTTTCTGTTTTACCCAATTATGCAGCTAGAGAACAAGTACAGAAATTTCAAGTGATGCCTGAATCCAACCATTGCATGTAGTTCAGCATTCCCTCCCGTGGAGTCTGTTTCTTTTAGCTGCAATTTCTGTTGGGCTTTGACTTTCTGGCACGTGAAAGTTAGCCACATCATCCCAGGACAGGTGCACTTATGTTGCTTATTATTTGTAAGTCAGTATTAAATAACTTGAACTGCTGGCATTCTTTTTCATTTGGTGGTATCTGCAAACATAGGGAATGGTAACATGAAGTGTGTAAACTTCAGTCTGGTGTTATTTTGCTACAATATGTTTTAGGAAGAGTGCAACAGCTGTGCTGCGAGTGTATTTTTGTAGAATGATTTTTTTAAACTAATTTTGAGTGTCAGTTATCTTTCTGGTAATATTCAGTGTTAGGTAGCAAATGGATGTAGGAGAGCCCAACTGTTCTTCTATCTTGGTTTTGGAGGCCTAATGCAAGATTGTATACCTCTCTTGATCCTTGGTCTGGGATTAGAGCGGTTGATGGAACAGGCTTGGGTATTTAAACTAGGATGTCTGGCTTTCTGTCAGTTTGCTTTATCTCAGAAGTTTGGGTTTTGTTTTCATCCTTAAATTGGAACTGCACAGACCCTGCAGCTGTTTTCTTCTGTTTCTAAGAGTTCTGTAAGTAACTTAGAGCTGATGATCTAGTCCTTGACAGGAGTCCAAACATCCCCTTTTAACTTGGGGGGTGGGGGCTAACGAGGTAGAATGACTTTATAATGGTGTTCTTGGATAACTTTTCAAATTCCAGTGGTGCTTTATACATACCTTTCTGCACTATGAAGTGTTCCATGCTAGAACTCCCTTCTGCCCCAAAAGAGCAGGTAAATGTACTTACTGTGATGTTCTGTGTTGGTTTTTTGCCTTCTGGCTATTGTAATGATTTCTCAAAGCAACACTCCCTTCTCAAGTATCTGGAGATAAGAAGTTTGGAGGAACCTGGGCTTTTCTGATATTTTTGTCCTCTCTTTGCATAAAATAATGTGTTCCTGTAGTAAGCTTACAATCTCTGTTCATGCTTGTGGCATACAGAACAGATGCTTCAGTTTTATGTGAATCTTCATGAAACAGAAACTAGCTGTCACAAAGAATAGTGGATACTAGTGAGGAACGGACTTTGTAGTATCTTTTGGAGGCCTCAGTACTGCCAGACCTCTTCAGAATTAGCTGATGTCTGTGTTAAATAAGATGAAGCATCTGTCGTGTAGCATCCTAAAACTGCTGTATGCTTCATTTGCAGAAAACTGTTTGTGGGTGGCTTGGACTGGAGTACAACGCAAGGTAAGCTATGTATTCTACAGTCGTTGAGCCAGGCCTTTGTGAACAGCAAAACAATGTACAGACACATAGCTTTTTAACAGACAGTACTGTGGTAGGAAGGTTTGCATGAGGTTGTACTGCCGCCTTCTTCTATTAATGCATAACATTTTCTGTAGAGAGAGTTCAAATATATGTTAATCACTTTTGGGTTTATATTTTCCATCAGTGTTTGGTACTGAAGTTTTTGTCAGTCCTCGGAAGATGACAATTTTTTATCGTTGCTTTACCTACGATACTGCTTTCCTTTTGCATGGGTAGAAATAAACCATTATATACCATTTGTTTAGAGGAAGTAAAATGTAATAATTTCAGAAGATGAGTTTGAATTTATCTGTTGGCTTATCTTTTGTCTCATAATTGCAAACACAGCCTGGTTCAGTTCGTATCTGGTTCTGTTTAATACATGCTTTTTGTTTTTTAACAGAAACTCTTCGTAGCTACTTCTCCCAATATGGAGAAGTTGTAGACTGTGTAATAATGAAAGACAAAACAACAAACCAGTCTCGAGGATTTGGATTTGTCAAATTTAAAGATCCCAACTGTGTGGGAACAGTACTGGCCAGTAGACCTCATACGTTAGATGGCCGAAATGTAAGTTGCTTTTGTGGTTTTTATTTTTTCTGCTCCAGACTGCTTTAGAGATCTGTTTTAAATTCTGGCTTCTTATTTCCAGACTGGATTGTGTAAAAGTTACCTGGTTGTTTGTTTTAATTATTTATTGTAAGACAGCTTTAACTCAATTATTTGTGTCACGTTGTAGAAGTGATATATTGACAGTAGCTTTGATCTGAGGAGCTGGATTTCAGCAGTGCTGTGTCAGCTGCCGTTGTTTTAGAACCATATTCTGCACACTGAGATCTGACCAAACTGGAACTTCTTCCAGATTGATCCAAAGCCATGTACACCTAGGGGGATGCAACCAGAAAGGACACGACCGAAGGAAGGATGGGTAAGGAAAGATACTTGGTGTATCCTGCCTGTTTTCCAAGTTTCGGCTTACCTGCTAGCAGCTTAATTGAACTCACTTGGATTATATCCATGCTTTAAGATCAGGAGTTGGTATGCAGCCCTCGAGTGTAAATTTTATTTCTGAAAATTGTCTTTTACTTAGATTTCCATGGTAAGACTCCACGTACAATACAGTGTTAACAAACATTTTGTGTTTGTGTCAGACTTGGTTTGTGGGTGTGGTATTTTCTTAAGCTTTTAGCAGTGTTTTTAGTGGAGTTCCTCAAAACTTGGAACAAGTGGAAGTACACTCGCAGGACTGATGCTTTCTTCCAGCCTACTTCACACCCTGCAGGTTAATATGATTTCATTATAAAATCAGTAAATGACATCAGAACACAGTCCGTAGCTTTCTGATCTTCTGGAGAACAGACTGGGTTAAACCTGCAAACACTAGATTTCTGAGCTCTGAACATGCAGTTGCTTCACTTTAATGACTGGGAGACTTCGAGCCTGGACATGGCTCCCCCTCAACCTGCAAGAGAACCGTTGTTCATGTTTAAGTGTTAAGTGAGAGAAGTAGTCAACTTTATTGTCCTTCTGACTGAATTTTTTTCCTCCTTGATTTAGCAGAAAGGATCCAGGAGTGATAACAATAAATCAAATAAAATTTTTGTTGGTGGGATTCCTCATAACTGTGGTGAGACAGAGCTCAGGGAATACTTCAAGAAATTCGGAGTGGTGAGTCATTCAGCATGATGGCAGTTATCAGTTGGTTGCAAGATGCTTTCCTTCCCCACTGCCTTTTCTCAGATTTTGTCAAGCTTTCAAATGTTGGATTAATTTAGACAAACTGCTGTAAGGACATACTGAAGCATTTTGTGATAAACTGTAGTAAACATTCATCATCTCAAAATGTATCTTGCGTTTGTCAAAAATCTGTTGCTTCGATACATAACTTACTTTGCTGCTTCTGTCTCCTCTTGTTTAAGTCTCCCTGATGCATTATTCTGTCCCATCTTGCAAAAACACCTGAGCTGAGTTGGCTTAAGAATAATTTTTTCTCTTTTTCAATCGATAACTTACAGCTTGGTGATTAAAAAATTGTTGCTGAATTTTTATCTTTTGGGATCAGTGAGTATGTCCCAAGATCCTAGTCTTTGACTGCCTGTACAGATAGGTTAAATTCTGTAGTCTCTTGCCATTATTTTGGTAACAGTAGTTGCTTTTGAGTCATCACCTGGAATCAGATGAGTTCTTTTGTCCCTAGAAACTCTGTTATAGAGACAAACTACTACTCATGTTATGCACCTGTGTTTAATTCAGTTTGTAACCTTAGACTGAAATGACTATATTTTCTGAATTTTTTTTCTGTTTAATTTTAATTCCCATTTATCCCAACTATCATTGCCTCTTTAAGATGGTAAACTATTGAACTAAATTAGTGAATGCAGCTGTGAATAACCTTGAGAAACTTCAAGATTGCCTGAGTTAAATTTAAGACTGTGCCAGTGTATGTGAACACGCCATCTTTGAGTGGCATTTAGTGTGTTACTCTGATACTTTTTTTTTTAATCACCTTTCTCTAAAATCTCTTCTTAGTGGCAGCAAAGGATTTGCTGATTCTTTCTCAGGTGGCTAAGTTTATAACAGTACTGTATTTAAATTTTCATTCAGATATTTTTTTTTAAATATAAAAGGCAGTGGCTAACAACTGTTTCGTTAGTTTGAAAGGCTGCAGTAGACTTGTAAATAAAAATGAGGGAGCGTGCTCCACAGCTGTGGAGCATAATTTCTAAAGGCTCTTCCTCACAGACTTTTGGCTTTCCAATTCTGACCTCTGGATGGCTGGGGCGATACAGGGTTATGTTCCACCAAGTATAGGAGGCAGCAGCCATTAAGTGTAAGTGCTTTTAAAAGTAAGTAGTAGAACTTTAACAATAGTATAGAAGTTGGAGAGTCTATATTATGTTTTCTAGCTGTAAGTAAAAGGTGAATTTGTGACAGATTTTAAGCTAATTCAGGAGATTCTAGTAAGAAATATCCAAAGATTGACTTGAAGGTGAAGATGTGATGCCATGAGGTCATACACATTTTGTGACCACTTTTCTGCACCAAGACATTTAAAGGTAGTTCCTTTCGACTGTTCTAATATTGCCTTTGACAATAAATGTTACATCTCTGGTTTTGTTTAAATTGTAGCTCAGACTGGTGCTTATTCTGAAAAAAATCTTGAAGCCCTCAAACAGTGCCTTTTCTGTTTTTTTGGGGTTTTTTTTGTGTGTGGTTTTTTTTTTTTTTAACTAGAATCACACTGATACTGGTTATCCGTAACTTACAATATTTTTTGTAATGCTACATAAAGCATCAATTTATAACTTGTACTCTGTGCCACACTGATATTCAAGTAAGTAATTCAGAGAAGCTGTGCAAATTCTTTAAATGTGTTTAGGGCTAAAGCTGCTTTTCATGGTGAGAGTGAAAATGTTTAAAAATGGAAAAAGTAATCTTTTAAGAAGCTACACTGATGAACAGTATGTTGAAAAACAGAAACCTTTGGGGTTTGGGGTTTTTTTTGTAGGCTATAGTGTGGGTATAAACAGTGTAGTGACCTTAATGCTACATTAAAAATTTAAGTGTGATGAGACCTTAAAAAGCCACAGTGTAGCAACTTTTCAGAACAGATGAACTCAGGCTTTTCTTAAAACTCCTGTAAAGATCAATATTCCCCATTTGTTTACACTGTGCTAGGACAGTCTTGATATTAATGGCTACATTGAGCATTTAATTGTGCTTTGTGGATAGAGTGCGGGAAACCAGCCTGTAGTAACTGTTTATACCACTCCCCTGGTAGCACAGTTAGTAGAATTTCCCTTCTCTCTTCCAGGTCACTGAAGTTGTAATGATCTATGACGCAGAGAAACAGAGGCCCCGAGGTAAAGGCTGATCTAGTTTGTCCTTGAAATTTCTTCATGCTCTCCTATAGTCAGATGGCAAACTATTTCACACCATCAGAAAAGGTAGACTTTTTTTTTTTCTATGTTGCCTCAGGAAAAAGAATAGTTCACTGGGCAAATACCACTTCAGCTCTAGACTCTTCACCTACAGCTTTAGTTGATATCTGTGCATTTAAACATCAGATGTTTCATGTTCATTTATGGTTTTTTTCCTAGTTTTTTAGTTGAATGAAATTTATTCTCAAGCCACTCCTGTGGCTTAAGGTACTATTGGAGGGGAAAAAAAAAAAAAAATGAGCAGACTTCCCTCCTGTTCCACATGAAAGGTATGTTGATGTCTGTAATTGCATGGGGGAGATGCTCCAGAATACTTCTGAACATGAGACTAGAACAGAATCCATCCACTACATGCTTTTTGTTTTGGTTAAATGGCTTCACTTACAATTAAATAAAAACTACATAAAATAATTCTGAAATATATGTATATAATTTTTGATTGGGACATATAATCCCTGTATGCTGGGCTGCTTTTTAAAGGGGGAGGGGAAAAAAAAAGAACTGGGAGTTTCATTAGACTATTTAATCAAGTTGGTAACCTTTGGTCAAAATATGAAGCAAGTTTCATGTCATCCACCTTCCATTGCATCTGTCATCTGTTTGACAATTAAGAGGCAATATTTTAAATACGCGAAGCTTAGTTGCACTGACCACCTTGTAGCATGTTCTACATGCTAGAGAATAGTTTGCCATCTGAACTTTCATTTCTCTTCTGACTCATTATTAAGAAATATATTCTTCACTTCATATTTATTAAGCTGTTAAGTCTTAGTTTTATTTTTAATTTAGACATACATTCTTAGTGACATATTTAAGTGTTTCATAGTAAAGTATGGTAATGTTAAGTAAGTTCTTTTTTTTATTTTCTCTCTGTGAATTGTTTGACTGTGATTAACGATATCTCTTTAGATTTCTTCTCTCTAGGTGATAAATTATCACAGAGGTACAGGCCAGTTCCACAGTCAGAGGAGGGACGGGCTTTGTCTTTTATTGGAGTGTAAACGAAGTTTCAATATATTTGTTTTTTTTTTGTTTTCTTGCTTGAGCTATCTTAATTGTCTTTCAGTAGACACCTTTTATTTAAGCAGAACTTAAATTCATCTATTGAAATGCTCTAGATCATCTGATTTTTAACTAGAGGAGGCAGTGGAGACAAAGATATCGGAATATAATTTGTGGCCGAAGTTCTGAAGTATTTCACTAATTATTGTATCATCTAGATCTTTGTAATATCCCAGCCTTACAGCCTCTGAGCAAAAGGTACTAAAACTGTCATGCCTGGTCTGGGTTAATCCTGGTGACAATTAATGGCTTGTCTGCTTAAAGCTGTTCTAAAACAAAAAAGTTAATAAAGAGGACTTTGGGTCCACTTAATAGCTGGTAGCTTACAGCAGAAGTGACAGATGTGCACAGGTTTGAAAAGCTGTATCTGTCTCTATCCAGTGTGCAGATGTACTGCAGAATACGTTCTCCCTTAATTCATCCGACTTCCTAAACAGGGTTCTTGAATCCTGTTGCTCTGGCTTTCATTTTTATTCTGTTACATTCTTTCATGTAGTGTGGTAACTAACAGTCATCTCCAAAAATGGCCTTGCCTACTCCCTGGGGGTGTGCTAGGAAAAATTCCTCATAGTTTGGATTCGGTACTCCTGGTCATGCGTCCCAGAACACATTTTCTCTTGCTTTTTCTGCTCTGTATTCTGTTGCAGAGAGTGCTATTCAATCTATACACTTGTCCTTCTAACATGATACCTAAATGACTGTATATTTATAAAATTTAAAAGGCCAGTTCACTGCCATCCTCTACTCATACCATTCTGAATTTTGCATTCTTCCGTTAATTTTACCATCCTTGCATTTTGAACTGCATGTCATTTTACTAGCTTGCTGGTATTAGGAGGGAAAAACTATACCTGTTACTAATCCCTGTAGCATTCGTCTACCTTCAGCTTCTCACAAGAACACTGGGAACCAGATTATTGGTTAGTGTCAGATCTACAGCGATGCCCTTGAGGAGCTGGCTGTGTGTCTTCGAGTACCTGAGTTGTCTTTGCTTACTCGCAAAGTCCCTACTTACTTTTGTTAGCTCTCCTGCAAGCAGTGCTTTCATCAAAATCCTTTTCAGAGTCCCAAGTATAAATGCAGCCAACCTTGTTACATCTTAAAAGAAACAGTGGCTTTGGAGCCTCTGCTTCTCATGCGTTCTATTCTTGGCTAAACCAACAACTGTGAAGTAATTTACAGGTTCTTGCTGTGTTTGTTCTCCTCTCCCTCTTGGCTGCAAGCCAGCGTCATTGTTCTGTTTAGTAGTCCACTTGGATTCCTGCTAAATGCAATTAGTTTCTCTAGTCTTCAGTGAAGTCCTGTCCTTCAAAAAATAAAGCTACTGGATGATAGACTTCATCACTTTTACTGCATTTAAAATTTCATGTTGTTGGGAATTTTGCTTTGTATCGTACTCTTTCTTCACTGTTCCTTATCTTGTGGTGTTTGACCCTTTTAACTGCCCCCCCCCCCTTTTTTTTTATTTATTTTCCCTTTACTGGCTTCCTCAGTGACCTCTTACTCCTCCTTCCTTCTCCCCCTCCAACCCCCATCCCCTTACCACAATCTGTTCCTCTCCTTTAGTCTTCTTGGAATTGAGTTAAACGAGCAACCTTCCTTTGTAGATGGAATCCATTGTTTTTCTTCCCCATGTCTTTTTAGATAAAGGCTGTAATACTAAATGTGTGATTTAAATACAAATACCTTTTTTTTGGCTCTAATACTTAGATTTCTAGTTAATGTCAGACAAATATATTGTGATGAAATGCTGCTCTCTGTTTTGAGGCTGCTTTCATCACAGGTCAACAAAACTTCGTTTATACTGCCAGTCTCTTGTGTGTGGGAAATGCTAAGTTTTTTCCTTTTTATTTTAAGTTTATTTTAGTGATGTCTTTTGCTCTTGTTGCTGACAGCAGAATTTGACCTGCTGCAATCTATTTTGGCCTGTATCTTTGTGTATTTTTTTATATATAAACTTTCTCTACAATAGGCCTCTTTGGGCTTACCCAACCGAGTTGGATAAGCTTAGAGAGACATTAACTGTTATAGATACTGTATTTCTGTTTAACGCTTTAGAGCAATATATGGCTGCTGTCAGCACTAGCTGCAAAGCAAAATGCAAACCAAGGGGGAAATCTTGGGTTTCAGAAAAGCAGAAATGCATCCATGTTCCATATGCTTTTGATGCCGCACCTCGTTTTTTCTTTCTAATTTTTATTGCTCTACTGTTAGCTAATATAAAGAATGGCACAATTTATGTACTGCATGTGTTCTTACCTTTCCTGGGATTTGGTTGTAACACCAGCAGTGAGTGGTTGATGGCATGAACCAGCCTCTGTGTTCTGTGAAATTAACCACTATTTTGCCACTCTCTCGGCAGTATCAGCAGCTACAACCTAAGTGCAGTGGTTCTCAAAGTGTAACCTCAAAAAGTGATTTAGTCCTGGGGCTTTGCCTCTTTTTTTTTTTCTTTTTTTTTTTTCCTCCCTTTTTTATCCAGTGTCTTCTACAGGTATCAGACACTCCCCCACAACCTTTTAAAAAGCTGCTGGATTCAGCTGAGCCACCACCACTGAGGGCTGTGGTCAGATAGAAGGGAATGAGCCACCCTTGGGGATCTGGAGCAGTTAGTAGCAATGTCTTGGGCAAAAAGAGGGACTCAAAAGTGTTGCATAGATTTTTCAAGAGAAAACCAGCAGGAAATAGAAGAAATAAAACAGATTATAAGGGATTTGACGGCAAGTTAACTGCATTCTGTATAAGCAACACTTCTTTAGTTGGCAGGGGCTGCTGTGTGTGGAAGGAGTAACGTCTGTTGTGCTTTTTCTAAGGTGTGGAAAACTTGAGAACCTCTGATCTAGGTTGTTAGTTTCTGAAGCTTCTCATTCATCCATGGAGTGGTAAAATTTTTCATGCTTTTAACAGCTACATTTCAAAGACAACGTTCTTATTTTCCACGGGAAATATTCCCTAATTGGAAGATGGGAGAAGGGATGGGAGGAAGTTGCTTTGCAGCTTTGGGGAGCCGGGACATAATAGGTTTTTCTTGGGAACCTAGTCTGAATCAAAGATAGGAGCAGCAACTTGACTTTAATCTGCTGTCCCACAAGTATTTTGTTTTTAATTGTGGCACAGTTAGATTTATGACTGAGTACTTTTTTTTTCCCATTTCCTGGTAGGTAGATTAGGAATAAAATCAAATTAAAAGATAGTTAACAAGCTGAGTTTGTAAGTTGCATGTGTGAAACCAAGATGAGGCATTAATTGCCTAATCGCAGGAAGTAAATTGCAATTTTCTCAGATTGACTTTCTTTGAAAATTTAACACAAGTCACGGTTATCTGAAACCCCTGCTTGAACCCTTGGTCCGCCCCTAATACTGTTCATCATCCTGTTTTGTGTCACAACACCCTGCTACCTTGATTCACTCTTCGTCGTTGGCTAGGTTTTGGATTTATTACTTTCGAGGACGAACAATCAGTGGACCAGGCTGTCAACATGCATTTTCACGACATCATGGGCAAAAAAGTGTGTAGTTGTAGTTTTATTTTACCTTAAGAAAGAACCAAGTCTTGGGCAACTAGCAATTTCACTGGTGAATAAAACTTCAAAATTTATAGGCCGGAGAGCACGTAAGTCCAAATTCGAGGCTTTATCCATGAAGGTGGGGAAAGTCTTCTGAGTTTGCTTAAGTGGGTGAGAGAGGCAGTTAGCTTGTGTTGTAGCCAGTAGAGGAGAGGGATCTTGGAAGCCTGAGAACTTAGGCTGTGGGCTGTTCTGATTTGGGTAAGGCCTTGTGCTTACAGACCTGGGGGGTTGCTCTGGCTGAGTGTAGCTTACGAATGAATTGATGGTGACTGCCTTTGTTTTGAGCACTGCTTAGGTGCAAGGATGGAAGTTAGTTGTTTCGAGCTGTTTGAAAATCGGAATCCCAATGAAATCCGAGTTGTTCAAGGCTTGGTTTAAGATACCACTCCTTCAGATGTGTATTTGATACTCAAATTTTGAGCTGGTGTGAGACAATCTACTTTTATATAATCTTAAGCTTGAAAAGAAAAAAAAAACATCATGAAGGATTGGTTTTTTAAAAAAATTGGGTCACTTACTGTGAAACTTTGATACAAACCCACGTACTCTATATAGTATTTAACCACAATGCAGTTAAGTGACCTCTGGTTGTTTCATCTTCATACTGTGTTGTCAGCAAATGGATGTTTGATAGGGAGGCATTTTTTAGGCTAGCTTTGATGTTACTGGGTAAGGAACCTGCTTCTACCTGTGGAAAAAAACTAAAAGCAAAGTAAACTGTTGCAGGACACCCAAGTCTTATACAGAGAGAATAATAACTTCTTAAAGATAAATTAACCAGAGGAAATTCTGGTAAATCTAAAGTCCCAGCTTTCCAGTATATCCACAGTTTTTAAAATAAGCATTAGAACTGCTAACCTTAAAGTGAATAGATTTTAAGGAAACACGAGAACAGTCACTTTCCTTAAATTATTGTGCTGTATAATTTTTCATTATATTTTAAGGTCTCTATCTATTGATACTTCACAAGCATTTATTTAGCTAGCAGGGGACACATTCTTGCTTGTCAGTGGAATTTTGGTTAATTATGCAGAATATAATGCTTTTTATTCCTATGAACTTGTTTTGGGCTTGAGGGGTGGGCTGACTTCCTAATGATGGAAATGAAGGAAATGAAGAAACGTGCTTGCATAATCAAGAACATTAGTGTATGTTCTTGATTGCTAGTATTTTCCTCTTGTGAGCTGCTGAGCATTCCCATTTGTGAGCAGGTGTACTGACAGCAGTAAATTTACATTGGTATGTGTATGAATTACCTATATCCTACATACATCCCAGGCTCTTTCCTTGGAATTGCCTTATACTTAGACGAACCGCTGAAATGAGAGGTTGTATCACAAAGCAGCATGCTAGATATAAATAGGAACAAAGGATGGTACTGGGAAAGTGTGAAGAGCTGTGTGTGAGCTTTGGACGTGTCACCTCTTACTGTCTGCTTTCAGAATACGGCAGTGCTAATTCAGAGTTCTTTGGTTTCCCAAACAATCTCGGTTCCAAAATGAAATAATGTATTTTTGCCGTTGGTTTTTTTTTTTTTCCCAATGACATAAAAAGCAGAAATGTGCAGTGTTTTTTTTTAAGCTAGGAGCAACAGAGATGCCTCACTTCTTGGTGTTAGCTGGGCTTCAGACAGGTGTAGAATTTTAACCTCAGCACAAAGATTATTGCAGAGGGATTTTTCAGTTCTCAGTTTGGCAGTTCACAGCTTCTAAATGTGCACTGAAAAATTAATGGGAATTCTTCCACATAGCATAATGAACTCCAGATACTCCGCTTTCCTTCATTGACTAATAATGCCTACTTTAAAAATGGTGCATCTTTTTTTTTTTTTTTGTAGTTAAAAAGGTATTGCTGAAATGAATCCATATGTTGTTGAAAGGAAAAAAAAAATTAAAATTGCAAGAAGGACTCTGCTTTTGTTAGCAATAACTGAATTCCCTCAAGGCAAATGTGTTAAGACTCATTAATTTGAGTCCTTTGAAAAATTCCCTTGATTCCTCTGTGGAAGGGCCTTCAGCTGACAGAGATTTGGTTACTGTCATGTCTAATGTCCTTGGGGCATCTGCGGTGGGGGTGGGGGTGGGGGGCTTTGTCCTTGCCTTGTGCCTGTTTCCTGTTTGTTCTCTGACATGAATGGTTTTTAAGACATGGCAGGAAGAATTCTGAGTACTTTATTTTCCATACTACTCAGGCCCATCGATGATTGAGATTTATTTTCTTTGTACTCTGGCACCCATTAAAATTAATCATAAAATAAAAAAGACTTTAATTCAGCATGCATGAGTGCTGAGAGTGTTTCATTAAATCAGAAACTGGATTTTTTTTTGAGAGAGAGATTTATATTGAATGTGCAGCTTATTTTAAGTAGGTCAAATGCACTTACTTGATGGCTTGGAACACTAGGACATTTTATCTTTGAATAAAATAAGTTAAGCACTGTGGCTTACTAATTTTAAAACCAGGAGGGCTTTTGTCACTGACTTAACACAGTATGAAGATTTGCTTCTTATTGACTCAACTGTCCATTTTTATTACTTGCATGTTTGTTTACTTTTTTGTTAGATGTAATGTAAGATTCTCTTATCACATCCATTCCCTCTGACATTGTTTGAGTTAATTGAGATTCTTTAAGCGTTAGCCTGGGGAAGGTAAGTCTTTATCTTCCATTAGACATTTAAATAAAATCTTAAGTTTAAAAACAAACAAACAAACAAAAAAATCAACCAAACAAATGTGTGTTTCTCAGGTATGAGCAGAGCTGAAATTGCAGTTAGATGGGGTGGGTTTAAACTGTAACTTTCAAATGAACCCCAAACATGTTTGTATGGTTAAAGCATTAGTACCCTTTTTCAGAGCGTACTCTTTACTCAAAGTTCTTTTTTAATGGCAAATGTCATCTTTAACTCCTGCCTTAAGTGTTAAATTAGTATATAAGTAACTTAAAAAATTATCCTTTTTTAAGTGAAGAGCCGTTGTAAGAGGGTACTGCTGTTTTAAGATTAAAGCCGATGAAAACTGTACTATGATGAAACAGAAGTGATTTGTAGGATATGCTTTTCTTGAAATACCTCAATAGTAGGACTTGTAACATCTTACTTACCATAAAGTATATTGTACCTGAGAAACATTTTAAATTACTGGCCTTAAGTTTAATAATTATTAAGTATTTAGACATAAGTCATAAGATGCTAAGTGTAGTCTTAAGTGTAATTAAGGGTGTGTGTGAAGGGAAGGGGGGTATATTAAACGCACACCATCTCTCCTAAATGGTGACTCTGTTTGTTTAGGTGGAGGTGAAACGGGCAGAACCTCGTGATAGTAAAAGCCAAACTCCAGGGCCACCTGGTGCCAGTCAGTGGGGAAGCAGGATCATGCCAAGTGCTGCCAACGGCTGGGCAGGGCAGCCCCCTCCGACCTGGCAACAAGGATACGGCCCGCAAGGTACAGCTTCAGTTGTCTCACCGTGTCTCCTTTGCGGCTTACTGGTAATTTGGCTTTCTGGCAAATGATAGCATTCCCAGGCCTATCAATGCTATTGCCCTGCTGGATTCCTGGGAGCAGAACTAAAATTCCAAGTGTCAGTCCTTCCCGAGTCTGCTGAGATTGTTCCTTCACTTCTTTTCCCAAAAAACCTTGTTTCGCAGGGCAGAAGTCAGTGGGTTGTGCCGTCCCAGGTGGTGCTTTACCTGTTTGGTTTGGTTCTGGCATGGTTTTCGGTGATGTGGAGGTGGTGCTGAGCAAGCTCAATGGCTCAAGTTGCGGTTCCCAACTGCGGGATTGTGGCTTGCATGAGACCCTAATGAAAAAATTTGTTGGAATACAGGTTTTCAAGAATGAGGCAGTTCCAGAGGAAGTTATAAGTAACATTTGAAAGGGATGAGAGGAAAACAGATGGTCTTTTTGGATTTTATTGCTTAATGTAACCTGGAAAGAACAAGGCTATGGGGTAGCATGGTGCACGGGAGCACTTACTGTGTATAACTTTCTTGATTTAGCTTGAACCCTTCACAGGGCTGAAAGAAGCAGCCTTGTGTTTTTGGTTTGGTGGCTCTAATTCACACGAGATTTGGAGATGGGATAAATACGCTGAGTTCCTCCGAAGACGGTTTTGATAACCTACAGAGAGTTACGGTGGTATACGAGTTGTGTTTGACAGAACAGAACTTGCTTGTTCTGATAGGAGAAATTTTCACCTGGGGGGCTAAAGGGAGTGTCACTGCTTCATCTATTGCTACTACTGATGATACCTCAGTGGAAGGATTGTTTGTTTCCCTATGGTGCTTAATATCTTGAAGGCTGCAGCTGAGGTTTTGACACACTGCATAGATGTGCTAATCTGCATCTGTGCAAATCGAGAAACTAGATGATTTTCAACGTGGTTATTTGTAAAGAAAATGATATCCGATCTACTGGAAAGATTAATGTAAAACATAAATGCATTTATCTTTCAATCTTAATGCTACAGTGAATGCAGATGACAATGATTTTAAAACTTAAAAAATAACTAGGATAAACCACGTAGTATATTAAAAATCCTTTGGATGCATAGCGTGCTGTGTTTTTATTCTTTATACTAGTATAGTTTTTTGTACTTGGTATGCTTGCAACTCTTAAATGCTGCATCTGATTGGAGTTTGGGGACTGCTGTCTCTTTTATGCGTTATTTGCTGAATGATTCGGAATCTTTCAAGAACTGCATATTCAGAAATAGACCAAGATTATTTCTTGGACTATAAAAATAAATCTCAAAGGGACACTGGGAGGATATCCAGTCAATTCCAGAGCCCAGAGCAAGATCAACCTTCCTCTAAATCATTCCTGTTTCATAGCATAAAGCTTCAATGCCTGTATAAGTCGCCTTTTTTGTTCTGTTTTAGGGATGTGGGTGCCAGCTGGACAGGCAATTGGTAAGTACATTATATGGGACCAATTTTAAAAGAAAAACCCTAGTGAGCGAGGGTGTGGTCTCTTTAAGAATTCACAGTGATTTGTGTATTTCTGTAGTATTTAACTTACATTTAAAAGCTTGATTGAATTTGTCCTGAAAGACAAAGGAGAAGGTAGTGTATTCTTCACAAATCAGTAATGGAAGCTGGCATACATCCTGCTGTTGCCAACCACACTAATTTGTTATCAAGGAATTACATTCTAGACTGCAATTATTTACAGTAGGGATACTTGGAGGAGTAGTATTTCCCAAAGTAAGAATTCATAGAAGGCTGAGACTGCGTCTGAAATCTGTCAAAACAGCTTTACCCCATCTAGAGGATGCTGACTTAAGCAGCAAGTTCTCGTTATTAAAGGCGCTTTAGTTCTTGGTTTCTCTTCGTTTTCTAGGTGGATATGGACCACCTCCTCCAGGAAGAGGAGCTCCTCCACCACCACCACCTTTTACCTCATACATAGTCTCTACACCTCCAGGAGGATTCCCACCTCCACAAGGATTTCCACAGGGCTATGGCACCCCTCCACCATTTAGTAAGTGACCTACAGGATTTGAGTATAATCCTTCACCAAATCCAGTTTTCAGCTTTTGCTCATCTTTCTCTGGATGTGGATGTTTCCATATCCGTCCCCCCATCCCTCCCATTTCATCTATCCGTAGAGGTTTTGCCTAGAATGTATATTCTGGGCTATAATAAACTATGAAAGTATTTTTGTTGGTGAGTTGGGTTATTTTTTTTCTTGGGTGTGGTAATGATTTACATTCTCTAGTTCAAATCTGTGTTGCTAAACAAATCTACATTTATTGTAAACCCCTTTTATGACATCTGAGAGAGAAGTTAGGGATTACTGCATGATGACCTGGGCTAGAGACAGGCTGGGATTTTCAGAGAAGCTTAAGGACTTAAGGTCACCACTGGCATTGGAAATGTAAGCAGGATTTTAGTACCTACTCCCTCAGACCACCTTTTGGAAAGTCTTGTCACAAACCTGGCTTAAAAGAGAAGGCTGAAAATAGCACCCAGTTATCTAGAGTTACTTGTTTTGCTACAAAGAAACTGTTTGTTTGGGATATCTTTTTTTTTTTTTCTCCTAATATGTTGAATAATATGGCTTTCTCCTTATGTCTGTGAGCACATAGTTTGGTCCCTACTTCTGCTTTGTCACTTTCTCGTTGCTGGTTGCTGATGTGGCTGCAGTCTTCCTATGGGGTGAGGTTTTTCACGTTAGAAGGTGTGTTGGTGGGGTCTTTTAGGCCCGGTGGTTGCCAGAGTGTGAGAGTAAATGTATGGCCATCTGTAGATAACAAACACTTTCATTTTAATAGGCTTAAAGTGTCTAAAAAAATTGTATTATGCTCTAAAGTCAAGCAGGAAGTCAGGGTGGTGTTTACCTGTGCCTTTTCACATGTTTTGTGTTTTCCTTGTTTCAGGTTTTGGTTATGGTGCTCCACCTCCTCCACCTGACCAGTTTGCCCCACCTGGAGTACCCCCTCCACCTGCCACTCCAGGGGCAGCACCACTAGCTTTTCCACCACCACCACCACCATCTCAGGCAACTCAGGACATGAGCAAACCCCCAACTGCTCAGCCAGAATTCCCTTATAGTCAGTTTGGTAAGTAACTTACAGAAAATCAACTCGGCTTGATCTTTCTCCCCTTCCTGCTTTTCTTTCATACTGGGGTAGAAAGTCAGTGTTCAGAAACTGTTTGCTAATGCTGAAGGCACTTCTCTCCAGGATGGGAATGCCAACCACCAGCTTTCAAGCGATCCTTAAGTCATGCAGTATTCTAGCCAGAGGGTATTTTCTTAACTCTAAAACATTGCTTGTATGCTGTGAAATAGTCTTCAGAGATTTGTGCACTGGTAGGATAAGTTACTGATTTGTGCTCTTCCTGAGTCTGTAGTTAAAACTTTTTTTTTCTCCAGAAGCTTCACAGAGCTTGTAGTCAACTTTTTTGTGTAACTGACTTTGATCAGGTTAGAGAATAGACTTCAAGAGAAAGAAGAGCATCGAGAGACAAGCAGTATACAGGGTATAAGAATCCAAGCTGCATGCCTTTTCCTCCCTTCCCCCCATTCCTTTCCTGTCCATTTCAAATTATAGTTCTGTCAGAAGTGTGTAAAACTTAGTTGTGCTATATAGATAACTGTTTCAGATAGCCAATAGAATACATCGATGTAACAATTTTCAAGCCAGGCAGGCAGCACTACTAAAAAAATAAAACCCAACCCTAAAGTTGCTAAAACAGGTACTTTTGCTCCTGTGTAAAATGTCTGTTCCTCCCTGTGGAACCTGCGAGGGAATTCTCATGTTGCTCTTCTGCTCAGCCCTGTTTTTGACCAGGGTTCTCCAAAGAGCTGTCTGTGGCGTACTGCTTTTTTTTAAGGGATTGTAATTGGTCATTTTTTACTTCTGAAGCAACACTTTTGCATGCAGTGGGCCCGTGGATTAAGACTGTTCCCTACCTGAACACATTCTCAGTGTGTGTTAGTGCCTGCCTGCTTCATTTGAAGTGCCTACAGAAACTGTTTCAAAATGAACACTTCATAAAGTTATTTAAATAGATACTCTTCAAAGTTCCAAAAATGTAAAACAGACTCGGAAGGAAGATCAGCCTTTTAGATGTCTTTATAAAGCAAGCATGTGATCTCGTGTTGATGAATTTGAAATGTTTTTAGATTTGTTTGTTATAAACAGAGTTGCTATCGTAGGTAGCTTTGCCCTTGTGACTCAAGAGGAAGTTTTTCTCATCTTGCCAAAACTTGTTTCATTGCAGACTCTTTTTGAAGAGGGGTGGACCCTACTAAATAAAGTATAGGTCCATGTACAATCATTTATATTCAGTGGGGAGATATTTGTGATGTGTTGGAAGTTTAGGAAGAACCTGCTTTCCAACATTGTGAAAAACTGGGGAGGGGGCATCCCAGTATTTGGTGTGGATGGAACCACTTGCCTCTTGTGTATTCCAGGAAAACTCTTTGCCAGTGAAATACTTCAGGTATTCTTAGTCTCTTAAGAGTGCTGGGTAGGGGGGGAGGAAGAGGCGTGTAGTACTGCGTTTTGAGGAAGAAGGCTAAGAAGGTTAGTCATTTACACCACAGCTGTAGTTAGTCTCTCACCTCAGAGTGCTTTTCTAGCCTGAAAGCTGTTATAAGTACAAGTGCTGACAGGGGTGGAGGTATTTAATATGCTACAGTACCACGGAATCATCCACCTGTTCATAAAGCTATGTGTAAAATCTTTTAAACTTTTTAAAGGAGCTTCTGCACTTCATGTGATTGCAAATTTGTTAGCAGCGTTGCTGTATGATAGGTAGTCTGGGTGACCTGCATGTCTTTACATAAATGCACAAAGCTTAGGGGCTTTGAAGAGGCACTGAGTTATCTAATCATTATGGCATTTTAAGATTTGTCCTGGCTTGACAGCATCTTAAATGCTGCTATGTTTGCAGCTAGGGTGAATGTAAACACGAGTAAATTAAATACTAACATGGGTGTGTCTCCCTTACCCTGAAAAGTTATCTCTGTACAGGGCTCTCTTGGGGTTCGTCACCCTGGTCTCCTCATTTCTTACTAGGGCTGGGTTCCTATTCTCAAGACCCTTCAGGCTACGCGCCAATACTTTGTTTACACTCTTATGGTCAGGCTGAGCAGTGAGAAGCCTAGGTAGGTGGTGCCTCTTTACAACCAATGCTCTTGATGTGTCTGCCTTTGGGAAATTAACTTGTGTTTCTTGCAGGGTCTCTGTTAAGAGGGTGGGGGGGAACGACGTACACTCAAATGTTTACTTTTGTGAGTTAAGGGCAATACAGTTCTTTATGTTCATCAGCTGGTTGAAGTGAAAACTCACAGCTGAGGTACGAATGACGCTGCTGTTCGCTTCCCAGGCTGCTGTGTTGGTGAGGCTTTTTCCCGTGTGTAATTGAACTGAGCTCAGGTTTTAAGCAAGGAGAGTAAAACCGTAATGGTGGTCACGGCTCGCTTAGAGAATAGAGGTGCTGCTGCAAGCTGAGAGCTGCAGCAGTAATTATGAAAGCAGGGCAAAGACAGTATGTACTTAAATTTAAATGTCTGGCCATTCAGGTTTATGTTGTAGGTTTCACTTGTAATAAACAAATTGAGAGCTGTTGTTTCCACCACTTAATGTTGTAACACTGCAGCGTACGGTGAGAATAACTTGGGTGGGGGTTTTTTTTCCTGCTCTGAGCTCCACCCCTTGGCAAACAATTAAATTGTATTTTTGGTTGCTTGCTTATCTCTGTCTGAAAAAATAACTGGATTAGCATTTTAAGCTAATAGACGCCTGTGATAGATGCGTTTTAATGCTCATTAGTGGTAGCAAGTCCTGAGAGACAGGCAGAGCTTGAAATTGAAATACTGAAGACATGCTAAGAGACTTTGTTTTGGATTAAGAGAGTTAAACCTGCTTTAAGCCTGCATAGAGAGAAGCAGAACTGCGGAAATGTGCTTAGTAATTAGGATTCTTAATACCATCTTTCTTAGCAGAGGCTTGCACCGATGCCACTATTATGATTAAGAGTTGTATTTAATTATGGGAACTTTTATTAAATTTCTCAATGTTCTTAAATTACATCTAGTTGTTCTTTCATATTGGCAGCGAGAATTCCAGCAAGTCTTCAGTCTTCACCCTTTCTCCCCATCACCAAATTCTCCTTACTCTAAACCTAATCTGAATCTGGTCTTTGGCACGGATTACGTCGCAGAGCGGTGGTTGCAGCTTTGCTGAGTAGGCAGAAGGACAACATGGCAGGAGACAAGGAGGATTTAGTTCCTCAGATTGAGAAAGAACAAGATAAATGTTAACTTGCAGCATGCATTAGCATAAACTTTAGTTGAGACGCAGTACCTGTTCAGGCTTAAAATTAACTGAACTGGGATGCAGTTGGTGTCACAGGGGACGTAGGAGAAGGGCTTTACAGTTGCTTACTGACTGCTGCTTCTCTTTAGCTGGGTTAGGAGTGTTGGCCACCATCTGTGGTAGCAACAGGGTGTCAGTTTTTGAAACAGAGCATTGTTTTTTTGAACTTGCAACAAATACATTTCGGCCTGCCTGTGCGGTGAGTTTTGGGGGAAGGATGTTAGGTCTTCCCAAGGGCAGCTTTGGGCCAAGGGCTCTGCTCTAAAGTATATGACGGGTGCAGTAGTTGCAGCCTTTTGGATTCTGCTTTGCCAACTTTGCCCCCTCATGTTTCAATTTTACATTTTTTGACTTGAGTGTTCCTTGGAAAAAAAAGGCTGATTAGTTAATAAAATGTTTGGACAGAAGTACTCTGAGTTTTTTGAAAGGGAATTAAAGATTGTCTTCTCCAGTGTGTCTTTTCAGCAAAAGAAGCTTTTTGACTGTCCAGGGAAGACGGTGAAGCTGACTGTGCAGTGCCAGACCAATAACTCTGTGCAGTCAGTCTGAGGTGCTGCAGTGTAATAGCCGTGAGATCTCAGGAAAAAATTCCCTGCTACTTCATCTCTGCTGAGCCTGACGGTGCTAGTTTTTAGCTAATAACCCAACCCAAACAAACAAAAAACAATACTTGGAACGAGCTGACAGCAAACCTGCAAGCCACTTCAAGTTTCTGAAGAGCCGTAATGTGATAGTGTCACTACCAGTCTGGGTAGGGTTAACTCAGAAGGGAAAATTCATGCCGTTTCTGCGTACCTGTTCAGTTCTGTGTTTCACCCCTTTCTTCCATAGAGTAGGTGATTTGTAAGGTCAATTGCAAGAATTGAGAGCAGCTGCTTATCTTAACGCGTTAGGCCAAGGAGTGTGTTCCTTGGGCCGGGCATGGAGGGAGGGGAGCAGCACCAGGTTTTGAATTTGCACCTCTGTTGTACGTGTGGGTGATCTGGAAGCTGACTCTGCTGCCTTTTTCTCTTTCTCCCCAGGGTATGGACAAGACTTGAGTGGTTTTGGACAAGGTTTCTCTGATCCCAGCCAGCAACCCCCTCCCTATGGAGGCCCCTCGGTGCAACCATCAAGCGGCCCACCTGCAGGAGGAAGTGGTTTTGGACGAGGACAGAACCATAACGTGCAAGGATTTCACCCTTACAGGCGCTAACGTGGGCTGGCAATCAGGGAATTCTGTCCACACAGGGATGTCTGGTACCAGCTGAACCCAGAAATCCCAGACTTCTGAACTTGTGACAATCACATACTTGATGGAAGAAAAACCTAACAGCATCTTTTTTTTTTTTTTGGGGGGTGGGGGAAGATGGCTTCTGAAGGCAAAGGTGTGGGTGTGTGGACTGCAGTGTTTAAATATTTTCCTTTCTCTTACCCATCAGCACAAATAAAGAAAATGTCACTGGTTCAAACTACAGGGTTTTAAAAATGTCTTCAGCTTTAATTCAAAACTTCAGGTTTCTTTTTTTTGAAATTATTTTTCCTGAGCCTTTGTTTTACCATATATTGTAAACTTTTATGTTTAAAAGAAAAAAAATATATACATTTACAGATTGTGAAATTTTTAAGAGAAATTTTCTACTATGTATGCTGGCTTATTTTTTAATTTAAAACAGGGTTTCCGTTAGCACTGTTGGAAGTGAGGGTAAGCTGTGACCCCTTACTCCTGACATTAGTGGCGGGGTGGATGGTTCAGAAACTCTGGGAGTTAAAAGAAATCTACTGAGTGTATTTTGCTTTTGTTACCTGATGGTATAGAACTGGTAACAAGGCAGGTGCAGACTTGTTGACGCACAGAGTCACTTATGAAGCATGGTGTTAGAGCTGCGCTTCAAACGCTTTCAAATCCTCTGTGGATTTCATTAGGGGTTAACGGAGGCCTTGTTAAGATGTAGATTTCCCTCAGGCAAAAGGTTTAGGTGCATTTTGCACTAACCAGTGATTACCCCTGGTTTGAATAAAGAGAAGTACATTTGGATTAGAAACACAAGCCTGTCTCCATTTTTTTTTTCTTTTGACAAAAAAGTTTCTTGTGAATTTGTCTTTTCATGAGAAATCAATTGGCAGCCTTGAAAATCATGTCTTAACATCAGCATACAGGCTTACACTGTGCCTCAATGGACTGTTACACTACTAGCAGTGGAACTAAGTCAGCAGTTCTTCGTGCCTGTTCAACTCTTGCCCTCTTCCTAAGAGCATCCACTGTGCTGGTGAGGGGTCCGGGGTGGCACTGCTGGATTTGCTGCGTAAGAGGCTGGGGAGCTGTCACAGCCGTTGCTGGCTGTGACCTGCCTTGGATCTGACCTGGTGAAGGGCTCTTGCACCAAGTGACCTAAACCTGTTGGTGTGCTTTGTTGCCAGAGCCGCAGGTGGGGTTTGTGTGTTGGGTCATTTGCATGTTGATGGCGGTGGCTTTTAATGCTGTTCTTCATCTGACCTTGAGGCTTCAAGGCATTGTGGAGGAAAAAAAAAAAAACACAGACATGTCATTAGCGTCCATAACTATTTCATCTGAGTCTTCTAGAATACTGCTTCAGTGTTTGTGTCATTTAAATATTTATTAAATATTTAAAAATTTAAAGGGGGGTTAAGCCCAATGACACATTGAGCTGCTGTGTCAAACCCAGATCTTCTCCAAGGAACCTTCTCCAGGGGTTGCGTACTGCTGGGTCCGTGCCTGTGCTCCTTAGTCCTCTCTGCTCTTGTTAATCGCTGTTAATAGGGCTTAACTCTTCAGGAGCGGCTAATGCACTGCTACAAGTTTAAAAGACTTTCTTTTTGCAAGAGCAGACGTGACGTTGGCTGGGCACGATTTGAAATTCAGGCTGTGTTGGGCTGTATTCGTGGTGCTAGAGGTCACCAGGTTGCTCTCAGGAGGACTTTGTTCGGTTCAGCGTTGTGTTTTTTGGTGATTTGTCTGGCTCGTGTCGGTTCTGTTTGCTGTGAGTCCCCTTGGCTTGGCTCTGCTCCTCACGCAGTTCCTTCCATGAGCACAGATGGGAGCTGCTCCTGTGTGCACGGGTGTAACTTCCATGCTCTGCCTTCCATGGGGTGAGGCTGCTTTGACCTCCTCGTTGAGGTTTGGTTTGTAATTGATTGCGCTGTGGAAAACGGTATGATGCAAAACCCGTGGCACTTCAAAGACAGCAAGGTCCCCTGCCATTCTGCATGCTGTGCCACCTTTCAAGTTCTTCTTGGAGAAGAGGTTTTGGAGACAGGAGACCTTCTGCACAGAATCGGCTCTTCCAGGTTAGTGCAGGCTGTTACACCCGCTTGAAACTCCTCACCGACCTGTGGTGTGAGATGAGCTGCCACTTGTCTGCCTCAGCTCAGCGCCCGCCGAGCAGGATGGGTCGGAGGCTGATGGAGAGCGGCGCTGTGGTGGCAGCAGGGAGGAGGCACCTTGTCCGACAGCTGTGTGCTGGCTTTGTCATTGTTCTGCTGCCCGGCCACGTAACATCTGTCCTCGCTTCAAACCTCCGCTGACAGCCTGAGGTGGAAAAGCTGCCTGGCTCCTGCGGGAAGCAGGAAGGCAGCAGCAGGCGTGAAGATCCGTTGTGGAGAGATGGAGGCTGCTGCCAAGCAGGGCTGGGTGACATCCCTAAATCCTTCCCCCTCCTCCACAGCTCGCTCGGTCCCTCAAAGCCTTCCCTTTGACCCTCCCGGTCTGTCCCTAAATGCCTTCCAGTTGCTCCCAGTCCATCCCTAAAGTTGGTTGGTCCAAATGATACGGGGTTAAACAGGAACAAAGTAAGTCCCCATCTGCCTTCGTAGCGCAGTTAAAAGTCACTGCCCGGAGATACACTAATGTGGACCCTGGAATGGCAGAAGGGATTGTTCAATTGGTGTCTATGGGACATAAATATATATATTTTTATGTTCCTTAAGGCATCTACCTGCTCTGGTCCTCTGAACTGCAGGTGTCCGTGTGTCTGTTCCACTGCTAACCTCGGTGGGGGATGGACAGCCTGTCACCGTGGGCTTCACCATGGGCTGCAGGGGAGTCTGCTCCTGGAGCACCTCCTCCCTCTTCACTCACCGTAGTGTCTGCAGGGCTGTCTCTTTGTATTATCACTCCTCTGTCCAGCTGCAATTGATTTTGTGCAGTAACTTTTCCCCCTTAAACACGTTACCAGATGTGCTGCCAGTGTCAGTAATGGGCTCAGCTTTGGCCAGCAGCAGGTCTGTTTTGGAGCTGGCTGGAATTGGCTCTGTTGGACACAGGAGAAGCTTCTAGCAGCTTCTCACAGAAGCCAGCCCTGTAGCTGCCCAGCTACCAAAACCTTGCCATGCAAACCTGACACATTTTGCTTCCCTGTACCTCTCCTCTGTTCTGTCCTACTCCCTCTTCCACTCTCCCTGTTACATCTCATTCTGCTGCTCCCTTTGCTTCTACTCTGCTTTTGTCCTGCTCCCTCTACCTTCTTTTTTTCCTTCTCCGTCCCTGTCCTGCAGCCCATTGCTCTTTTTCCCTTTACATCTGTTCTGATCTGTATCATTTTTTTTTTCTTTTTCTTTTCCTCCCCCCAATTTCTCTGGCCTGTTCCCTGGTGGTCTTTTTCTCCCTGTGCCTGTATATGTCACTTTGTGTCCCTGCCTTCACCTCTCTCCGCTTCCTTAGTTACTTTCTCCATCCCTTTGCCTTGCTCACTGTCACTGCTTTTTCTCCGTTCTGTATCTCATTATCCTGGTCCCCCTTCCTGTTCATCGCTGACTTGCTGCTGCTCCTTGTCCCTGTTATTTGTTGCTTCAGCTCTGTCCCACTTCTCTCCCATGCTCCACATCTCTGTTCCTCCCCTTCACCCTCCCCCAGTGCCCTGCACCCTGTCCCTCTTGCTTTTGCAGCATCCCCTGTTCCGGCTCCCCATTGCTCTTTCCTTGTCCCTCTGGCCTTGCTACCCAGGGCCAGGGTTTTTCTTTCTTTCTCCATTACTCCGCCTCTGTCCTGTCACCCTCCTCCTCTCCCTGATACATCCCTCGCTCTCTGCTCTGCTCCCTCTCTCTTTTCTCGTGCTCTCTCTGTTCTCCATCCCCCGCGCTGCTGCCTCTCCCACCCTTTCTCCCTCTCTCCCCCTGCCTGGCTCGCTGCGCCGTTCCCCTGTGGCCCGGCTCCGGCCTCTGCTCCCCGTCCTGCAGCCCGGAGCTGCTTTTCCCGTCTCCTCCGTGTCCCGAGTGCCTGACGGGGGGTTGGGACGGGCTTTTAAGCAGATGAGAAACTGCAAATATTGGTGGCGTGGGTCAAATAAGGACCCGACACCCCCCCCTCGTTTTCGTACGTATTGACAAATACTCTTTTCTATAAAGAGAAAAGGGTTTGAAGCCAGCAGCCTGTAGCTGCTACGTTGTCTGTATCTCTACTGTCGCGGCTGGGACCCCCCCGCGCCGCCGCCGTCTGGCGAAGAACGGCCGGTGCTGCGGCCGGGGGGGTCGCACATGCGCGGTGGCGCCGGCGTGCCCGGTCCTGCCAAGCCCCGCCCCTCCGCGGCGGCAAACCCCGCCTCTCCTAGGCGGTACGCTCCGCGCATGTGTTGTGAGCTCCTCCCATGCGCGGCGGCAAGCCCCGCCCCATCCGCGGCAATACTTTCTGCGCATGCGCACCAAGCCATGCCCCTCCTCGGCGACACGCTTCCGCATGGGTTGTAAGCCCCGCC
>JAVJGJ010000047.1:46441303-46457039 GCA_035590215.1 Microhierax caerulescens | reverse complement strand
CCCCCCCGGGGGGGGTGCGGGGGGCGTGTCACCGCCGGGGGGGGGGGGGGGAAAGGAGGAGGCCACCCCCCAGGCACCGGCCATATCCCCGGAGTCCCCCCAAGCCCCCCGCACCCCATGCTGCTGCATCTCCCCTTGGCCTTTCTCCCAGGGAGGTTTTGGGCCCTTCTTTTCCCCTCTAACCTGGCGGGGAACCAACAAGGAAAATCATTTGTTTCGCTTCTGCTCCCCTGGGCCTGGGCCAGGCAGGTCACCGGGAGGATGGTTTTTTTGCTTAATTAGAGAACGAGCGTCGCTCCTTCTTTACAGGTTTACTGGGTCCCATTAGCGAGGCAAATAACGAACCAGAAGCGGAGCGATCATCTTACATTGCAGGCACCATTGTCACAAGGAAAAAATAAAAAGCAAGAAAAGGAAAAACCCCAAACGAGCAAGAATGACGATGACAAGATCTAATTAAGAAATGCAGGGCCACTAACGAGTCACGGTAGGAGTCACACACTGAAGAAGATGGACACGCTGCAGTACCTGCAAAATGGTTATCGGCTTCTGCGGTGCTTCTGTCGCAGCACCATCCCAGCTCGCCAGCTGCAACAAGGCTTTTACCCCAGGTTTACTCCAGTAATTACATAGCTCCTGCCCCTTGTCCCAGCGCGGCCACCAACCCCCACAAGGTGTCAAAGGTTCATCTACTGCCCGTGCTGCTTCTCCATCCCCTTCAGACCAGCCCACCCTGCTTCTGGCCTCTGCTGCGTCTGGATTCTCCCTTCTCCGGGCTCCTCTTCCAGTTGGCCCCTCCTCATCCCAGTATCCCTCTCCACACAGTCCTTACCCCTCAGAGCTATTTAACTACTCAGCAGGAACCAGCCACAGCTGCACGTTATCCCCGTCAGCCAACCCACCGCCCCTGAAGCCAGCCCACAGCTGTACATTATCGATGCTAATTAACCTGCCTTCGTTCCTCTGCAATTGCTCTACATGCAGTGCTGAGCTCCTGGTTCCTTCTGCTGTAGATGAGGGGGTTCAGTGCTGGAGGCACCACCGAGTACAGAACCGACACCACCAGGTCCAGGGATGGGGAGGAGATGGAGGAAGGCTTCAGGTAGGCAAACATGGCATGGTGACAAATGGGGAGAGCACGGCCAGGTGAGGGAGGCACGTGGAAAAGGCTTTGTGGTGTCCCTGCTCAGAGGGGATCTTCAGCACAGCCCTGAAAGATCTGCACGTAGGACAGCACAATAAAACACCCCAAAAAGATGAAAGCACTGAACATGAGAAGCTGGAATTCCCTGAAGCAGGTGTGTGAGCCGGAGAGTTTGAGCAGCTGGGGAAGTTCATGGAAGAACTGGTCCATGGCATTGCCCTTGCAGAGTGGTATGGAACATGTGTTGGCTGTGTGAAGCACAGCGGAGAGAAACCCACTGCCCCAGGCAGCTGCTGCCTGTGGACCCCGTGCCGTAGTGCAGGGGGTTGCAGATGGCAACAAAGGGGTCGTAGGCCATGAGGGTGAGAATACAATACGCTGCTGCAATGAAAAAGATACATAGAAAGGGCTGTGCAGCATGTCCAGCACAGGAGATGGCCCTGGTGTCCCACAGGGAATTGGCCATGGCTTTGGGGAGCGTGGTGGAGATGGAGCCCAGGTCAAGAAGGGACAGGCTGAGGAGGAAGAAGGACCTGGGGGTGTGGAGGTGGTGGTCCAGGCTAAGGCGGTGATGATGGTGCCATTGCCCATGAGGGCAGCCAGGTAGATGCTCAGGAAGAGCCAGAAGTGCAAAAGCTGCAGCTCCTGCAGCTCTGCAGATGTCAGGAGGAGGAACTGGGTGATGGAGCTGCCGTTGGACATCTGCTGCCTCTGGGCATGGGGACCTGTCAGAGGTAGAAAAGGCAGGGAGAAGTTAAGGCTGAGTTCTCTGAGGAAAACCGATCCCGGTTCTCATGGAGGCCCCCCAGGCATCCTTGCCCCTTTCAGGGGGACATCTGTAATGTCCCTTGTACGAGCTCTGTGTGCTGCGGGCTTTGGCAGGGACAGTCCTGCCCTACAGCAACGGGGAAAGAGGAACGCGGGGTGATCTCTGGTGAAACCACCTTGGGTACCAGCGAGCCTCTGGGCGTTGTTGCTCCCGTTTCAGCCGACAGCAGAGCACAGCTGCCGGGAGCCCGGTATCTGCAGTCGGTTCTAGTTTTCTCATCACGGCTGCGGATGGTTTGAAGGCAGACGGAAGCCTCGGCATTCCCGTTGCAATCCAGGTATATCCTTGTGGTGCGTGGGTGCTTCTGTGGATGGGTTAGAGTACAAAAGTGAGCAGTTCCTTATCTCAGCACGGAAAGTTGGGAGCAGAACTTTTGTGGTGTCCTTCACGTGGCTACCAGGGCAGGGCAAAAAACCAGCAGTAGCATTCCTTTCTGGCACCTTCTCCCACAGAATTGTGGCCAGAGGTATCGATGGAGCATTTTAGCTCTGTACAAGTGCAAAAGTGAGCAGTTCCTTTTCTCACCCCAGCAAGCAGGGAGCAGAACTTCTGTGGTGTCCTTCACATGGCTACCAGGGCAAAGTGAGAACCACAAATACCAGTCCTTGCTGGCATCTTCTCTGGTGGAGCTGTGCATGGGTGGTGCCGTGGAGCATTTTGGCTCCGTAGGAGTGCAGGAGTGAGCGGTTACTTTTCTACAGCACGGAAAGCAGGTGGCAGAGCTTTTGTGATGTGCTTCACATGGCTACCAGGGCAGGGTGAGACCCACCAAGGGAAGTCCTGCCTGGCACCTTCTCCTGGGGACCTGTGGCTGGACGGTTGCTCCATGGAGCATTTGAGGCTGTGTGAGTGCAAAAGCGAGCAGTGCTCACCACGGAAAGCAGGTAGCTGTGCTTTGGAGATGTCACTCGGGTGGCTACCAGGGTAGCCAAGGGAATTCCTTCTTGGCACCTTCTCCAGGGGAGCTGTGCCGGGGTGGTTCTATGGGGGATTTTGGCTCTGTATGAGGGAGTGGGACGGTGAGCTGAGCTGGGGGACACAACGAGAAACCATGGGCCAAGCAGCAGGATAGAGGTACAGACAAAAAGTTAGGGGGAGGATGGGGGACAGGGAGCAGAGATGGAGACAGAAGCGGTAGAGACAGAGCTAGGAGAGTGACGGGACCGAGAGAGGAATCAGGAAGAAAAGGAAAGCGGCGGGTAGTGGGCCGGAGCAAGGGAAGAGGCGGGTGGGGGGCTGCGGCAGGCAGGCGGCCCGGGCCCCGCACACGCGGAGTGTTTGCGGCAGCAGCGCAGCAGTGAGCGCAGCCGCCCCCCTGCAATACCGCTGTGGCCGGCGGGCGGCAGCAGCGAGCGGCTCTTTGGCCGGTCCCGTCCGGAGCCCGGGGGGCGGTGTTGGGGGGGGCACAAGGGCCTCAGGAGCCATAGGTGGGGGGGCCGAGTGGCATCGCAGAGTTGACGGAGGGCTGCAGGGCACACGGGAGCTCCAGGGAGGCATTGGTGGGAGGAGAGGGGTGGAGAGAGCACGGGACAAGGCTCGGGGGTGCCTGAAGAGCCCCCGGTGACCTGAGCAGGCTGCGGGGGCCTGGGCAGAGGTGGCCCAGGTGGCATCGAGGGGAACAAAGCACGTTCCGTGGGCACGAAGCTGCCTGTAGGAGGTTCTGAAGGAACAAAATGGGTCCAAAACGTGCTGGAGAACATCCAAGTGTCCTGAGGGGAACCTGGGCGGCCCCATGATAATCGGGACAAGGAGCAGAGCAGTCCTCAGGCAGAGTGACAAAAGGCTTGGGGACGTGGTGAGGAACTTGGGAGGGGACGTGAGCAGAGTACAGATGTCCTCAGGGGACCAGGGCCTGAACAGAGGATCGGAGATGGCATAAAAGACAAAAAAACCCAAACCAGACCCACCACAAAAAAAAGCTTTGGGGCACAAGAAAGGCTTGAGGAGACAACATGATGGGAACAGAAGGGTCTGGGGTGTGGGGGGAGAGAGATGAAAGAGGCATGAGGGTCCTCCCAGGGGCACAGGGGGGGCACCACTGCCCCAGGCCTTGCAGGGCAAAGAGGGATCGCAGCACGTAGAGACATAGGGGGCTGCTCAGAAGGATGGGAAGAGAAAGAAGGAGCAAGAGGACAGAAAAAGTGATGGAGAGCAGCAGAGAGGGAGCGGCAAGACGACAGAGCAGCATCTAGACTGAGCTCCAGTTACATGAACACGGGACACCTGGGTGGCTGAACGGGAACTCGGCGACGGTGTAAGGCAGCTCGGTACCAGCAGCTCGAGGGGGATCCAGCACCTCTGGCTTTGGCCGGTGGTACTTCCTACTCATCCTCATTTATGACAACAACTGGGGAAGAAATAAATGAGAAAAGCCACTGATCCCTTCCCTCTCTCCCAAACACAGCGAAGAACAGACACCCACCCCCTCACAGACTCGGTGCATCCCTTAGAGTCTCACCCTTGACAGTGGATTACCTCTTGCACTTGCTGCCTTTTAACAGACTCCAGAAGCAATAAATTAGTAGCCATAAACTGATTTTATTTTTGAAAAATGGAATGTTTCACTAACAGAAACTTTTAAGTGAAGTTTGACCAAGAACACGTTTATTACAAAAAAGAAAAACCAAACTGACAAGTTGACATAGTATTTGGCTACAATGCAACAGCAGTCTTGCTTTTTGTAATCACAAAGTCAAGGTGACCCTGGTTAATAAAATTCACCACCACTGTCATCTGGCATTAAAAAACAAAACAAAACAAAAATATATGTATATAATATAGTGCTTTCAGTAGCGGCGGGTAAAACGGGGTTCGGTCAGTCTGTTTGTCCGCTCCTGGCCTGCAAACACTCCTTGTATTCCACTACTCTGCATCATCTGGCTCTGATTTCCAACTTGCGTGAAGCCTCCGCGCCTAAAAGCAAGACCAGACAAATCTGAAATCAGCCAGAAAAGTTAAGCAAACATCTTCTCTGAGTCACAGTAGTAGTATTTTTTTTCCTGCTTGCCAGTCCTTAGTTAAGTAGAAGCTGGACATACTATTTTTCACAATTGACACAGGCATTTCTTCTTTTATGCAGATCAGTCAACTAATTATAAAAATATTACAAGCACTCTGACAAAGCTTCTTACCCTGACATCCCTCCTCGATTCATCACATGGCCTGGTCCTGACTGACCAGGCATGCTTCTATCACCACCTAATTTAAAAAAGAAAAAAGAGAAGAAAAAGAGAGACAGACTTTTGTGTTTTCACAGTAAAGAAGCCACCTTGTTCCTAGAATTTTATTTGCTTTCTCGGTAATGCTGTTAAAGCTCCATAGGAATTTTAACTATCGCTAGAATTTCAGCGGCAGTCATTAATAGAAAAAACCACGATCACACTGGTAAGCAGCAAGTGTACCTTGCCATCTCTCATGATCCCGTCCCATCATTCCTCCATCCACATTTCCCTGCCATGAACGATCTTGATGCCCCTCTAACTTTCGACCATGATCTCCCCAGTCACGTCCATCTCTTAAAAAAATAAAAGAACATCTTCTAGATGTGTCCCTTATCCATTTAGCAGCATAGGGTAAAGCCAAACACTGTACCCCATACAAAAAGTGTATTAAATTGTTAATTAAGCTGTATCTATAGCCACCCAAATCATTGCAACAAAAACTGGTCACAGAGAAATGACAAGAGACTTCCTGAACAGCGTCCTTCGCACAGCAAAGCTCATCTTTTTTTAATCTGCAGAGACATAATTAGTATCACAATGTACTAAGATACTTAAATATGGAACAATTAATCGACCACCATTCCTCTGTCTGGTATGTTGATGTAGAACTGAACACTACGCAGCTGGAATATGCCTAGTTTGATTAGCCGCTTTAAAGGGAAACCGCTACGATTCCAGATTGAGTCTGTTCCCCACCCCCACCACTGCAGAGATTCTGACTCTATTTCCTTAAAACCTGACCCCTAGCCACAAATGAGACTTTTGTAGGCATTACTGGAGCATCTGGTACAGGACTGACATTCACCTGTAGAAAAGAAAGTTATTTACAAGCAAAATATCGTTATGCACTGAGCAGCACTTCTTTACTCACTGCCACACTCCATTCTCTTGATGCACGGGGGAGCTACATGTGTAAATTCCTTGCTTCTCCAGATGCTTGAAGAAACCATCTGGAGAGAGGATTCACACTTGTCAAACCACTTCTGCTGTCCCCCTTCAAAGGTTCACCGAGTGTTAAAATTTAAAAAAAAAAAAACGGAATATACTCCCTTTGTTTCATATGCACTAACCGGGTTTGTGGAGGAATCCCTCTCCCTTCACTCATTCTTCTGTCGGAGCCATAGCCACCCCAACTGTCCCGGGAGTGACGGTCAGGCCCCCCGTGGCGCTCATCTGGGTAATGCTGGAAGGCAAATGGTACAGAGTTACGCTAAGACTCAATCCAGGTTTCCTTTTAGGATTGCAAAAATCCAGCTCCTCAAGAGATTGCTTTTCTATAACCTGTCAGAAAAGAAACCAGTAGCGCTCTGTTTTTACTGGTTCCATTGTTGCTTCTGTGTGCAGTTCACTCTAGGTGTTTATTTTGTTTCACGGCACAGATTCCACTCTGCTCACTGGTGGGAGAAGGCTTTTTGTTTGGCAGGGTGGGATTTTTTTTTAAGGCTCCAGATTTTTAATTTTTACAGAGTATCTACCTTCTTCCTGCCTCTCTTTGTAGTTGACCAGCTCGCAGGTACATGATTAATAGAAGGCCAGTCCATCATTTAACTTGAAATTTAGATAAAATATGTGAATATCTACAGTGAAGAACAGGAGAGAGTTTGAAAAACAGAGGATGTTACAGACAGTCGGTGGGGCATGGCCTTGGGAGAAGGGATAGACACCAAAAATAAATCAAGCTGGGGTGTAACAAGATAAGCTCAAGGAGAACAAAATGGTTAATGAGACAGAACATAAATTACTTAACTATGTGTGAACAATCTTAATTGGCATACTAAAAGATCCACCCTGAGCAAAGGAAGCCCCCTCCTAACAAAGTCCCCTCCACACAGAACATGTGCAGTAAAAAAAACCAACAACAATGCTGGACCTTTAAATGGAGACAAAGCTTGTAAGAACCACTGAGAATGAAGTGTGTCTAAATGTAACGGTAAACAATTGTTCCAAGTGTATAAAGTGTTTGACCCTATGCTGAGGCGTGCTAGCTTTGTGGATTTACCACCTAGCACCCATCTCCGCGCAGACACGCAATAAACAAATAACCTCGACTCGGTGTGTGAATCGGCACTGCACACTGGGTAACGGCCTCTGTTTGTGAGACGTCTTCAGAAATGAAAAGTTTTGTACACCAGTGTGCTTTTCACACCTGTCCTTTTACAGTCATCTGCCTTCTTCCATTATGACACCAGTTATTTTCTATAAACCATTTAGATAAACACCAGAGAAAGGGCCCCTCGCCAGCTAAGGATAAGACACCACAGGAACTCCATTTTAATGCAATACAGACACCTAAGATCGTTAACCAGAAAACTTTTATCGCAACATACCAGCCTGGAAGGATGCCGTACAGTAGCTCCCATCACTTGGAGGTTCGCCCCTGCCCCAACCTGTGGCTACTGCCCTACCAAGCAGATAACTTAATAACTTATGTTCAGCACATCAGTGTGCAAAAAAACCCCATTTGCTGCTTGACATCTGCTCAGTTTAAACCCAGCAGTGGTTGCATTTAAGAAGCAGGCAGCATGCACACTGTGTTCTTTCAGTTTTGGGGTTGGCTTGTTTGGCTGTTTAACTGAAGTGGTTATCTGGGTATAACCCACCTGCCCATCTCGATCTGGTATTCCTCTCGAACCATCTCTTCTGGGGAAAAAAAAAAAAAAAAAAAAGAAGTTTCAGTTCAGTTAACACAGTCACTGTAATTCCAACATCTGTATGAAGTAGCACATGAAAATTTGTCTTCGTTAAGCTGTAAAGCTGAACACCAATGTTTGTTTAGTGGCAAGATACTCAAATGGGTTCTTGTTTCATCACACAGAAAGAGATCAAAGTAACACCTATTACTGTAGTACGGGTAAGCAACGCATCACTGAGCATCGGCCAGGTACTTGACGGCACCAAGGGAGAATACTGAGTGAACCTACCAGTATCAGAAATTAGTTATGAGCAAAAGCAAAGCAGTACGGTGTTTGCCAAAGGTCCTTGGAGAGCAAAACAGAAGTCTCAATAGCACTGTGCAGAAAGTATTGTAGCATTTTGTGGAACTAAAAATCTGTGTCAGGCTGCAAAGATGAAAGTAGGGGAAGTTTTAAAGCAAAAGCAAATGGCTAAACCTTAGACTAATGAACAGGGATTACTAAACCAGGTTTCCATATGTCTCGAGAGGAACTTCAGGATCTCCCTCAGCATCGTAGCACACTACATTAGGACTTAGTTTATAATCTTTATGCAGCCTCTTTCCAGTATGTCCATGACCGAATGAAACACAGGATTGCAATCACATATAAAATTAGACATAAGAAACGCACAAGGGTCATTTGTTTTGCTCTTTTGGCTCCCTCCAAACCATTAGTAAGCCACAACAAGACACCCAATTTCCATAAAGCTGTAAGAAGAAAAGACACTGCCTTGCCAACCTGTCCAAACAATGATCTTGGTATCGGCCACGATCCCTGTGGTCAAAGTCGTGGAAGCGGTCTTGACGACTAAATTCAGAATGATACCGATCATCCATTGCCATTCGCTTTGCCTCTGGCCAGTATGGGTCATCTCGCCTGCAAAGAAGGTCACAATTAGTAGTAATCTCCAAGCAGTCTTCCTTTCTTGTTCTCTTGGTATCAAACCTCATTCAATCCAACTACCCAAACAATTATTTTGATTTATAATCAAAACCCCTTGTGTGTTAAGCTGGCATCACATTTCAGTTTCAGAGGAAGCTAGGTGTACTGACACCATACAAAAAGCTTCATCTCAGCATATGTTGACATGAGAAGAGAACAAGCATCTGTTCCCACTAGCTACACACAGTCTACTACACAGGCAGCTACACAGTCAATACACACAGTTTCTATTCTCTGTCACTTCTCTTTGGGAAATAAGAATTTAAAACCTGCTGTAATAAAATTGTGCTTACAATATACAAGTATGACATTTTCTCTTTCTGAAGATAAAACTTCTAAATGGTCTTTCAGTTGTGAGCTCCCATGACTAGTTTAGCAAGAGTAATCACAATTTACACAGGCTCTAGAACGTTCTATCTGTAACTGGCTGTGGTCGCAAAGTCTGGATGCTCGCTGCGGTTACTACCTGCCGTCAGGATCATAAGGCCTTCTCATGGCAGATCGCCGTTCTTGTTCGTAGCGTAGCTGTTCCTGCTGACGTCGCAGCTCTTCCCTCTCTCTCTGGATTCGTTCCTGTTCTCGCCTCCTCTCCTGCTCTATGTGCATTCTTTCTCGCTCCAGTCTCTCCCTCTCCAAGCGCTCTCTGTCCAGACGCTGCCTTTGAAATTCAAGCCGTTCTCGCTCTCTCTGGAGCCTCTGCCTTTCATCCCGCTCATGAATAGCTTGAAGACGTTGCTCTCGTTCTCGCCTCTCCCTCTCTCTAATCAACAGAGATGTATTTTGTTTTGAATTGAGAATCTTAAGTCCAAGTTTTGAAGTCCATATGAACAAATGAAGCAAGGTTAAGCATTCTGCATGAGTAACACAGCATCTACTCTAAGTCAGCTCCGAAAAAGCTTTCATAGAGCACAGCGTGTCCCAAGACGAAAGTCTGACAAACAGAAAGTATTTACAAACTTCCAAGCAAAAACCAAGCATGGGAATTCAAATGTGATAATGGTGAATGCGAGCTGAAAGCACCTACCAAAGTTGTTATTCAGCAAGAGTCTTCTGAAAGGCTTAGAGAAGATCACTTTCAGTAGTAAAACCCTTTATAACCTGGCATTACGTCTGTTCTATCAACAGATTAGCATCACATCGATCTGAGATACTAGTGATGGAGGGCCAGCAGGACACCATTTTGCAGCCAGTTCAAAACACAGATAAGGAAAGTAAGAACAAATACCAGTTTAGCGCTAAACTTTGAATAGCAGAACTCACCGGCGTCTTTCTGTTTCCCTGATTTCTCGTTCCCTCTGTCTCTGACGTTCACGTTCTCGCTGTTCTTTGATTTTATCAAATGATAATATATCTTGCTTTTCTTTGCTCTCCGATTTGCGATCCTGGCTTTTTGTACTCTGAGTTAGAGCAAAACAATACACTAGCTGAACACAGAGCATTTTGAGGTAAAATTCCCAGGCAAAAGGCCTACTTTATGCCAATCTGAACAAAACAGACTATCATTCCATCCTGGAGGCAAATAATGTTAGAATTCCATGGAAAAGCAGGTTGGGGAGAAGTACTCCAAATTTGGCTAGAACTAAGAAGTTTTAATGTATATTAATACAATGAGCACATGATCTGACTTGCATTAGTAGCAAACGATACACTGCTTTAAAGGTCACCGGTCACCACACTCCACACTTGGGAAAACACATGATCTTAACACCATTTTCATATTGCAACTCTACTTCTTCAACTAGGCCAACAGTGACAAAAACTACAAAGAAGGTGAAGCTTAAGCATTTACCTTTGCAGCACCATTAACACCCTAATGCTTTTTAGACAAGCGACATGTTCCCAAGGTGCAAGGCAAAAAACCCCTTCAATTATATGCACGTAAAGCTGTATGGCACCTGCTTTTACACAAAGGCTTCTCTGGAAGTTATACTTACCCTCTCTTTTGATGTTGAAGTTTTCACACTAATAACTGGTTCTCCTTTAGATTTATCCATTACCACTGTCCTTTCAGTTCCTCGACTTGCTAGAAAACAAAACACATCAGAGAATAAATAATATGCAAGACATTAAAAAATTCCTGTGAGATTTAAAACCATAGAGATATTAAACAGTGAAAAGTTATTTTATTGAGGTTTTAAATAACATATGGAAGAATATGTTTATGATTTAAATAGCTGAGCAAGATTTGCCCAAGTTGGGGATGGGGGTAGTAAAACTATCGCAAAATTACAGTAGTGTTTTCTGGTAAGATGACAGTTAAGAGAAAGCAAATTTAGTTTAATTTTTCTGTCTGCAAAATACATCCCTTTGCCATAGTTTTTTTTTTTTTTTTAAAAAAAAAGCACACAGAACCACAAACTGTCAGCTCTAAACCCAGTAATAGTCCATTAAATTCGTGGCTTACTACTCTGACTATTTATAAAGCCCAGTAATTATGAAAATTTAGTTCCTAAGTTACTAGCATTCTAAGTCAGAAAAAAAATTCAAGGTATTTCCTGGTGGTTTTTGTTTACCAGCAAAACTTCAGTATTACTAAGTACACTTTATGGCTTTTTTTACTGAATTATGAACCGCATCTAACAAGAATACTGAGATCTGCAGAAGATGAAGTCTTCTAATCAGCCATTAGAATTCTAAATTGTTATGCTTGTTCTTCCATTTCCTCCTTAGCTAATGCAGGCAATTTTTTTCTGGATGCAAAGTAGAAGCTCCGTCACAGTCACTTATATTCTTTGTACCATTTTTTTTTATTAGTTTTTTTAAAACAAGTATCCTTGAAAAAACTTCCGAAAGGCAGATAGAATTACCTGATTTGCTTGCCCTAGATCTATCAGAGGATCCAGCCTTTTGGTCATCTTTCTCTTTTCCTTCTTTTTCGTCTTTTCCATCTTTCTCTGATTTCTTCACATCATCTTTTTTGTCTGTCTTCTCCTCCTTCTTAATACCAATGGACCTATAGGTAAAATTTGCTTTAATAGAGAACCTAACAAAAAGTGCAATATAACCATTCTGATTAAGCCAGAGATGTCAACCCCCCCCCGCCCCCAAACACCCAAAAAATCCCAAACCCAACCCAAAAAAGCTCAACACAAAAACCCTCCCAAAAATCCCACTCCAAATACCTTCCCGGTTGCTGTGCTGAAACCAATGGATACTTGTATGCATGATTAAGAGCAGCCACCAATACTAAGCTAAAGCTGACTAAAAGTGAGAAACGAGATAATCCTGAATATTTGGAGACCTTGAGTGCTACAAGTAAAGTCTTACATTCTGTCTATAAGTAAAGTTCATGTTTAGTGTAAGGGGAAGAGGGTCCACCCAGGAAGAGGCCAAGCTCCACCAGAAGAGCTTTTGTCAACAAATACCTTAAACACTTGATGCAAGCAGAACAGCCTGCCAAAGCATCTCCTTTGCCAAATCTTTTAAAATGTAATGAGAGAACAAAAAGTAGTGAAGTAAAATGCCCCTTTCAAAAACAACAAATCACTTGAAAAACAAAAGTACCACTTGCTAACCATGTGAACAATCTATCAAAAAAGACAGACCAAATCCTGGAAATATCTGTCTGTTAGAAGAGCAGACCAAGCTAGAGTCAGATCAGAGGATGAATGATTCTGATAAAAATAAGGATTTATCTATAAACGAGTTGGTTGGGTATCTCCTGATATAACTGACAGGTCTTGATACCAAACCCTGAAGAGCACCGTATTTCTGATCAGAGGGCCAATTAAGATGTGCTTACTGCTGCAGAACACCAGTTTCAATTTTTCAAGTATTCCTCCTATTTCAGATGCAGAATGAAGCAGCAAATCAAGATCTATTACACCTACTCTTCGCTTTGGTCATGTGGCTGCATTTCAAATGAGTGGCCTTTAAACACAGAAAGATACCAAAAACCACTTTACTTCTCAGATCTGGACTCTGCAGAATGGTGCCTGTCCTTCTCCTTCCTTGTTTCACCTTCCTTTTTGTCTGAAGGCTTTTTCCCAGCTGGTTCATTTTTTGCCTAGAATGTTAGCCAGAAATATTTTTATATTACCAGACAGATATTGAACTTGCACACCTTTATTTTCATTACACTGTCATGAAATAGCTACCACTTACCTTTTCCACAGAAATCATTTTTCCATGCAGCTCTGTTCTGTGGAGATGATTAATGCACTTAGTGGCTTCTTCAGATGTTGACATTGTAACAAAGCCATAACAGCGAGAACCAGGACTGCGAGCATTTGTTACTACTTTTGCACCCACCACCTTTGGGAAAAAAAAAAAAATAAAAAAATTTGTGTTTGCAGATCTGTCTTCAAATAAATTCTAACTTAATCACCATTTTGTAGAATCATAAAACAGTTTAGGTTGGAAGGGACCTTTAAAGGTCATCTAGTCCATACCCCCTGCCATATGCAGGGACATCTTCAACTATATCATGTTGCTCAGAGCCCCATCACACCTGACCTTGAATGTTTGCGGGGATGAGACATCTACAACTTCTCTGGCCAAACTGTTCCAGTATTTCACCACCCTCCTCATCAAAAAATTTCTTTCTAGTATCTAGTCTGTATCCTCTTCTACTTTAAAATCATCGTCCTATTGCTACAGGCCCTACTAAAATGGCTGTCCCCATCTTTCAGCAGCTTCGTCTGCCAGTTCCACACTGTATAGCACCTATCCACTTTTAACAGGGAGGAAATCCGCTCAGCACCCAACATTTCATCAGCATTCTCAGACTACAATGTTGCTAGGTTTGTTTGACAGGCAGCAAAGTTATGGTTTTAACTTGATCTCTATACTGTTGGGCCAACCATCTTCTAGAAGTGCCTCACTAAAGACTACTTCACAGAATATGCAAACAGTGTTTACACCCATGGCAACAGCAAAACAAGTACAGCTGAAAAGGTTCAAACTTCAGACTATTCCACATATGTTCTGAAAAAAGTAAAAAACCAAACACAAAATTCTACTAAACAGATAAATCTGACTGTAGAATAAATTGTTCATACAGCTCTACAGAAAAAGAGACTGCCATAATAATCAGCTCAAGAAATTCATCTTCAAGTTGCTGACCAGGTCAGTAACTTAAGGAAGACATATATACATACATGCAGGGGAGAGTAGGGATGTAATAATAAAAATAATAAAAAAACAACCTATGACCATTTTATGTTTTCTTACAGGACACCTCTGCTAGTTTCTTTAAACAGATGACAATCTCTGACAGCACAGAGGCATGCGCTTAGGTGAAACAAAACTATTTAACATCACATTCGGAAATGTATTAGGAGGAAGGGGAGACAGTCATGGAAAGAATTCCCTTTCACAACTTCTCTCATATCTTAGCTGGCACTGAAGAACAAATGGAAGCCTGCCCTTGCAGACTAGATGTCTCAAAGGAGTGCCCCTCGAAATGGACCAGTTTAAAGCAGTATTAACTAATGCTGGACATGCAGGAAGTATAATTAAACTATAGAGCACCCTAGATGATGACCCACTAATGTCTCCTGCCAAGAACTGCCTCATTTTTACAGGTATCTGCATAGAGGTTCTCTGAAACCTGGATTTCTGGCTGCCTCCCCCCCATTTCAGACAACCTTCTTTATGAAGTATGCTACTTTCAGATACAGAGTTTCAAAAGAACACAAGAAAGTTAAGTAAAAACTAAATTTCAGGTCATCCTTTTAAACTGATACAATGGCTTGTTAATTTACCTATCTACTACATACCTTTCCATATTTGCTGAAAAGATTCTTCAAGTCTGTAGCTCTAGTAGAGGATGAAAGTCCACTAACCCACAAATTTCTGCCAGAACCAGTACCCACACGGCCTAAAGTAAAAAAAAACAAAGCCAAACATAGAAGACCATGTAGCACAAGAATGCAACAGCGAAACAGTAACTGCCCTACAAACCACCATCTTTTTCTTCATAAACTTCTTCAAATGCAATTTTACTTCTAGCTCTTCCAATCAATCTTAAAATCAATAGAAACATTGCAGCGTGCAACAATGAACTTCTGAACTCCATACTTGATGAGCATCTGAATAGTCTTAATGAGGTTTCATCTATTGTCTTTCTACACTTCAATCACTTTCCTGAGAATTACAAATTACTAAATGTCAATTCACAAGACACTTTTTTTTTCATTTTGTCAGTTTGTAAGTTCACAGAAATCACATAAACCGAAATTTACAATTCATGCTTTGAAAGCCCATGTTACAACTGCATTGAGGGTTCACCAAATTAACAGTCCTCACCAAAATTGCTACACAGAGTATATAACACTATTGATTTAGTCATCTGTTGAGATTTTCCAAGACAAATCCTGGTCTTGTTGGTATATATCGCCATTCACGCAGCTAGTGGAACTCCAATATAGCTATTACAGTGGAGATACACACATGCTTAGGGAATTAACAGAACACA
The DNA here is from genome assembly GCA_035590215.1 of Microhierax caerulescens. Taxonomy (NCBI): domain Eukaryota; kingdom Metazoa; phylum Chordata; class Aves; order Falconiformes; family Falconidae; genus Microhierax; species Microhierax caerulescens. The sequence goes on along the minus strand of JAVJGJ010000047.1, from coordinate 46,441,810 downwards.
AAAATAAGCAATGCAAAAAAGGCAAGTCAAAAAGCAAGTAGAACTATTACTCCATTTGCTCTTTTGAATGTTTACTTCACAAATAATGGTTAGATCTGACCCCGTAACATTTTTTTTCATGCCATTTGTACTTAAAACAACCCCAAACCAACAAAAAAACCGAACAACCAAAACATACCTTTCTCATCCTTTGAGATTATCTTTGATTCTTTGTCCTCCTCAACAGGGCTAAAGACAAAACACTGTGTTATTCAACTGTTCATATGCCAAAAGGAAGTTAATTCTAGATTGTGAACTAAAAGTGGATACCTACCAGAAAATTAGTTCTGAAATTAAAACTATCTCTGCAAATTTATACAAGAGTGACAGGAAATACAAATTCATATCCTTAAACGGACAATTCTGCTTTGCAGATGACACAAATAAGAGTAATTTAAGGAAACAACCTTTGAAGGTTGAGGAAGGAAAGAAATCAAACCCTCTGTGTTTAAAAAAAAAATAAAAAAT
>JAVJGJ010000047.1:46407812-46426354 GCA_035590215.1 Microhierax caerulescens | reverse complement strand
ATTTTTTATTTTTTTTTTAAACACAGAGGGTTTGATTTCTTTCCTTCCTCAACCTTCAAAGGTTGTTTCCTTAAATTGCTCTTATTTGTAAACGTCTTCCTAATATGTCTGTTTAAGAATCTGACTGCATTATTTCTTGTCAGATTTCTTAAATCAAGTATACAAAGGTATGTTTTCATTTGCAACATATTTTCTGGTAGGTATTTAATTTTAGCATTTTTTGTAATTTATAGTTAGTCACTTTTATTTCTGACTTGAATAATGTGGTGTTTTGTCTTTAGCCCTGTTGAGGAGGACAGAGATACAAAGATAATCTCAAAGGATGAGAAAGGTATGTTTCTTATAAAATAATGATTTCTTGGAGAAACTGATTTTGCATTGGATGGGGAATTTTAGCAGAGAAGTGTTGGAATGTGTGCAGTTGTCAAATACCATAAACTTTCACCTCTTTCTGGATATTTTTTTTTAAATCTAGGCCAAAAAACTATTTTCTTTTTATGCGTTTTCTATAGGATATCTGTGTCATACCCTTTTGCTTGTATCTTGATCTTGAAAGGTAGACATTAATATATGGCAAATATGTCCTTTATTGTACTGAAGATGCTTACCAACAGCTGTTAGGGAGTCAAGAGCCTGTCGCAATTGTGTTTGCTTTATTAGACACGTACGGGTCTTCATACTGTCTTCTGTTTTGCTGAAATGATTTGGAATCTAGTATTCACGTATTTAAATGCCACCCAAAACTTACAGCTTAATGTTGTCTTCAATTTAGATTGATGTTATTAAATCTTTGTCCATGCAGATCCTATTTACAGTGCAAATGTGCATCATAAGCAAGATGAAAATTTCTTGTTCAACAGTGCCTGCTCCTTCCTTTCATCTAGTTCTTCCTTTTAATGCATCGAGCTGCTGAGTCTTTGCAGCTCACCCCACCTCTCTGTTCTCTTTTGTCTGACCAGTGCAGATTTTCAAACTGAATTTTAACATTGTTCTTACGTACTGGAGGCAGGTAGTTCAGCACTGTAAGCGTGGAGGTTCCAGCAGTTCCTATAATAGGCCTGAAACTCATGATGAGATCTGTCTACTGACTGAACAGGAAGAATTTGTTTGGTTTTAATTGGGTTTTACAACACAGACTGAATTTGTTGTCCGCTACTTTTTCCAAAATCTGAGGTTATACCTGTTTGTGCAAGCTACTGGACCTCAGTCAGCTCTATCAGGATTTACCTTTTGCTCACAGTCTGTAATCTTGCGTTCTCTTACTTCAGAATATTTAGAGTGCTTTGTGGATGCTGTCATTTAGCCAAGGACTTCAGCATATGTTTTTTTGGGGGAACTGGGAAAACTCTTCTTGAAGTATGCATTTAAAACAGCCTTCAGGAACTTGGGTGTCTGCTAACAACCTTGCCCCTGCATACCTTTCTCCAAAGGATGTGCTGTGTTCCATAACATTTGTTTGTATCATTTTCTGGCTTAGAAAACGGCACTGGGGAGAGGTAGCTACTTGATCGTGTAACTGCATGCAGAGCAAAGCAGTTGAGCTGGAAGAAAGGTACAGAACTATGTACAAGTCAGTTCTGACTCATACATTGCTATTTCCACACCTGTATGAAAAAGGTTTTATTTAGGGTGAGTTTTCTATTTTCCATGCATTCATTATGAGACCTGTATTAATAAGAGTGTAGAAAAATAAATTTATGAGCTCATAAGTCTGGTGGACTTGTCAGTAGATTTACACATGTCTGAAAGATGTCTTCAGTGTTAAGCGTTGGCTCCCAATATCCACATTGTTCTAGTTTCTAAGTTAGAGAAGATTTTACAGTTTGTGTCTGTCTTGGAAGTGCAGTACCATTGCAGGAGCACCTCTTTAAGTCTTACGGGAAGGCAAAAACTGTGTGTGTTAAGACTAGTCAAAGTTTGTTTACAAAGGACATTCATTTACTAAAAAATCATCAGTAAGAAGAAATTGCTCATTTTTCTCTTTCTCTAGGATGGCAGCGTAACTGCAAGTGGCAGTTTTAAAATGGTAGAGGAAGTGTGTGGAGTAGAAGCATCAAAGTGTAGGGCTCAGCTTTTTGAAACACCAAGAGATTGTATCCCCCAAGTGTTTGCACACCATTGTCCATGCAATTCTTGAGGCTGGAAGATGGCAGGTGTAGATTTAGTCTTCTTTATACAAAAGACCTCTTTTTTTTTTTTTTTTTTTTAAGAGATTGACACAGATGATTGTATACTTTTCTAGGGAACTTGCATAAATATTAACAACGGTATTCTCAGTGCTAAGCTCATGGTTGAGACAAGGACAAAAATTATCAGGAAATAAGAGATGGAAAGACACCCAAATAAAATAGCATTTTAGAAAGGTTCGGGAAGAAACGTCTGCCCTCAATGACAGCAGTTCTGAGAAATTCCATATATCACCAAAAAAAAAAAAAAAAAGGCAGATGGTTTGCAGTCAGGTAGCTGGATTGAAACCTGCTTCGCTCCATTCACTGAAGCCCTGGAACTGAACGCTACCAAGACTGATAGAAGGACAGAAAAGGCATTTTAAAGGAGATTAGAAATAGTATCCTTCCCTAAGTACTTCCTGCTGAAATGCAAACACTAAAACCTGGAGTTCAGTTCATACACGTTTTAATCACTAGACATTGGGTTTTCAGACTTTACAAGTACATAGCCATTTATAAAATTACCTTTTTAGTTTAGATGCCAGATTGGACGGTGTTCTGTAGTTCTTGCATAGTTAAAGCAAGCTAGGTCTTCTCTGACTCCTGTAACTTGAAGTCACAGGCTTCATACCCCAACTGTGGAATCTCTGTAAGCAGAAAGAGAAGTTTTCTTGCTTGCTTTATGGTGCATGTCTTTCCTTGAGAGGTACAGAGAATATGCATCCCATCATCGTTCCCTTGGAGTCAAAGGGGTAAGGAGGGCAAGGCATGAGCGTACGTAGGTACTAACACCATTCCCACAACTCTGGCAGGTCTTGTCTTTTCCTGTAAGCGCGGAGTTGCTGGGATCTATCCAGGCACGTTCTAAAGAACCAGAGTTACTTTAGAGATGCTCTAGTCCAGTGTCTTGAAGAATGACATAATATACTTTGGTTGCATGTATCAAAGCTTGGAATTCCATCTTAAAGTTTTTTGACTTGTAATACTACTTGCCTTCAGGAATGTGAATCATGGGGGAGAGTGTTATGCACTGCATTTCACTTTCTCTGTGATTTAAAAAGAAAATAAAAGACTTTTGGAACTGCTCCTTTTTTAATGCAGAAGTAGTTGCTAAAATAATGAGGATTTTGGGTATGTTTTGGTTTTGTTTGTTTTCCTAATTAGGTCGCGCTGCTAGCGGTTCTGGTAGAAACTTTTGGGTGAGTGGACTGGCTTCCACTACCAGAGCTACAGATTTGAAGAATCTGTTTAGCAAATACGGGAAGGTAAGGGGTTTTAAATTTTGTTTTGGTTTGGTTTAATTTGATATAGTCTTAGTAAGACTTCTTAAGCTCCTGTCACTGAAAATACTAGTGAAAGGAATCAAATTATCAAAAATATTGTTGGATATCAAGAAGAAAATTGCCAAACACTGAACAGCTGCTGCTTTTAATTCTGTTGCTCACTTCCAAATTCCACAGAATTCCATTTACTGTCCTTTATTTGAAACAGTCAGTGACTTTTTACATATACTTGTCTCTTGTGCTGTAGTGTAGTATTTTCACCCATTGGAAATTCACAGTCTACAGTGAGTTTAACGTTGTTTGTTAAAGATTTCTTTAGGACTAAGTAAAACGTACGGTGTATGTTGAAACATAATTATTGGGGAATATCTTGAAAATTGCCTGGTACCTGAAGTTTTATTTTTGTCTAGAGTTGGCAGTTGCTTTAAAAAGCACTTGTTCGGGTAGGTTTGGGTGGGTTTTTGTTTGGTTTGGTTTGCAGGGGGTGGGAGGTGGATGGTGTGTCCTGCATCTGTTGTTAACGATAAAATGGCAAGTTAAATCTTCCTGTCAGTTGGGAAATTGAAAGAGCTAGTTTAATAGAAGGCTGATGTCAGAGACATCAGTAAGGATTTTTGTTAAACCTTTGAAGCCTATTTAAAGATGACTGTCAGCAGATTGTAGTAAAAGAAAACTGTATGTGCCAGCAATCTGCTATTGAATGTTTAACTAATGAAAATATTCCAGAATTTAAATGTGACTATACAAATAGGTACAGAAATGGATTAAGCATAGTACTGCGCTGAGTTTGTTTGAGAGTCATGAGACTAGTAAAATCTTTTTAACATTCCTTATAACAATGGAAATGCAATACTTTCCTTCCATTTATTTGTTCAGAATCCATCTGGTAACCTGGGACATAGATCACAGAGATGTACCGCAAAATTTTAAACGTAATTAAAAACTATGTGACAGCCAACCTAGTATTTGCTTCTGCTTAGATGCCATGGTAATGTTTGGTTGTTTAAATGAAATTACTGCTATTTTCTTTGAAGTATTAGCAGATGTAAAGCTTCCTAGAAGTAGATGTACATCTGCAGTAAATCAAATGCTCAAATATATGTTCTTTATTCAGCTGTACGTTATGATATGACAACTCTGTGAAATAGGATTGATTTCTGTAATACAAAGGGAGCTGTATTGAATATGTGAGAGCATAAGTAACCACCATTTATGAAAACGGGTGTTCTACGTGGTCTTTTTGAATTACACTTTTTGGGGAAACATCCTGCTTCTTAAACAGGATTGTAGATAATGTTGTGGGTCTTCCTCTTGGCAGTGACATGAAAATATTTTTTGAGGGGAGATGGGACTTAACGGAGCATTAGCATGGGTGGAAATTGGCTTAGACATTTTTATTAGGTTTTATAATTAAGCAAAATGATGTAAAGTTAGCCTTTCTCTTTTTGTTGTTTCTTTTTTTAATTTTATTTTAAGGGCTTTCTTCAGAACAGAATTCAGTCTTGGGCTCCCATCTAGTGATTCAGCTTTTGCAGCATTGCGTTGGCAATAGAAGGATCATTTGGTCCAAGCAGTGCTCCTTTCATATTTGTTAATCTCTTAAAAACAGAAGTTTCCTGAATGATGATGGACAGGAGTAAAACAGAGTAGAAATGGAGCTTGTACTTCTTGCTGTTAAGTCGCAGGCAGTTGTTACACCGAGTGCAGTACCTTTTTATTTTGGACAGGTGGTAGGTGCAAAAGTGGTCACCAATGCTCGCAGTCCTGGTGCTCGCTGTTACGGCTTTGTTACAATGTCTACAGCCGAGGAAGCGACAAAGTGTATTACTCACCTCCACAAAACAGAGTTACATGGAAAAATAATTTCTGTAGAAAAAGTGAGTACTCATCCACAAAGATACCCTGTTACCATCAAATTGTACAAATGATCGAGACCACATTCTCAGCTGATGATGTGCAAAATAAATTTCAGGCAAAAAATGAACCGGCTGGGAAGAAGCCAAGTGACAAAAAAGAGAACGAAGCAAAGAAAGAAACAGTCAGTGAGAGGTACTGTTCTAAACAATCTCTATCCAAAGGTGTTTTGCTCTTCAGTCTATGTTGATTTGTCAGGAAAAACAAAGTAACAGTAAGAATTTCTGTGACAGATATTCAAAAAAAGTGACATGCGTTTTTCCATCTTTTACTACAAGATAACGTTCTATTGATATTCAGTGCGTAACTTGACTCATTCTGTTATGTGCTGTAAGGCAGGTATTGGAAAGATGCATTTTTAAGCATACCTTTTAACTTAATTATTTTGGGACTTTAGTAAAGATTCCAATGCTTTCATGTCATAAATCTATAGGAAAGGCCATTAGAGAGTTCTGATCAGAATGTCACTGTTTCTTCATTAAATTTTTCTCTCATTGGAAGAGGGCTTTCTCAGGTGGTGGTCATGGACAGTTAAAGTTCAGTTGTCCAAGACCCTATTTCTAGAACATGTTCCTCTTTAGCACTATACTTTTTCACTCTAGCATTACTAGAAGTAGCTGGAAAAGACACTAGGAGTATGAATAAGACATATGCCCTTTGCTTTAATTATCTTCTGGAGCCAGAACTCCTATGATGTGCTGCTTGCTGAGAAGTTTTTGCCTTTATTTCACCTAGTTGACTGAGAAGAGTGGTTCACATTGACACTTCATAATTGTCATGTTGTGTAAGAAACTTTGTCGATGTTGAGCACATGGCGGGGTGAATTTTTTCTTTCACCTCAAGTTTAGATATCTGAATCATGGCCAAGTTTTTATGACAACTGCACGGCATGGACTGACTGTCATACTATGGCATAGGAAGTTGTAGAAGAAAATCTTATGAAATCTAATTATGACTGTCTTACCACATCAGAATTCTACTTTGTTATTATGTTGCTAGCAGTCTCCTGTATTAGTCTAATCTATGTTATTATCTATATATAGACCTGGCAGTGTTAAAAAAGATGAGAAATCTGACCAAAAAGATGATCCTAAAAAGACAGAAGACAAAGATGAAAAGGAAAAAAAAGATAAAGATGAACTGAAGTCTGGTTCATCAGACCAACCTAAAACTATAAAGTCAGGTAATTTGGCTGTTCTTTTTTTCAGTAAAAGATATGAAGTATGAATAATTAATTACAGCATTCTATAATTATTTCCAGTTCTTAGCTGGAAATCCAGAAAGTATAAAGAGGTGGGAGGGAGGGTGATGTTGTGTTAGCCTTAACAGAAGCACCTGGAATAGGTGTAGTGAAAATAAGATTTTTTTGAAGAGAGGGTTAAATGCCCATATTCATATTTTAGAAACATAAGTTGTGGCATGGTGATGAATGGTATTGGTTATGTAGTTTGATTGGTTTTTCCATCTCTTTCCCCTCAATCTCTGATTTATTTAGGAAGTAAAGGAACAGAAAGAACAGTAGTAATGGATAAATCCAAAGGAGAACCTGTTATTAGTGTGAAAACATCAACTACGTCAAAAGACAGAGTAAGTAATGCTTCTGCATGGGAGGCATGCCAGTTGTCCTTAGAAACAAATACTGGATCCTGCCAAGCTATATGTAGCCCACCAGTCGGCCCAGTTAGAGTTTCTGTAGTGTGGATGTAGATCTAAATTATTAAAATGCCTTTCATATGACTGATACCATATTCAGCAATTAAGTCCTGCCAAACAAATGCAGGAAGCTAAGTATTACTGTGTTAATAATGGTGTATCTGTAATGTTAAAAAAGAAGAGCATTTTTGAAAAATGTAGGGACCAAGCTTTGAGACATAATGGGTATGAATGGAAGTGGAGCTTTTTGAGTATTGTTTGTGATAGTTGTCGCTTTATAAATGTACTTCATTAAATTTCTCTACTTCAATATTAAATACAGAGCATTAAGAGCCAGGATCGCAAGTCGGAGAGCAGAGAGAGACAAGGCATTGTGCCATTTGACAAAATTAAAGCCCAGCGAAAAATGAGGGAGGCAGAGCAGCGCCGGTAAGAGCAACAGTGAACCTTTTTTTGGGGAAAAAAAAAATCTAGAATGAATATAACTTTATTAAAATCACTATAGAGATAAAAAGGGGGTTCATTTGTCTTTTTACTTGTTTTTTACACATTTGTGGGTCACATATCTTTTGAGTTGGGAAAGCTCCAATTACTGACTTTTAGAACTAAGCTTGAAATTGTGTTTGGGGGGGAAAAAGTTGCAGTCTGTTTTTTGTTCTTGTTCCATTTTGTAGATTTTACGGTTTAGATTGATTGAAGTGTGCTGCTTTCCTTAGCTAAGTATTACCGTAGAGGTGAAATGACAATTCTAAACTTGCCACACACAAATATACAGGGAAAGATCAGGAGAAAAGTTGTCTTTCTCAGAATAAGATCTTGTCTTGTCATAGCATGCAAAGTCACCATATTGTTTCAAATAAAACAAGATGAATATTTCTGTATGTAAATACATTGTGTCTGTAGAGAAGGGGATTTTCCAGCAACCCATCAAAGTTTCCACATTGTATCTTTAAGAACCTAATTCAGGTATCGGGTCGGGTTTTATTTCTGTTTCTATGATGTTTAGTACAGGATAAATGTGGCAATAGCCATCCCTCAGATTCCTTGCTAAAACTCTGACCTGAATTCCATGTTAAAACAATTTCCACACATTACAAAACTTAATTACTTACCTTAAGTAAGTTGACTTGGACAGGGGGGAAATGTTTTAATGAGTCTTACTGGAGAGGGAGAAAGTTATAGGTAGATTTCTGAGCCTTAGTGGAGTCATGTTATGCAGTATACCATTCTGGCAGCTTCAGAGTTGGATGTTTTATTTGAGTAGAAGGAATGAGCCTGGGACATTTGGATTCAAATTCTCCTGACCATACAGGATTATTTGCCCCCCAGGTGGGTTTTGTGAGAGTAATATGATCAGTCTCCCAAGCAGTTCATATGTATGCTGAGTGTCTTACCTCCATGCCCTCCCTCCCCTCCACCCTCAGGTATAATTTCAAGAAGCTGCCACAAATTTGCAGTCACTGTGGTTTTAATTTTTAATACTTCTTCCTCTTTTTTTTCTTTTTTTCTTTTTTGCCTTCCTTTATTTGTTGAGGTATTAGATCTGTAACCTTCTGTTTCTGTTAAAACAGCACACGTGAGCGTCGGGAGAGGCAGCAGCACCTGCAGACTATCCGGGAACGAGAAGAAAGGGAGAGACTTGAGATTGCTCGTGAGAGACTAGAAATTGAAAGGCAGCGTCTTGAACGAGAACGGATGGAAAGAGAAAGACTGGAAAGAGAACGAATGCACATAGAGCACGAAAGGAGAAGAGAACAAGATCGCATTCAGCGAGAAAGAGAAGAGCTGCGACGCCAGCATGAGCAGCTGCGCTATGAACAAGAACGTCGGTCTGCCATGAGAAGACCATATGACATAGATGGCAGGTAAATCCAGCAAATACCAATGATGCAAATGGAAAACATTGCTGCCAGGTTCTGTCTCACCAGCCTGTGCTATAAAAATCTGTCCATATATTCTCAGCTTCCTTTGATCGGCAGCTGTTGATTGCATTGAGGTGATCATGTTTAATACCCCCAGTCAAACTATCCTCTCAGGTTTTTCAGCTTCCTTCTGAACTTAATTACCTTTCTTCTGGTTTGCACAGTTTGGAAGGAGGGAAGAATATCAAAAGTCATTATCCTGACTGGGATGAGTATGTTCTTTCTTTCAGGAGAGATGATCCGTACTGGCCAGAGGCAAAACGAATGGCAATGAATGATCGGTACCATTCAGATTTCAGTCGCCAGGATCGCTTCCATGACTTTGATCACAGGGATCGTGGCCGTTACCAAGACCATTCGATAGACAGGTTGGTGTCATACCTCCAGTGTGTTGCCTGAAATCAAAAGACGGGCATGTATTTGATGTCACATTCTGCTGCCTCTGTGGTGTGTGTTTGGTTTGCATTTTATTTTTTTAAGTGTGGCTTAGTGGCTGTGGAGTTTTCCTTACATAACCATGAAGAGATCTGCACTGTGCCATGAGTTCAGCCTTCTGCCAGGCTTTGTTCAGAGTGTTCTGCTTGCAGTGCTGTTTCACTCATTTGTAGGATTCAGAAAAAAATCTAAATAATATTGTAGGCTCTTAGCATCTTAACAAGAATATTCTGGTTTATACCTTAGGACTAACTTGAGTTTTCCAGGAATCCAGAATGTGTCATGGTTTCCGTATGTTCCAGCTGTTTGTGCCTTTTATAATGTTGGCATTCCGTGGAAGCAGGATTTTTCGTCTGCATCGTTATGTAGATGGATTTTTATAGACTGCTGTATGTTTTACTACCACAGTCTGATTTTAATTGTCTCTTTGTAGGAGAGATGGATCGAGGACAATTATGGGAGATCGGGATGGACAAGTGAGTTGCTTTATAAAGCTAGAGAATCATAACTTCTTACAACCTCTGGTTTTCTATACTGTGTGTCAGATTAAATTTCAGTAGTTAAAGAGTTAAATTCCGTATCCCAGAATATATATCAAAAACTAGATTGTTGTCTTTTCTTCAGTAAGATGCAATTTAGTTCACAGACTTGTTTATTATAAAAGTTAGATAGAGTTGTTCTCATAGAAATCAAACAAAAGCAGTGAATTGTGTCAAAAAGGTAGAGTATTCCAAAGATGGTGTAGAAAAGGCAAATGTACGAAGTATGTGTAAAATTACCTCTTCTGAGGTTGCATGGAAATAACAGCAAAAAGAGATATTTGCACGTTTTTGAAGGCCGGGGGAAAGACCTTCAGTGCACATTCAAGCAATGAGAGACTTAATTTTGTGGAGTCACAGAATCCTTGAGTGCCCTTTACTGACGGTTAAGCTGTGAGACTCAGAGGGACCCGGACAGGCTGGAGAATTGGGCAGAGGGAATATTATTTATTCAAGAATAGGAAAGGCAGAGTCCTGCCCCTGGGGAGGAATAACCCTGTGCAGCAGTACACGCCTGGGACCAACCAGGTGACAAGCACTTTTGCAGAGAAGGACCTGGGAGTCGTGCTGGACAACAAGCTGACCATGAGTCAGCATTGCACCCTCCTGGGAAAGGTCAGTAACGGTCTCGGCTGCACGAGGAAGAGCGTTGTTGCCAGGTCAGGGGAGGTGATCCTTGCTCTTTACTCGGCATCTGTCCGGTCTACTGTGTCCAGTGCTGGACTCCTCAGTACAAGCTAAGAGCTTACTGGAGGAAGTGCAGCCCAGGGCCACAAAGATGATTAAGGGCCTGGAACATCTTTTGCATGAGGAAAGGCCAAGAGAGTTGGGACCGTTCAGCTTGGAGAAGAGAAAGCTCAGGGATTATTTTATCAATGTGTGTTAATAGCTCATGGGAGGGAGGGTACAGAGAACATCAAGCCAGGTTCTGTTCAGTAGTGCCCACCGACAGGACAAGAGTCAATGAGCAGACACACTGGAACACATCTGGAGACAAAATAAATCACTTTTTTTCTGTGTTGTTTTGTTTAAAAAAACCCTGAAGCTAGTCAAACGCTGGAACAGGTTGCATGGGGAAGTTGTGAACTCTCCACCTGTTGAAGATATTCAAAACCTGATGGGAGACTGTTCTGGACAGCCTGCCCTAGCTGACCCTGCTTGAGCAGGGCGGTTGGACTAGATGATCTCAGGACGTCCCTTCCATCCTAAATGATTCTGAGATTAAGTAGTTACAGCTGAGAAACTTTAACAATTAAATAAGAGCCTGTTTTGGGCAGTCCTGTAAATGTTCTTTGCCTTTTAGCATTATCCAGATGAGCGCCATGGAGGACCAGACCGTCATTCACGAGACTCTCGGGAAAGCTGGGGTAGCTATGGATCTGACAGAAGAATGAGTGAAAGTAGAGGGATGCCCCCACAGTCACGGTTAGTGTATTTAACTGAAAATGTTTTTTCATGTGCACCTAAGGAATATTTAATATGTGAAAGTGGGATGCAGCTTTTAGTACAATTCTTTTTTGCCAACTTTCACTCTGGAGTCTGTTCTCTGTTGGACAGAGTACAGATGAGTAGCTCTTTCAGCTTGCTTTGTGCATCAAAACATGCATCTTGGCATGATTTTTATTTCCTTTCACACTGAAAGTCTTCCTGTTTTCAATTAAGCTTACCTAACATTACTTCCAAAACTTGATATTTTCAGGATAGTAGTTCTTCCCCAGTTCGTAGTTGTTGGAAGCACCAGCCCTTTGAAAGGAAAGCAAGTCAAAAGCTTACAGATTGGGGTTGTGTGGGGTGTGTTTTAAGGTTTTGTGTCATGGTTTTATTTTTTAATAAGGCCTATGAGTAAGCCAGCTTACAGAAAACGCCAAAAATAAATTGACTGGTCAAAACAACAAGCTAGGATGGATTTTCAGAGTAAACTGGGACATCAGTATAGCATCAACCAGATTAAGAAAATCTTGTTATTTGTCATGTTATTTGGATTGGACAGAAGGCTTATTACTGAGATTTGACTTAACAGCAGTATAAGTATGAGATTTGCATGTACCTTGGCAAAACATTTGAGTAAGTTTGTGACTTAGTTGTTTTACTTGAGTCTATTTTGTGTGCTCTGGCTCATGTGAGAAGGTACGAATTTCACGCTTTTGCAGGGATGGACGTGACTGGGGGGATCACGGTCGAAAGTTTGAAGGACATCAAGATCGTTCGTGGCAGAGCAGCGTGGATGGAGGAATGATAGGACGGGATCATGAGAGGTGGCAAGGTATGCCTCTTGCACAGCAGCTCGTTAGTTGTGCTATGTAAAGTAGAAAACACAAGCATTATAATCGTTGGAGATGAAGTAAAATTATTACTGTGGATGTAAAGGAAGCATTTGAACTTTTTTAGGTGGAGGTAGAGGCAGACCTGGTCATGTGATGCATCGTGGAGGCATGTCAGGGTAAGAACTTTAAAAAGTGTTAACTTTGTTTCCCTCTTAATGGTATCTCTTCTTTTCAAATTGGTGAAAGAAACATTTTATAGGAGCGTAAGTTATCAGGTTCCTTATTTAAATGTCAAGGAATAACAAAACATTCCTGTGGATTTTATCTAGTGCATCTTCTTGAAAAGTGAAAAAAATCACCCCAAAAGTTTTAAAAGAATGCCCATTTTATCAACCGGACTCCCAGAGTCACAAGAGAAAATCAAAATGTCTCAATCACTTTCTAGGCGCGGAGGTTTCATGCAAGGTGGCAACCAAAGTCAAATGATGCACGGAGGAGGAATGCAAGAAGGATTTGCTGGCCAGGAGAGAACAAACAGACCTAATGATCCTCGTTTTAACCGTCGCTACTGAATGTGGTTTAATTTTTAATGCAAGATGGCAACCGAATTGAATCTGTTACCCAGGGTTACCATTAATTGTAACTTATGGGCTACTGTAAGTGTAATTTTTTTTTTTTTTTTAAGCTGCTGCCATATTATATCACTCAATCCAATGTGAACTCATTTGTTTTGTAATGTGTTGTTCATATCCCATTTAAAATGTTTGTTAATGAAGCATTCCATTTTCCATAAATAAAAGCCAGTTTACAGTTAATCGTTTTGTTCCAGCAGTCCCTGGAAAACTTAATATATGTAACTTTCTTACAAAGCTGAAGTATCGAAGTGCCTTACAGGTAGGTGTCCCTTTGCAATTCTAGTCACACACGGCTCCCAGAAATACACTGAAATAACTAATAGGAAACGTGACAGCATGAGAGAATGTTAGTAGGTGGCAGTTGTGAAAGTTGGAACACCTTTCCACTGTAAAACGATCCTGTAGGACAAGCGGTGAAGAATTTTGTTCATCTTGTCTCCTGTTGGTGGGTACAGTGCGACGTGGTATTCCTCACTCTCTGAAGAAGGCTCCATCCTTGAGTTACCAGCACAGCTTCTATAAAAAAAATGCACAGGTACTTGTGAAAGTAATGACTTTAAAGTGCAAGCCAGAGTAATTTTTTCTTTTAGCTTCTGATAATGAAGGTAGCCCAAAGCTCCACTGCTTTCAGACTTGTAATTTTACCTAGCAATCCGTGATTTCCTTGCAGTAATTAGGAACAGCCATTGACTGTGTTCTGGCATCATTTTAAGAATGTGTCAAGAACTAACATGGTGAAGATTTGGCGCAAATGATCTATTATTTTGTCGTATCCAAATTATAATTTCTGCAGTCATCTCTGGAGCAACATGGCCTTAACGTCACCCACCAAAGGTAGCTGTTGTGATACCAAGAAGGAAAAACGTTGATTTCATTAATAGGGTCACTGGTTTTTCTTTCCATCTTCGGAGATGTTTTTTTCTTAGTTGCTTGAAGATATTTTTTTCATTCATTTAATACAGCCCACGTTTCACTTTCTGTGACAATTCTTCAGGTCTTTTGACATCACAGTTGAGACTTCCCACACTGGAGCAGGATGATCCCTGTGGACAAACCATCTCCATTCTAAAAAGCTGCTTTGATTGCAGTGGGGAGTTGCCTGAGTCTGTCTGGATCACACTGACATCAAGCTCAGTGTAAAAGTTGGGGGGTTGTTTCCGTGGTGAAGCTGAGGCTCAGAAAGACTTACGTTGGTGATTCATGAACAGAAACCAGGAATGCAAACAAAACATTTCCAGACTGCTACACTTAGTAGTAACTAACTGTGGTAATTCTGTGAGTCTGGCTAGAATCCAGTGCCTCCTTACTTTTAATCTTTCAAGTGTTCACCTCTGGTAAAGAACAGAAAAGAGCAGTGCCACCCCCAGACCTGCTCTGCTTTGTCTTTCCCAATTCAGATCACTGAGCACAAAGTGTGAGGACAAGCAGAGCATTCCCGCTACACACAACCTGTGGCTGGACCTTCTCTGCAGGAATTGCGTGGAAATGTGAAGCTCCCCACAAGTGACCTGGGGTCACTAGTGATCCTAAGTCATGCTTATGATCCAGACCATTGCATCAACAACCTACACAGAGCAACACTGAAAGAATAGTATTTTATTGCCTGAGGAGACAATTATTCTAATAAAAGGACATTTTTGACCACCGTGAGAGGGGAAAAAAACCACCAAGCAATTGAACTGGAGCCTTTTACTATCTCATGGTGATGGTTATTGTATCTAAAAATCATACTTTACGATGAAGGCTTTTTTTTCCCACCAGGTTTTTAACTGAACTGCATTTCTCTCCAGTTCCACCAAGTGGCCACACTGACCACCTGTGTGTTCCCTGCATGACAGCCCAGCACCCAAACCGTGGCAGCCCAGCGCCCAAACCGTGGCAGTCCAGTGCCCAAACCGTGGCAGCCAGTCTGTGGCTGGCAGCTGTCCAGTCTCTGTTAAATCCAGTGCACAGAAATGATCGGGTAAATTCTGGTTTTGGGGTTCTGAGATTTTTTTTGCTTCAGTTTGGTCAGGTTTTTGCCTGGTATAAAGATTTCTATTGGGCTAGGAAAAAAAAAAACCCAAACCACACAGTGTAGGTGGAGACAAAGCTAAACAGCTGCCTTCTATTCCCCACTTCCAGATAAACTCAGGATAGAGGCAACATGACCTAACTTTAGCAGAACCTCAGAATGTCCACTACTGATGCAAGCAGATTGCGTCTCAGTGGTTAATTACTGCTGTAAAAAGCAAAGCACACAGTAAAACATAAATACACTGGTTAATTCAGGTTTGCATAGGGCATTTTTTTTCAAACACCACATGTGGGTTCCCTGATTTTAAGAAATCCTCAGTCATTGAGCTTTTGCAGACTGGAGACCTCAAGGTAGTTCCAATGAACATTAAAAAATCATTCAAGTGTTTTAAAAAAAAAAAAAAAGTCTGTTAAATGAATCAAAACCAACCAACCAAAAAAGTTATTTTAATACCGCTTATGCCTGCCTTACTCGTTAACCTTACCGACTGCAAACCTGTTGGGAGTGTCAGCAACAGAAGGGCAACTTCCAGACCAGTCCCAACCCTTCTGGTCCTTAAAATGAAACCAAGTGAAGCATGTGACCTTTGTGATGAAAGGAACAATCCTACTGAGAAGCAAAAGCAAGGTGTGTTTTAGCATTCAAGGCACTACAGCTAATGGTAATCTCCCAGCAATTTCAAGGTCGCACATGAAACCTGTTAACCCGTTACCTGGCCTGCAGATGGAGAATGATGCTAACGAGTGTGCAAGCGAGATCCTGAGCATCTGCCTGTTTCCCATTTAACAATGCCCCATGGAAAGATCTAGTTTCCACAGTGCAGCAGAGCGAGCTGCTTGCCCTGCTGGGTTTGGCCCCCAGCATTTTGGTTTCGTGGTTTTCAGTGTTGCTGTCGTGGCCTCCCAAGTTGTTAGTTCAGGTAAGAAAGTTTTTGCTTGTTTGTCTGATCTCAGAAAGCTATAGCGGTGTGAAGCGGGGCTCTTGCTGTCTCAGGTGCTGCTTGTTTTGCAAAGACAGGCAGGCTCCACTGGGGGTGGCTAATTCAGTCACCCAACAGCTCTGGGCCAAACAGGGAAAAATACCTTCAAAAACTGTAACTTTCAAGGTTGTGCATAACTCAGAAGGAGTGGTCCGTGCTGCCAGTGTGGAGGAATGCTCACAGCACCCAGCTCTTCAAAGTCGAAGCCCAGCCTCCCTTGATCAGCAGAGAGGCGTTGTGCCTGTTTCGGAGCCTTTCACTGACTTGGGAAGTCTGTAATTAATCTGCTGCCACAGGTAAATGGCATAAATCCTCCACAATTCCAGTTTAATTCATAACCATACTGAAGAGGCAGGCGATGCAGGGTGTCGTCTATGCTTCCTGGGAACTGTGCTAATAACAATTAAGAGTAACTGCGGGAGGTGTGAGGATGAGCAGGTGACCTCAGGCCAACCCTCTGGCCTTGAGAAGGCAACCGAAGCATCTGTGCAAGCCCAACTAGGACGCTTACTAAGTGCTCACGTGCAAGAGAACTGTATTCACTTGTACATACAATCCTCTTGGGTTTAGAATTCCTTAACATCAATCATAAAATACCATTGAGAAAGCTTATTACAATGAAGAAGCTTTAGAAAGCAATCATTCAAGGCCAAAACAGTGGTACAGAAGCTGACAAAAAGCACAGAGAACTTACGTTCCAAGCACACCAGGGGCACAGTAGTCCACCTATTTGTACGTAAACCAAGACCATGCTTTGTTCTTAGTGATTACATTTTGTTTGTAGCAAAAGCTAGAGAGATGAAGAATCTTTTGATGACAGTGCCAGAACTTTCTTAGCGGGAGGTTTGGCCTGGTGGGATGGGGGAGTAGACACAGAACCATTCACTGAGTCCTAAACCTCGCTCTGCCTCTCCTCTTACCTTCTGGGACATTCAAGCTGAGGGTGTTTTCAGAAAAGACTTGCAAATAAGCACAGAAGCCATCCTGGAGATAGGAGATAATTATTTTACTACTTATGATGATTATTAAAAATATGATTTTAATAAAAATTAAACGCTGCTCTGGGAAATTAAGTCCTCTGTTTCACAAAGGAGTAGGAAAGGCGTAGCAATGGTAGGCTGAGCTTCCCATGCAGACCGACCCTTATTCCAGTGGGAGAGAAGGGAATCCAGTAAATCCATGTTCCTAGTGCATCCCTAGCTGAGCTATTCCTTACGTGAGATGCGCTGCTTTCCAAAGTCAGCTGCCTAAGCCGCAGCAAGCTTGTTACACAAGGCCTGTAAAAGGGGCAGACAGCTCCTGTCTCGCAGATGGCGTTAATTTCATTACATACCGTTAATTGCCAGCATGCCCAGGAGCCAGCCTGCCGAGCAGCAGCCCTGCACAAACCTGGCAGCTCCAGGACCTGGTGTGTGCGCGGGAAGCTGCGACAGAAACTCCCGCTGGCAAAGCCGTGCTGCTTCAAGGGCAGTTGCCAGTGGGAATCCAAGGAAGAAATGGGGGTATTGGTGATTATCGAGGTTCTAGCATGAGGGGAAGCATCTGGCACCTGCACAACAGGCAGGAGAGTCGGAAGGGGGGCTGCTAGAGAAAAAGCTAAAACTAAAATGAGACTTG
Source organism: Microhierax caerulescens (assembly GCA_035590215.1). Taxonomy (NCBI): domain Eukaryota; kingdom Metazoa; phylum Chordata; class Aves; order Falconiformes; family Falconidae; genus Microhierax; species Microhierax caerulescens. Next base: position 46,408,928 of record JAVJGJ010000047.1, on the reverse strand, counting down.
CTCGTAGGTCTGTAGGGAAGAGCTCACAACCAGGAGAGAAACAGATGATTTCTCATCCCTTGAGAGAGGGTACTGACCGAATTCCCAAGTCAGTGTGATGTGCCTACACAGCCACGGGAAGCCTGTGGCACTGGAACTGATGGAGGCAAAATGTTACTGCACTGGAGCGTAAGATAACTAGGACCTAATCCCCCTTCTTTTCCCCCTGTGCCTTTCCCTCTCTCCATCCCCTCACCAGTGAAGCAAGCACTACATGGGATGCAGTTTCCCATCACGAGGCTGGGAGCTCCCCACCGCTGTTGTCACACCTTACTCTTGCTATTTGCACCATACCCCAAGATTCTGATGTGCTTGCCAGTCCTACCTAGCGCAGACAGAAGTTGAATTATATCACTCAACACTACATCCACTGCTGGCAAAGGCAGCGTGCATTTGTTTCCCCCTCTTGTGTCCATTGCAAATTTTTTTTTCCCCTTACACGTCCTCCACAATCAGGTGAGCCTAGATCATCCTGCCACAGCTCCATTACAAGTGATTCTTTTGAAGGATTTAAAGGCACTAAGGATGGTAGGATAGAAGATTCAGTAGCAAGGACAGATAATTCTCTCAGTTACTATTTTTCTTTTCCACCATGAAAGTGACACAGGTAAATCTCTGGTTATCTGATAGTGTGTTGAAATTACCTGACTGAGAGAAAACAATACTTTGCACTGAAGGAAGGCTTGTTCCTCTCTTCTTTTGTGATTCAGGAGTGCTGTTTATACACTGCCCTCAAGCAATTATAACTTTGAAAGCTTTAACTAGGACTCTTGCCGTTGTTTATTACAATGTACAGTTTTACCTTGGGAGAACTTGGCAACAGAGAAATGAATGACCAAAAGATGGGCACAAAACAGTGACAGAGCTAGGATGGAAGCCAGCCGTCTTGCCTTGCATTTTATTCTCTACCAGAATCGGGGAGTAGAATCTAGAGGACCCAATTCCCTGCTGCTACTGCCTGAAGGATGTGCCTTATGCCCTGTTCTGTCTTACACAGCCAAAAATTGCAATGTCTCTTTGTGACAAATTAAAACTTTTGACACTGTCCCGTGTTCCCGAAACAGGAGGGATTGTTCT
>JAVJGJ010000047.1:46383027-46399267 GCA_035590215.1 Microhierax caerulescens | reverse complement strand
GGCGGCCATGACTGCGGCGGGGGCAGCGCGCGCCTCCCCGCGCCGCGGGGGCCTTCGGGAACTGGTCACGTGGCCGGAAGGCCCCGCCTCCGCGGTTGTCACGGCAACCCCGCCCCGCCCCCGCCGCGCGCGCCGCTCGCTGGCCCGCGCCGGCCCGTAGCGCCATGTCGCGAAGCGGCGGCCTCGCCGCTCTCTGCGTCCGCACGGCAGCGGGCCCGGGGCTTCGGGCCCGGGGCTTCGTGACCAAGCGGCGCCCCGGGCCCGTGCGACGGAGGTGCTGGCTGTCCCGCGGCGCGGCCTGGCCCGAGCGGCGCCTCCCGCCCTGCCGTGGGCCCCAGCCACCGCGGGAGGCTCCTCTGGCTTCGGCTCAGGTGTATTCGCTTGATCCGTTTTGTTTCTCTCTCTTTAGTTTTTAATTAATAGAGCTCCTAACCTTTTACTCGACGGGCTTACGGGTAATTTGGCCGAGGCAAGGCTGCTTCTTGGGTTTGGGAACCACCACAGCACTCAGTGCCAGCACACACCTCTCCGTATTTTTTCTTCATCCTAAAAAAAACCTGACAGGTTCAAACGGGGATGTGTTTGCTGTCTTATCCACCTTGAAGAAAATATTACGTGGCCTGAACTGCCGATACTCTGGTGACCGGGATCCCCTGTTTGTAGTAGGGGAGTTGAATTAGATGCAGTAAATAGAAGTAGAAATAGAAAACACGTGCTGTGTTGGCAAATCACATTAGGCTTTTAACTTAAACCCCTTGACTTGCAAATCTCCCTGCTGACTTCTCAGCTTCAAGAATATCCACTATATTCTCTCAGAACCTTCCAGCTACTGGAGTTGATATTTGTTCCCATTTTCCCCTTTTATCTTCTCCAGGCCCCAATCCTGTGAAGACCCCCGGCCGTGACCATCTCCTGGGTAAGACTGTTGGTTTAACTGTCTCACTAAGCATTAGCCATATCCTGATATGCCTTCCCCACAAAAAAAAAAAAAACCAAACCAAAAAAAAAAGGTACTGTTAAATATTTTAGGAGTGAGGAGTGAGGAATGGGTGCTGACTCCACAAGTTCCTATGGAATGTTCATTAGGGACAGACATTTTAAAAAGAATTCCCCTGAGTCCACTTTGTTTAAGACTGAATGCCAGGCTGGTTGTCCTGGGGAAAATGAAAGGCTGTGAAAACTGTAGTTGAGCAAGGCAGGAAGATAGATGCTTTCTCGAGTTTTCTCCAGACCCGTTTGCTGTCCTCTTTGGACCTCTTCCTCTCGTACAAGAGCAGGTGGCATTGTCTTCAGGCCTGCAGCTTTCTGTTTTTCATCCGGCCAAGGTTACTTCTGCTTGGCACGGCATTTCTTGGGCAAGTGCAAACCAGTCCCAGGGCTGTGGTGTTCCCTCCCTTCAACAGGGAAGGAGTAGCTTCTTTGCAGCTTCTTACCAAAGTGTTGATTGTCCGTGTCCTATCTTTCATTCTTGACAGAAGTGACTGGCTCCCAGTGGAGAGATTTCTCAGGTGGAGTCTCAGTTCTACACAGCACCTCTCTTATACACAGGACAGAAAAGGACTTACCTCTTGCAGGTTGGCTTCCAGGATCAGAGGAAGGAGACCACGGTGTTTTGGCTGGAGTGCTCAGCTTCAAGACTTTGTTTTGTTCTTCACAACTCAGACGGATATGAAGCCAATTGGGAAAGTGCTTTGTGCTACAGGGATTGTAGCTGGGCTCCTAGCTTTCTTCTGGAAAGACCCTTTTAACGCAGGTAGGCTTACCAGGGGGTTCATTCCAAACTAGAATCTTAAGTTGCATAAGAGAAGAGGTTGAATTTCCAGGCTCTGACTGGTGGTCTCATTCCTGCCCATGCTCTTACCAGAGATGATGCCCCCAAAGCAATGCTTCATTCCCAGCAACAAATGAAGCTTGAAACAAAGAGGAGGACAAAATGTTAGACAACTGGTCTAACAGCACTTACAAGGGATCCTGCTGTCTTATGTGGGGAAAAAAATGACATGGACTTTGCCATTGCCTTGCTCTTTTCTTGTTTTGATTGCAAACTCCTTGGGGTTGAGAACCATGTCTATAGATGTGCAGTGTCTGGCAGAAGAGGGCTGACATGTCTCCAAACTGATGGCAAAGAATAAATTATATGCAGAAGGCAGGAGGCCCAGAGCCTGGTTTATGTTGTACAGTTTTTTATAATGTGAAAACCGACTTCATCCATGAAACGTATTGGTCTGGTAACCCAGGCAAAGGGCACGTGACACAGGTAGCTTGCTTAATCTTATCGTTATTCCCTATCAGTGATAGCCTAGGCATAATGTCCACAACAAACACAGCAATAAAACACACCTCTTGGGCAGTTGGGCCTGGGGATTGTTCCATGGCAACTGAGCCGTGTTGGCTGCACATTTTTATCCATTATCCAACTCCATGGAAGAATGCTGAGCTGGGGAGGAGGGATGGGGGTGGTGAAGCCAGGCTTGGCTGTTTGGTTTCTAGCCTGCCAGCTGCTGTGTGAAGTGGGTCAGGCTGAGCCTCCTGCTCCATGACTGAAGTATGGACCTGGGGGCTGTCAGGATGGAGGAGGGAACTGTCTGTTGCATGTTAGTGGAGCTAGGCTGAGCTGACTGCCACGTGCTGGAGCTTGTTGAGCTAGTCAAGCTTTACTGTGACCCAGGCCAAACCAGATCAATGTGGCTGGCTACTTGACACAAGGTGGCTGATGACGAACTTTTGTTGTAGGCACCTGTCAGAACAGAAAAGTCGCTCGTCGTTCAAAGATTAGGTGATTTTTGATTACTTTCAGTCTAGCAAGAATTGGAAGGTATTGTTAATCTCGTGGCTTCTTCAGGTCGGTCCTGCCTCTTCTAGTTTTAGAGAAGCATCAGGACTTTTGAGTACCTGCACACACCTTTCTGCTTTAGAGCTCTGTCAATAGTTAAGGGCAGCTCCTCTGCTGCTTCTTACACATTCTTGTATACCTTTTATTCTCTTTCCCATAAATAAGAAAGCTTATCTGGTGCCCGTGTTCTGCTGACTGGAGCCAGTGCTGGGATTGGAGAGCAGATGGCATATCATTATGCCAGATTTGGTGCTGAAATTGTTTTGACTGCTAGGAGGGAAGCTGTGCTGCAGAAGGTAAGAAGCTCCTTGTATCAGGGAAGACATAAGAGATTTGGACTTTTTCCAAAAAAGCAACTGCAACAACAAATTAATTGTCAGCGTGATAAATTTTCTTTCAGGACTGTTGTTAAGCAAAACCAGTTTAGTTACTTTTGAAATTCTTTCCACTTATGCAGAAAGATGGAACATGCCAGTGACGTGTTTTGAGCCTGATTTGCTGGCAGTGTCCTGTGCCATTCTTCTCTGTAACTGATCTCCTGGATGGTCTGCTTTGTGTTGCCATAGACCAGTGCCTGCTGCAATGTGCCAGTTTCTTCTTGCCAGAAGGCAGTAACACTGCATACTGGGGAGGTGTAACCCAGAAGGGAGGTTGGCCTGTACAGGAAGATGCATATACACTGCCTGAACTTTTTACTGCCTGAACTTTCCTGTTTACACGAGGAAAGGGTACAAAGCTGTGTCTGTGGAAGTTCAGATTGGATGTTAGGAAAACATTCATCACTGAGAAGGGTGGTCAGACATTGGAACAGGCTCCCCAAGGAGCAGCGGTCATAGCACCAAGCCTGTCAGAGTTCAAGGAGCATCTGGATGATGCTCTTAGCCATATGGTTTAGTTTTAGGTAGTCCTGCAAGGAGCAGAGAGTTGGACTCAATGTTCCTTATGGGTCCCTTTCAACATGAGATATTCTATGATTATATGAACTACAATTCCTGTGTGATATTGTGCAGCTTTTCAGAATCCAAAGAGTTCTGTTTAAAGACTCAAACCTTTTTGTAAGTGAAATAATTATTTACCAGCTTGAATAGATGAGACTTCTTTATTTGTAGTTTATAACATGGGACAATATTTAGAGAAGGTATCTTGTAAACTGTGGGGGTGGGTGACTTGCAAGGGAAGTTCTTCGCTATGCAATGGTGCGAAAGGAGAGCTGGGGACAGTGAGCTTAAGAATAGTTCTTAATGCCTGGAAGGCATCATTTCAGCAAATAGCTAAACTGCATATCATCACTGAGCACCTTCACATACTCAGCATAGCAAAGGAACCATGAAAGATGAATACTAGAGCCTCACCAGCTACTTAAGTATAACACTTATTCTGGAAGAGTTCTCCTGAAGAAGACTGTCTTTTTCAGGTGAATCTTGACCCTTTTCCAAGGTAGATTGAATCTGCATCTTGCTAAGAGTTACCTCTATGTAACTGTCTGGTTAACTGAGTCTGGACGCAAAGTAAGCTCTCTGTGAGCTAAAAAGCAGTAGATTTAATTAAATTAAAATTAAATAAAAATTAAAGTGTCTTTGTCCAGAATTGCCTGACACTGTAGCGCGGGGAAAAAACTGCCTCACAGTGCCCTTATTTCTATTCTTTTCCCCCCAATCCATATTGTTTAATCTTTGTGTGTGTGTGTTCTTTTTAAAGGTGGTGGAGAAATGCCTGACACTTGGAGCAAAGAAAGTATTTTACATCCCTGCAGATATGTCTTCCTCTTCAGAACCTGAAAGGGTGGTTCAGTTTGCTGTCCAAAAGCTGGGTAAGCATCTTGGGCATCTTTTTGGCTTTCAGGTGTACAGACAGTTCTCATTCCAGCAGGAAGCTCCTAGCTTCAGTTTCTCCAAGATCCTCACTGAGGGGGATGTTTAGGACGGGAGGGTGTGGGGTTTGTAAATACCAGTCTGGATGTGGTCATCTTTTTAGCTGCCTTTCATGGGGAGGGCATGTCTTTTGCTAGAGGAGGAAGGTACGCAGGAAGCACTTGCTCACAGTACTTCACTAAAACCACGCTGCACAGCAACGGCTGCAGTACCTCACCTGTCCCAGGGTACCACATATACACACATTTGTCATTTATGAGTGGGGACCCGCTGCACACCCCCGACCCTGAACACAGTACCTTGTGTTGAGACAGGCAGAAACTGGGAGGTCTGAAAGCAGTGACCTGCCCCTGGAGCAAAGCTCAGTCCAAGGCTGTGTGGAAGGGGATTTATTATCTATTTATTTATCTAATTTTAATCAGGACTGATTCACACTACTCCCACTCTCATGCTTTTGCATTCACTCATTCACGCAAGCAACAAGATGTGTATGACCCAGTAGCTTGGCCAAGCTTACTTGTGGTGATACAGAGGACAAGGGATGCCCACTGTTGAGTCCTCATCGTGTTTTATGGGTTCTTGATTGGTGACCATGTGCTGCTTTTTGATTATTGTTATGGTTTAACCCCAGCTGGTAATTAAGTAGCACGCAGCCCCCCTCACCCAGCGGGTTGGGGAGGAGTTGGAAAGGATTGTGAAATTTGAGAGTTGAGATTAGAACAATTTAATAAAGGAAATAGAATAAAAATGAAAGAACAATAATAACAATGATGACAGTAACAGTTATAATTAAAAGGGGGAGGGAAAGAATAAAATCCAGAGGGAAGGGAAGAAAGAAACATGTGGTGCACAATGCAACTGCTCACCACCCGCTGACCAGTGCCCAGTCAGTCCCTGGGCAACAACCTGCCCATCCCAGCCAACCCCCCAGGCAGATATACCAGGCATGACATCCCAGGGTATGGGCTACCTTTTTGGCTAGTTGGGATCAGCTGACCTTGGCAGTGTCCCCTCCCAATTCCTTGTGTCCCTCCAGCCTTTTCGCTAGCGAGGCCTGAGAAACTGAAAAGTCCTTGGCTTAGTGTTAACATTACTTGTCGCAGCACTCTCCAAACTAGCCGGCTGCAATAAGGTCTTTTACCATCTCATACCAGCATATACTCTTCATGCCAGTCCCTCTGCTGCCTTCTCCTAGTCTCTGCTCCCTCGCTTCTCTCTGCTTCTTCCACCCCTCTCTTCCTTGGCTGCCCAACCTCTTAACAGAGCCAGCCACAGCTGCACTTTATCTACATCAGCCAACCCGCCTCCTGAAGCCAGCCCACAGTTGTATATTATCAATGCTAATTAACCCAGCTTCATTCCTCTACAATTACTTAGCAGCAACTAAAAACATCAGTGCATTATAAACATTGTTCTCACCTCAAAGCCAAGACACAGCACCGTGCTAGCTTCCAAGAAGGTAATGAACTCCATCCCAGCTGAAACCAGGACAATTATCTTTTGTGCCCTGTAGGAGTTTGAGTGATTATGATGCTTTGCCTCTCTGTCTTGTCTCATTTGGGTCAGACTGCCATTAGGCAGCATTTTCTGTTATATTCACTACCCTTTTGTCCATCTTTCTTGAGTGTCTCAGTTATTTCATTATGCTCTTGGTTTTACTGATGTGGGTGTCTTAAGAAATGGTGTGTAAATATGCTGTGATCTGGATGACCTGCCAGTCTAGTGGCCGTCAATTAATAACTTTTTTTAAAAAATCTTCTGTTGTTTTTGCTGATACATTCCCATAATAATTGTAATTTTTCTGTTACAAATCTGTATACTTACAACTCTGAAAATAGTCTACCACCAGAAGTTCCAAGTCTGCATTACCCTGAAACATTGTTTCAGAGAGCTGCTGTCAAAGAGGAACATCTTTCCTTCCAATTCTACCCTCAAGAAGAAGGCAAAGCTGCTCCCAGGTGGACATATTTTGTGTATCTTCATGGTAAAGTGCTTTCTAGCCGCCTGAGGGAACAGCTGGTTTGTTCAGCCCTCCTGCTGGCATTTCTGCTGAGTTCCTTGGTTACTGGTTCGGGGATGGCCCCTTGTTTCACTGCTTTTTCTCCTGTCCCACAGGGGGACTGGATTACCTGGTATTGAACCACATTGGCGTGACCCGTTTCCAGATGTGGGCTGGAGATGTGGAATACACCCGCTGGCTCATGCAGGTGAGGTTTCCCAGCAGGAAGAGCTCAGCTGGGATTGGGTGAGTCTGGCTTCTCCTGGGACAGCTTTGGGAAGCTCAGAGGCAAATTCAAGTCTATGTCAATGGTTAAGAACAAATGTTTTACTTCACTTGTGTTTCAAGCCAAATGGTTTGGAAGCTTTGGTGCTAGACAGGTGTTTTGCTCAGTTGTATATGTGTGCAGAGGAATGTCTGGGAAGAACTTCACTTCTTCCTTCTGTCCTTCTTATCTCCCATTAGAGCAGGACCGTCAGGGACTGATGGGTAGTTAGGGGCAGCTCTGCAAAGTATGTCTAGTTTATGAGGGCCAACAGGTGGGGAGCAAGCACTTCCTACGAATCTATAGCAAGTGCACATGTCATTGCAGAACACAATAAGGCTGTTTGAAATGGTGTTTCCCATTTGAGTCTGCTCTCAGATTCAGAGTTTTCTTATAGAATCACCTTGGTACCAGATTTTGGAACCATGGAGACGAAGTGCTGTTTTCTTGACTCAGTCTTCTTAGGTCTGGTGGGTCATATTAATTCTGTTTCGTGTTGGAAGGAGCCTGTTTACTGGAGAGCAGGGAACTTGGGATCACAGGTAAGAGATTTCTTACAAGTTAGAGAGCAGTCAAGCTCGGAAGAGATGCTGAATGTTATGCTTTGTCATCGTCTGAGCTCAGTCAAGAGAAACTCAAAAGGAGAGCAAACTGAGACGCTACTGGTGTCCTTGTTGCTGGGTAGGGATTGCAGTAAAGAATAGCATACAGAGAAATCGGGGACAGCTAATTGTTCCTTCTCAAGAAATCTGTATGTTAAAGCCCAGGAATAACCTTTGCTCTGACTCTTCATTGCTTTTTCTGGAATCTGAAAGACTCATGGATGCAATGTTTGTCCCCATCTTCATAGAGATGATTCTTTTCACTTGATGTTTGAAAAAGCAAATTCAAGCCGTGCTGCTTTCTATGTGACCACTGTCTTGGCTTTTTGCCTCATGCTGGCCTTCCCTCCAAACCTTCTTGCTTCTTCCATGTCAACTTTTATCATTCCAGGTGAATTTCTTCAGTTATGCAGCACTTGCAACAGCAGCTCTTCCCACCCTGGAGAAAAATAACGGCTCTCTGGTGGTAGTTTCTTCCCTCACAGGTTAGTGTCTTAGACTGCTGTAAGTGCTGGCCTTGTGAAAACAAGGATTCCCAGCACATCATGTTTCTCTGTGTCCTTCAACCCTGCAACACATTTTCAAGCTGTGCCTTTTATAGTAGCAAGCAGGATGGCGCTGGCTAGTCTTCTTGTTTTCTGGAAGAGCTTCTCTGTGTTGCATCATTTTGCATTCCCTTGGAACTTTGCTCTTTGCTCACCACGTGCCCAGATCTGCTGCTTTGGCTCCTGTCCCTCACAGCCAGGCCCATCTCTCCTGCATTTCTGACACAGCATTAAGACCATCCTGCCACTTCAAGGCCTTCTGGCTTTGGCCAGCCTGAATTAGCAGGCTGCTGAGTAGCTACGCCTACTCTACAGGGTGGAAAGGCAGGAGAAAGTCTTCGGTGTGTGCTCAAGGGAGCTGCATCACTACATACAAGTTTAGACTATGGCTTATCCCTGCCTTGTGACATCAGGTGCCATGGTGCCAGGGAAATGTCATGGCCAGATGCACCAGCATGTGACCCCATCCATGTGTTTGCAGGTGATGGGGGAGGGGAAGGTTGCAGGTAGACCAGCACTCTGGGCTTTTTAGCCCAGCATATGACATGGTTACTGTGTAAGTTAAAAAGAAATTTCCTCCCCTTATCCACATACGTGGTGGCTGTTGTGCTGGAGTGTGCACACACAAAGCAGCATAATTTTCTAAGTGTGTGTGACTAGAAATAGAGGGAAACTCACCTGAACAGAACATGGGCTGATGTGACATGGCAAAGCCTCTGTCTTCACTGAGGTTTCTTCTCCATGGCACCATCTTCCTTACGGCCACTTTCCTGGTGTTTTCCATTCTCTCCCTTTCCAGGGAAAATACCCACTCCCTTCACCACTTCTTATTCTGCCACCAAGTTTGCACTGGATGGATTCTTCAGCTCGCTGCGTCACGAATTCATCATGCAGAAGAGAAACATCTCTATCACACTGTGCATCCTGGGCCTGATTGATACTGATACAGCATTAGAGAACACCAGGTGTGTGTTTGGAGGATGATGTAGGAGTCTGGGAAGGGAGTGTGTCTGCAGGAACATGTCTCTTATTGAAAGCACGTAAAAATGCACCACAACTATGTTTAGCGTGTGCATCTGTTTGGGTGTGCAAGAAAACTAATGGGAAGGGAGTGTCACCTTGGGTACATCATGGGGGTTGTGCATGTCCACCCAAGCATGGAACAGAACTCTGTAGGCAGTCAGTCTGCACAGTTAAAAACACACCGAGGGTTGGTCTGGCTTTGAGTGATCCTCTGACTGTTTCCTTCCAGGGGCAAAGTGTACCTGACTGCTTCTCCTGCTCCTGAAGCTGCACTCGCCATCATCCGGGGGGGTGCCATGCGGGTACAGGAGGTTTTCTACCCATGGTGGCTGCAGCACGTGTGCTGCCTCTGGGTTTTGTTCCCCAATAACCAGATTTTACAGAGTTACTATAACTACAGCAGTCCTTGAGGGATGCCCAGTCTCCTCTCCCATCCTACATCCTTTGTTATCACCCTCATCCCACGCAAGCAGTGGTGTCAAAGTAACCTTAGCTCTTTTCATAAGACTGTTCTCGGTCTCCCTCTCATCCCGCTTCAGCTGCAGTTTGATCTTTTTGCCTGTCCATCAGAGACCTTTCCCAGGGTCCACTCTGCCTTAGCCCTCCACCCATCTCCCCTCCTTCAGCCTCCCGGCCTGCTTGCACTGCCTCCAGTATTCTCACAGCTCCAGCTTTAACCGCTGTCTGTATGGGATGTCCTGGAATATCTGTACGTTCCTGGGGCACCCTGCTCCACTGCTTCATTGTTTTGTAGGCTATGTGAACCTTCTTGCTTCCTGTAAGTAGAATTTTAATCTCTGTTTTAATTAAACCATTTTTTTTAATGTGTTGGTGTTACTTGTCGATGCTTCCTCTGTGAAGGAAGGCTGGTGACCCGACCTCTGTGAGCACAGGCCTGTTGGTCCGTGTTTGCTGACTGCACAGGACCTGTTAAATCAGCTCTTCCTTGCTGTAAATGCCAAGATGGGTTGGTAATTCCTGCACTGAGCAGGAGAAAGAATGTGGAGGGAATTTGGGAATTCTTCCCTGACACCTTGTATTGGGTCTGGCTGAGCCCCCTGGCAGCCCCCCAGCACTGTGCTTGTATTGGTAGCTGCAATGGTGGTGGTAACACACCGGTGCTGAGCAGCGCTCACGCAGCATCGGGGCTGTCTCCAACCTTCCCTCCATCACCAGGGGGGCTGGGGTGGACAAGGTCTTGGGAGGGGACAGAGCCAGGACAGGTGACCCAAAGTGACCAGCGGGGTATTCCACACCACGTGGTGTCTGCTCAGATATAAAAGCTAAGAGGAAGGAGGGGGAAGCGGGGGGCATTCCTTATTTACCATGTTTGTCTTTCAGAGCAACCCCTCTGCACGCTGCAGCCCTACTTCCTGGGAAGTGGCCGGACATCACCTGCTGATGGGAAGTAGAGAACATTTTTTTTTTTTCCCTTCACTTCCACATGTACAACTTTTGCTATTGCTTCATTAAAGTGCCTTTATCTTGACCCACAAGGGTGGGGTTTTTTTCAATCTTATTTTCTCCCCCCACCTTCTGCTGAGGAAGGGAGTGCTAGAGCAGCTTGGTGGGCACCACAGGCATTGCTGTGGATATGTGTCGTGGGTTGTAAGTTCTAGCAACTAAGCAAAAGCAGTTTCTGCTTAAATCCTGCTGGGCTGTGGATGGGTAAAATATCCTGTGTGGGCTCCTTGGTGTCTGAGAGGCTGGTTATTGCGTGTCGTGTTCCTGTCTGCAGTGCACGAATCCTGAAGCAGTATTAAATAGCTTTGAAAGCTGACTCTTTTGTAGAAGCTGGTTAACGGCTTTGGCATTTATTGGAGCAGCCAGGTATTGCTAAAAAACAGGCTGGTCGAGGGGATACAGAACTAAAATGGAGTGTGCAGAGCCTTGCCAATCACAAACTTTCTTCCCTCGTAGCTGGGCTTCTACAAGGAGAAAAAAACCCAGCAGGTCGAGGAGTACAGTCTAGGCAGCGAGAGGTGGCTTCCTGGGGTCACTGCGTGCCCCCCTCCTCCTTTGCTCTGTCGACAGCAGGCTGCTAGACTAAGTGCACCCTTGTTCTGAGCTAAATATAAAACTTGGAAGAGACATCACCGCAGCCTGAGTTCTTATTCTTGTTTTCTGGGAATGGTGTGTGGCACTTCTAGTTGCAAGTACATTTTATTCACATCCTAGGAACAGGCACCAGCTGAGTGTTTTCCTTCCTCTCTCCTTGCCATTGACTGGATTTTGAGATGACAGAGATAGAGCTCTGTGGATATAAGAACTCACCGCAATTCCTAGACTCTGGAGTTTGAACTTGGCCCCTTCTAGATCACACACCTGCGTGCTTCTCCTGACAGTGTGTAGTATACACCTTGGCTCCGTCGCTGCAGAATTGTGTTGGTGTGGGGGCAAGGAGGCATCAAAAATGGAGGTAGTCCTAGATTGCATTCTCTGCTTATAGTCTGCTTTCCTCCAGCACCGTTAAATAGGGTTTCAAAGCAGAAGAAAAGCCCAGGGAAACTCTTCTAGAAGGGGCTGAACCATGGGCACAGCAAATAGATTTGGTTCTCTACCAACCCCAAGCATGTTCCTCACGTTCAGGGCAGAGACGAGGAGTCTGTGCATTTGCTTTCCCTTTTCCTGGTTCCGTACGTAGCACCAGGTGGGGCTGGGCTCTGGCTCTCGATTGATTCATTGATTTCCGTCAAGGTGCTGTTGAGAGAACCAGTTTTGTTCCCTCAGGTGCGAGCAGAATACACAGGAGTTCCTAAAACATGTCTGGTATCTGCGCACACGAGCCACGACTGGTTTGCATTTAGCTCCGTCGGAGCTTGGCTGCTCAATTCATGCGTTGTAAATGCGTTGTAAATGGGGCTAACGTAGCAGGTTTGCATTTGGGGGATCGTATACTGGAGGCTGGAATAAAAATCCACAAGCAGCCTTCTTAGAGACACAGGGACACTGTGTGGCGTTCAGAGTAAGGTTGTATTCTGCAGGACTCGGGCTCTGTCATTCGTGCCCTTGAGAAATGCTTTTTATCTGCGTGCCCAGATGATTTGCTGAATGGAAACAGACTTTCCTCACCCCAGGCCTTTGGTGATTGTCTTCAAGCGTGAGCATTATCTAAACGCAGGTGCAACAACTAGCACATGAAGTAAAACCCCGGTTACTTAGCAAGTAAACCTTTTATTAAATAAATTTAAGATTTTATTTTTTACCAGAGTGAGGAATTTGACATTGATGAAGCTTGTATCGCACCTGTAACATTGTACAGTCACATCAGTAACTGATGGAAGAAACTGTAAATGCTTGTTTTAAACCAGCTTGACCTAGAATTTCCAAAGTCCCTTTTTTCCTATTTTTGCATTTCTTGGTCTTTTTTTTTTTTTTGTTTGTTTTTTTGTTTTGTTCAAAATTAGATTAAGTTTAAACTTCATGAAATTACTTGTAGCAGAAATAAAGTACATTATACAAATCACATACATAATAGATGTTAAGTATAAAAATGGTATTTACAGTAAGTAAACATGGACTATAGAAACACACAAGACTCGCACAGCTTCATCCACCTCTCACCAGTTCTCAGCATCAGATACAGAGGGGGTGTTTGAGGAGATGTGAAGGTACTTAAAGAACTGTGCCACAGACATCTGAACAAAGGGAAACTGGAGGAGGAGGAATGGCTGAGGTTCTCTGAAATCCCCATTATCTTGCTTCCGTATCAATGGCATGAACCTTTCTCCACCAAACCTTCCTGTTCATGTTTGCACGGAGACACACGCGCGCACGCACACACACACACACACGCGAATGTTCTTGGTACCTTATCAAATTCTGGAATATTGAACCGAATCATTCAGGTTTGTGGGGTTGGTTGGTTGGGTTTGTTTTTCATTCTGTATTTTGATAGAAACTTAAAAGAGACTGTTCAAAGTTGTTAAAGGGATATGCCTGGTCAGTATGACGCCCCCCCACACCCCCAGGAGATCTTTATTAAATCGAGCTCTGAACTATGTTCTGTGCTTAAGTGTATGTGTATATAGCTGTATCTATAGATGCTGCATAATCTGTCCCTTGTTGGGGGGGGGGTAGTGGGGGAAAAAAACGGAATAGCAACCCTCTTCCATCACACTATCCTTACGTCTGCTTGGGAAGCTTTGCAGAGAGCGCAAGAGGTGAGTCCTCTTGCTAAATTCAGTTGGAGAAAACGTCCCGTTTCGTCTGGGAATCAGAACTGCCCGGTAACCAGCGTGAAGTGATTTCTGACACGGGGAGGCAGTGTGTAGTCCCAGGAGGTTTCTGTCACACTTTTGGAGACTGCCTTGATCAAGAAAATGCTCGGAGAGCTATGAAACCCGGATCTGTGCCACGGTGTGGGGAGGCAGTACGGTTCCTGTAGGTAAAGGGATTGGTTTCCTGTGCTTCCAGCCTGACCGAGGAGTGCTCAGGATAGGCTTTGGCACCAAATTCCAGGAGCTTTGTCTGCAGAAGCCTTTGGAAAGGTTAAGACTGAGAGCTCTTGAGATCCTTACCCAGGCTGGCGCTAAGGTCAGTGGATGAGTGACTCGAGCTGAGCAGCTGGTTGTGCCCTAATCCTGGAGGTATGTAGTTCTCTTTCTCCTTGCTTCTTGCTAATGTTGAGCAGAGAGATGCGCTCGCTTGCTCTCTCTTGCTCTCTTGTCCATCCAAACATCCTCTCAAAATGTTCAGGCCTATCTGCAGTGCTTGCTGAGAAGACACTGTTGCAAAGGTAAACCCTTAACTTCCAATCCCTCTTGCAAGGAGTCAGTCTCTGAATGGAAAAGTTTGGTCCCATGAGCCACTTTAAAAAAAAATAGAGACTGTATATATATATATTTATCTATGAAAGGGCCAGGAGGCAGGGCAGGAGGGAGGGAGGGACGGAGCTAAGTTGCCACGCATCACTGCAGTAACCTAGAGACACACCAGTGGGTTTTCTTGGTCCATGTACTCCAGGCATACCCCAAGACAAAGCGCTTCGGGTCCCCAGGGGCTGCTGGTTTTCTGGTCCCTTTGCTATGCACATTAGCAGCAAACATACGAGTCCATCGTGGCAAGAATCTTCCTGCTGGGCAGATATCGAGCCTTCTCTTTAATTGCTTGTTTTGGGGAGGAGGGCAGGAGGAGGATGGGGTGGGCAGGTGGGGAGCAGAGGAAGGAAAGGGGTGGTGTCAAAAGAGTTGATAAATTTACTGGCCTCTCTGTAAATCAACCTGAAGCAGAAATTCTTCCTCTGGACTTTCCCTTCACCTGAATAGAAAGGGAGGAGGGAGGGAATTGGGAGATTAGGAGGACATCTATGCAAACCTCAGGCTTTGTGCTGCTGTTGTTTAAATGTGGAGGAAGGTGACCCCAATGAGAAGGGACCAAGGTCAGCCCTCCCTCGCTCCCTGTCCGCTGGCTGGTAGGAGAGAGCTCTTCCACAGCCAGGGCTCGCATCACGCAGCTCTTCTGCGGCCCTTCAGGGTCTCACCTTTTCGCTGCTTTTCTGTGACCCTCGTGAATCACGGGATTGCCCGCTCTTACCCTGGGAAGCATTCTCCGCAGACTAATTTCAGGGCACATGGAACAACTGAAAACAGAACTACTGGGTTTTAAAAACTTTCTAGGACAATGAATGCTTTTGGGGAGCGGTCAGAAAACAGACTGAAATCTTGCTTAGATCCCAGGCAGGTAATTTGAAATCATCTGCCTGTCAGGGCCCTGAGTGCACTAACGGGCCTTAATGGCCTTGACCAGCCTCACCTGCAGCTTTTATCCCTGCTCTGCCCAGCAGCCCAGGGGTCTCCTTACAGCTCTGACCTGCACCTCCAGGCTCTGTCTGACCTACATCGCAGAAGTGCCAGTCTCCACCTGCCCACGGATCTCTCCTGTTCATGGATCTTACTATCTAGACTTCAACCCTTGGATTGTCTTCCCACTTTGACGTCAGATCAGTTTATTATTCTCACTATAAACCTGTCTGGCAATCACTGGACTACGTCTGACCCTGTTTACCTCGACCTGACCCAACCCTAATCTTGACCTGGCTTGGCCTTGGGCCTGCCTCACTGCTACAAACTTGCCCGACGATCCAGACTCTTGGGTTGACCCTGGCCATCGCCTCCAGGCCTGCCTCGGTCACCTTGCTCAGGTGCTGGGGCCGGGCCCTGGCAGGCGAGGCCCCTGTTCAGCTGCCTGTGCTACTGCATCCAGCTCCTGCCTCCCCACCCCGCAGGGAGCAGCCAGACCTTGCTGCCCCCCACCCCCAGCCTCATGCTTGTGCTCGTCACCGGCGCTCCGTGGGGCTGAGGCTCTCTTATCTGTTTGGATCACGACCAGCTTTGTGGTGTGAAAAAAAGCCAGAAATAAAAGCCTGATCCTCCCCTCGCAGCTGTCAGCCCCGCGCTCAGCCCCTGTGGCAGCTTTCATCTTTAATTCATGGCTGGCAGTGAGTCACCTGCACGGGGAGTTACTGGAGCAGCAAGCAAATGCCTGGGATCTGGGGCTCCCCCGGGATCTGCTGCTCCTCTCGCCCCTTCCCCCTGGGCTGCCGCCGGCGCCTGCGCGGTCCTTTCGCCGGCCGCCGTGAGGGGCTGGGGCGGGGGGCAGTGCCAGCCTCGGTCCCGCCACTGCTGCCGGTCGCTCTCTCCTCAGCGTCGGCCTCTCCCTCCGTCCGCGGGATCCTGCGGGCGGTTTGAAATCAGCCGCTCTTTCCTCTGCGGGTTCTCGATGTGGCTGTAACCGCCCGGCATTGAAGGGGAGGAGGCAAGAGCGTGGGGCGGGGGGAGAGGAGGGCGGCCTGGAGCGGTGCGGCTCGCCTTTGCCGAAAGCCCCGGTTCCAGCGGCCCCTCGGAGCGGGCTGGGGGCCGGGAGAGTTCGAAGCGAGGCAGCAGCTGCCTTGCCGCGGCCCTTGGACGGTCCGCGCCCGGCGGGCACCGCGCTCGCCCTGGGGCGCCTTCTGCCACTGGTCCTTGGACTCTGGCCGCGGGGAGCGAGGGAAGGAAGGAGCCTGCGGCGCCGCCGGGACCCACGAGCCCCCTGCACCCGTGGAACGGGGGTGGAAGGGAGAGTGAGCCGCCCCCGCTAAGGCGTTCCGGGGCCGCGGCGGGCT
>JAVJGJ010000047.1:46348804-46377315 GCA_035590215.1 Microhierax caerulescens | reverse complement strand
CGATGAGTGAACAAACTGTTTTGTGTTTAGAACTGATTTAGGAAATACAAGAAATATTCAAGCATTATAAGCAGTTAGTAAATTACACTGGCTGCTTTTTCAAGTCTTCAGGCCTCTTCTGTATTGATAGACTATTATTTTTTCAGCTCCAGATCAGTTCCCTGATTCCATCTGAACTAATGACTGAAATTCAACTTGTGGAATAAACTGAAGGAAATACTCACTTTTCACTTGCCAAAGAGGCACCTGGGATCAAAACCTGGTTTAAACACTTAAATAAACTGCTTCCAGATGCTTCTCCAGTCATATTTCCCAGAGAAGTATGAGATTTTTTCTTACAAACTGTATCACCTAACATGTACTGTTTTGACTATTTTTAATATCTTATTTTGTATATTTGAATAGATCAGAGTAACTTTAGACCTCATCTGGTTTGTGGTTATTTCATGTTTAATTTGAGATAGTTTTTAAAGGAAAATGCAATTAATATAAATTTAAAACATCCAACTGAAAGAAAAAAAAAAAAAAACAACCAGCCATCCAACCAACAAAAACCCAAACAGCTCAGGCTCCAAACTGCTTCTTCCTAGGCAGGGGACTCTGAGGACTGCTTTGGCTCGGTGACGCAGCAAATCCCACCGGGAGAGGGAGAGAAAGTTGTTGGCGTATTAAATGTAAATGTAAGAACCAATGTCTATGATGCACCAGTTCATCCCAGTAGCACTCGCTCCTCTCACTCTGATTCAGCCACATACCTAAGCGTGGGCTGCATCTCCTGGGGCTGTGAGTGACCTCGGCTGTAGCATCTATTGCTCCAAGCCCTGCACCACGCAAGCATGAACTATGCTGGAGTTCCCTTCAGCCCTGCTTTACCAGAGGTCCCAGCTCCCAAGAGCTGCCCATGGCAGGAGTTTTGGAGGGGCTGTAAGGAGATTCAGCAAGGAAATCCCTCCCTTCTGTCCCCACTTCCAGAGATGCTGGATGGCATTTCAGAGGGCTGATACCCTCTCCCTCTGGTGGGGACACTGTACGCATATGAGAACTGGTTAGGATCGCTCCTCCAGGAGAAGGAAGACCAAAGACTGGGATGACACAAGAGAAGAAACAATCAAGTCTGAGGTCAGTGCCTCAGAAGGAAGGAGAGAGAACCAAAACCAGCAGAAAGCAAAAGGAGGAAAAAACCTGGAAGAGTGGGAGACAGGCTGAGCCTTGAGTCAAGGGGAAAGGCAAAATCAAGTCACAGAGCAGGAAGGCCAGTGAAGAATCAGAGACAAAGCAACACATTTACAGACACAGCTGGGGGAGAAGGAAGGTGCAGATAAGCAAGGATCACAGGCTAGGCTTGACCGGCTGGTTGTCATCAGCAGGAGTTTCTGAAGAGCACTTAAAGACTGCATCTAGGAGGTTGCGCTGCTCTCCTCCCTTACACATCCTGGACAATAAGCTAATGAAGTACTTTCTGCCATCATAACCTCACTGTGGTCCATTCCTGACTCCTTCACCGTCACGCCGTGCCCAGGTTAGCACTGCCTCCATGACAGAAGATACACCAGAATGATCATCTCCTACGTGACTCACAGCTGAGCTCAGCTACAGCTCCAGACCTCAGGTATAGCTGGCTCGTGGATTACAGGGCTGGATAGAAAAGACTGGTCCTGGCAAGAGATACTGGTGTCTGGTCAGAAAGGGTTCTCCCTCTAAACGGTGCTTCTGCTGGAAGCCTTGGTGCTTGGCACGGTATAGCTATTCTCAGCCTCACTACACAAGAAGAATCAAATAATCTGCATGGGACAAATTTTACATCTGGTTCCCAAAATTCCCCAGCGGTACGGAGCCTAATATGTATTGCCTCTTTTCTTTTGCTACTCCATGCTCTTGCCACACACTTAAAAGGCATTTGGCAGTTTCTCGGGATTCTTTGAGAGGAAATGGCCAACAACTGAGAAACAGTTCCTTCTCTGTCATGTACCTGGGAGACACACCAAGTAGCCACTGAAGCCAGAGGTGAAAAAGGTGTCTACATGCATGAGGACAACAGGTTTATCTGCACCCCGCTCCCCCAAAATATTACTGTCAGTAACTTAACTTTTGAGTTGTTTGACACAAGCATCTCTCATGCCTTGAGCAATTTCTGAGCCTCCTTCCATGGGCTTTATACTTGGTGGCAGAAACCTGAAAGTGACAGTCACCAAGAAGACCCAAAACATGCTCCACCACAGCTGAGCAGGGACTTGTTGAGTTTGGGACCTACCTGAAATATCAATGGCAAGCATCACCATCGCTCCAAGGCAACGAGGTTCTCTCACTAAAATCCAAAGCGTTAACCAGAGGAGGTCAGACTGCTGAAACACCTCTGACCCTCGGCTACCCACTGCTCCTTTTCCAGCATCCTGCAAACCCCACGGTCACGCTAGCCAAGAGTGAAAACCCTGGGAGCCAAGGACAGCACTGGGGGGGATCAGGGCCCTCCTGAGAATTTCAGCAGAGAAATAAACACTGAAGCTGGGCCCAGGGCTCTCATGGTGCCTCAAAACCAGAGACACACATTTGTGCCACAGACCCAGCAGAAGAGTTTGCAAGTTGGCAAGACCGCCACGTCTGGCAGACATCACCCAAGAATCACGGCTCTGAGCTGTCCTCAAAACAAGACAGAAAGCTACCGGGTCATGCTTGACCTGTTCCCAGACACCTCTGCCAGTCTACACCACATCAGAGAAATCCAGCTCTCTCCTGTCACCCCTTCAAAGGAGAGACGTGCACCAAGCCTAGGCTGCTGACTGGAGAAACCGAAGCCGGGAGCAACTCCCAGGTGCCAGGAAGCTTCCATGCACTCTTAGAGAGACTCGTTTGAGGTCTCCCGGCCCAGGTCTGGTGTTGCCCCACAGCCAAGAGGGCAAGGCAGCCTTTCCCCACACCCACACGCGCGATACTCACAGCCTGCGCATAGGCGCTGTATGGGCTGAACGGCAAGGTGAGAGATGGAGTGAATATCCCCAGTTGCCCCACCATTTGCTGCATACGACGGAGGGTCCTCTCCTTATCTGTGTCAGCAAACTTCACCACTAGACTGGAAGAGGCGCCCTAGGCACAGAGAGAGGAGACAGAGAGAGGAGGCAGGGGGAGAAGAGGCCGTGGGACAGCCAGAGAGTCAGCAGTCAGGCAAGGTGGGATGGGGCGGAACAGGCAGCAGAGAGGAGCGGGAAGAGGAGCAGAAGAGCAAATATTGGCGTGAAAGTGCTCGGGAGCTGCCTGGAACCTGGGCTGTGCCCTTCCCCATCCATCTGTCTATCTGACCCTTCCCTCTCCCACCCTTCCTCTCGCACCCTGGGGCCTTGTACAGCTGCACAAGTGAGTGCACGCATCCCTCGCTGCGTTCACCAGGTAACGGTGCAGCCAGGACGTTGTCAGCCACGAGCACCATCTTTCTACCGCCATGAGCTTGGCTGCCCAGGCAGTGCAGTTCCTGGCAGCTGGAGATACCCCGGCCGCAGCCACCGTCCTGCCCTGACCCAGGTTCGAGATGGTGAGAGACGAGATCACGACTGCAGCTCCACTTGTGCAAGGCAGCACAGCTGCAGCGACACAACCCACCCAAATGCACAAAGCATCCCCACCCCCACCCAGCCTGCCCCGGAGGCCTCCTCTACTGCCTAAGTAAGAGAAGGTGGGTGGGCAGTGTGCTCAGACACGGGAGGGAGTCCTGACTGCTCACGTTGCCGAATTGTTGGCTTGCATCCTGCTCGGTTTTTGAACTACTACAGGTAGCTGTCTCCAGCACAAATTCATGCCTGGTTCTTGGCTCTCTTTCATTTAGCCTGTACAGCTGTAAGTGCCGTCACTACCAGCCTAGACAGACACAGACACAACACCAGCCCCAGGAGACAGGATGGTTCCCAAAGACAAGAGCTTACACCCCCCCCCCCCATACCCACATGAGCTGGAAACTGCATCCGAACCTGTCATGGTTTTGGACAGTGAGGGGAGGTCCCTGCAACAGGGTGATGGGAAGAGGATTAGGAAGAGGGCAGGTACCCTGGCCTTATACTCACGGGCATTGTCTGGCTGCCATGGAGTGCGTGGATTGCTGCCTGAGCCTCTGTGTGAGATGAGAACTTTACAAAAGCACAGCCTGGAGAGGGACAGAAAGAGCACAGGAGATTGCAGTGACAGGACTGCTGTGGAAGTGCCCCTTGCATCATCACGCAAGAGACAGCATCTGAAACTCAGGCAGGGCAAAGGAAAGCCACCCCAAGAAAGCACAGAACAAAAAAGACGACCATCCCAAGTCCTCTGTCCCGGAAAAAACAGGAAGGGTCTCAAATTGTTACTTCCACGATATAGTCTATAGACGATGTCACCATCTCCACCCTTGCCCCTGGTGACTTCTTTCTTCCTCAGATTGTCTAGGCACTCCTAATTGTACTAATACTTCAAATTGCAGACCCAGACCGAGCCAATAGGCTCACCTGTAACCCTGATAACTCAGCTACTCAGCATGCTCTGTTTCCCCTCCTTCCAGCTCAGTCTCTGCCCGTCTTCCCCAACCTTCCCTTACAACTAACTCTTCCTGCCCTGCTCCCTACGCCTGGCTGCGATCTGCGTTCCCATCAAGATGGGGTGGGGGCAGAAGTGCCCCCGTGGAAAGGAGGCAGAGGTGGTGAGGCAGGTGAGTGCTACCTGAAGAGCAGGGAGAAAGGGCATGACACGCAGGGGGGTTCACACCTTTGCTGTTACCATCAGGTCCACGGAGCACCGTACATTCATCAATGACCCCAAATGGTTCAAAGAGCCGGAGCACGTCATCCTCAGATTGCTGCTTATTTAACATGCCCACAAAGAGCTTCCTGTCCCCTAGGGGCAAACACAGAAACATCAACCTTCTATGAGGCTTACAGTCCAAAGAAGGAGGACAGGGACACTTAAGCACAAAACAACCTAGTGCTGAAAACGTGCCTGGCATGGAAATGATTTGCTGTTGGCTGCAATGCTTCCAGGGGTGAGTATGCAGGGTCCTCCCAAGCTCCTCACACCTGCAAAGGTTTTTGTGGCTTCCCCTGTCCTGCCCTCCCCAAAGGAAAACAAAAGATTAATAATTTCCTTCTATTCATCAGCCCTTTCCTTTGAACGATCCAACACGACTGGTAGTAAGAAAAACTGCCTGGGCAATTATACCTTTGTTGAACAATTATGTGAAGTCCAAGAGATACCTTAGGAATTACAGCCGACCAGCACAGGCAGGGTGAATAAATTCCAGGACCCTTGGCTCTGCTTCCTTTTCCTTCTCTCTGAGATCACTGTTTCCACAGCCACTACATAACCAAGCACCTTAGTCCCAACCTGCCCTTCCCTACCCCAGTCTAACTAGTATGTCTGCTGAAGGGTCCTCTAAGGCCTGGAATAAAGCCTGGGATCCAGGGTCCTCGTTTGCCTCACTACAGGATCAGTGAAATGCAAGACAGTTGGGTGAGGGGCAACAAACAGCTCCGTGGTCCCCACTCCCCCATCTCCAAGGGTATTTTGTATCCATGTCACACTGGTGGGGAGATGGAAAGCTGGCCAACACATCCAGGACTTTGACTCGGGGTCCTTCTGGGTTTCTCCATCAGAAGGGAGAAGTGAGGATTACAGTTTTGTTGGGATGGCCGAGTGTGGAGGTGGGAACAAAGGTGCACGGTGCTTTCTCCCCCTCTCTACCCCCACCAGTACACACAAGGGCCCATCACACAGCCTGATGCCATTCAGTCAAGCACAAACACAGCAGTGGTTGGGGCAAGGTTGTCCACAGATTGCTGTGAACAGCTATTAAAATAGCACATTAAAATCCCAGCCTACGTGCCAGCCCAATCTCCCTTTCTGCAAGGAGACAGCTGTGCCAACTACACAGTTAACCCTCCCCTGCTGCCCCACACATGCATGGGGAGACGTGACCCACAGGAGCGTGTCAGGATGTGGCTTGGGAGGAGCAGTGAGAGAGGATTCCTTATTGTTAGCGACAGGATCAGAGGAGCTGGCTTCAAATAAAAGCAATGTAATGTGATGCATGTCAGGGAAAATAGCAAGGAAGCTGCTATCTGTTTGAGAGTGCAGTGACCTGAAAAACAACAGGTCTTGGAGCTACAGCAGCAGAGCAGGCTGCAGGGGTGGTGGTGTGTGAGTACGGCAGGAATGGATGACACATTACACATTCACACTGCTGGCAAAGCCCCAAAACCCCCCCCCAGCCCTTTCCTTGCTCCCCTTGGCTCAGACTGGTTCCCACCCAGGTCAAGCTGCCTCCCCCCCGCTGCTCTGCCACATACAGACAACACAGGATTTGGGAACATACGCAGGACGTATCGACACGTGCCACCGGTGCCTTGCAGAAAAGCAGATGCGGCACACACAGCGTTCATGGTCAAGCACAACAGCTCAGGCAGGCACAGGAAGATGCTCGCACCTTGATCCAGCCCCAGCAAGGCGCCTTCAGAAACGCACTTGCTCAGCGAGCGAGAGGGACGTGCAGGTAGATGCAGCATGCAGACACCACAGGGAGCCACTCTGTGTGGCTCCACCACCCCACAAAGCCCAAACCCAAGCTCATGCAGGCACAAGGTGGACATGCAACACAGACGCCACTTTCACCCACCACAGACAAAAGCGTTAAAGCTGCTGCACCTAAGGCTCTCAGCCAGCCCCAAACGGATGCTCCTGATTTCTGTCCCTGGAAGCAGCTGAAATAGATGGCCTTGTGTATTTTTTTGAAGGCCAAATCTCCCAGCTTCCCCATTTTCATGATTCCCAGCATAACTGAACCTGGGGAAATTTCATCCCCTTCCATTTCCCTTGCGATTCTTTCTACATTTCTCCCGGCACCTGTATGACAATGGTTGCAGTTTGGAGACACTCTTGCAGCTGAAGGAGTTAATCCAAAATTTAGCACTCTGGCAACACCCAACAATCCCTGGCCAAGGCACAGGAGCTAATAAACCAGGTACTGTACAGCTGCCTTCTTAGCAGGAAGACAGCACCTGCCCCCACCCCGATGGCCAGCTCAGAAATGCCGGTGGGCAAACCAGCCAAAAACCAGCACATAGAAAAATCTGACTGGAAGTAGAAAAAAAATGGGGCTGGTCAGGAACATCTGTACTGGGAGGGGGAGAAGAAAATGGAAACTCAAGGAGCAGTAGCTCTGTGCTCCCATTACCATCACCTGGTGCCATATGTGATCCCAGTTTGGCTATGGGAGGGGACACTGGAGCTGTGCTGTGTTCCCCCTCCCTCTGCCCTGACTCTATACTGCATGTGCACCACGCTGCCGCCTTTGGATTGCAAGCACAGCAGGAGTTCCTCAAAAAACACATCCACAAAGGGGAGAAACACACTGGGAAATATTTGTGCTGACTTTCGATGCTGTAAAATAATCCTCCGTTCTTTGAATTAACAAGCAAATAATTGCAGACTAAGACTTAACAGCCAGAAATGCACTTGATGGTCTTTGCTTTTTCGGGTCCTCAGCAGGCTGGCTGGCTCAGGATGGCAGGGGGGTGTCAAGACAACTGGGAAAGTCAGTCATATTAGAAATTCAAAAAGCTGGAACTCTTAGGTAGGGGGGAACATACAGCTACACCGACATAATGTTACTTTTGTGACCCTGGTCTTTTGCTTCTGGATCTGGTTCTGCGTAAAGCGAGGGTTTTGTGGAAGAATAACCAGTGGAGCGTGGGATAAGTGGTTCCAG
Source organism: Microhierax caerulescens (assembly GCA_035590215.1). Taxonomy (NCBI): domain Eukaryota; kingdom Metazoa; phylum Chordata; class Aves; order Falconiformes; family Falconidae; genus Microhierax; species Microhierax caerulescens. The sequence continues at coordinate 46,369,598 of JAVJGJ010000047.1, read as the reverse complement.
TTTTGGCTGGTGACTAATTCAGTGCAAAGACCTGATGGTTACCACAGCCATTCGAAGCTTAAGTCTCTGCCAAGCAACAGTCTAATGGATGCAAGAGGCCACAACTTTGCAACGGAGGCACTGAACAAAAAGGAACCTTGTCAACTTGCAATCAAATCAACATTAAACTCTGAGTTACTAGTTATCTTCTCCTTCAGGAGGCCTTGAAATTTCCTGGATAATTCTTGTGGTTTCATCCCCATATAATTTCTGATGGATCAAAAGCATTTTCCTTTACGCTGCACTTTGGGACAGGTCCACGGAAACAGTGGATGCTCATCTCCATTCCTGCAGTTTTACTGCAGGTCTTCTGATGTCTGACAAGGCTCACTAACAGAACACCTTGGAAGTCCTGTGTTCATGTGGGAATCTCAGCTTTTCTCTTCTGAATTTGGAAGACAAAACTGCCGCCCTTCGTGGCTATGCAGAACAAGTTAAAACTGTGATAGCTTAGGGACACAAGCTCTAAAGGCAGAGAGAAAGAAACACGCCTACTGGGTTTGGATCTTTTCTGAATGCCCAGAATGGCAATATTACAAGGCGGTAGAGTCACTGACAACATAAGAGAAAGATTTTTTCACTGTTATTTTCATTTCATATAGCCCAGTTCCTAAGACTGCATGTAGGAAAAGGATCCAGGCTTGTTCCCCTAGGATACCTCTTTGCAGCAACTCGGGACCTGTGAGAGGGCTCCTCTGCTGCTGACCTCTCTCCCTCTCCATGTGTTGGAGCCCGATCCATGTGTTGGAGCCTGATCCATGTGTTGGAGCCTGATCCATGTGTTGGAGCCTGATCCATGTGTTGGAGCCCGATCCATGTGTTGGAGCCTGATCCATGTGTTGGAGCCTGATCCATGATCCAGTGCCCTCTCGCTTCAGGCAGCTTCTGAATAGAGGCACTCCCCTCCCAGTAACCAAGCTGCCTCATCCCTCCACAACCAAATTCTGCAAGCTCTTTCACCTGATGTCTGCTGTCACCGCTCTTAAACCAGTCAATCCCAAATCAGCTGGCATCCTCAGGCCACTGTTGGGGGTCACGGGCTCCTTCGGCTCCCCAGCAGGGACTTCTGCAGTGCTGGAAGATTGTCTCTCCTCGACTTGCAACAACACCCCCCCTTCCTGCCATTCTTCCATCGCTTTCTCTCCAGCTCTTGTTTTTCACCCTCTGATTGGCAATTTCCCATGCTGTCCAGCAACCAGGAAAATTGTCTCTGGTCTCTGACTGTTGAGTTCCCATGGAAACATGCTCTGGGCACAGTCAGCCAGCCGGAGGAGGGCCAGTGCAGAGCAGGTCGCTGATGAAGATACCAGGGGAACAAGGGAGGGGGTTAAAGCTGAATGCTTTGGCCATGAGAGCGAGCAGAGCACACAAGCACTGTACGCTGCTCCTCTTTAAACCCAGTGGATTTAGGTCATCTGGCCAGCAGCTGTCAGCAGGGAGGATCAGGGAGAGGGAGGAAGCCCAACTCCAGCAGTTGGCTGTGGATGGGACGCGGCAAATCTCCTCGGGTACGCAGAGAGCTTCCTCGTCTCTGAGGCAGCGCTAATGGGCTTGGGCTAGCTGTCGTATCGCATCAGTGCAGCAGCGTGCTCCAGGTCTCGCAAGATGCGCAGACAAGCTCCTCTGCCCCCTCACTCCATCTCCTCCTGGCACTCCCAGGCTCACATCAGAGGCGTGAGGGAAAAGAGGGAAGAGCTGACAAAGCCCTCGCCAGAACCACAGGTTCCCCTCGGAACTCATGCAGGCATCATCTTTTGACTAGTGAATTCCTTCTGCGGCGTGCAGCAACACCGAGCATCCAGATATCCCCATGGAGCCCCTGCAGGGCCTGGCCAGAACTTGTGCCTTTGGCACAAAAATCAGCATCTCAGACCAGGAGACAAATTCTGGTGCTCCAACTTCATGTACTTAATGCAGGGTGCTTAATTTGAGAGCTGTCAGTCCCTGGAGAGGATAAAGGAGGTTCCCTTTCAAGGATAATGCAGAGCAGAGCATCACTGATGCATGCAGCTGTTCCCTTGATAAATTCCTAGTCCGAGTAGTTCTGCCCTGCCCCAAATCTTTCTTTTACCTCCTGGGGTTGTTGCTGTATGGAATGGCTCTTTCCACATCTGCTGACTTGCTCATCCACTTCTCTGACAAGTGGAGCACCACGACAGAAACCTTTGGAAAGAGCAACCTGATTCAGACAAATACAGGGTGCTGGCTTGATGCTGCTTCTGCCTCTGGAAAATCCCAGTTTGCCATGGATCCTATGAGAGCTACTTGTTCCTGAGCTCTGCACTGAAGCTGGAAGGCACATGGGCTGGAGGGAGGCAGGTGTTCACACTCCAAAGGCTGCTTTTCTCTATGACCTTCTTCATGGGAAGCAGAGTTGATGCCCTGACGTTTGCATTCGTTAGGTATTATAGCACTTTTCATAAGCTTAGAGATCTCAGAGTCCAGTGCCTTGACCAAAAGCTTGCTCCCAAAGCAATATCCCGGTTTTGAACCTGTTGGACTATTTCAGCTCAATTTGACAGAGGAGCTGAGGCATCGAAGATGAAAAGTCCCAACACATTTTGTGATACTAAGTGCCTGTGCAGAGAAGACAGTCCCTGTTAGTGCCCCACCAGCAAAAGCAAGACTGCAGAAACGACCTCAGCCTAGATTTAGGCACCAGAGGTTCCGGAGTTGCACTCATCAGAGACACAAAAGTGTTAAGAAAACAAAGCTGCAGCACTTGGTCCGTTCGTAGCCTGAAGGGTCTGTCTGGCCTGCTGGTACTGCTGTGGTGCGAGGGCTTAAGGCAGGGGCACAAACTGGGGTGGCACCGGTGACGGTAAATGCACGCATGAACATGTGTGTCAAGTAGGCACATGTATGTATTTGCAAAGCAGCGCACACACCGGGGTAGCCGTCTGTAGCTACATCTGCCTGTGTCACGTCTTACAGCCCGCGAGTATACGGGGTGTGCCGGGGTGTACATGTAATGGTTTGTGATGTTGAGTTATTGGTACAACTGGCAAAGGCTCTTCTGGTCTCCTGTGCTGCTTTTTTTTTTTTTTTTTCAGACTCATTAGGAATAACCTCAGATACAATTACCCAATTAAAAATCTGGAGTGCAAATCTTTAAAATCATGGTGGTGGGGAAAGGATGACACCCTAGCGCTGTATCTAGTGGCAATACGAGGTGTCGGTGAGCAGTCAGCTTCCTCTGTCCCCACTGCAGACACCTCTAAAAGGCAGCTCATCCACTCCATTAATTGGTGTCAATGAGACAGTGAATCACCCTGAAGGCACCGGTCTCTTTTTACTGTCTGTAGCATGGACAAGGACCTTAAACGCAACCCTGAACCCATGGTGAGATTAATCCAGTCCTACATCATTTAGGCATACTAGTTTATTTGGAGGTTTAAGCCATGGTTCTTTTCAAAAGGAGCATGTCTGGGATTATCAGTATAGCCCAAGGGAATAAAAATGCCCAGATTTCAGTAAAATTCAGGTGTCTTATCCCTCAAGTAAAAAATGAAGTGTCACAGATTCTATTTGGGAAAATGATCTGACTTAAACAGATAAAACTTTTTTTTTAAAAAAAAAAAGGAGGATCACACAACCATAAATACATTCATTCCTATAAAATATTAAATATATCTCATGTTCCTGCCAGTGCAATAATTGAAAGTCGCTACAAACTGCTTGGAAGTGACCCCTTAACATTTAAAACAAAAGCCTCCCAAACTGAAATGCAGCATGCAGGATCTGCTGCCCTCAGGACACACAGTCACACATTCTCCCCTCCCCAGTACTAAACTGGTTTCAGAGGCAGCAGCGACAGCATCAGGCATGGAGAGGCAGATGGAGGAATGGAGAGAAGAGGAAAACAAACGTATCGGTAAGACAAGGAAAAGCAGCAAAAGGAGTTCATGAATTTGGAAAGGGCTGGAGTTGCAAACCTTCTCCCCCCAGAGGAGGCATCGCAGCTGCTGTGAGCTCCCCGTTAAATTAACAGAGACTTCTATTCCCAATCTTCCAGCTCTGAACTACTCAGTAGATGCTGCTCTAACCAAGCTGGTCCCCCGCAGGTGACAGCACCTCCGTCTCGGCCCTGAGCCCTTTAGCCACTATTTCCCCATCACAGGTTATTTTCTGCAACAGCACTTGGGGACAGTGAGGTGGGGGCTGCTGCAGGACCGAGAGGGGCGGCTGAGACAGCGATGGGGAGGCAGAGGAGTGAGCTGCAGACAGGAGCAGCGAGCTGACCAGGTTAAAAAGCCCCTGCTGCCGCACAGAGCTGGCTTGGATTGAGCTGGTAAGGTGTAAGAATGAAAAAACCCTCTTCCCAACTGCTTCCACCCTGCAGGACCCCTGGTGCCAGCCACCAACGTGCACGCCAGCTTCGGTGACCTCCTGGGGCAAGCACTGTTGGGCTAGCAGCACCCTCGGGGGGCTGGCAAAAAGGGGAGTGGGCAGCCACGTTATGACCCTTGGGACTCTCAGCTGCCTGCTGTGCCAAGCTGCAGGCTCCCCATCAAAGCTAAAACTCTCCTCCTGGCCCCCCCCCCAAATCCCTGGCACACACCAGCGTCCCTTCATACAGACTGCAGGGAGAAGAAGGCCAGGTCAGGACCCTGTCTCTTTGCTTGGTTCCCCCTCACAAGCCCAAAGCCGCCAAAGGAGAAACAAGGAGAGATGACAACTACCTCCACGGCTCTCGCTGTCTGCGGGTTTCACTTGAATCGGGCGCGCCATCTGCAATGAAAGAAAAATGCAGAGGGTTAGAGCTTGGCCCATCTGCCTGGCACGCGGTGCTGCCGGCAGTGGCACCAGGGTGCCCCTTTCTGCCTGCTGCGCGGAGCAGGAGAGTGGCAGAAGGGAACCAAGACATCATGATGGCAACCAGAACCCTCGGAGAGGGGACCACATGGATTTCAGGCTTCTCAGAAGGAAACCTGGCGCTTTTCCCTGCTCAGCTGCTTGCCTGCAGGGAACAGCTCTCCTGGAAATGCCCAGCACACATAAACCTCCACCTCCTCAGACACAGTAAGTGGCAAAGACAGGACTCCAAGGAAGCAGCTCATCACCATGAGACTGGAGCCAGAACAGTGGTCAGGGTGGCCTAAGGTGAGACTATACCTGGAAGTTCTTCCCGTGCCTGCCCTGACTCAGCACAGGCATGGTCACCTCACCTAGCTGAGCTACTTACTCTGCTTGCAGGAGGGAGGAAGACTGCCCCTGAGCTTCGCTAGGAGCAGTACAGCGAGCAGGCATGTTATGCTTCCCCTTCCCCAGCCCTCCTACAGCCACAGCTCCGCGCGCCAGAGCGGCTCTAAAGGCAAGCAGCACTGCTCTCCAGCCACATCTCCTGTCCGCATGGGAATGCTCAAGTTGGAAGTGACAAAACTCCTTTTGCTTGGCTGTGGAGGCAAGTGGTTTACCTCTCTTGCAGCTATGAGTGGCGTCAGCGATAATCCAACCTGGCTCACACAATACGGGGACTCTCCAGGTAAAACAGAAGAACACTTTCACCCTAGAGTAGCTGCATTAAGCATCCTGCAGCTTCAACAGTCTCATTTGCAAAGCGGGGCAAAACTCTCATCTGCGTGTCCGTCCTATGCTGCCCAAAAGGCAACCGACAAGCTGGAGCCTCCTTCCCATCAGAGGGAATCATCAGACCCACCAGAGCCAGGAGGAATGGTGTACAAGGCAGATTGCCACATTCACAGCACATCTCGCTCCACGTCTCTCAGCATCACTCAAGAGGCTGACAGCGACATGAATCGGTGACATTCGCAATAAAACCCAATTTGAGTATTACAGGTAAGACCCGCACCCAAGCTGCAGGTCCACGCGTAGCCTGCCCCCTCTCTTAGGAAACACCCTCAGGAAAAAGAGCAGCAACAACAAAACCGAAAATGAAATCAAGCCATGGAAGTCACCAACTGAAACGTGTTTAGCAGCCAGAATGCAAAATGCAGACTGCTGCCAGCCTCCAAGGGGTGGCTGAGCCAGAAACCAGAGGCAGAGCCCACGTTCACCGCAGCTGGAGGAAACCCGTGAAGTAACTTTGCAGCTCGCAGGACAGAGGTGCCAACCAGAACGTGTCAGGCTGCCGTGGCACAACACACCCCTGCCAAAGCCTGACCGCTGGGCATGGGAGAGCGTTTGTGGCAGCTGGAGGCTGTCGGCTGGCTTCTGCTGCCTGGTGGCTCTCGGGCAGGATGCGCAGAAGCTGGGACCAGCCCCAAGTGATACCATCCCTGCCTCAAGGAGCAATATGGGGCTGCTTGGCGGAGCCAGAGACGGGCTGGCAGCTCCCCAAAGGAAGGCCAAGCTGCTGCCCTGCTGCACCTCGGTAGGCAGTAGTGCCACCGTCATCTCCCAGGACTTGCTGTGTCATTTGGGGGAGAGAGAAAGGCTGAGGGCCCCTTTCCCACCCTCAACCAGCTGCGTGGATCTGCAGAGCTCCTAAGAGCCCGCTGTGCTGCCATGTGGCCCCAGCATGTGCAGCACTGGCACTCGCCAGCCTCTGGGCTGCTGCTCCCCCCAGGAGCTGGCTGAGGACCAAGCATCTCTCTCAGCCCACGAGCTGAATGGGATGTGGGGCAGGGGTTCAGAAGGATGCGGTCAGATATTGTTCCAGAAAACCTCAGAATTCCTCTCTGAGAGGCAGTGGCTCCCCTTACTGCTCACAGCCTCTGGCAAGATGCCTGTGCAAGCCAAGGCTGGGGATGTTTTGGCAGCAGGCTGGGTGGGAGAGGGCAGGCGGTCCAGATGTGTCCAGATGAGGAAGAGAGGGCTCGGTGTGGAGCCAAGAGGGGCAGCTGGCCACCTCGCTCCCCACTGCTCCCACCACGCTTAAGAAATAGCTTTGTTTCTACCAAGGATGCGAAACCAGGATTAAGCTAAACAGATGGGGAGGGAGATGGAGGGACCGACTCAGATCGCAGCTTCTACGAGGAGAAAATCCATTTGGGGGAAGGGAGGGAGGAAGGGATGCCGTGGAAACGGAGAGCATCACACCCCCACGTGAGCACAGACCCACTCGGGGATGCTGGGGCTGAGGGCTTGGGGCAAGGAGTCGGGAAGGATGGGGGGAGGTGAGGGAGGGGGGTGAAGTACCTGAGGACATCTCCCTGTCCCCTCCCCCAACAGGGCTGTCACTCCTAGGATAAAGGAGGTGTTGTCATGGAAACGGTTATTCACCACATGGAACCTGACATTTGTGGTTGCCATGGAAACCAGCTCTTGGGGGCATTCCCTCTGCTTTGCACAAAAGAGACATTTTGATATGATCTCTGGGGAGGGGGCCCCCTCTACCCATCTGTCCACCCCTCTCCTTCCCCCCATCCCCGGGACTGCCAGGCGGCCAAGGATGCGCTGCAGGGGCTGCTCCTGGCCGGCCCTACTGAACCTGCTGGCCATGGGGGAGCACCCCACGGGGGTCGCAGCCCCACAGCCAGGTGACATGGCCACAGCAGGGCCGTGGCACAACGCCTGCGAGGCAGCGCTGGCGGTAGAGGCGGCGGTGCCGATGCCGGCAGAGCGACGCAGGGGAGCGCTGGGGCAAGTCTAGAAGCAGCGTCTGGTTGCGGCAACAAGAAGGGCCGCCTGGGCCGAGATCACGCGTGTGGGCTGCTCTGCGCCCCACAGCCGGGGCCACAGCTTCTCTCTCGTCTACGTGGCGTGGCATCGTGGCAGGATGAGGGAAGACTCACCCTCTGCCAACGTCAGACCCGAGCCCTCAGGTCAAGGGCTGCCCATTTCCAGCTCCAGTGACTTCGAGAGCCACCCACCGCACTGAGGGCTGGGCTCTGGGAGATGTGGGCAAAGAGGCGAAAACACGGTGACAAGAAATGTGTCCAGATGCTAAAGCTTGGAGAAGAGCAGTGGGATTCTCTGCCTGCTGCTTCCTAATCCAGGAGCTCTCCCAGCCGAGGCAGAGGCAGCCATCGTCCTCCTCACAGAGACCTGGACACCCAGAGGCTTCCACCAACAGGACAGCAACACTTGAAGTCTCCAAAGTCCTGCGTTGCCGAAGAGAACAAAACAGCAAAGGCCTCTCGAGCAGAGGTGCGAGCGCACAAACGCAGAGAGCGCCCACCGTTGCTTTAACTCGATCACAGAGGTGGCAAGGCCTTGGACACCATCCCTGCCAGGTCCCAAACTTTGTCTGCAGGCCTCAGAAAAATTGTTCCATCCCCTACAGGGACACAGTGCACAGCAAAGGTGGTCAGGCTTCACCCCTTCCACCTGAAGGAGAAAGGGCACAGGAGAGCAGGGAGGACACGCTGGCCCAGCAAAGCCTGGAAGCACAGATTCTTCTGGCCTCCAGGCATCACCTCGAGCTGCACGGGACTCGGAGAACACACCTGAGTCCAAGAAAGCCGCGTCTGTGCGTGCCCAGCTGGGCCCAGCACCCACCAGTAAATCCCCAGTGCCGAGCAGACACACGTGCACGCAGTCTATCCATGCCTTTATCGCACAAGAACACAAAACATACGTGAACACACGTGTGGCAGGAACTCAAGCAAACGATTTCTGAGCCTGTGCCTGCCTCGCTAGCTAAGCTTTATTTTCCTCATTAAATTATTCAGTTGAGCATTATTCTTCTTCATTTCTGAAGCGCAGTATCGCATTAGCATTTAGCACATGCTGTCAGGCCACCATGGGCCGAGAGCCCCCTCCCCACGTCCCCAACCCCTGCACCTCACGGTCCTTCCTACCTGCTGCTAATGACAGACGAAGAGCTGCCAGCTCCATCACCCACCAGACTCGAGAAACCTTCTGGAGCCACAGACAGCAATGGACACCAGGTGGGCGGGGGGGCAAAGCTCCCACTGCCCCCCCTTCAGCTTTCCCCTCATTTGCCCTCCTGGTTGGACACTTTCCCTTTCCCAACAGAGCCACGCTCGCCCTCCACAGCCCACAGCTCTCCCAGATGGTATTTCTCTGCCTGCACCGCTCCCCTACTGACAAGCAACCATCCTCCATTAGCCTGCGTGCTTTGGGGTTACTGGTGGGAAGCAACTGGCCAGTCTGGTGAGCCCAGAAAAAGAGGGAACCGTGCCCTGTTGGCTTTCAAGGAAATGCTCCCCCACCCTCATGGCACTCCTGGGATCAAGGATCTGAGGAAAATTCCTGGCCTTGCTCAAGCTGGGGGAAGCTTTGCTACTGGTTTCACCAAGGCCAAAACGCACCGTTTTCTCACCACACCCCCACAAACTTCATTCTGGAGATGAACTGGCTCCCCACATTTACACTGATGCCCGGTGTGAGCTGTCACCTCCGCAACCTGTTCTCCAAGGAGAAGCAGTGACCCCCATCTCTTGCTTCCTCAGCTTTCAAACTGCAGAAGATAGATGGAGGGAGAAAGCCCCCTGGGACAGCAGGGCAAGCCCCTCTATTAATTAGGAGTAAGTGATGTAAAATAGCCCCTCAGGTGCAATGCAGGGGAACCTCATAGCGCTAAGAGGATCAGAGGCAGAGAGCATGAAACACACGATGCAGGCTGGGTCCTCTGGGACCTCAAGGAACCAAAAGGCATCCAAGGCCATTGGCAGAATTGGTCCTGGGCTCTTAGGCTTTGCAAATTGTGGGCCGGTCCTCTTCTGGCCAGTTAAAAATGCCCTGCCTGAATGATCACAACCACTTCTAACTGGGCAGAGCACATAAATCTAAACGCCAATTTGCTCATTTAGATTCTGTTTCTGGTCGGGAACGCAAGCAATGATGGATTGGTGCCATTCTCAGCGCTCGAGTCTCCCGCCTGCATCTTTCCACCGATGTCGCAGTGTACCCCAGCCCCATCCAGAAGAGCCATCCTTCCCTGAGAAAGGGGAGTTGTCTCGCACAGAAACATGAGCAACGTTAGCACCGAGCACCACTCCGGCTCTAAAGGCTGCTTATGAATTCATCCCATCCAATCCCATTATGAAGGAGACAAGGATAATTATGAGTACTGCGTTCCAGGCGGAGGGATCAAGGCACGTGATGATGAAGGTCATGTGGGAAGCCTGTGGCTGAAGCAGGATGCAAAGTCCAGAGTCCAAACCACACAGCTCCTGCCCTCACAGCTAAGGCTGTCTCTTTTTGCACCAGCAAGGGAAAATTGTCGGAGGACTTCACCCAACTGCTCTGCTGTCCCTGAGAACTCACGAACTAACTCCAACTCCTCTCACAGATTTCCTTGGAGGTATTTTCCCTAGCCCTAGCACAGGGGGGCAAATCAGGGAGGTTATCCCCCATTCCTACCCCCTCCAAGCTGAGCGCGTGCAGGCATCGGCAAGCAGCCATCCGAGCAGCACGCCGGCCACAACACGCACGGACTGGCTGCTCTGTCTCTCGGACTCTCTGCTGCACTGTGTTCCTTCTCCCTTAACACAGTCAGACATCCCTGTCCCCACTGTAGCTCGTGCTGCTCTGGGAAGGAGGCAAGCAACTTATCGCCGTGACTCAGAAAGCCTTTGGATCTCCCCGGTATCTCTATGGAAGCGACAGCACCATTACCGTGAATTAACATCAGACAAGCAGCAGGGAGACCAGCCCAGCAATTACAGCCCCTATCATGTACGTCACTGCTTGGCAGACACGTTGAAGTGCCGTCTCTCAGGGCTCAGTGGTCAGTCATGTCCTCATGGGGCTCCTGCCTTGATGTTTCAGGGCACTGCATCAAGGAGGACATTAGATGATCTTCCCTGTTGCCCCGATCTTGTCACTTGTGAACGGTGCCACTGAAGGTCAAAGGAGCTTTTCGGTGAGAATAGGGAAGTGCCAACTTTCTCAGATCCTTTTCTACAGGTGCTAGGGCAAGTTTCCCCCAGAGTCATCACGAAGACAAATCCTGGGCCAAATTCAGTACCTTTCTACTTTCAAGGGGGCCTTTCAGCAGTGCAAATTCGGCCACAACCTCCTTCCTCCTGCTCCTCCCCACTCTTGCAAAGACAGGGCTAAAGGAACTCAAAACCCCCAAAGCTCCTCTAGCAAGTTCATCAAGACCCCAAAAGGCTGAACTCTGGCCACCAGAAAGCCACCAGCCTGAGGACCCAGGCACAAGTCGGTGCTCAGGCCCGCAGTCCTGTGTCAACTGCAGGGTCCTGTCTCGGCAGAGACAAGGTCTCGCTGTCCCCAGGCTGCCCAAGGAGGTCCTACTCATGGGAGCCACCCCCAGCTCAAAGGAAGGTGGAAAGTGCTTAGGAGGCCCACAGAAAGCAGGACTACGATGCTATGAGATGGGTCACCAAGCTGCTCTGAGCAAGAGAAAATGAGCTGCAGGAGGGAAAGCTGGGGGCACTGCCACGCTCCCCTCGCTTTGACCCTTCAGGCTGCTTGGAGAAGACATCCAGCGCCCACTCACCCTGGGGTCCCTGGCACCCCGGCCCAGCGAACACGCTCGGGTGCTTTGTGCATCAGCAGGAGCTTCCAGGGACCTCAGCAAACTGGGAAAGGGCAGAACGAGGGGCACGGGAAGCCGAAATCGGGAGTAAACCTCTGACTGCCAGTGCAGCAGGAAGAAGCAGGTGTCCTCTTCGTCTGCACAAGGTAGGTACACACGAGTGGGTACAACGGGACATGACTAAAGGTAGAGGTTGGATCACCAACCAGCACAGAATACATGTAACAACCATGGCTATAATTGTTACAAATAATTTGTTTAACCAAGTCAGGGTTGGTAGCCATAAAGTCAACCGACTCCACCACCAGGAAGAGAACTCGTTTTGTCTTTCCCACTCTTCTGCTGCCTTCTCCATCGAGTTTATCCTTTTCTGCTGGATCTCGAACCTGCCATCCAGGTATGGACAACATCCTTGTCCGGTAAGAGCACCAGTTCCTCCTGGACTAGGTGACTGACACAGCCAGGCCTGCAGGCAGCGGGCACAGCCCCCCGGTAACGTGCTGGAGGGTTAACAGACCCATTTTCGGTGGATTTTCCCTCAAGCCACCATAAACTCCCCCGAGCCATTTCTTGTCTTGTCTGAACAACAAAAGTTATGGCTGGTATTAGATCAGCTTTTCACTTCAAGGATGCTCACAGACTGGAAGAGAGGCCCAGGGCGGCCACAGGATCTCCTTGGGGATACTCAAAACTCAGCGGGAGAAGGTCCTCAGCCCTCTGAGGTAGCTGTGCTTTGGGTGGCGTTTGACCAAAGACCCCAGAGGTCTCTTCCAGCATAAATTATTCTGGATTCTATGGCCATATCCACAACCACCTGCACGCAACCACCGCAACCATGTGCACACCCCCCAGATGACCCTGGGGAGACAGGGGTGCAGAGCCACGCTCAGGACGTGGGTGCCTTTGCGAAGACGAAGGTCTGTGTGGGCTGGTGCACAAGTGTGTGTGTGTTCACGAGCAGAGGTGAGCTCACCAGGAAACAGGCCAGCTCTGGAAGACAGAAGTCCAAGCTCTGTGCTACAAGGAGATGAGAGTGCCTGGTTGTGCAAAGGGCAGCGTTTTCTAGCGAGATGGGGAGGCCCCCCTGTGCACAGGACCGAGCACCGAGCCTGCACGCGTGCATTTGGGCAGCATGTGTGAACGGGTGCTGATCTTGAATTTCATCATCCTTCCAACTCCGTAGGCAGCAGGAGCCAACATCTGCCTTGGCAGCTCGCTCCCCCCATCTCTCCAGGGCACATACTTCGTAGGGCTGCTGCCTCGCCTCACTGCTGGCTCTCAGCGCCTTCAAGCCAAACCCTCAGCAGCACAAGCATTTGCAATTCTTTCTGCAGCAAAGAGGCACTTCTGTTGCTCCTTGCCCAGGGGCCGCTTTAGCCCAGTACCTTCATGTCCTGGTGCTGCCGTTTCGTCCTGGTGCTGCCATTTCAACGAGACCGCCTTGACACACTCTCTGGATCGCTCCCTTCTACTGGTAACGTCACACGGCTCTCATGAATTTGTTGATGTTGTCCATCAAACCTGTGGGATGGACCCAAGAAAAACTTCTCTACCCTGCCCTGCACAAAGGTTCGAACCGCAGAGGCCATCTCAACGATTAACAACTGGAGTCCAGCTTCAGCCCCCAGCTCCACTCCTTGGCACGTCTCCTGGCTTTGCCAGCAGCAATATCTTGGAGTCTTCACACGAAGAAACTTCCAGAAATACTTGGTCCAGGCTGGCTTCATACCCCCACTTGTACGAAAGAGAGCGAAGGGAAGAAAGAGATGCTTTGACCTCTCCACCGAAACCCCTCCAGTCCCCTTTGTCCCCTTACATCATCGTGGCCTGTGGATCCTGACAGATGGCCCACGGTGAGCCCTTGCTCCTGACGGCACAGGAGACAGCCTGCCCACAGGGATGCGCGCTCCTCGGGCTCCGCTGGGTCTCTGCATCAATCCTGATGCCCAGCCATCTGAGTTAGTGCTGCAGCATCTCAACCCCTGGTGCATTCCCAGAGTCTCTCTCTGCTCTAATGCTGCTGCTCTCTGTAATTTTCCATCCCTGTGTCCCTGCACTCCCAAGCCGCCACTGCATCCATGAGTTCTCCCCCTGATGTAGCCACATTTTGGTACCCCCCAATACCGCTCTAAACTGCCCATATTCCCAGCTTGGATCGATACCAATTTCTGCCACTTACTTGCCTACCTTTCAGCAAGCCCTTCTTTGTTCTGCATAGAAATAAAACTAACTGTACCTAGCTAGAAGAATTACTTTTTTAAACCTCCTCCCTTCCACATCCTCCCTCTATTCTTCCCCTTCTTCTTCAGGAGCAATTTTATGTAATTTGCAACTGTCTGGCTGCAAATGAAAAGAGACACAAAGCGTTTCTGTGAAATATTGAAAAGCTGGCTGCTTTTCCCTCAAATTTCACTTAGCGAGAGGCTTTAACTTGGTGTGTGATCACTGCATGTCGCTAATAACCTCTCCAATTCCTTTCAGAACTCAGCAAAGTGAAGGCACAATCACGAATCAAGCGCACGGGTTATTGAGATATAGTATCGTTTCACCAAGCCAGGAAGGAGCGTGCCAGGGAGTGGGAAGAAGGTGAAACACCGCACTGCTAGGCTGGCTGGCAGATGAAGAGGACACGAGATTTAGGAAGAAGCGTAAGGGCTGGATTCTTTCTCTGCTTTTCAGATCCGAAGATCTTCCCTCTGTTCAGCCTCCATGGGTTGCATGTCTTTCGCCAAGCCCTGCGGACTCAGGCCACGAAGGGAGCTGGTTTCTATTTTGTTCCTCAGGCAGATCCATCTCCATCCCTGTTGAGCCTTTGGAGCCCATCAAACTGCATCATTGGGGCTGAGTCAGACTTAATTGTGCAGTTGCCCAGCCCGTCCTCAGGGAGCGAAACTGAGGAACAGAAAACAGGATCTTTGCATGTGCAGGATGCCGAAAGCGCTGTGAAGGGCAGGGAGGAGGAGCGTGTCAGTGATGCTGGGCAGAGAACAGCCACAACACTGGCGCTGGCCCTACGCTGCACAGCACGAGTCGCTGCGAGCAAGGTGTGATGCGCTTCCCCGCTCGTCTTGGCGTGTGCTGAGCCGGGTGATGGGCAAGCCTGCCTCGCTGCGTGCCAGCCCTTGGGCTGCACCCACGTTCACGGGCTGCTGCCCACACCGAGGGCCCACAGCACAGCGGAGGGAAATGGGATTCCTTGCCCACGCAGCCCCAAGGCAGGGCATTCTTCCTGCTTACCCCAGCTGACAGCAAGGGCAGAGATACCTGGCATCCCTTTAAGCTACTTAGCAAGCCTGGGTGATCAGACGCTTCTGCTAATTCACCGAGGGTGCACTTCACCTCTCTGTTCTAGGAAGCTCCATTCTTCCTTTCCCAAAGGAAGATTTGTGCATTTGTTACTTCCAGACAGCACCGACAGCAATTCACCAGCTCTGAAGGCAACACAGGTGTTTCAGATAACACAATATACAGCTGACAGTCTTCCTGCTTTACACGCTGAGCACACTAGCCCTTACAAAAGGGGGTGAAAGCCAAAACTCTGTCTAACCTTCGGAAAAAGACGCTAAGTCTTACTGTCAAAAAATAAAGCTTTTTTTGAGTTAAAATTCTGCCTAGCTACCATACATCCAGCAGCCCTCAATTTAAAAATAAACAATAATTTTGATCTCCCAAAAGGAGAACTTGCCAGAAATGCCGTAAAAGCAAATAGAGACCGTGGTGATTCCTACTGACTTACGTGGAAAACTTACAGTATAAATATAAAACCTCAGGAAAACTACACTGCAGGAACAATGCGGCAGCACCCTTAGGTGGGCTGACATGGCTAGCATCAGACCTGGAAGGTCTAAGCAATACCTCCGTGGGCACAGGTCCACCCAGTGACAGAGCTGGAAGAGAACCCAGAAGTCCTGCTCCAGCCGCCTCATCACAGCCTAAGGACTTAGCAGAAACCCCATCAAATTTCCCTAAGTCTGTCCTTACCAAACCCCCAGGCTAGACTAAGCAAGCCATTTGTCTCCATTCAGCTTCACCAACTGCTGAGATCAACCACTGGTCTCTGCCTGGAGACCAGCAAAGGAAGGTATGTGGGTACTGGTGGCTCTGTGGTGGCTCTGCCATTCAGTGCCAAGCGTAGGATCACCCACAAGATCCCTTCTGGGCCAGTCGGATCCCTTGTGGTCTCTGAACATGCTGATGCTTAGTCGTGTGCTCAGATGACAGTTTGTGTCACCCTACAGTGATGTCACACACTCTTAAAACTTTCTTCCTGCTACTGCTGCATGCAATAAGGAGATAGTAAATGGGTAAAATGAACAAGAAATCACTTGTTTACCAGACTACGGCCCATTTACTGAAATTGCAGCAGCGTGGTCCGGTACATTCTGTTCTCTGTCCTACGCTACAGTCCTCACTATATTTCTTGTCAGAGGCTTTGCCACAGAGTTCATCAGAAGGTGATCCTGATGTGAACGTAGAGATGAAATTTCACAGCCACGTTCCCAAAAGAGGGAAACAATCCGTTACCCAGCACTCCTGCCTATGATTCACTTCTAGAGCATCCTCTGTGATCACCTGGGTCAGAGGGATGGGTGATACTACACAGGCACAAGCAAACCAGGCTAAGAAAACAGGGCTGAAAGCTTCCTCAGGTCACCCAGCCCACGCCAAGACCGCCTCTACGCACATCAGGACGGAGGTCTGGTCCATTCTGGTCATAACCATCCCTAAATGACCACTAAAATGACTGAAGAGAATCCTGCCTTCCTGGTCACTGAGGAACATACCAAAAGACAAACAAAATGTAATGAAGTGGTGTATTGCCAGCCTGAAAATAGCTCCAAATGCAGCACAGCTCATCTTCATCTTAATGACACCACATTGCTCATTAACTGTCTCCAGACAAACATGTTTGAAAGTACTCGGCTAGCACAGACTTCTTACCATTCCCAAGCAGTTTCTTACACCTCCCTTAACGTAAAAAGCCTTCGGAAGACCACATCACAGACAGATTGCTGCTTTAAATACTGCTCCACGCAGCACACTATAGCCACTGAACGCACAAACAGTAGAGAACGCAGCAAAACATGGAACAGATTCCCAGTGCAGCAAAACCGTGACCGCCTTGGCTCCACCGAGCCCCACACAAAAACCTTTCCCAGTCCCTCTACAGGTACGAGCTGGAGACGTGGCTGCCTCCTGCGCTGTGTTAGCAGCACCTTACTGTGACTCATCACTGCTGCTCCTCCTGCTCCTCCATCCTTCAGCTCGTCCTTACAGCCTCCGTCAGTCCTGCCCTGGACCAACGCACCCGGCTCACGCTGCCCGAGCCTGGAAGTTTTCCCCTCACCCAAATTAACTCAAACAGTATTTGGATACCTGGTTATCTGCACTCTCCCCCCTCGCTGCCCTGACACAACCTGAAGCACCGAAGACCCTACTACGTGGTAAGTTAGTTACGTGGGTTTTCCCAGCCCTCAAATGACAATACAGAGCCATGCAAAAAGGGAGCGCGGGTAAAGAAACACGGAAAAGGATGCGTGTGTGTGAAGTCTTGGGGGGAGCTGGGAGAGGTGGGGGAAGCTATGTGGACCCGTACGGGTTCAAGAGGAAACGTTATGGTTAAGAATTCCTAACCCCTCTCCAGAGACCCCTGGTTTACATTAATTATTCTGTTGCCTTGAGCGCTCAGGGCCTCCTGTGAGCTTCTGTCTATAAGTACCAACTCCTCCGCCTACTCACCTCCACACGGATCCTTCCAACGCGCTTCATCAACCCCCTCAGCTCAGCCAGGGAACTGCCCAGGCAAAGCGCTCACATCCTACCGAACTGGGAATGGCAACCATTCAGGATTCCTTTCAGCTGGCCAGCGGGAGCCAGGGAGGCAGAGGACATCCCTGCAAGGAGGGATCTGTTCCACCTGCTCCTCGCGATCCCTCCAGCCCTTTGCTCCCAGCACCAGCGAGCAGCACCCAGGACAGACACGCTAGTTTAGCAGCCTGGGTCTCACCTACATAACCCATTTCTCTTCCAAACAATGGGATGTGGCAAGTGTACTATTATTTTTTTTTCTTCTGAGAAGCTGATTCGACTCAGCCACTGCACTACGAGTCATTTTGGGTCCTGCACAGAGCCACCCCACAAATTGTCCAGCCACCCACAGGGCAATGGCAAGCCAGGAGCAGATGCACCAGAAGTTCCGCACACTTGGAAGAGAAGGGTCTGGTACCTTGTCTTGTCTCCCCTCAGCCTTCCAGCATGCCCACCATGCAGGGTGGACCCACACACTTCACCCCAAAGCCCACAGCTCCCTAGGGACAGGGACAGGTCGCTTAAGATGTCCCGTCACACCTCAGAGCAGCACTTCACCCCAAAGCCCACAGCTCCCCAGGGACGGGGACAGGTTGCTGAAGATGTCACGTCACACCACAGGGCAGCACTTCTCCCCAAAGCCCACAGCTCCCCAGGGACGGGGACAGGTCACTGAAGATGTCCCGTCACACCTCAGAGCAGCACCGTCAGGCTCGACTGGAGCTACGTGGGGCAGCCCTGGCACGGTGGAGAACAGAGCAGCAGCTCTGCAAAGCTCATCGCTGTGCTTTGGCTCCCACATCCGCGTTCCAACCCCCGAACCACGCTCCTCTTTCACAAGGAGGAAAATGAATCTAAGCCACTTCTCACCCTCCCTCGCTCCCCTGACGATCCCCCGTTTGCCTGCCCGTGGCACGAGCTCCAGGCACGATTCACTGGGACTTACCCCTGGCAAAGTCTTCTGTTCATGCAGCGCCGTCTGGGCTTTGATGGCAGAGTCTCTGGCACAGTACGTGAGGAATGCACAACCTGCAGTGAACACAAGCACGTGTCAAGTTAGACATGCCGCTGCAGATGCGCGTCGAGACGACGCTCCTCTTTGCTAACAGCAGGTGACCCCAGAACTGCAGACGCTGCCCCGTTCCCATCCTCCATCCCAGCGGTACAGAGGATGGCCCCTGCGCCAGACTCCACTTCGTTCCCAGCGAAGGGGAAGCAGGGGCAGAGCGGGAGGTTTGCTAATGAAAGGTGCAAATGTAATTAATTTGGATGTGTCAAAGACTGTAGGGAAACAGACAAAGAAATAACATTAAAGGATTTGCGGGCCCCATCCAAGGTCTGCTGAAGTCATGGAAAAGGGTCCCAGTAAATCATCCAGGTTTGAAACAGGCGGTGAACAAGGTGAGAAACGCCAGGAGAGCGACACACGGGGTAACTCTGCCTGTGGGAGGAACAGCCCTGAGCACAAGGATCAGAGGAGATGTAAGGACCAGAATGATGACTGGTACAAAAAAATAAACCAAAAAAAAACAGCAGCAAGGAAAGAGGAAAAGCATCTGGGATTTTAGACTCCCATGAAAGCTCCACGATCCAGATTCACGGAATCATGTAAAGCTACAGAAGGAGAAGCCTGGCCTTCTGTGCCATACATACAACGTGCACTCTCCACCCCCCCAAATACACACATGCAAGACAAGGGAAACCCAGAGAACAGCAAAGCATGACGCTTTCTGCAAGGGGCAATTTAAGAAGCAAGATGAAAAGCACACGGCAACGGCCAGATCCTGACATTCTTTCTCAAGATTTGACTCAACATCTGAGCCTAATAGTGGAGCCAAGGGAGGAGGGGAGGAACTGTAGCCCCTCCAGGAAGAGGAGGGCTCATCTTTGGGTGCTCTGATGCTAAGAATAATCAAATGAAACTAAGCAAAAGAAAAATTTGGCTGGTTTTTAAGAAACATTTCCTAGCAGAGAGAGATTTATTAGACTGTGGAACGACCTCCCCAGGGAAGTGCCTGGAGCTCCGTCACTTGAGTTGTTTCAGATGAGGATGGGCAAAGCACTGGAGAATAGACTCAAATGCTAGCGTGCATCTGACCCCCTCACTCAACCCCCCCTCCTATTCGCTGTGGCATTTCACATCCCAAGCAAAGGCAGGACACAGCCCTGCAGCTTGTTGCTAAATGCCCACATCTGTATTGTTGTGCTGGGGCTGCAGATGCATTGTTACGGCCCAAAGAGAGAGGACGGGTCTTTTGCCCCCGCTTTCTCGTGCCTGGCTTGGGGTACTCCCGCTTCAGCTCTCCATGGATGCAAAGATGGATGCAGGACAGGGACCACCTGGATCTCTCCCCTCTGCCCCAGAGTGACTCCGTGGTACACGACACTTCAAGTCCCCACGGAAGCCAGCTGCCCAGGACAATCCCAACCCATGGCAACAGGAGTAGATTGTTTTTCCATCCCAATTCCAATAAATTGCTGCAGCTAAACAAATCACATCTGTTCTCACAGCTCTTGCTAGGGGGGAAAAAACCCCTCTACAAACACCACACAGGTATTAGATACCTCCAACAGGCAAATACAGCTCCTTATCGCCTAGGTTTTAAACCAAGGATGCCGCATCAAGGCCAGAGGTGGGATCACCAGGTAATTTAACCAATACAGTGAGGCAAGAAGCATGCAGGTAACCCGCACTTCTCACGACAAATGCAGCTAGCTCTATGGTGGGGTGGGGGGCGAAGCACCCCTTTGCTTTCACTCTCCCCTCAGAGACTGTTGTGCCCTCAAGCATCAGGAAAAGCCTCAAAAGCACCAGTATAACCAGAGAGCCCAAACCCTAAACCCTGGATGCGCTCTGTGCTGAGTAAAAAGCCGGCTGGATGGCCGAGCCCAAGGCGCGGTGGTGGATGGAGTCACATCCTGCTGGCGCTGGGCACACGGGGCGTCCCAGGGCTCCCAGCCCTCCCTAACGGCTTTATCGACGGTCTGGGCCAGGGGGGCGAGTTGACATCAAGCTGTGGGGGGTGCTGATCTGGGGGGCGCTGATCTGGGGGGCAGGGGGCTCTGGGCAGGCTGGGCCGACGGGCTGAGGTTCAACACGGCTCCGGGCCGGGTCCTGCTCTGGGGTCACACCAGCCCCACGCGGCGCTGCGGGCTCGGGAAGCTGCCGGTGGGAAAGGGACTGGGGGTGCTGGTCGACAGCCGGCTGGGTGTGAGCCGGCAGCGTGGCCCAGGTGGCCAGGAGCCCAGGTGGCCGAGGAGCCCAGCAGCACCCTGGCTTGTGTCTGAAACAGCGTGGCCAGCAGGGCCAGGGCAGCGACCGTCCCCCCGTGCTCGGCACTGGTGGGGTCACATCACAAATCCTGCGCTCAGTTCTGCAAGAAAGACTTTGGGGTGCTGGAGCGCGTCCAGAGCTGGGCAACGGAGCTGGGGAAGGGGCTGGGGCATGAATCTGAGGGGGAACAGCTGAGGACACCGGGGGTGCTCAGCCTGGGGAGGAGGGGGCTCAGGGGGCACCTTCTTGCTCTCTGCAACTGCCTGACAGGGGGCTGTAGGGAGGGGGGTGTCAGTCTC
>JAVJGJ010000047.1:46312838-46333156 GCA_035590215.1 Microhierax caerulescens | reverse complement strand
GAGCCCGCACCGAGCCCGGGGGGGACCCGCAGCCGGAGCCCGCATCGAGCCGGGGGGTGAGGGACTCGCCCCGCCGCCGGGCTGGCGCACGGGAGGCGGCACCAGGGCCCTCGCCAGCCGCCCCACCCCGAGCCCGGCAGCAGGCCGTAGCACCGGGGTCCCGGGTGGGGGGCAGCGGGGTCCCGGGGGCTCCCCAGCCAGGTCTGGCCTCTGCCTGGGGGTCTCTGCCGGACCCGGGCTCGCCCTGCCCACCCCAGTGAACCGCTCCCCAGCCCCGCGTCCCTCCCCGCTCCAGGGCACAGACCTCTTGCAACGTTTACAACTTGAATAAATATTTTATGAACGTTCAAAATGTCATTTGGTCACGACAGAGGCACAACGATCTCCCACCAGCACACACCGTGCTGGCTTCTCCGGCAGCCGGTTTTTCACAGCATTAAAGATGTCTTGCATAGAAACTTTTAATTGCTTCAGATCAGCACGAAGCCTGCAAATAAATGGGAATTTGCTCACCTCGAGGTGCTGGAATCTTGCTCAGGGCCTATCACTGGTTTCTGGCACACTATTTTACTTTTGATTCTATGGAAGGAATGATGTAAGCTCTTCAACACCTGCATTTTCTCCCTTTTTGCAGGGGGTCTATTCCTTCAAATAATGTAAGAGGATTCCAGGGGTTTTTGAACTTCCAGCAGCAAACAGTTTTCCAACAAATCTGTTCATCAAACCTACTCACTCGGTTTATTTTTCCAAGGGAAAAAGGGATAAACAAATAACGAAATGAAAAATGTTAAAATACTTAAATATTATTACATTTATAGTCAGAAAAATATGTAAATCAAATGCATTGAATTTTCTATTAGCTTTTAAATATTCACCTCAATATACATTTGTTCTTTAGGACACACAAGAGATAAATAATTGAGTTAACATCGCTAGATAAATCAACTCTTTTTTTTTTTTTTCCTGAGCTGCAAACATTCCAGATTATAACTTTGAAGTTGCTGTCCAATAACTACAAATGGAAACTAAACAGACCAAAGTGAGCGAGCAGGAGCCTACGCTTGAGTACCCAGAGGCCCAATTTACTGAGAGATACAGTAGCATCCTCATCATTTCAGAGCAGTAAATCAAGATTCTTAAATGCAAAACCCAGCGTAGCCACACGGCGCAGAAGCCTGACATTTTGTCTTGTGCTATGAACAAAAAAGCACAGGATTTCAAACAAACACCCCAAAACCAAGCCCCAGAATTTTGGGCATCTGTGGTTTTAAGCATCGGAATAGATTGTGGCGACTCCTCCAGCCACAGACGATGGGGTACCTAGTTCCATTTTGGTTTCAGGGTCTTTCCTCCTAGCGCCGAAGTACACCAGGGTGGAGTTCGTATTGCACAGTAGTACTGATTTTGTAATCTATTTTATAATGTAATTTTCTCTTCTTTGGGAGATCACCTACGACAGTCCACACCCCTCACATACAATCCCCATTAGTGCCTGTGTGGGTGGGAGTGGACAGAAGGAATGAACAGCTTCAGTGCTTAAACCCTGTTGGAAAACCAGGGTTTGGGGAGCTACAGACTTCAACAGCAACCAGGACAACAGATAAAGTCAGACAGATAACCAAGAAAATTGTTTTATGGCCAGGAGCATCAGCTGCTAGCCATTTGTGTATATGTGGGCATATGCTTTCCATGCGTCTTCCCTCCAGGTCAGGCAAACTCCTGATAAAAAGCACAGGTAAAACCACAGGGGCAACAAGAATGAGCTCTGCAGAGCTCTTCTGCAGTGTTGTGGAGAACTTATTTTACCAGAACAGCTGTTGGCTTTCTGCTTCTGCGTATTCCGTTGGTGACAGAATTGCTCAGATATGCTGCAGTATGGATCAGCACCCTTTTTCTTGTTTTTTTCAAAACGTAGCGAAATACCAGGATCTATTTACAAGCTTCTCTATCAGCTTCCCAAAGACAGCAATGTGGGAACCAAGTTCACTCCCAGGACAGGCACTCTGTTCCAGCTATGAGAAAGTTGGAATTTTACTATCTCAGATTTGAATAGATGATGTTTCAGTGCACATGCACTTTGATCAAAAGCATAAACCCTGATCTGTAGTAAAAACTACTTTCTGTGGCAGCCAGCTAAAGGTACACAAAACTTATCCGATCAGATAAGACAAATTACCTTGGTGTGGGAGAGAGCAGGTACTATCCCAACTGCTCTTCAGGTTTAGGCACTCTCCTCATTTACCTCTAATCCACCTTTTTTAGATAGCTGCCGCTGCCTTCAGGGAGTGTTAGCAGCTTATTGTTGAGACCACAAAGAGCTGAAGTGTTTGCTTTGATGCTACAACCTTGACAGAGACATAGCTGCAACCACACTGGGTGGCCTCGGTGGAAGTTTTGACTCCAAGCTTTGAGCTTCTCAGCAGGAAGACCGAAGGCTGACAGTCTCTACTGCAAGGAAGAACACTCTGGGCCTGTTCTGTTCTCTCTTGCCCGCTACTTCTAGATTTTTATATGCATCAAGTCAAGCTGCAGCAGATTACTAATAATTTTGTTTCTTCTATTTTGCTCAGTAACGGAATTTCATTAAGCCTGGTTAAGTAACCTGATGGATTGGAGGGAACATCCCCCCGCTCCAAGTATAACACACTAGAAATGTAGAAATGATGCAGCTGGAGTCCTCTGAAACTACCTCCAGGTATCCAGAACCTACAGAGAAGCTCTTCAGAGAGCCACCATCCTGTGCATGTTCTGAACCCACAAATCCAGAACGTGCACCTTCCCATAGCACAACGTACGTAGCCTCGAAGGCCAGAGCATAAAAAGCCAGTAGAAAACAACCAAGGCTCATCTTCCAGCTGCCCCAGCAATTACTGAAGTAATTATAAATTCATTTGGCAGAGAAGTGTCACAAACACTGAATGCATGCAGAGACACGTATTTCAAAGAAGCGCTCAAAAGATCAGAAGTTTCCCTGTAGGGCTGATACTTCGGGAGTGCTTGGTACTGTGCCACCTGCCAATATTACAGTGAGCCACTGACATCAGCACGCTTTCTGGAAAATAAAGACCCTTCAAAGAACAAGTTGCTACACATTTCAAGTAGCAGAAAGCACACATCGTGGGGTAAGGGTACTCCAAGAAGGAGACTAGAGTGAAACAAAGAAAGATGGATGGAAATCGGCGCTGTGGTCCCCATCCAAAGGACAAGGGCTGCGACCGGCCACAATCCCGTTTTTAACATGTGAACACACACCAGCTGGGGTGAGGACAAGGATGCAGAGCTTGAATTTTCTTTGCCTACAAAAAAAGGGGATGCTTTCATTCAAACCCACAGGAGCTTTTCAGCCTCTGTAGAAGATGCTATTTCAAATACAAGTACTCATTTTTAGAAAAAGGTAGTCACCATGGCCTGTGAAGAGACCTCATGCGCTTAGAACAAATTACAGAAAGGACTCAAACATCGCTGAGTGGCAGGACAGTAGTATTCAATCAGGACATCTTCTAGAACTACAACTAGCCTAGGACTTGTTAGTCAGTATCTTGATATATTTTCCAGAAGAACTTGAGGGTAAATGAAGTGCCCAGAATGGGCACTCAAGCTCTCACCAGAAAGTGGCGACAAGTAATCCTGCTTACCTTGGATGGTGCAATTCAGGAAAGACAATTACAATGCTTGAGCAACTGGTTACCTGGCCCTCCTGATCTTTGCACAGCACTGGCAACTATTCTGGGCTACTACACAGCTCTTTCCAGCCAGAAGCATCAGCAAAATAAAAATAAGGCTTGCTCAAGGATAAAACTAACAAAGAGCACGTGTTTCAAGATACACTCTCTTGGGTACAGTTCTAGAAACAGCCATGCTTAAAATGACATTCATAAAACTTCTGGGTTTGGTTTTGTTTTGCTTTTTAATGGCTACATGACCTGCCTCCCTTCATTACATAATGGGGGCAGTGCATGAAAGGACAGCAACAAGCACTTTGGGAATTTCTCATATGTGCAGGCCAAGAACAGTGTTTTCAGATATAGCAGAGCTGAAAAATGTGAAATGAGACCCTGAGATGCAGGTGAACGTGGGAAAACACCCCAAAATCCAAAACCCATCTGGAAGCGAAAACTGAGGAATGAAGATGGAAGGGATTACAGACCAGAACTCAGCAGGAGCTGGGCTGCTCTTCCTATTAATGTAACCAGTTCATTTAAATACATGGAACAGCACAGAACACGATTCTGCAGCAGTTGGGACTGTAGAACACCCTTTAAAAACCACGAAAGAGTTTAGCACAGAGTGGTGGCAGCCATGAACTGTCCAAGGACCATAAATTATAAAAGAAATCAAGTACACAGCAGAACGAATCCCCTAATAGAGACAGGAGAGAGCCTGACCTGGCAAGAACCCTAATTAGCAAAGTACCCGTTTTAACAATCTTTCCTCATTCTGTCAAGGACAGTCGAGCCCATTTACAGTGCACCTCCTAAAAGGGAATGAGTTATTGCACAGTCTAAACAAAATGCACAAGATGCTTGCTGCAGACACTGCTTGTTCAACACACCCTCCTACAGCTAGGCAGTGAACTTAAGGAAGAGGTGCCATAAGAAAACATGCTAATAGTATTCTCTTTAATTTGCATGTGCACTTTTTTTTTTGTTTGTTTCTTTTAAACAACTGCTCTGAGTCCTTGTTTGCTGGGTAGAGATAGCACAACATTCTATTTTGTAGTTTCAGTTTCCAAGTTGGCTGAATGGCACACGTCCATGGAGGTGCTGGACTTGGTTTTACACTCATAGAAGCTGCTCAGAATCAGCCGTTCAGCGTTTAAACAACCTGCAGGAACTACTGAAGTCTCTGAGCCTTTCCCTCACCAAAAAGCAAAGGAAAGCAGACACGGTGCAAGTCAGGGGAAGAAGGTGAAGAAAAGCACTTAAAAGGTGCACAATAATTAAAATTTCATTTTCTTTCTGCCTTCTTCCCCTCTATAGAGTATCAAAGGGGAGACAGAGGAAGAGAAACAGCAGGATTCAATGGAAGGCAGAAGGTTCCTGATGGGCTCACCGATGGCTCAGTGCTGCTGTGTGGGTGACGACTCGTTGCTTCACTGCTGCTTGTTTTTAAGGGATAATCTCTGTATCATCTTGTAAAGCAGACCAAAGTGCTGGGAACAGAAGGAAAATAAGTAACCACAAGTCCGTGACTGTGTTCTACACAAAGAGAAAACTTACTAGAAGGCTTAAAACAATGCTAACGTGCAAATGCAATACCTTGTTTGGATCATCCACTAGCACTCTCATCCTGAAGACAGAGTGAGTGGTACTGGGTGAATTAGGAGGCATTATCACAATGAAGCCAGTTACTTGAAGTTGTACAGAAGGTTACAGCTTACAAAAGCGTTTGTGCAGGCCTGTATCACCCCCATTGTGAAGATGCAAACACTTGTTAAAGATTTTACATTTTCTGATGCAATTCTGTTCCTTCTGAAGGGGAGGGGAAAGCTTCAGATTTCGGCATCTGCATGATACTGGTCACTACATAAACAGTCTTGCTAGCAGTTTCAGGAGTGTAAAAATTAACCAGGTAAGCACAGAGATTCCCAGTAGTTCACAATCCTTTCACTGGAATTCTCTTTCACTGCTTCACCAGAGACCTCGAAATTCACTCAATTCCTCTTTTGATTCTGCTTTGATTAATTATATTTTGATTTGATAACAGCTACTTCAGATATTTGACAGATGTAAAGATCCAGGCTTCAGATAATTTGTAATAACAAGTGTAATGAAGGTAGCGGACAGAAATAAAAAATATGTTTTCCCTCCTGTATATTGGATTTTTAAATGCTTGTTTCACCAAACAAATAATAAATACAAATAACACTAAAAGATCAAAATTCAGATTTACCCAAAACACTTCCCTTTCATTTATGTGCTTCAGAGAACCCAGCCAGGATTAGAAGCCTCGCTTACAGTGGCTTTGTTAGCATTTAAACAAACCTGCTAAATTTAAGCTGGCTGGCCAAAGCATGGAGTATCCCGTTTCCAGGAGCATGGACACAGGAAGGATTTATGGTTTGTCGAAAAAGAAAAATAACAAAACAAACCCCTGAAGATGCATTTCTAAGCTGCATCCCAGGTTCAGACACTGGAAGGATCTCCTAACACTCCTAACTTACCACAAGCTGCAAAGCTTTAAAATTATAGCAAATTTTAGTTACCTTGAGAAATTTCAGTCTGAAGCTGTTACACAGGCAAAACAGTTTTAACAAGTGAGTTGTGTGTGTCCTTGACAAAGAGAAGGAGCTCTATAAAACAGTGTTGCACTAGAATGGCCTTCAGCACAGCCAAGTGAGATACTCAAAACCATACACATCAGAACAGCCAGCCCTTTTGGATTACTTTTAGAGTGGGGTGGCATTACCATTCCAGCTTTGGCGCTGGGACTGCGTGAGTACCAGTTACTGTAAGCTAACATGATTTATGAGGAAAATGATATGACTCCTGCTTCTCTCCTCTTACGGCTCCTTCTCTACTCTTACCTGCACTGCAACATAGGCAACACCAAGGTAAGCTGCGATACAGACAGCCAGAAGCAGGTCAAAGATCGCTGGCTTGACCCTGCCATAAAGAAAGAACACATGGAATTGCTATAGCTGATAGTGCTACAGGGTGAGACAGCAGCCCAAAACGTCCAAGGGAATTCCATACCTGTAAGCATTCATCACCTGTTTCAGCTGGTCATAGAAAACAAACTCGGGGTCCCTGTGAAAAGAAGAAATTCTTCAGGTCGTATTACACTTCTTGACACTGCGGTAAAGGACAGCCCAGACCTCTGCTCCCAAAGAGTTCATCCAGCCAGAGACAGGTAAGCATGACCATCTTGCATACAGGTTTTGAACAGATTTTAGCTGTCAAGTCTTTCTTTTCCTACATTCAGGAGCCTAAGGATGCAATTCAGAACACATGCTGTTCAATGGTCTCAGAAGAGACACATGAAAGACAAGTCACTGGGTTCATTAAACTGCTTCAACAGAAGCAGGTTAGATAGGATGGAAGCTGCCTTCTTGCAATTAAAGCAAGCTTTCTAGGAGACCTTAGTCTTTTCCTTCATTTCAGAGAGAAGCAGCACTTGGAGTGGGAAGGGTGGAATCAAAATAGCGAAAAAACAAGCTCTTCAGACAGAGGGAGCCGTTGAGACTTGTTACTGTGCTGTGAGGAATGATAAAGAGCTTTCTCTGGGAGAACAGCATGAACCAAAACTAACAGGAGAGCCATAAAAAACAGAAAAGCTGCAGCTCAGAGACAAAAGCCATCGGAGGGGGGGAGCCAGTTCGCATGCCCTGGCTGGTTCTTGCATCTCTCTTCTTACCGTTTGTCTGCCTTTACGTGATGCTGTTTGACATCCTTCAGGTAGCGACCCATATAATATTCTAAGGTGTTGAGGAAGGTGCTGTCTTTATCAATCAGCTGGGCAGCCCTTGGCTGACTGCTCAGCCAGTCCATCACTGATTCTAGTTGCTCCTGCTGGATCTGCTGCAGAAAAATATCACCAAAGAAAAGGAGTCAACCACACATATGCTGAGACCGGACCTCTCTCCCAGACTCTTGATTCCTTCTTCCCACAAGTGACAAAAACGCACTGTGCTCACCATCTGATCCGTGAAGATCTGCAGATCTGCAGGTGCTCCCTGCAAGGGAAAAAAAAAATAAACCCCAGGCTATTGGTGAGAGCAAGCTTGGATGGGCAGGACAAATCTGACTAGCACTGCGTGATGGGCAGCTCTTACCTTGTCTGTTAGGTTGTAGATGACCCTCGTCAAAGCCTCAGCAATGATCCTAGTATTCCTGGTTAGTGCCTTAGTGTCTATTCGTGCCCTAAAGCAAAAGAGGGGATTACGGACTTGTCAATGGAATATCAGCTTCCTCCTCAAACCACCCTTTTTCTTTGCAGCAAGCATGAGCCTGAATCCAGAGCCCAGCTCCCAGCGTCTCTTCATTCATCCTCTGACCATCACAACAGCATTAACCAGTCATGAGGCCAATTTGTGTTTATGGGCTGGATTTCAGCTGCAGCCTAAGGCCTCTAACCTCCTATCCATGATGCTGTTGCGTAGGCTGTCCCGGTGGCTCTCCAGGTGTGAGATTGTGAAGGCTGGCAAGCGTCGGATTGCAAAACGCTCATGCTCCCATGCCAGCATGTCCTCAGCCAAGTTTATCTTCTTGTGCACCATGGAAAACTTCACCTCTGGGAACTGGCTGGCAACAACCTGAGGGAAAGGACAAGCCATCCAGGGTGTCATGCTGCCCACTGCATAGACCCATCTGCCCAGTCCACCTAGACCCGATATTTTTGTGTTCCAGAAGGTAAATACACTTCCACCTGTAAGGTGGAGCTACTGCCATTAAAAAGCTGTTTTAACATAAAAAAAAAAAGCTGTTTTAACATAAAAAAAAAAGCTGTTTTAACTTCACTACAGGGTAGCTGTTGCAAGCAACAAGCCATAAGGAAGTGCAGTGGAAAATGCAACAGACCTAGTCCGTTTCATTTGGGACTGTGGCATGAGGATTTGCCTGCACTACAAATCAAGCGACCATAAACACCACATTAAGTATTTCAATGACACACCCTTTCTTCACATCTTCCTTCCTTCCTCTCTTGGAGAGCTGCAGCTCCCCCATACTAAGTCCCAAGTTCCCTTCCACCTAAACCACTTTTCATTACCATCTCCAGTTCCCTCAGAAACGCATGCTGCAAGGTCCCCTCCTTGGGAGGCTTGGAGACATGGAGATGAAGGCTATTGCCTCGGCCCAGAGTATCAAGGCAGAGAACAAACGCTACATTGTCCTGCAGCAGGCTGGAATCTGAAACAGAAAAATCCAAACCTTTATTGCTGTGTTTTGCACTGGTATTTCCATGCCAGAAAAGCAAGGCCCACACAAGGAGATTCTCGTAGGAGGGCCGATATACGAGACACTTAACACAACTAACCGTATTAACAGAGGCTTTGCCACAGAACTTGCTAGAATGGCAGCCCCTTACTCACCAGTGTGGTCCAAATTGTCTTCCAGCCACCGCTTGGTTCCTTGATAATTAAACTTGCCACCTCCAGATGCAAAGAACAGCAAGTTATACCTGCCCATCAAAGAAGATAGAAAAGTGTTAGCACGCTGCAATCCATGGCTACAGAACTCCGTTACTCAGCCACGGGGGTGTGGTGGAATCACAACAGCTAGCACCCGACGTTCAAGGCAAACTGTCCATCAACAAAAACTTCTTACGTGCCACAAACTAAGGTAATGGGAGGGTGGGGTAAAAGGGGGAGTTCCCAGTGCTTGAGGATGGAATCTACTTTCCACATCATTCCCTTCACTTGTCCCCAAGCTTGAGCAGAGCTCCAGCAAAGAAACCATAGGAAGGAGCTTGGCCATTAACAGCAGCTGTACTTGGAGGGAAACAAAACAGAGCAAAAAAATGTAAAGGGCTGCTTGTAACACTCTACAGGTCTGGAGCAAAAGCCCTTCTTATCTAATCTCAGCTACACACATTCAACCAAGAATAGGGCAGTTTCTTACCCAGCATGGGTACGTCTGTAGGTGTAGAGCCGGGAGAACAGCCTAGCTAGTTCCAGTAGCACTGAGATACCACTGCCATTGGAGTCAGCGCCATGTGACAGCCACTGTGGAATGAAGTGGGACAGAGACAAGATGACAGCCTTGTCATCAGATGAGAGTAAGACAGTGTGACTTACTCTCACATACCAGAACAGCCTTCAAGACGGCACACCACCATGCTCCTCTGCTTATGACTGCCCCATGTCTTTAAGGCCAAAAAAAAAAAAACCCATTGGAGCAGAGGCCACATGGGAGAAAAAGGCAGGAACAGAGAGCTGCAGGAAGCCAGAATACTCACTGGAGCCACTCCAAAAGAATCATAGTGGGCAACTATCACAACAGTGGGCAGGTCTTCTCCACCCAGCCCCGTTAGCCTTCCCTGCAGAGAAAAGAGATCAGTGTCACTCAGCATTGCCTCCTGTGTGCCTGTGCAAAGGCAGCCTGACTTCTACATGCCGACTGAGCCTGCAGCGCTCTCAGTTTGGAGGACTCAGATATTTACCTGGCTGGGCCTCCCTCAGCTTCCCCTATCAGTCCAAATGTCCAAGTCCCCAATAAAAGAAAGCATCCCATCAATGTTGCCAGTTTGAATCCATATAAAACTCACCAGTTTGAAACCATATACAACTCACCTCCACGCTGGGTATGAGCCAGTCATTGATAGCTTTGCTTTGAGCCCCACTGGTCACCATCTGGAAGCCATTGGCAGTTGCCGTGTGCAACAGAACTAGAATTGGAAAAAAATAAGTATACCTGGGAAAGCTTTATCCCTGTATTTCCCTTGCTACATGAGCTTGGAGAGACCAGCTTTAAACCAATTAAGCCCTCTCACTTGTCACTTGTGTTTATGCATTGACATGGAATCCTGGTGACCATGCGTTTCCTTTCTGTCCTGAAATCCCAGTATTTTGAGCTGGCTAAACCAGAAACTTTTCTCCAGCAGGCAGGTCAGTAAGGTAGTAAAGTTATTTACAGGGGAACACACAGAAGCACTGGACAGACTTGGGGTTAGACAGAAAGCTCCAGCTTCTACCAACACACTGTAGTCACTTAACATCTTCAGTGTTGTTTTTAACGTGAGTTTTGCTTTCTATCCTGCTTGCAACAGCGTGAAGCCGAGAACTCAACTCCAGGCAACTGTATTTCCAAATATAGCCAAGTAACACTCTCTTTTATACTGTGTTTTTCTTCCATTAAATCTCAAAGCACTTCAACAAAGTGATGCCTGAGACACAGCAGACTGCCCATAGAGGGGGGACAGGGCCTGTCTTCCTCTAAACCTCTCCCCAACTTGTTAGAACTCACCTTCTGCAGCCGAGGCAGAACCCTGTGATGCAGAAGCAGCCCTTGTTTGTTCATAGATAGATAGCAGCTCTTCATCTTCCACTGCAAAGTAGACTGGCACAATGGTTTCCATAGCAAGCATTTCCGGCTCTATCTCCATAAATTGCTGAGGATTTAAGTGAGAGACAAACTTAGCCTCTGCTAAATATGCAAGAGTGTAGACAAAAATTAACAATCAAAGCAGAGTTAAAAGGTAAGTTTTAAAATTAGAATCTGATTTATTATGCATTACAACAGGAGCTTTCAGTCCTGCAGCAATCCAAGCCTCTCTCCCTCTCAATTACATCTCCCATCAGAAGAGAAAGGGAACTTTTTCTTTACCCTTACAACATCCTGTGGGACAGAAGAGATAGACCGCGGCAAGATGATGACCACAGCACCAGCTGACTGGCGGAGAGCCTTCTGGTACTGCTCATAGGAGAAATCCACCAGCCGCATCATGACGCAGCGGCGGCTCAGGACATCTGCTTCTACAGTGCGGGCTTCTGTGTTAAGCACTGCGCTCCTGGTGCCTGTGAGGAGAGAACAGCAAGAGGGTTTTTTTGTAAATGATTTCATCACATCCCCTTTGCTTAAGCTTAGCTCCTTCTCAGAACAGTCTCGGTGACAGTCTGATGAACTTCAGAGCAGCCAGGACCTGCAGAAAGCTAAGTTGATCTCTTCTCCCTCATCCAAGAAGGAAGAGAGATCTGTGGTTTTTCCTTGCATCCATCAGAGCAACATCTGTGCAACCACATCCTGCCAGACTCCCCTTACTCCAGCACTACACAGCTTTGACCACCTTCCAGTCTTCCTCCCCACCACAACCACACAGGCTACCTGTTTGCTCACCTGCACCAGCACCTGCAGACAGAAACACATCTGGAGAAAGCGGGGCCTCTTGCTGTGCAGCCTACCGCACCCTCCAGCTGCAGAAGCATGTCCACAAGCAGAAGATGCAAGCTGTGCAGAGCCACTTTATGAAAGGACACAAGGCTACCCTGTGTCTATCCAAAGGTCTGTTCTAGCTCACCCACTGGGATGTTTCTGTGGCTGAGAAAATTACAAATGAGCAGGCTGCTTCTAACTGCTCGCTCTCTCCTGCTCTCAGTTTCTGCATATCAAATCCCCCACATGAAAATGCAATTCTTTGGGAGAACAGCAGTCTGGAGGCTTGCCAGCAGCTTCAGCATTCTCCAAGAGAGGACCACAAGGACATCTTGTATAAATAGACGTTCAAATCCACCTTACAATTTGCAATGCTCCAAATCCAATTTCTTCTTCTATAACTGTGGCACCTACGTTGAAGACCTTGTCACACTGGGTCCCCATGCAACCAGGGAAGGAGCACAGTGCTCCAGAAGGCATCTCAGCCTATGCTAGATAGGAGTGTTGCTAAAGGTCAGATTTAAACCTGGCTTAAGTTAACTCTGACATTAGTCTGGTCTCGCCAAAGGTCAAATCACCTAAACAAGACTTCCACTACGTAGTGTAAGCGATGGTCATACACCCATCCATGGAGTTAAGGCACGACCTAAATTACCCACATAAAGCTCCTATACCGCGTAATAAAATATTAACAGCAGGCCCCCTCCCAATCAGTGGAAAACAATCCATAAGGAGGATAATTTCTCCACTATTCCCAAAACAATTATGTGTAAACATAGCACAGCATGGATTCAAAGTTCTGCTCCCAGCACAGCCCTCTGACATCTAAGCAGAGCGGACCCTTCTCTGACAGCACAGCAAGACAAGTTGATTTTCTGTAGTTTCTCTACAGAAAACTGTTAAATAATCATTCATTTACAATCTAAAGAACTCTATTCTAACAATATTAGAGGAAGTCCAAATTTGTTCTTAAATTGCTCTGTGACTGAGGTTGACAAAAATTCCTCAACCCCCGGCAAGAAAAGGTTCAGCAGCAATTGCTATTTGGTCTTTTTGGGAAAGTATATGAGAAACTGGAATAACAAACAGCTTTTATCTTGAAGGACATCTGGTCTCAGAACACACATGGAACAGGAACGCCAGCTACCCAAAGGGGCTGGGCAAGGAACAAAGAAAACACACAATCTACCAAGCTAAAAGGCTCCAGAAAAAGAAACAGCATGAAAAGTTAATTGTAAGCATCTTAAAAAACAATGTGTGGTTTTCCAGAGTTCACAGAATACGCCAAAATACGTTGCGAGCACTTGGCTAGAGAGAACACTCAGGCAACCAAAGTCAAAGCCAGCTGAAATACATGCCTGCTGCCTCCGTTAAGCCTGCCAAGAGATTTACCACTACATGAGAAAAGAAAGAGCTTAATACCCCCATAAGAGAGCCCACCTTGGATCTAGTCAGGTTCTCAACACAGAGGTCTCAAGCTGCAGACACATTTTGAGAAACTGTGATGGAAGAACCGAGAAATAACTTCAGATATTCAGAAGCCACCAGTAGCACCCATAGTGTTTACAAAGCGCGCAGGCATAGCTGGCACTTCATAACTTCTAGCGATGTTTGGTCTTATGAAGATCTCAAAGATCTAGAGATGAAGTCTTATGGACAGTACTGCATCAGTGTGGGGCTGTAATGCCAGACTGTTCATATAAGCCTGAAACTTAGGCGACAAAACAGCAGCAAGAGTCACTCGCGGTCAGAACACATGCCCTGATCTGCAATAACGTATTCATGGAGGGCTCTAAAACAACTCTTGATTTTGCCTTAGCAAGTACAGGGGGGTGGGAGTCTAAGGGTTACAACACTTCAATGATTCGCAGAACAGGTTGTTTTTCTGACTCAGAGAAAGGTGTTGCACAATCGGCAGCCTGGAAGAACAGAACAGAGGAACAGGAGGTCAATCATAACATAACAGAAAGGACTCTCAAATGGAGACACTGGAACAGCAGCCACTGCTAACTGAAACCAACGAAGAGGCTGAAGAGCGAAAAAGAATCAACCTGTCAACAGAGGAGTCAAAGGCAGGAGAACAAAACTGAGCTCACGACCAAGTTCCCCGGTACGCAAGAGAGCTGCAGCCGGACTCCTTGAGCCACTGGGCGCTCAGCCCACAGACAGGAGCTTGCAAGGACACAGCAGGGTCCTTGGCCACCTCCAGGTCAGCACGGGGGAGCTCTGGGCACCCTCCTGCTCGTGCCGAGGCTGGGCAGTAACACCCAGCGAAGGGGGCCCGCCTGCGGCCTCCCTTGGGTCTGGGCCCGGCTGCAGCCTCCCCGGGCCCTGCCGCAGCCTCCCCTGGGCCGGCTCGCCCTTCCCGGGCCGCCCGCGGCTTCGGGGCCTACCCGGGGCTCCCGCCCGGTGCCGGGGCTCTCCCCAGGCCCCTACCGCCCCTGCAGGGGTTCGCCCTCCCGGAGGACCGAGGCCTGGTGCAGGCCGGTGGCCGAGCCGAGCCCGGCCGGGCCGCGCAGTCTCTCACCGTAGGGCTGCCCGCCCAGCTCGTACTGCTGCATGCGGTACACCGTGAACTCGTGAGCGGCCTCGGCGGCGGGCGGCGGGCCCAGGAGCAGCAGCACGGCGGGCACGAAGAGCAGGAAGCTGAGCGGCAGGCATGAGGCCTTCAGCACCGACTCCAACACCTCGCCCGCCTCCTCCAGCATCGCCGCGGCCCCGGCCCCGCCGCTGCGGCCTGCTCCACCGGCACGCACGGCACGCGCGGCGCGCACCGCCCGCGGGCCGCCGGGAGCTGTAGTGCGGGCTGCGCCGCAAGGGACGCTGGGAGCTGTAGTGCGGGCTGCGCCGCAAGGGACGCTGGGAGCTGTAGTCGCGGCCTGGCCTGCTGGGGGCGCTGCGCCGCCCGGCGGGCCGAGCCTGTGCCGCACCCGTCGAGCCTGCGGCCTTCCTGGGCCCGGGCACCGCGGATGGGGCCCACGGAGCCGCCTCACACGTGTGGCCCAGGCGGCGGAGGTGCCCGGTGCCGGTGCGTGTGTGAGGCAGAGCGCAGCACCTCCCCGGGCTGAGGCAGAGCGCGGGGCTCCCGCTGCCCTGGGCCTGTGGGGAGCGTGTGCAGGCCGCCCGGGTGGTGGCAGGTGGTGGCCAGGACCTGGGCAGCCTGTCCTGGGGTGGTGGCAGAGTGCGGGACCCACCAGGCAAGAAGATCAAATTGTACCACATCAGCCGGCGGCTCTCGTATCGCCGGGGTTTATTGCAAAACAAATGGGCCGGGAGCTCAGCGCCTCCGGCGGAGCGGCCACACCAGCAGGTTCTGTCAGCGGCAGCTTCTCCCCGGTGCCGTGGTGGCTTTGGCCTCCTTGGGTGGTGAGAGGAGGCACTCGGGTGCTGCTGCGATTTTTCCCGTGGTTGGGGAGTGGAAGAGCAGGACTCTGAGGCCCCAGCTGGCCGTGCCCCACGAGCCCCACTGGGTCTCAGAGCCAGGCAGCAATGGGGCTGTGGTGGAGCCCGCCTTTTCCCGCAGCACAGAACAGTCCTCACAGTAGCAGGGATGAAGCCTGGCCCCGATGAGCTTCTGCAGCCTGCAGGCCTGGCATGTGGGTGTCACCGTGCCCCCCGCCTCCCCTTCCCTGTGCCAGCAGGCATCCTGCGTTTTCTGTTGGGTCCTTGGGAGCTGCTGGTGCAGCTTGGTCCCTGTCACGGCCCCAGCCCTGCTGCAAAGGTCTCCAAGCCCTGCAAAAGCCCCCCCCCGATGTCCCCAGCCAGCCTTGCCCCGGAAGAGGGTCCCCCCACCAGCCTCAGGCAACGCAGCTATCTGCCTGCCCACGGAAACATCCATTTCTGCTGCCAGCTGCGTCCAAGCACAACTTGCCAGCCTCTCAAGCTTCCTGCCCGTGAAGTTGCAGCAATTTGGGATCTCTCCGCTACTCCACAGGAAACAGGCAGCAAACTAACAGGGCCAGAGGCTGCAGCCAGGCAGTTACTGGCCTGCAAACTCAGGGGAAAGAAGGCATGATGGCATTTGGAGAGGTCAGGGCAGCAGTGCTCAGCCCTGGGGCAGCAGAGAGAATCCGTATGTGACTGCTGTGAGCCCGGGGCTCGGGGTGTCCTTGGGTACCTTCTGTGCTGTCGATGCTGTGCAGCTCGCAGGGAGGTGAAGACCCTCAGAACATTTCCCTGGCTGAGCACGGGCAACCCTCTTCAAATGTGGTAGCACTTAGAGCACATATGCTAGGATCAGAACTTTCTTTCAGATCTTAGGATCAGACCTCCATTCTGTTCCATTCCTCAGCTGCACTGAACAGAAGGGCTTGGGGCAGGCTCCACCCTGCTCCTGCCTCCAGGTGTTGACTGTTCCAGACCATTTAAGTGATTACTGCAAATCTGTTCTGTTGCAAACAGTGGTTTTGGGAAGGTTTCTGGAAGGATTCAGCCTCTTCATCCCAAAGAGGAAGAGGAAACAAAAAATTTCTGCTGCATCTGTTCAGGTGTGAGCCAAACCCCACCAGAGGCAATAGAATGCAAAGCCATCTACAGGCTGCTGCTCAGCCTTCCAGTGCCCACCACACTGGGTGCCTCCCCCTATGTGGGGACCTTAGAACACGGCAGATTTGCTGGAGCGTGACACACCTCTCCGACAGGCCCCAGCGCTGTGAACCCTCCGTTGTACAGGCACGTTACCTGCGGGGTTCAGCCAGATGGGAGTGGGTAGCCCTGCCCTGCAGGGTGGCACCAGACTCCGAGGTCACTGTGGGTCCCTCCTTCTGCCCGTGGTGGTGCCAGGGCTGTCACTGCAGGTGCAGCCCCATGCCCTGAGGCACGGCAGTGCTCTTGCTTCTTGCTGCCAGGCTGTAAGCAGTGTCACGGCATTTGCCCAGGCACGGTGCCCAGCTTCTGTGCTCCAGTGAGGGGTTGGGCTGTTGCTGCAGCCTTCTGCCTTCCTGCCGCTGGTTTGTGCTGCACTAAGGGGGGCACTCAGTTCCTGGCCAGGGGCCTCTGAGCTGCCCCACAGCTGCACACACTTGTACTTGCAAACCCAGTTGTTCTTGACTCCCTGGCAAGACATCAAGCCTGCATCCTTTCCCACCAGCTGTGCCCATCACATCCAGAAGGCTGCAGCTGCAGGAGAAGACTCAAGGACAGCCTCTAGCCCTGCATGACATGCAGTGGCAGCACTGCCAGCCCAGCCTGATTCCAAGGGTTTGAGGGGTGGTCTGGCTGGGGATACCTACCCTGTTTGTCACTGTGCCCTGGGGCACAATGCCCTCATCTAGGCAGATACAGCATCTATATACATGCACACACAGAGCAGGGACCACTTATAACCCAGGCACAGCAATTGTCTCAGCAGAGCATCAGTCCCATCGTGTGCTCGTATCATTCAGTCCCACTTGTAATGGGAGTAATTACAATTACAGGAGTAATGTCTGTCCCTGTGCTGAAGCAACATCCCAGTCTGAAGGGACTGGAGAGCCTGACCACAGTTGACAACTGGGGTGGGACTGCACCTGGTCAGCTTGAGCTGCATGTGGGCTACAGTTTTGCCGGGTCAGGACCAGCAACGTGAGGTCCTGGTGGGCTGTCTGGCATCTCTTGCTCTCCCCACGGCCTCTCAGAAGCTGGGGAGATTGCTCATCATGCTGGAGTTGCTGGAGAGCGGTGCTCTGGGCCGGCTGTTCAGCACTGCAGAGCTGCGGAAGCTCTCCCGGTAGTGCAGCGAGCTCTCGGTGGATGAGCCGGAGTTGATGTCTGTGATGACCAAGCAGTTCCCAGGCTTGCAAAGCCCGACCCTGACACAGCAGCAGCACAGCAGGCTTCCCACGGCACGGCGCACCTCCACGCTCCGGAGGGAGTAAATGATGGGGTTAACGCCTGAGTTAACCATGGCCAGAGCCAAGGTCCAGTCCATGCTGTGGAGGTGCGTGCAGGTCTGAGTCTCACAGAAGACATCAAAGAGCAACAGGACAAAGAGGGGGCTCCAGCAGATGATGAAGGCACCCAGGATCATCAGCACAGTCTTGAGCAAGCGCAGGGACCGTTTGCGGCTGTGCCGAGAAGTGGTTTGCTTAGAACTGGCCTGGACCAGCTGGAAGATGGAGATGTAGAGGCCGATGATCCCCAGAAGGATGATGCTGAACATGACTACGGAGAAGAGGATGTAGTTCTTGGAGTAGAGAGGAAGGAGGACAGAGCAGGCATTGAAGTCACACAAGCAGTTCCAGCCCAGCAGCGGAAGCAGTCCAATGACGAAGGCCAGCAGCCAACAGGAGACGATCAAGCTGCGCAAGCGCAGAGTCTTGCTGGCTTCATTCTCAGCAATCGGCCTTACCATGGCACTGTAGCGCTCGATGGCAGTCACAAGCAAGCTGAAGGTGGAGGCAGCCAGCGCAATGAAGAGGATGCCTTCCCGCAGGAACCAGAGCTGAGGTGAAAGCTGGAAGGTGTTCTTGCCTGAGAGGCAGAGATTAGAAAGATAGGCAATTCCTGCGAGCAGGTCGCTCACAGTGATGCTGGCAATGCAGGAGTAGACCCAGCGGCGGGCTCGCAGACACCGCAAGATGGCCAGCAGCACAAGCAGGTTCTCCAGGATGATGACACAGCTGATGATGGCAAAGGTTGTGCGGATAAGACCCATGCCTTCATCCCCAGACTGCCGGTTCATCAGCTTGCCTGTGAAGTTGTAGTGCTGCAGGATGATGTTCGTATTCCTCATGGCAGCCAGCTGCAGGCAGGAAAGTTTCCTGTCGAGCAGGTCAAGCCTGAGCTCAGGATATGGAGCAGAGCCCAGTGGAAGGGAGCGATTCACCAGCCAGCTCAGGTCTGGACCATCCATCTTCTGAGCCTAGGTCAGCAGCCAAGGGATGCGCGATGGACCAGAGGTTGAGGTGGGGGTTGGAGCAGAGCAGACCCTCTGTTTGAGGGCTGGAGCAGCTCCACCCAGTGTGGAGATGAGAGTTAGAGCCGTGTCTGCCAGCCCGATGGCACTGAAAGAGCAAGGGTAGAGGAGGGTGAGGCGTTTTGTAAGTCCACATATGAGCATGGGCTTCCTGTTGTTTACTGACGTTTCCTGTTGTGAGCTAGAGTATTGACATCGTTTCTAGCAGCTGTCAGCATTTCTCAGTAAGGGGCTGGCTATTCTCAACTTTGTTGTGGTTGTGAAGGTGGGACATGAATGAAATAATCTGTCAGGCCCCTCTTGGAGTCAGGGCAGCCCGAGTCGAATGGGGTAACATCTCCCACCTTGATAGTAGGGTCTGTTGGGCTGGACAAAGCCAAGCACTAGTCAGGAGTACCCAGACAGCCTGAGACACTGAAGTGCTTGGCCTTTTGTGGCGTGAAATTCACCCCTGAGCCTGGCAGAGAGCAACTGCCTCTTCATCAGCTGCCCTGCACACCACCCGTGCCCAAATACATCCTTCTCCAGGAGGAAATTCCATGCTGTCACCCCTCTGGGCCCAGCTCCTGCCAACACATCCATTCAAGCCCTGCCCTGTCCATGCAGCATGTCCAGGCACCTGGGGGGGCTGGAACTTCCTTGGCATTTTTCACTTGCCCGTGCTGCCACCCAGGCTGGGATCATCCCTCCACTCATCAGGCGGGGGATGGACCCCCAGCACGGCTCCCTGCTTGCCATGCTGACAGAAGAAATCACCGCTCTTTGCTCTCGACCTGGCTACCTCTCCATGACTGTGCCAGCCTGGAGCGAGCGCACAGGTGAGAGCAGAAAGCACTGGAAGCTGGGGCTCAGCTCTACCCAGTTCGAAGGAAACCAGCTGGTCAGAGCCCTGCACATGCCCCTCCACCTTCAGCTCTCCCCGTCCCCACCAGGGACGGCTCGGGATCTTCTCAGTGTCTAGGTCACAGACAGGGAAACAGAGGAACAAAGCTTCTGCCTCTCGCCTGGCATTGTAGAAAGCGCAAGGGGCTGCGCCGAGGCCAGACGCCGGGAGTTCCTAATGCAGTTGCAATGTTCATGTCTGTCATTGACAGGGGAGTACCCCGTGTCTGCAGAACAACTGGGGAGAAAGTCTTGCAACGTGCCATTCCCACCCACCACTGTGGAATTTGGCTTCTGGCTCACCTGTCATGAGTGGTCCCAGGCTCCTGCTGCCGGAGGGCGTTTGGCAGCCACCAGTGCTTCCCACTGCTGTCCTGTCTGTGGCCCAGCACACAGTAGGTAGTGGGGAGGGCTCCTTGTGCAAAATAAGTGAGGCTGCTACCTACCAACGTGGAAAAAGGGAAGTTACAACATCAACCACATTTCTATGCAGGATGGACCCCACCCAAAACAGCTTGCAAAGAGGCCCAGAGAAAAGAAAGACAGAGCACCTTTTAACTCAGGATCAGAGCAGAAGCTGTGCCCTGCTTTCTGCTTTCACCTCTGCGCTCGCTCCAGGCTGGCACAAAGTCATGGAGAGGTCGCCAGGTTGAGAGCAGAGTGGTGATTTCTTCTGTCAGCATGGCAAGCAGGGAGCCGTGCTGGGGGTCCATCCCCCGCCTGATGAGTCC
>JAVJGJ010000047.1:46273307-46287555 GCA_035590215.1 Microhierax caerulescens | reverse complement strand
TCTTTATAGTAAATTTTATAAAAAATGTATAATTTTGGAATAAACACCAAAAAAAAAAAAAAAAAAAAAAGCAGTAAAACTGATGCAAAGCTGTCTGACACATGGGAATCCCTCTCATTCCTCCCAAGTGTTAAATGCAGTCCAGAGCATGGCTAGTCTAAAGAGATACTGTTTCCTTCAGCATCACCACTCAGCCATAACTGGCTCTTCAACTGTTGGTCCCATGGCTACTGTTCCAGCTTGAGCTCTCTAATCGCTCTCAGCAGAGCTTGCTTTCTTCTGTAGTGCTCTGAGACACACAGAGGCTTCCCTCAGCTCTTCTGGAAAACAAGAGGGACCTATAAACAGAATTCCTCAAAATTACGTCCCTCCATATTTTAGTGTTCTAGATCAAAGCATCTTAAGCATCTCAGTTAAGATTTTCTCTTACATGTTGTGCAAAACACTGATGTAGTGCTCTGTCTACAAAAGAGACAAAATATCAACAGCCCCCTTCAACAGTGCAGTTCATTTCGTCTTTTATCTACTGGCAGCCTGCTAGCCTTCAAGGGGGCAATCTGGTTGATCCAGAGAATTTGGACCCAATGCTGCTTGTTGGAATTGAAACAGAAGCGTTAGTGATGGCCAAACGACACACGTCCAGAGGTGGGTCAGATTTCCCTGTTTCCTCCTGACTCCTTGCCTCGCCGCGGCAGTTATCTTCCAGGCCAGCAACAGGTCTTCGGCACATTTGTTCACTTGCCTCAGCTCCTGGAAAAAGCTCTCTAACGTGCAAAGGCTTCACATCCTTCTGCTTAGTGGAGTTTCATTTGGCACCTAGAATCCAGAACTACTTCCACTCTACCTTCCACCCGCACCAGCAAACCCTGCTGCTGCCTCTACTCTCCCGCTAGACAGAAGTGGGACCACAGCAGGGCTTTCTGGATGCCACAGCAGCCGCGTGCTCCAGCCATGACTACTGTAACTCGATTATCACG
Source organism: Microhierax caerulescens (assembly GCA_035590215.1). Classification (NCBI taxonomy): domain Eukaryota; kingdom Metazoa; phylum Chordata; class Aves; order Falconiformes; family Falconidae; genus Microhierax; species Microhierax caerulescens. The sequence continues at coordinate 46,286,578 of JAVJGJ010000047.1, read as the reverse complement.
TGCACCCTGGAGCAAGTATGTGTGCAAGTCTTCCAAAGAGGATCCACGCTCCTCTAAAGAGAAACACAGCAGCATGTGCCTCAGGGGAATGCATGAACAGGAGAGGGAGAGAGAACCGCTGCTCCCTCCAAGAGTTATCCTCAATCTTTTCAAGTAAGAATCCTACCTATGTCTCAAAAGTCTGTCACCCACCAACGCTGGTCCTTTCTAAAAAACCTGCAAGCCGGACAAGACCGAGGAATTCTTACAAAGTCATTCAACACACTGGCACAAAATGAAATAAACAAGGCTTGTTTGCTACTCGCAGCAAGAAAAGAACTAGAGGGTGGCACAAGACTAAGATTTTTCAATCCAGCCAAAGTCTGATGTTTAAATGCCACGATTACTCAGTGTGCTTTTGATATCTGCTGCATAGAGAAGTTGCTCACTTGATGTCATATCCTCTACTCAACAAAACGTTAAGTTTCTCTCTGCAGATTAAGCCTTGTGCGCACGCACACATGCGCTTGTGGTGGTGGTGGGGATGTGTGTATACGTGTGAAAAAAATAAAAACAAAATAAAATAAAAAAAAGAACAATTACAGTCAGGCACTTCCCCAGGCTCAGCAGCTATTGCTCCAAGAGCTTCCATCATTTGTAGTCCATGAACAAAATACAGCAACACGTAGCAAACTATGTATAGAACATCAATAATTTAAAAAAAAAAATAATCACAGTCTCCATACCTTTTATAATTGATAAGAAAAAATAACTCAGAACTAGAACATATAAAGAATGGAAAAGTGATGGCTTCTTTTTTTTTTGTTATGCCTTTTTCTTTTTTTGCACAATAGTTGGAGAGCAATCGCTCCTCCCCAACATTTCATCACAGTGAACCATGGAGCGTGTCCTGGGGAAGGGAAGGGAAAGAAGGGGGTGCTGGGGGGGGTGGGGCGGGGAAGACAAGCAGGATTAGCAAATTACACCAGAGGCACCCTATAGCACAAGGCAAAGGGACCAGTAGCATTCTGCACTCCCACAGTCCAGTGAATTCACTATCTCAGCTGGAAAGTTATTTTTTTTCTATATATATACCATGGGAACAAAAAGGGGGGGGGGAAAAGTGGCTAAGCAACAAAGGAAAGCTCAAGATGAGACTGCCTTAGCTGTTTGGCAAAAATTAAGAAGTAAGCAAGGTGCTGAAGAAATGAGGCATATCCCCGTTAACTGTGAAATAAAAGCAATTTGTTAAAAATATGAAATCAACTACTCTGTGGACAGAGACATGAGACTCCAGGATAACACTGAGCACTTGCCACTCCACAGATCAGACAATTTGCAATCATTACATCATCAAAAATTAAAACTTTTTTTCCTGTCATATTTAAAATTTCTTTTTTTGTCTTTTCTTCACAATGAAGCCTCTCAAGGGGCCAAGAGCAGAGCAGGTCAAACCAGGTTGTACTCCTTCAGGTTGAGCTGTAGGATGGTGTCCTTGACAGCTGCAAAGACGAAACGGATGTTTTCTGTGTCTGTGGCACATGTGAAGTGAGAATAGATGATTTTATCGCTGTCAGGATTTAAATCCACAAACATCTTGAGAATGAACTCACGGGCTGCCTGTGCATCCCTCTGTGGGCCTGCAGCAAATAAAGAAACCAGTATTTATTCGAAGTCCATCCCCTGGTTTGAGCCATCAGAATAATTGCTAACGTGCTTTTTCTTACGGGTTACAGAGCTATAAAGAAAAAATTAAGATCATTTATTGCACAGAAGTCCCAGGAGCTGAAGTGCCTGATGCTTTTCAGTTATCTCACCATAACCTACAAAAGGCAGTTTTCCAAGGCTGAGGGTTTTGACAGACACCAAGGCGTTGTTTCAGACCATGCTCTGAAATACAGCATTTGGAATAACCCTGTACGTGCTGCGTTCACCCCGTAACAGTGACAGATGCTGGGTATACATAATACAACGTTCTCCTCTGGAGATGAGATATACATTTCTTCCTAATATATAGATAGATGTTACGTATGGAAGGATACAAGTGTACGCTCTGCAAACAAGGGTCATCTTCAGCCCAAACTGCAGTCTGTCCTAACTGGCCAGTTGACTCACAGGAGCTAAAGACTGGAATTTTTGCCAGTATTTATCTCATATTGCTGACAACTCTTCAGAAAAAAAGTTACCCACTGATTTTCTTTCCCAGTACCGGCATTGCCACGCTCTCCATGGCAAGGACCATCTCTTGAGAGGTGGTCTGATGGGCTCCCTCCCACTCCCAAGCCATGCAGCATCCCTGGAGGAGCTGCAGTAAATACCCTTACCAACAAACTGAAAGGATATGACGTTTGCTGATGTCGCCATCTCATCTCCAGCTGTTAGTTATGCTAGAAGTAGGCACTATTTAACAGATAAGCTCCCCAGCCATTCCCAGCCTGCTGTAAAAATGGGTTGTTTTCCAGCACTGACAATTCCAGAGTGCCTGTGCTTTCAGACAGCAGGGGGCATGGAACGCCAGAAGCAGGAGGACAACTAATAAGGAGCAATTTCATTAGTCCTTTAAAAAGACAAAAGCTTTTTGCAAAATGGCAATTCTTCCCTTCCCTTCCTTTGTATTTTTAAAGCACATACTGACAGTTAATACGTGACAGTATGGCAAGAAGTGTGCTGCCTGATCTCATTCGCCGCTACTTTTATTTATTTTCAGCAGTGTACAGATGTGTTACCAGCCAACTTTAAATGCACTCAACTGAAGAGCCTGAAATGCTATTTTGGCTAAGGAATTTTGTTTCAGGCAGGGATTTCTCCATTTCACACGTATATTCCTTTTCCACAGCTGCAAATGGCACACTAATAAGACTTTCACGCTACCTGAAATTCTTCAGTGCCATCATTTGAACAGCTTCGGTATTTGACCAGTTGGTTTCTCAAAACAAGGACTCAAGTCACCTCTTGACTGGAGGGTTAAAATGCCCAGTATATCAGCAAATTGTCACGTTTATGAAATAGGTTTTATGCACAAGCATACAGGTAGGGAAATGAAGACATCCGTTATTTAAGACTTCAAAGTGCATATTTAGGGGAGGGTGTGTGCGTGTGTGTAATCCCTCATCTAGGAGAGCTTCATTATTTGATCACCTGATCAGATTCCAGTTACCTACACATGATTAACGCATTTTTGTGGCATTTTCTCATTGTCGTAGGTATTCCTTCTGAAATTAAGATGTTTTCCCCATCTCTAGATCACAGTCTTCTTCAAAAAGCAAAAAAATTCTAACCAAACCACGTCTAGCCCTCCTCCTAGATACACAAGTGTTCCTCCTTAAAAACCACTCACCATCAAACTCTGGGAAATAGTCAACAAGGTGGGAATATAGGATCTTGTCTTCCAACAGATCTTTCTTGTTGAGAAAGAGGATAACAGAAGAGTTTTGGAACCATGGATAGGTGATAATGGTTCGAAAGAGAGCTTTACTCTCTTCCATCCGGTTCTGAAATAAGAAAAAGAAAGCCTTGTTTTCACAAATGAGCACTAAGATGCCTTTCGGCTACCTGCACACATCCATCCTCGGATCTGTATCGATACAGCATCTCAGATACTGTACACAGAACGCTTTGGGCCCCAGGTAGGTTCTGGTAAATGGGAAGGAAATGCAAAATCTGAGGGACTCAAAAGATTCAATTAATTGGCAAGCTATTCATATCAAAAGGCTTAAAAGTCATTTTATGCTTTGACAGTCACACTAAGAAGACCAGCCACGATACTTTATGTTTTGTCTAGTAGAAAAGGAAAAACTGCTGTTACCAAATGGCATTTTTTTTAATCTATTAGCAAGTGCAAAAATTCAGTATTGCACCTTCAAATAGGTCAGTCGCTATCTAACAAGACAGCAGTCACAGCACAAAGTTAATTCAGTGCGGAAAAGAGGAATGGGTGATTTTTAAAAGCGTGCCTTCGCATTGCACAGTACCTCGCAAAGCACGCAGAACTAAGCAATTTCAGAGTATTTCAGTATTACTTGAGAAGTACAGATAATTTGGATGCACTCTGCATTTTCCATTCTCAGGGACATCATGACCCATTAATGCTCATGTTCCCTTTGCAATAGGAAGAACCGAAGGCCAAAACCAACAATACTTGCTAATCCAACTTGGCACCGAGTACTTTGGTACCAACTTCCAAGAAGCTAGAAAGACATTCCTCCTTTCCTTCCACCCTCCTGCAGAGTTCCCATTCTTTGGCTTACCTCATTATCAGACTCCACCAGAACTTGGTCATATTCACTAAGTGCTACTAAAAACATGATGGAAGTCACATTTTCAAAGCAATGGATCCACTTCCTTCGTTCTGATCTTTGACCTCCGACGTCCACCATTCTAAGGAAGAGAAATACATACAGGATCACAGGAGTAGCTGCAGCTCTCTCTCTGAATGCAAAGGATCAGCACACGACAAGAACGAACGGGGCTCTTTACCATTCAAGTGAACCTGGCATAGGGGTGTAGTAAAACGTGCTTGCTTACAAAACCATCAAGTTTATGCAACATCCTGCTCCAAAATACTGGGAAGGATGGCCATAGGCAAGCGATACAAATTCAAATCCCAAATATCAGCATTACTATTTTTAGTTGCATTCTGCTCCGGTTTGCTAAGTGACAGTTCTGAGTCTGAAAAGACAAGTCCTTCAAAACTCTACTCTGTCAAATGAGCCAGCTATTTCTATTTTTTATTAAAGCACCTGCTTGCCTCAAAACTTACCTCACACAGAGAGCTTTCTTTAGTTATTAAACTTTTCTTAGAACATGCTGTCTAACAGTTACATACTTCAGCTCCTCAGTTTCAAGTCACACCTGCGCAGTAACGCTAAAATCATTTTGTCACTCACCTAAAGCACAACACACATGGGTCCATCTTTTTAAAAAAACCCTACACCTATTTCAACAGGTCAGCAAACCAGAGAGAGTAACTTTCTGTTACTGAACAGTTTAAGAGTGATGATGCAGCCTTCTTTATTCCTCTCTTGTAATGCCAACAGTGGTAAAGAAGGGGAGGGAGCATGTAAATACCAGAGAGCTAGGGAGAAAATTGCTTTGCAGTAGACAGGCATGTCATTGTGCCCTTTATGCCTTGCTCCATTGCTGGCTTAAGCCTCCAAATACCATCTGCTGCTGCAGCAGCATAGACAGCCACTTTTGGTGTCATCCTGAGAGCACAAGGCAGGCACTGCAAACCATCTCAGAAGGTAGATTATAGGCACCACGCGCAAGGAAATGTTCCTGCACAAAAAGTGGTCTCCTGAAGGAGAAATAAGTGGTCAAAGCGGCTTGAGCTAAGCATTCTTAAATGGAAATACATTCATGTCAAGCACTGCGCAGACCAAGCCTCCTGCTCTCCCCCTTGGTGGCTTAAGCTACCAACAGGTCACTCAGTTGCCTCACAAGCCACCACTTCAGCCTCAGATGCCAGCAGCGCGATCCTTCCTGGGAAGGACACCAGTCACCACTGCCTGCAAGAGGTTCTTCGGGCTTTTAAGTGTCACTGATTCAAAAGCACATTGTTTTCTGACAATCAGTGCTTCAGCTTGGAGTTCTCCCTTATTCAGAGTAACACGTTACACCGTCCGCATGACAGGAGCGCCTGTCAGCAGATACTTCATAACGTCACAGCACATACAGCCAGGCTCAAGCCTCTCAAGGAAGCACCTGGACACTCTAAAGCAATGCAGAACTCATCCTTCCTGAAACCACATCGCTCCTCTCTCAGTTCAGCTGTAACATGAATACACCTTCCGTACCTGAAGATAATATTCTCTAGGTCAAAGGGGTACTCTATGATACCGGTTGTAGGAACTCTAACCCGTAGCACATCTTGCTGAGTTGGTAGATATCCTGGGGTAGCGATACGATCCACATCGCTAAGATAGCTACAAGAAGCACAATGGAAAAAAAAACCAACCTTAGGTTGCAGCACATAAATACACAGATTTAAACACTGCTACATTTATCCCTATACATCTTTCCCTAGCATAAGAGGAAAGTCAGAATCACCTGAACTGTTTCAAATATGACGTGGAAAAATAACGGAATACACTTTTGGGGAACAGTAATTCACCAGCCCTCCCCTTTTGAAGATAAACAGATACATTAAGGACAACTTCATCAGCTCTGTGTAAGATTGTGGACGACAATCTTTACTACAAAGAAAGTTCAAGTACAGTGGATGCTTATATTTCAGAAAACATCAGATGAGACTTGATTCTATTTATAGATGAACCTATGTTCCCAGACTTAGATTTTATTAATAACAAATCCATTAAGTTACTCATCCATGTACATCTGTAGGCCAAAGGACAAACCTGAAGACAACGAGCAATACTTCTGCTGCCTAAGAGCCAGGATCAACATAGATGGCGTAAGGCAGAGATTCTAGCCTCAGGTATATCCAGAAGCAGATGGGTGAACAAGTGTCTTTATCATCCCACCAGAACACTTCATACCCTCATGAAAAGTAGCAAATGGTAAGGAATTTCCAGATCTAAATCTATCCCCAAACAAACGCAACTTCCCCCATCTCCAGCAAGGCTCTTTCCCTTTCTGGAGCTAGATTCAAACAAGTTACCAGTTGCCTGCTCCCACAGCTCTTTCATCTTAACTTTTCCAAAAGATACTTCTGGCTGATGAGACAAAGTGCCTTTCTCATATGCCTATGATTTTTATCCCCATACACGTAGCCAGCAGACTGTACAGCTTGTCCAAAACACTAGCAAGACTCATCTGCCTCAACGAAACAGATAAAAGGTTAAACAAACCACATAGTGAAATCTACAGCAGTGTTCCTGCTCTTTGAAACAAACTCCAGACTTCAATAAAAAAAAATTAAGACAGGTATTATTTGTCAGAACCATTACTACCACGTACCGGTGCCTGCCAGTGATTATATACTTACTATTTAGCTGAGTCGGAGAGCTGATATTCTCTTCTCCTGTCATAACACTCTTGTATTCCAGGGTCGTTCCACAATGTTTTAATTGCACTTACATATGGCTGCTCAAATGTCATGACCTTTTCTACATCCACTTCCCGGATCAGCACTGCATTGGCCTGGAGATTGGGGGGTGGGGGAAGAGGAAAAAAAAAAAGGGGGGGAGGGGTCAGAAGCAGGGGGCACAATCACCAGCAGGCAAAAAATTCTCAGGTGAACTAAATCTTTACATTATGACTTCAAGGATCCACATCCTGGTTGTGGATCAGGTTGCTAAGACCAGAGGGACAATGGGTAGACTACACATCTAAGCCACAGCAGACATCAGCAAAATCCTCCCACCAAAGCATCATGTGCTCCTTCACAGAATAAGCTGTCAAACAGCAGCAGATTTCAACTATCATTAGAACACTTATCATGAGAACACATAGATCACCAGGTGTTCTGAAACACAGTGGTTTCCAAAGCAGAGCATTCACTGTGAAGAACCACAGCCTGCCCAAGTTCTGAGAAGGTTAAACTGCAGCTGGATACCAAGTTGCTACCTCAGGTTTCTTACCAAAAAAAAAAAAATAATTAAACTACATTTTGAATAACAATAGAGACATTATTTCAGTGTACTTCAGTCATGACTCCTTTTGAGAGAGAAAATAAAAATGACCACCCTACAACTGACAAGCAAAGGAAGGACTACAGTATCATTAAAACAGTCTGTGGTATCTCTGAAGTTATTATCCACACCAAACTGCTTTCTGAAGTCTTTGGTACACTTGCTGCAGGAAGGGGCTTTTGCCCGTACCACCTGTACCAGGAAAAATAAAACCCAAAGCCAAGTTCTGCACATATTCTCCTAAGTACAAGTTGGCAGATTCTACCTATCGAAACACCTCCACCAATGCCCAGGTAAAGCACAGGCAAGGCACGCTTCCTCACACCCTGTCTACTCTCATCGCGGAGACTGCAGAACCTCTCTGAAGGTAAAAAAGGTGTTCAGACTCAAGAACTCCTGGTGCATCATCCAGTCCCTCTAAAGAGTTATTAAAAATCAGCTCCAAGTCACTGCATGACAGAGCAGATAAAATACAATTTCATTTAAAAATAGTACAGTACTAAGCTTTAAAGAAGCAAAACACACTAAAATATATATATATATGTATATATATAAAAAATTTCCTGGCGCATCCACAACCTCCCCATCGTCCCCAAAAAAAGCTAAAATAATTTAGACCAGATCTGCCTGAAAAAAATATTCCTGGACCCAAAATCAGCAAGTCAGACTTCAGCTCAAAGCATGTTTCTGTGGCTGAAACCAAAACCCTTCAAGAAAGGTTTGTACCTTTGGTCAGTACCTATCAGAAAAACTGGCTGACGGCAGTAATAGTGATGACTACCAGTAGAGGTGTCTTTTGAGTCCTGCATGTATTTTTGTCAACTTCAAATTCCAACGTGAATAGCAAAGAAAAGCCCAACACATTTAATGATACTGAATCCTTGAAAAGAATCTCTCCTACACCATAACCCAATTCCTCGCTCCCACCACCCGCTACGCAGACCAGGGCACAAACTGTCCTGAGAAAGTTGTTCTATCCCTTAACACAATCAAGTAAATGGAGTCAGATATCATCAAAATGTCATAAAAAGAGGTCCTTAAGCACGAAACATTTATGGGAAAGAGTTCAGGGAGGTTGAGATTGCAATGCAGAAGGACACAAACAGGAACTTAGGAGTCAAACCCTAGAATCCCCATTGCCTAAAGACACATGCAAAAACTGTGAGAAACTTACCTTGTTCTGTTCATATTTGTACAGAATCTTCAGGGTTTCCATGGCCCTGATCATAGACTGCATGGCAGTGAAGATGTTTTGGTACACCAGCTTGGTGAAGCCTTTTTTGTCCTCTTCAGAGTAGCCTGAGCCATGAATTATACGCATTTGCTTAATGAACGTGCTTTTTCCACTCTCCCCAGTGCCTACAGAATGTGAGAGAGAGAGTTAGGAGCCATCACAAGCAAGGCTTGCTACGGAAGAAAGCAAGCTTAACACCAGTCACATCACAACTCAAGGTTTCTATCACTATACTCAAGTACACACTACTTCCAAACACTTTTTTAGCGGCTTCCCAGAATACTAAGACAGTCTGGATGGTCCTACTCATCCCCACTACGAACTTAACAGCATAGATGGAAGACATCTTGTCCTTTACAGCAGCCTTCAAAAGCAGCTCTGGTACTTATTCCAAATCTCACATTACAGCCACTCCCACATGTTCTGCGTCAAAAGGCCCCTGTCCGTCACACCTGACCTATTCCCAGATACTCCGCAAGATGCTACAATCGCGGCACGGGTCGGAAGGGCCCAGACGCGCTCTCAGGTTGGTACTGCAAACCGAGATGACAGCGAGTGGGCCAGGGAAATCCATTTGCACAGTAAGAAGTGAATTTTCTTTCGGTGTGCTTTGGCACAAAATGCTCTTTACCTTACAGACTATGTGTCTTTTCATAAAAAAAGAACAGAGCACAACAGAAAAATCAACTCTAAAGGAGAATGGAGCTCAAGAAACTACCTGCTTATCCATCTGACATGAGCAATCCAGTCAGCACATCTGCCTCGTATCCCAAACTACTGTGCAAACATAATGTATTGCTCTTAAGGACTGAAACGATTATCATCCTTGTGGCAAGATACCTTAACATCACTTGCAGCCTCTGGATATTATAGAGTTAAAAATAGCAACCGATGGGGAGAACAGAGTAGGATGTTGCTCACAGCTGTCTGTGCTCTGCCTTGATCCCTGCAGGCTCCTCAGCAAGGCCAGCAGTTCCTTACCACACAGATTTTCTGCCCCAGAGAAGCCAGGTCTCAGGGCAGCTGGGAGGACAAGGCACATTCACACCGATGTCACTCACACACACAGAGCACATGAAGCGGTCCAGCCCTCCCAGTGCCTGCTTCCTGCACAGTCCGTTGGGCAGGTCCTCTCACTCCTACACTGACAGCCCCAGAAAAGCGTCATTTAAACATGCGAAGGGCAACAGATGATATAAAAAGACATGGGAACTTTCAAACTTTTTAACACCGTAAGCATGAGAGAAAAACATCACTGAAGTATCCATGCTGTTCCACTGCCTTGTTAAAATTCATAATTCAACTGGTATTATGGGAAGTACCTGGCAGCTTCCATCCTATATCTACACTGTACTTTTTGTGGAGGTAACATATGGGTCAAGTCTTGCATGTGATCAGCATCCCTCCCCACTTATACTATACCATTGATGTTTCTGTCGAGTACTTTTGTTCAATCTTCTAAAATCTGCTATGAATAAGCAGAACATACGTAAAAATAAATAGAAAAAAAATACAGCTCTTTAATACAGTGGCCCAGCTCACTTGACTACGGAGAGTAAAAACTAAGATGTATCGCCTAAGTGACAAATGCTTTTGATCTGCAGTTACAAACAGGCGTGCTGGCAGAGCCCCGGCTTTCACCACAGGAACCACCAGGTACTCCTCACAGGAGCGTATAGATATTTTAAGACGGGATCTCTTTCATCACAATACACAACTACTACTCACATGTAGATTCTCAATTACTCATGTTTATAGCATCAGGCTAAAAGGCAAACAAATAAATATGCTCAAATAAAAGCAGCAAGAGCAGCAAGCCTGTAACTAGGAGGAGCATGTTTAAAATAAACACACTCTCCCCATACCCAAGAACTGACAGAAACTGTGTCAGTGTAGTTAGAAATTAACATTATAAACACCACTAATATGCAGCAAATCATCTCAAACAGAAAGCTAAACCATAAATGGGGGGGAAAACTGGAAACCGAAATCTTTTGTGGTTTCTCTCACTGTGGTGAGAAATACTTCCTTGTCTTTTACCACAGTAACCAAAACTGAGAAGAAAAAAAAAGTGGTGCTTCAAAGCATTCCAATAATGAAAACATAAGAGAAACCTCAGCACCAGCCATTCACTTACTTCAGAACTTAAGAGCTCAAACACAGATTCCTCCTGTCACTCCATCATCACCCCTTTTTTGGTTGGTTGTGTTTTTTTTTTTTGTTGTTGTTTGGTTTTGTTGGTTGCTTTATTTAAAAAAATAATAAAAAAAAAGACACCTCTTGTTTTTACCTAGGCCATCAACAATACTGAACAGCAGTACCCCAGAACTTCATAAGCTCTGGTGGGTATGGCGTCCTGCATCTATAAGAGCACAATAACCTCTTTTTAATATGACAACATTGAAAGAAGGAAATTATCTGAATTCACCATTTGCTCTGTAAACGCATGAAAGCATCAGAGTATACAGTAAGTTACTAAGACCCCCAAGTACCTGACAGACAGTTGTAAATACACTACTCAGTCAACAGTATCCCATGCTTAATCACAAGTAATTTTTGTATAAAATATTCTCCCTCCTCCCCGCCCAGTAGAAAGATTAATGACTACCTTATACCAGAGGGCAATATCCAATACCTTGAAATCAAGTTTCTTATTAACAGGTTCATCATTGATTAGCACTGTTATTCTTCACCCCAATTTTCCATTTTAGGCTTCGACAAACTGTCACTAGAGGTAGTGACAAGAAAATTAACAGAGCTTCTACAAGGCAGAAACTCCCTCCACACATGCACTCTTTTAAAAATTCTGAAGATCTGGGAAAGCCCTCTCACTAATACTTGTGAGTGTAAGAACTCCACATAACAGGAGCAAGACAGAAAAAATCCCTGCAAGCAGCAGTTAACGTCCAGGAGAGAACACACACTACCTGCCACAACTTAAGGTTGGCTGTATCCAGTGAACAGCATCCAGCAAACGTCCTAAAACTAGGAATGCTGCTTATCCAATATTAACCACCTTGTATAGATTTTTTTTAAAAAAAAATCTAATGCTGAATTTTGCTTAACTGTATCTTTTAGAAAAAGTAGAAAAGATTTTTCAGCAATCTGAATTATTTCTGAAATGAAATCTTCAGATCCAGGGGGATCTTCTTAACCCAGATCTATCCTACAGTGCCAACCTATTTTGAAACAGCAGCTTCTGTGGGACTGCTTTAGGGAAGCATGAGACAAGTTCCCCAATCTACAGGAAGCCTTACAGAAACTGACACCGCGTCTTCAAAGAGCACAAACCAAACGTCAAGCCCTCAATTCTACCTTTCACCTGAAGAACAGCAACATGTTAACCACCAAGGATCCACAGCGGGAGGGAAAGCCCTGGATGTCACTTAAAAATTACCACTATGCAACAATGCCAGTACTGGAGGCCTCCAAAGGACTGGGCAGACACAGCGTCACTTCCCTTGTGTAAAGTTTTACATTCGTTTTCACAAGGATCATCCTAATTTTTCATCTGTACCTTAATGGCTTGCCAACTGACGAGAGAGCCCAAGGGAATAAGCTTGGTCCATCAGATCTGCTTCATATTCCCACTTGAGATGACACAGTATTTAAGACACAAAGCAGGATACAAACACAAGCAATAATAAATCACAGCACCCACAAAAAATGTAAATCAAGTTTAAATTTGAGGGCTACCTGGACATGAATGTCAAACTCCCTTGCCGAAGAAGGATATATATAAATGCTTGAAAATCTTAGCTGGCTGCTCTTGTAACTGATTACCCGTTCCTATAAACCTTATCTAAACACAGAATAATTATCTGTCCGCACAACCACAGAACACTACTACATTTCCATCTGAACACCTACATCCTTATTGCTGCACAGGTGATCTCAACCTCTGAGGGTAACGCTAAAAACTACAACCATTTCCTCCTCAGACACACACGGGGTGTGTGTCTTTACCGGTCCGTCTCCCTTCGGATCCCCTACGCCGAGTTCCTGACCCCGCCGGCCCTCCCAGGACCGTGCAAGGGGAACTCCGCGGCTGAGGAGCCGGAGGCCGGGTTTTCCACAGACGTTCACTCGAGGGCCAGAAGTTCACTGGCGACACCGAAAAGCATCAACTCCACCCGCGAATCCCCACAGGCTGACAAAAGCCAGCGCACCCGGGGAAGCGTCTCCTCCAGACGATTTTCACAAGCGTGTGCGTGCCCGCATTTATAAAGCGGCAGCAATTTCAGCTTCACAGTTCCTGCTTATGTCAAAATCCGCTCTGACAGCCAACGCACCGCAAAACCCAGACAAAGGGCGGCCGCTGGGGCGCCCGGCCCGCCAGGCCCCCCCCGAGCGCCAGGCTCGGAGGCGGGGATCGCTGGTGGCTCCCGCCGCTTCCCCACCACGCCCGGGCGCGGCCACCCGGACCTGTCAAGCCCCGCGGCGGCCGCCGGCCCCAGGCCGGGCGG
>JAVJGJ010000047.1:46168995-46185744 GCA_035590215.1 Microhierax caerulescens | reverse complement strand
CCCCCCCCCCCCCCCCCCCCCCCCCCCCCCCCCCCCCCCCCCCCCCCCCCCCCCCCCCCCCCCCCCAAAAAAAAAAATAAGAAAAAGTGTCCAGCATTGGGAGCGGCTCAAAGTGAATGTGCTTTGTAAGAAGGAAAAAGAAAACCCCAGCAAAAAAAAAACCAAAACCAAACCTCCTCCCCAAGTGACTCCCCCTCCCTGTCCCAGCCCTTTCCATCCCTCTCCCATAAAGTTACATGGAAAAAGCGCCGCGCTCATGTTGAAAGACCCCATGCGAATCTGTAAACAACACTGAAGAACATAAATAAGAGATTTCTGCCTCCCCCAGCCTCCCCTCTCCTTTCGTTAGGGCTTGAAAAAAAAAATGGTTTCAGGAAAATTTAAGAATGTTCTTGGCTGATGGAGAGGAGATGCCAAGGCCTGGCCCTCCCTGGGAGGGCTGCCTGTGCTCTCACCCTGCCTCCTCTTCTCCTTTCGGCCAAGGAGCTTCCTCTCCCCCAGAAAAGGGGAATCACAGCCTGGGCAGTTCCACTACAGACCACGCACTCGTATTTGCTTTCTGTTTCCAGCACCTGGGAGCAGCTGGAGGAGAAACCTCCGGTTACCGCGTCTGGATGCCAAAGCAATGCCTGGTCAAGGCAGCCACGCGTGGCTGGAGCTCAGCACCTCTCAGCAGAGCTGGCCAGGGACCGAAACAACCCCCTGCTAACGCATGCAAAACAGGTCTGGGGCTTTGAAGATGAGAGACAAGGTCTGATCCTGTCATCCCGTGAAGCTGCCCGATGCTGTCTCCACGCTCCTGCTGCAGGGCTGAGCACAACTTCACAGGGCTGGGAAAGAGGAAGACGTGGGCTAATGGTTTTATAGTCAACTTCCAAATCCACCGGCAGCAGAACCAACTGCAGGATCACAGCCCGGAGGCCTCTACCAAAACAAGCAAAATACCTCAACCCAAACCCCTTCCCAAATGCAGAAAATGGCTGGAAGAAGGGAACATCTGCATCAGAGCCTTGCCCAGCAAGTCAGCAGACAGCATGCCCTGCACGGAAAAAAGGGGAGTGAGAACATGCGGATTTGAGCCAGTGGCAAACCCCAGACCTGGATCACACCCGGGAAGCGAAGCAGCTCCGGACTCCAGCACACCCACACACATGCCACTGTGGCGCTCTGCAGAGCAGCCGGCCACCTCGCTGCCATGGAAGCCACCCTTGTCACCTCCTTGAACGCTGCGCTAATGGCAGTATAGACACATTTTCCTCTCAGAAAACAGAGAGCTTTTTCTGTGATGCAGAAAGGGGCAGGGATGCCCAGGGACTGGCGTGCCCCCCCTGCCTGGGGCTCCACGCTAGCACTGGTGTCCTGGCCTCGGTGCCCTGGCAGCCAAGCAACCTCCTCCCACAGCTGACAAATTGCCTGACCAAGCTGTGGAGTTGCAGACATTTTCATCTGCCTTTTACCCTCTTGTACTGCTGCAGTCAGCAAGGCTCAAGTCGTTCACCTGCCAGCAACAGAAGCGGCAGCACTGCACCGCCGGGGCCAACGTCACTGTGGGTCTAGAAACTCCCTTTTCTCCCCGTGCTCCGTAGCCCAGCGCTGCAAGGGAAGGCGAGAAGGACCTGAGTGCACGCTCACCACGCAGAATCCCTTCCTCGAGACCTGGCTCTTCTGCCAAAGGGCTGGACCAGGCCACGTCCCACCTGCAGCTGCTGGGAGAGCAGGCAGGCCGACACACAGAGCAGCAAGAGGTTTGAAAACCGCAGCGTGCGTGCCCGTCATGGCCCACACCTCAGGAGTGCCCAGTAGCTGTTGGGAGGGGAACGGGGAGAACCGCCTCTGTTGTAACACACTATCTGTGGGTGAAGGGTCAAGACTCCTCATCTTCCTTTGGCATCACCATGCCCATCTCTGCAGCTGAACTGCCCCGCAGCCTGGGTGGACGGTGCTCCCTGCGGATTTCCTAAGCTCTCGGACCTCCAGACTGCATCCTCTGTTCCAGCCCCCAAAGCACCAGTGATGCATCCCTGTTCTCAAAGCATCTCTGCACCCAGACTGTCCCACTGGGGCCAAGGGATGTCTCTCCCGTCCTGAGGCAGGGACTATCTGAACAGCCTGGTGTTACCTGGGGTGACATGTGGTCAACAAAACAGGGGGTGATGGACCGCCCCCCCCTCCCCCCCCCACTAAAGCCAGCCACCAGCTTTGTGTGATTGTGTCAGAACACACTGGAGCAGAAAGGTGTTTGGTTTCACTGTAGCCTTGGATCAAGGAGGATGGAAAGACAGATTCTGACCAACAGCTCCAAACTGTCCCTACGGAACAGCGGAAGTTCCAGGATTTGACTCAGTCAGGTCAAAGTCCTCGCTGGGTCTGTGACAAGTTTGTGACTGGAAATTCTCACTGTGACAAAGGCTCTGACCGAGCCACAGGTGCTGGGCAAGCCTGATGAGCAGTCAGAAAACTATTTACATCTCCGATGCCAATGAGGCCAAAATCTGTGACCGATAAGGACACTTGCGCAGGGGCCACCACTGCCTCTGGGTCTCTGTCCAAATCCACAGGGCCAGCAATTAAAGGCAAACCCTCATTAATGTCTGCAGGGAGACTGAAGTCCATGGTTATCGTCTCACCAGAGCTCTGCAACGTCTCCTGCTTCTCTGCTAGTGCTGGTCCTGCCAGCGGCAAAGCGTAGAGCCCCGACTCCGAGGGGTTGTCAGCATGTCGCGTGCAGGAAGCTGAGATGGCGCCTGAGGACGTCTCCTCCGTGGGGTCGAAGGAGCAATTTGT
Organism: Microhierax caerulescens; assembly: GCA_035590215.1. Classification (NCBI taxonomy): domain Eukaryota; kingdom Metazoa; phylum Chordata; class Aves; order Falconiformes; family Falconidae; genus Microhierax; species Microhierax caerulescens. The sequence goes on along the minus strand of JAVJGJ010000047.1, from coordinate 46,182,960 downwards.
CTCGGAAGGAGTACTGCACTCATAGCCCTGCCCCGACTCACTCATGCTGCCCAGGCTGCAGACTGTGCTCTCCACGCTCAGGGGCTCTGCACAGCGCGAAGGAGGGAAACGTGGGAGAGGGGCAGACAGGGAAGAAGAAAGAGTAGGGGACAGCAAATGAAAGCAAGCTCGAGTGAGTCGTGTACAAAACCAACCCAGAAGCCACTTCAATCCCACCCGATTACAACAGTATTTGTTTGATGGCACAAATGTTTCCTTATTATAGCAACCAAGATCCCTGCCAGCGTGCACCGAAGAAAGGCAAGATGCAGACAGCAGATGGGAGGCCATCAGTGTTTCTATGGAAATTAAAGGAAATCTCACAGAGACACTCCAGGATAAGCCAAATCCCAAATCCTACCCCCTCATGCCAACAGCCCCTGGGAGATGCCTACACAAAGCCCTCACTGTAGGATGGTGAGGGAACGAAACCATTTCAGGCTCGCTGTGAGCCTTCTCGCAGCCAGCTCTCTCTGCAGGCACTTGGCAGGTACGACCTGACTTCTGGTGCCTCAAATCAGCCTCCAGAGGAGCTGCCTGTGTCTGCCGTGTCTGTGTGTGTTAGCGCATCGGAAGCGCCTAACTCAGGTGCCCAAAGGTAGCGCAAATCCTTTTGCTTTTGGGAATGACTTGGGCCACCCCTCCAAACCCGAAGCACAAACAACTGGTTTTAAGTCACTACTGGTCAATGTAGAGACAGACAAATCTCCTTTACTCACATCAAAATCTGCCCAGGGCGGGTTATTTGTCACAGGGCAGTGTGAGCACGTGGGCAAGGTGCGGGGAGAAGAGCAACAGCTGGATAATGCCAACAGGAGAGAGGCAAAGGAGGGTCTGTGCCGTGCTGAGTAGGGGAGACCGGTTACCCCTGGGGCAGACAGAAGAAAGGCAGTTACCTGTGCTCTCTATTGCTATCTGATCTTGACCAAAGTGAGAATCCAGGCAGCTAGTTGCCGAGGGAATTGGTGGGGGGCTCCGAGAACGACTGGTGTTTTCTACTTCACCCCCATCCAAGTCATTGTCGGTGTAATCCCTGTGGGAAAAGACAGATAACACTGCCACCACCTGTTAAGCAGAGAGATGCAGGCAGAGAAAACTGACTGGGATTAAAACCCATCAATAAATAAAGCAACAGGACTGTAGAGACCTCACTAGCATGAGCATCCATCCCTTCTCCGTCTGCAGAGCGCAATTTGGAGTCTGCTCGGAGGCGATCGCGGTTAACTCAGCGTGGCTAAAACCAGCCCATGATAAATCAGAATGGGCTCTGCAGCTTTCCAAAACAAAGAGCTCTACACCCCCCAGCTTTCTATGAGCCTCAGCCCCTGCCAAAGTGAAATAAATGGTCAAATGCTCTCCCCAGGGAACAGCCAGCTTCACGGAACGATTGCAGTGAGCTGTGACAATGTTAGTATGCCAGCACAGAGCAAGCGATGAGAAAAATATCTTCCTGCCCTGGGGGGATTTGAGATTTCAGGTATTTCCCTGTCTTGCAACAGAATAATAATTAAAAAATAAAATCTAAGATTTCATCTAATGTTTTTAATTTTAACTTAAATCATTCATTTTGACCTTTTAAAACATTTCAGTTTCAGCCTTTTTCAAAGTATTTTCTGTAATCAGCATACATTTCAAGGCAAAGAATTTGCCTCAAAGGGTGGCAGCAGGGCAAACAACTAATTCAGGTTCCAAACCACCAGAAATAGTGTAGTTTTAAACTTAAAAAGCTCCCTTCCCAAAACCTCACTGAACTGAGTTATTTCCCAAGGTCAGCCCTGAATCCCTGAGAATGCATTTGTCTGAAACAAAATATTTTCTGACACAAGGTAGTCCACGTCCGAGCAAATAATTGCTTTATCTTCCCTCCCCACACTGACAGTGTTTATGTTCTCAGAATATCCAGTGCATCCCTCCACGCTCCCACCCGAGAAACCTTCTAGAGCAGCAAGTGCAGTCTTTTAAGCGGAGGTGCTTTGCAGCAGGAATCTTCACTGGGAGGTTAATATTACTAATTTTAGTGTGAGAATATTCCACGCACGTGGCTCCAGGGTGGAGGACGTACTTCTTCCTTCCTAAACGAGTCTGCTGAGTGAAGTAGTCATAGCGCTCTGATTTTTTCCACATGTAGTAATACTCCACGCACTCGCCCACTGACCGGGTGCGAACCTGAGAGGAAACATCGGTCAGAACGCCAAGATGGAGCTCACGGAGCCAGGACTATTCTCTCATTTAATCAGCACAGAAAATGAAGTGCATTACAGTCATTTACACTGCTATGGACACATCTACGCTGCAGAACAGAAGCACATACTGAGATTTCCAAGGTGGTAATCGGCCAGAGAAAGAACTCCCCACAGTGCACAGCTGTTCTTGCAGACCCCAGTGCAGGTTCACACACGGTTCGTGCAGGACCTTCCTGCGCTTCCAGGAGCACATTTAACATCAAGAGAGCAAACCTGCATTGGTTTTCACTGGCCAGCATCAACATGCCCACAATTAATCAGCGGTAGAACTGGACTCTCTGGTTCTGACAACTCCCAGCACAGCAGCATATGTCCTGGGGCCCAGCTCTCCCTACAACAGCACCTTTCACTCTAGAGGACCCCAGGGGACTTTACAAAACATCCACATGCTCAACTCACTCATTCACAGAAGTACTGCAAGGGCTGAGAGTTTGGAAAGAACTTTTGAGACTCCAGAAAGGGCTAATCAGTAATTAACTGACATCACTCATGCAGGTCAGTGTTGTTTGTGACTTCTCTCACCTGGAAAATAAGGCAGAGCAGGGCAGTGAACGGCCCATCACCTGCGAGCATGAGTCAACACAAAGCCTGGGATTGGAACTCAACAGTCCTGAACTTCCTGCGTTAGCTGAGGCTCGAAACATACCTCGGGTGCAAATGCACGTGCCTCCTTCCCCTTGTCTTAGTGGGACACAGGGGTGAGCGTTCTTACCTTGTTTGCTTGGATAAGATGAAAGTTTTTCCCATGGACCCTGAAGCCGTGTTCAAAATTTCTACATTCTTCCTCACTCCAGGCACAAAGCTCATCTATAGCCGAAAGAAACAAGAGTTGTAGGAGACGTACAGCAGCTAGAAAGCGTTACGTGTGCCTTAAAGTTTGGGGTAGAACCCCAAAATATGGGGGTGGGGTGGGGTTGGTTCTCACCTCTGATGACCTTCACATTGAACCGTAACCTCCGCAGTGCCTCTTCTGCATTGAAGTTGCATTTAACCAGTTCATACAAAGCCTGGGAAGCAGAAGAAAATTACTCACAGCACGTATCCGAGCGACACACCGCAAATCAACCCGCTCATGACTCAGGTTTGCCTCTTAAAACTTATTTTTCCCAGGAGCCACTTCACCACTAACCCCAGCTTGACTACGGGCATAGATGATTCCACTTTTCAAGGCACTGGATTACAAACCCTGGCAGTGAGAAGACGCAGCTCTACCAGCAGCTCTGCAGATTACAGGTGCGCCTCTGCGTTCCTGCCGACTTACTGCGACAATCTCACCTGGCTAGCTCAAGAGGAAACACGACTGCCCTGAAGTTTCTTAGCCAAATGTCTGATCTCTGCTGGCTTCAGAGAGGAATGAAGACAACGTTACAGAGGACAGATCCAAAAGGATGTTCCTGCTGCAAGCTCTGGCTCAGAGTCTGGGATACCGGGAGAATACAGTCAAAGCAGTACCTGTTCTCCACTTGCCCACTCTGTTACACGCTTTCTGCAAACATCTGTTACTGTGCTGGAAGAAAATTACTAAGCTAGACAGGCCTACGGTCCGATCCACCAAGCCTTTCCCAGTCTTCCCAATAGGAAAGAAGCCCCCCCAGCTTACCTGCTCGTTGTCCTTCACCACCTCTCCTTCTGGCAGGCTGCTGCTAGACAGTTCATCCCATCGCCGCTTCACTGCGCGGTAGAGGAACTCTTCCACCTCTCTCTCGGGGAGTATGTTTGGGTCCCAAAGCAGCTGATCTTCATTCTCATAGGCTAACAGAAAAAGCACTGAAATAAGATAATCAAACAGAGAATTCTGCTGCTTTTGAGAAATGGTCTGTGTATACGTGCATGGGACAGACAGGAGGGAGGGAGGGAATCTCTGCTCGGTACTCCAGCCTGGCACTAGAGATGACAGCCATCGCTGCGAAGGTACCGCGTTTTCCCTCTTTGTTTTGCAGGCAGATAAGCTTAATACTCTTTGTATCTCTTAGAGCCCTAAGCACAGGCTCAGCTTGCTTCCACTTCTTCAGAAGGGTTGGTTGACAACGTTTTTGTTACCACGTTCTCTAAGATTGTTGCTTTGATTCATTAATCCTGGCAACTAAAAAGCCCTAGGTTCTGCGGTGTCTTTTCTAGCACACAGTAAATAAAAAGAAGTGGGAGGAAAGACAGCTTTGAGCTACAACCCCCACTAAGGCTCAAGACCCTCTCCTCCCTATTCTAGACACAAAACTAAGAAGCAGCAAGGCTGTCCCTCCCCTGTAATGCTCCTCCACGAGCTGCTCCACCCACCAGAGGAGTAGAAGCACACTGCATCACTAAGTGATTTTTGCCCCTTTCAGCTTTCAGGGCTCTTACTCCATGAGAACATGGCACACAACAATGCAGGGAGATGTTTAATAACAGTGCAGAAGAAAGCAAGACGACTCCTCAGTAAAGAATAATCAGAAACGTTGATATTTCTCTATTTGGATAAAAATGTTAGCACCCTCTGTAGTTAACTTGTTTCTACAGGCAAAGGAACCAACGCTTCTGCCCTGTAGAATCGCTAAAATCAGGTCAGAGGCACTACAGACATGGCATGAAAGATACCCCCCCCCGGGGACCTGCTGTCCCTTTCCTCTCATTTCACATCGATGCAAATGTACAGGTTATCAAAAACGTGTGCTAAATCTGTGGCCTTCAATACAGAGGGCTGACAGCGCTGACGAAAGGCTGACAGCGAAAAGTTCTGACAACTATATTGGGTAAATCTGAAACAGCACCTGCAAAACTAGTCACTTTTATCTCCTTTAACTAGTTTGTTCAGTCTGTTAGGATACAAGAACTAGGGAGGAAGCAAGTGATTTCTAAAGATGGGGCTTTCTGTTAGCCACCTTCTTCAGAAACTCAACAAGCCGGTGTGGCATTGCACTAGTTATTAGGCACAATCTGCAATCTCCATCTACTCTGCAGACATCCCATCAAATTGGAAACTGATCCGCTCCAGGGAGTACTGAATGAAAATAACTCTGGCTACTTCAGGGAGATGTCAGAGAAAAATAAATCAGAGTATCTCCAGAAGGGTATTCCTTCTCTCTGGCTACAGTTGAGACCCTCTCCTCCAAACCCGTCACGCCAACCCAGTTTCCACGAAGCTTCTTAGCTTCGGCGGCTGCATTACCAGCCCTTTTCAAACAGGCTACTCTAAAGTTAGCTCAGGTGTAGCGGTAAATCTTGCTGTCAACACTGAGAGGTGCAGAGCCTAGAGATACAGAGCAGAACTGATGAACCAGGGCCCCACCAAATGCCCAGCCCAGCAGCCTTACATCCAAACAAGCCACACAAACCAGGTCACCTTACCTTTTTCGCTGTGCCTGTTTAAGTGGAGGATGGGAACAGTGGCTTGGTACTGAGGTCCAACCATGATCTCCTGAAATATCACCACAGAGAAGTGGGTAAATTGAAACGGAAAACGCTCCACGCAGGCACTGCGGTGTGCTTCGTGATTTAGTGACTACAACACCACGAGGCTGATTTATGTATCGATAGTCCCCACCGTCACTATTGCTTCTAGGGAACCCTGACTATTTTATAGGATAACTAAGAAGATTTACTACCAACCAGATGATACTTCGGGGACCTTAGGCATTTACATAGTTTTAATGTTAAAGATATATGGCAAGCAGCTAAGGCTGGAGATGAAATGCAGCAGCTCTCTCACAACCTTCACAACCAGGATGAATTCAGAAGTCTGCTCCTCTCTTTCCTAAGACGGTTCCCCCCCAGTAAATCCTGCTGGGAATATTGCACAGCATTTCACCTTTATAGGGCTACAGGCTGCAGTTTTAATTTACCAAGGTACAACAGCATTTTCCATATCTGAAGCAGAAAATAGTTTCAGACACAGATTTCAAGACCGTATTTAAAAAAAACTTTTTTAACCCTCATCTGCCACCACCTTCCACAAAATGCAAGGCGCTGAGCAAAAAAAAAAAAGAAAATAAAGAAAATTTCTTAGGGAAATATCACAGTGCTTTGGTGTCATGCTTTCCTCAAGACTCGGGCGCATTGCATTAGCTCCCCTTCCTAACACACTCAGATCATTTACCTTCTTACACTCGTTGGATGGGATGGAATCCTCCTCTGAATCCTCAGCCATGGAGGAAGCACATGGAGATGAACAGGGCTCTTTGTCTTCATCAGCAAGGAAGTTGTTTGCTTCGTGGGAAAGGAAGAGATACGGAGTTACGATATGGGTTTTTTTTTTTCTATTGCTCTATGTCCCTTCTCCTTCCCCTTCCTTTTCTCTCCTAAAGTTACTTCCAGCATGGTCCATAGTGACAACTTACCCATATTTTAATTCTCTCCTTTCGAACAAAAAGATTTGCACACTTGCCACACGGGTGGTGTGGTCCAGCCCGGGGAGCTCGGGCTCCTTCATTTTGCAGGACAGCAGAAGGAATAAGATCGCTTTGTGCCGAGTCTCTCTCATGCACTTTGGCTTCCCGTGTACCCCAGTATTTAGAAACTGCCACAATATATCACACCACTAGTACTATTGAATTTATTCACTTCTAGAGATATCAGATCAGGTACTGATCTTTCTGGCTGCAATTATAGCAGGTAGCAAAACAATTCTTGCTTTCTCAATGTGACGAGTTACAGCTACAGACAATTCTCCCCCCATCCCGCTGCTCATCTATGCTCTATCATGTCCAACCAATGCTCGCTACCACCACTGGTACCCGGGTTTCTTTGCAGCCCCCAGAAGGAAAGTGGCAAACCTGATATCAGGAAACTGAGTGACAAAACGAAGAAAGATATTCTTGCCCTATCCTGCACATCACATCTAAATAAAAACCAGTTACTTAGAAATTAGTGACACATACAGCCAGGCTGGTTTGGGAATAGGTCCGATGCATCGTGGGATGTGACGGATGGAGTCAGATCATCAGCTGAGGACTGTGTCTCCTCCTCTTCTTCCCCTGAAAGCAAATCCTTCGCTATTTGTTCCTTTTAACAACAACAAGAAAGTGAAAAATATTTTTAAATTAAAAAAAAAAAAATATGAGGGGGGTGAGGCCTAGAGTAAAACATTTCTGGCCAAGGATGGTCACATCCACAGATCTCCTCACCCTCCCATCGTTTGTCCAAAGACAGATTCTCTCTTACATTCCCCACCACCCCTACATTATTTTCCCTAGAAGCACTTCTACAAGTGTCAAGAGCAGCTTCTTATGGAAGCCAGAGAGAGGACAGGCAAGTGGCCGTTTCTGCAGAGCTCCACTTAGAGCAAGTATCTCAGAGATCCTGGAAGGAAAAAAAAAAAACCAAAACCAAAAACCTTTCTAGACTTTAGCTAGAACAGGAGGAGCCATAGCTTCACCTGGGAAGATACAAACCTTCCCTGACTCTCCAAAGATCCACATCTACGTGCAAAGACTTGTAACCCAAGTTCCAGAAAGAGTTTTTACAGTGCTCTTTTTAAAACAGTTACCCTTTCTCCCGTCTCCTCTAAACTCTTTCCATTCACATTTCTGCACCTGGTGTTCCTCTCCTGGACACCAGAACTAGCCAAGCCCCTTCCCTAGTCAGAACTAGTCAAACCCCACCTGAAAAGAGCTACTAGATGCCTTGAGCTCCAAGACAGCACCTACAGCGCAGGCTAAGAGCGTACACCCAAGCAGACAGCTGCTCTTACCTTGTCCAGAGTCATATCTGGGAGATTTGGAGCAATATCATTGCTCTCGCTGTCCTGTTCCGAGATGGGATCAGATGCCTCATAGCCATAAAGTGCAAGCAGCTCCTCAAATGGCATTTCACTGCTCTGAGCGAGAGGAGGACAAAGCTTCATCAGGAACAGAACAGTCACCAAGTACAGGGAACACAGAGGTATGCAGGGGCAGTCAAGGCATCTCTGCTCTTCTGGGGGCTCTGAACTGCCTCGGGTAATGCCGCGTCTTGAAGGAGGCACAGTCTGTCAGGATCTACCATAACCTGTTCTTCTCAAAGGTATGGAGAAGCCAGGAACTTTCACTCCAAAGCAATACAGTCAAGGGAATTTTAAATATACATTTATTTTTTACACTAGATTTCATGCTGGTGAAGAGACGCCAGACACAGAGGAAGAGAAGAAGCAAATCCCTACATTAGTCTTGTGCCTGACCTGAAGAGACAGTCTCTGTCACCAAGAACACGCTTTGTGTTCCACCAAGGTCTCCATGGGACCACGCATGGGAGGACCCCATCATCTCATCTTTGCGGTTCCTCCACTGTGAAACAGAGGCTGAACAGCTCTGTTCATACACCCAACAGCTGCTGGCTCTGCAGCAAGGTGAGTGAAGACCACCTCGTTAGAGTGGCTACTTGGCAGAGGAAGACTCCAAAATGTACTGCTGTCAAAACCATTCCTTCCTACCCAAACGCAAACCTAAGGCTCGTCGCCAGCTCAGCAAGTCAGAGCTGCTCACGAAGACCTTTGGTAGCAGTACAGTAAAAGCAAACAAGAAAATCCAGCAGGTCATTTCCCTTCCCCTCCCTCGCTGCCTTTACCTGAGAGGCACTGAAACTCTTATCCAGCTCTTCTAAGGACTTCTGCTTCTCCTGAGCATCATCATCTTCTTCCCTTTCTTCCCGCACACCATAGTTCTGTGAAAGGATCTCTGCTAGGTTCAGTCGGTGATCAGCTGAGCCCATTGACACAACTGCAGGGATTAGAAGAAGTTGGATAGTAGCACCACGCCAGACCAAATCTTCAGCTGCAACAAAGCTCGGGACGATCCCTTCTTGTGTGTGTGCAGTCATGATAAGCCAGAGGAAGAGATTAGGGAGGAAAGGAGTGAGAGGGGCTGGGGAACACAACTGAAAGAAGTCACTCCGTGAGCACTAAATTGCAAAGCCTGGTTCTCTGCACACTCGAGTCCCACAGCTGACTGAAAGCTGAATCTGGAGGTTTTTCTGAGCATTTGTGTGTCATAACACATGAATGCACACTGCAGCCTTTCCTTCACCCGAGGCGTTTTTAGGATAATTACCCCTTGTTGCAAGAACGGGCAAACGGACACTTGTAGGAGCTTTGGCATCCTTAAGACTTTCCTCCTCTATCAAATGGCATGGGAATCCACCAACACGTCTGGCAGATGTCGGAAGGAGAAGGGAACAGACAGGCTGATCCCAGGAGCCTCGTTTCCTCTGGAAACCAGACCAAGAAACGGACGCATACTTAAACTGTGGCTACCTGCTGCACTCTGAAGGCCAGGCTCTCCGGGACATAGACTGCGGGCTGGGTATGGCACCACCCTCGGGCTCTGCCTGCCAACCGAGGCCTTCAAGAAAAGAGAAAAATATGGCTGAGACAACTCTTCTTAAAAAAAAAAAAAATAAAAAAAATTGTAACATGCCTCCAGCCGCTTAACCCCACCAGCAAATGCAGTTTACTTAATTTTAAAGTGAAAGTTAACAAAACCCACAGAGGGTAGCGTTAGAAAGTGTGCTGCGCAAAACCAGCTCTAGCCAAGCGTCTTTAACAGCTGTTCCGGGCCTCCCCTCCTCCGGGTTCATCGCCGTCCTCTCAGTCTCTAACTGCATACGGCGGCGTGTCCGTTGTATCTATTTTATCTTCAACGCTCCACTAATTATTTCTCCTCTCACCAGTTTAAGACCTCAGATCTTTACAGCTTACATCTTCACTTGAAAGGAGGACCTCGACCCTAAGCCGTTACTCTAAAGACACACGTCATGCTTGTTTGAGGACAGCATTTTTATGAACTGACCCACTCTCCGGAGAGGCAATCAGAAGCAGCTGGCCACAACACGCTGGCTTCTCCCTATCCCCTCACCACATCCAGAAGGCTCGGAGGGGGAAGCAAAGAAATTCAGAGCTGAGCAGGCAGTGAAGGAGGCTGGTAGGACTGCGAGCGGTACAGGCGAGGTGGGGAAGGGTGACACAGGTAGACACTGAGGACAGGCACCTGCTTTCTGGCATTCAGTGCTTGGTCAGAAGTTCAGGCAGCAGTGTGGGCTGAGGCTTGGAAAATAACCCAGAACATCTGCTGCTCCTTGGGCTGCTGTACATGGAAATGCTGTTCATCAAGTTCAGTCTAGGTAGGGGAGCAAGCAGGTAATTAATGACTGCCTTTGGGTGACTGAGAGCATCCAACTGCAGAAGAAAATCATAGCGTCAGTCCCCCTGTCGCCAACGACACCTTTTTATGATCCTCAGCCATGCACCATCACTCCTCACTCACTCGGCGGGAGCCAGGGCATCTACAGTGCCTCAGTATGAGGCTCTTACAACTTATTTAAGAAAACAGCTTCACATCATAATTTATCCTCTTAACAATAAAGCCAGCCCAGACTTTGGGTTCTAAGTTAGCGCCTTCAGGTATTAACACATATATTGCAAATTCTGTAACGACTAGGGAGGCGGCTATTTTCTAGGTATAACTACCACAAAGGTAACGGCTGGCCTGGAAGGCAGCAGAAGGTGTTGCCATACAACAGAAGGACTGAGAGGGAAGAAGGGGAAGGATCTGTGAAACAGCTGTGGAATTCTTGCTCCTTCCTCTACCAGGACCGGTGAAAAGAGGATGCCTCAAGTCCAACCAGCACACACACTGCAATTCACCATCCCCGAGTGTCTGTTTATTAGCAGCAAGATAACCCCGCTAGAGACCAACCACTTTGGCTGCAGACAGAGCCCAGTGACCGTGCACACTAAAAGAAAAGGGAGAAGTTTACGGGACGATGAAAGAAGGGGACGGAAAGGATTTGGACAGCCTCCATTTTGAGGATGGTCATCCTGGGAAACGGCTTCAGAGCCTGGGAAAGTGTCAATGCCCCTCTGGCGGAATGTGACCAAGTATAAAACTCTCTTGGGTAAATCCTTCCAAGCAAACAATCCTGGTTTCATGAAAAGGATACGGGTGTGGTCTACACTTACTCCCTCCAGTCCTGAGCGATCCGCAGAACTCTCTTTCCCAAGACAATGATCTATATACTGACTGTGGCTCCTTCACACAGGGATCAATAAGGAGCTGCATGTAAAAGATTTTGAAAACGAAAACTGAAACTGTTCGCAGTGGATGGACTGGCTTGAAAAGATGTCAAGAATACTTCAGGAACGATGAGATCTTATATTAATGACCAGGTGCTGAAATGAAGAGTAATAGTCAGCACAACAGGGTGACAATTCAGTACATAAATCACGAGTTTTATTTCCCTGAAGCAGTAACGTAGCACTAGAGCAAGTGGGAACTGTTGTGAGCTGGAGTCACCACAAAATAACTAGCACCCAGAACGTTGGGCTGAGAAAAGAAGAAACAAGTGACTGACAAAGCAAACGGCTCATTTCACACCCAGATTTAAACATGTGTGAAACTAAACGATCCCTCAAATTATTTACAAATCCAGACAGCCACAGGAACAAGAGTCAAAGTCAAAGGAGCAGCTGAGAAAGGCAGGTCTAGCTTAAAAATGTAAATGATGACAGGGAGAATATTCCTGATTATACTGCCTGCTGATGCCACATGATGTGGAGTTATTTGTTTGAAGGCGAGGTAACTGCAGTCTACCACTTCAAATCCAAATATCACGCAGGACGCGGAAAATGCAAAAGCATCACATGCCTCAGGACGCTTGAAGCGCTACCAGACACCTCCAGATCAAGAATAATTCCTGGCCAAGGTGTAGACGTTCTTATTGCTGGTGACAGTTTTGATCACCATGAAAGGTCACAGTGGTGAACTCCATTTATTTTAACAGTACACCACGATGCTAGAAAATGGCTCCTATATCCATGGGCCATCTGAGCTTAATCTTGGGGCGCTGGGGTGGGGAAGAGATTAAATTCCCAACAGCTACTTTCCTTTCATTAGTCTCTGCTTCTCAGAGATACGAGAATGAGGTATCTCGGAGAGATGAGAACAACCTTCCTCTCAAAAGTCACACAAAGGTTGACCGATTACTTTCGTGTTTGGATTTCTGGATGACTCCAGCACTCCCTCAAGTCTGAACTCAAGTTTTTGAGCGCATGGAACAAAGCAACGGCCACGTTTTATAAAACAGAGGCAGAGGAAGAGCCTGAGCCTTCTGTACTGACAAAGCTGCCAGTGCAAGGCAGACCATGCTTGTCCAGAGAACTACCAGAGAAAACCCTTCAGGCTGAAACCACTCTGGCAAGAAAGCAATGAAAAAGAGAGGTTTCCCTTTCCATTGTTACTGCTTTGATAACTAACGTGGTTTCCTGAGCTAGTTTAACACGTATTTCAGACTTGGCGAGAGAAGCACTCCTTTGCCTTGTCCGTATTACTTGACCTGGGTCTGTTTTCTACGAACTCCAGCTGTAGCCAGAGGGAAGTGGTATGGATGGGAGCGGGTTCATCCTGTAAGCTATGCATCTGAAAGAGCAAAAAACGAACAGATGACAAGACATACAGGTCCTCTCCTGCACTGCTCAGGAAAATCAGGGCCCCAATCACACACTGTTGCAATGTCACAGCGGAGATACTCCCCATCTGCAAGACGGTGACGGCTCCCAGATCCCCCCAGGATGAAAAGACCTGTGTGAGCAATGGCAACATGGTGCAGCGTGCCATGGCAGCACCTCAGCGCCCCGTGTCAGCCCAACAACATGCTGAGGTAACACTTCTTTACCTCGGCACAGACAAGTGCGGCGTCCTGGTGTTCCACTAAAGGTGGAAGCAAAGACCAGAGCTTTCTGGATGGGAGGATAGGCAGCGGGATGGCACCCTTCTCATGTAAACCGCTTCAGTACCCGATGAAATACCCTGAAAACAAAGCTGTGACCTCAAACAAGTTGTCTCAGCTAGCGGCACCATTCCACGGTCCTGCGACAGAGCAGCCAGCTATGTCGATATCTTCCCAGTGTCCTTTTCTTATATCATGATCTTTTTGATGTGTCCTTTTCCCACATCGTGGTCACCACAAGGATATCGTGATGGAAACAAAACTCCGATGTGCCACAACAACCGTTATGGCAGGATGGGGATATTTTGAGGATGCAATAAGACATGATAGGGAATGGCATCACCAACCCTAAGTGTGGTGGAGCAACGGCAGCAACATTTGGGCACAATACGCCAAGACAAACACTGCGTTGCAATGCGAGAGGCGGCACCAGAGCACGACCCCCCTTGCCCGCCTTCCCCCTCAGCGAGGGGGTTCTCCCCATCCCAGCCATCCAGATAAACTGTTCCCAGCCCACTACCATTCCCATGTTCCCAGTCTCTGTGCTCTCTGGCTGCCCTGGCCCTGTCACTTACCTCCAGCCCTCACGGGTCCCTCTCCAACAGCCCCGCACCCCTCCGACCCCAGCCTCAGCGACTCCCCCCGAGGCTGTCGGACTCTGCTGTGCCGCAGCCTCGGAGGGTCCCGCTTGGCCCCCGGCTGCCGGCAGCCCCCGCTGTCCCGCCGTGCCCCCCGCCCAACACCCTGCCCAAAGCCCCTTCAAGCGTTTCCCCCGGTAGCTCCGGCCGCGGCCCCTCCGCTGCCTGCTCCGGCGCCGGCGGGAGGGCAGAGCCGGCGCCGCTCCCCGGGCTCGGCCACTGTCCCGCCAGCCCGCCCCGGCTCTCCCGTCGGGTCCCGCCCAGGCTCCCCTTCCCCGGGCCGCCTCCCGCCCCTCAGCCCGGCGCCCCTCGGCTCAAGCGCCCCCGCCCCGGTGGGCCCCGCTCGGGCGGCCCGCACCGCCCCATCCACCCCG
>JAVJGJ010000047.1:46114488-46127923 GCA_035590215.1 Microhierax caerulescens | reverse complement strand
CAGCCCCGGGTGTACCTGCAGCTCGGGGTGCCCGCCGCGGGGCTGCCCGGCTCGGGGGGCGGCCCTGGCCGACCCCGGGGCCGCCGTCCTCCGTCGGGATCGCTCTCCGCTTACCCGGGCGCAGGGGTCGTGAGGCGCCGGTAGAGGCCACTTGCCTTCAGGCCTGCGGGTGATGCCGCCCCTCGGCGAGCAGCCCGGTGCCGGGGGAGGCCCCGCACAGCACCGGCCCCGCATGGGCAGCTTTGGAGCGGACGCCTGAGCATAAGATGGTCGGAAGCCCTTTCCCTCTGGCCTTGCTCCCTTGGGAGCGGGTAGCTCAGGTCCCGAGGCCCTGGCCTCTCCGCCGGCCCCTCTACCATCTTTGTACCTTTTTTTCCCTTTTTTTATCCCGTTGCATCTTTATATTTTCCAGCAGCAGCCGTGCATCCTCTAGAGCAGCGGTTCGGTGGGGTGGCCGCGCTCTCCGGAGGAGATGAACTATCTAAATTGTTTAAATTAATTTAAATTGTTTAAATATTACCTCACGCAATGAGATGGTTGCTAAGTGGAAGGAGTGCCGTTAAACTGTGAACGGGTTAGATCTGGAGCCGCTCCGTAAAGAGGGATCGACTGTTAATTTTGTTGCGGTCTTGTGGTAGAAATGTTTTACTGCTTGAGAGGGTCAGGAGGGATGATGGAAGAGGAGAGGGCTGCTCTGTGGAGCAAGGTGGGTCGTGATACCAATACTCTTACATTACTGGCTTCATGCCGCCTTGGGGCTTCTCCCTCTGATGCAAAATGTTCTCTCATTTGTGTGCAATAAAACTGATTTCTTTTAATGGCTGTGTCCCCCTCAGGTAGGGTACCTCTTGCGTGGATGCTGTCAATTTGGTTGTGAAGCAGGCTTAGCCTGTCAGCGGGAGACAGTTTTTAATAGAATCTGTGAACATAAACAAGGTTTCAGCAGAGTAATGTCTCTCGCTGCCTTCTCTTGTGTCTCAAATAACTTACTGCTGTATTATCTGAAATGCAGTATTACTTTGTCAAAGCCTGGCAGGGTGTGACTGGGGAGAAGATTGCTCTTCATGTGCCAAGCTTCTTGGAATTCGTGTCCCTGAGAATCTGTTGGGAGGGAATGCTGGAGGCAGGATACTGGTACAGATACGTCTTTGGTCTAGTCCATTAAGTAATTTGTATCTCAGGCACAGTGTTGAAATGTTAGTCAGCTGGGAGGAAATTAATGCAAAAGTCCATTCCCTTAGCCTAGAAGAAATGCCTGTGATTTTGAGGTTTCCCATACCAAATCCAATATCCCTTTGGATGTGAGATTTGTGCAGCTGATGGAAGTTTTTTTAACTTTTGAATACTCTTCAAGCCGCTGGAAGCTTGCAGGGATTGCAGACATTCCAGGTGGTTTTATGAATAATGTATCAGGGTTGGACTACACTTCTTGGTGAGTTCAGATCGTGTGGTTTGCTAATAGAAGAAATGGGTTCCTGTGGAACGGCGCAGTGTGCTACTAAATGTTTGGCCTGTGCAGTTCCCTGATGAAATTCAGCTGAAACCTGTATGCTTTCCTCCCATCCCTTGCAATTTGTTTTCCTTGTCAGCTCGTGACTTTGCAGGTGTGTCCTGTGTGGCAGGAGAAAACCTCCTGGACTAGCCACTGAGATTTGGCACTTGGAAAAGTGACAGAACAAACGCTGCCTTGAAAGCGCCGCCAGAAATGTTTATGGAAAGAAAGATAAGCAAGGCCTGGAGGTGTGGGTTGTTTTTAACTGTGCCTTTCCCACCATGCTGGGTAGATGGAGTTGGTGCTGGGGAATAAAATTGCCTTCCCAAACTCCCAGCAGTTGCACATACTGCTGTCAAAATATGTAGAGAATTTAGGTGTTTCAACTCCAAGTCCTTATGGCAAAGATCGAAAGGATGATAAATTTGGTCATGTTCAGAGAAAGAAGAATGATATCAAAGATAAAAAATTGGATAAAAATTCTTGGATAAAAAATTGGAAAACAATCAGCTTTGTAGGAGAGGCATGTGTTGGTAGACCCCGGATGGAGAGATGCTGCAGCATGAGCTCACCTGTGCTAGACAGTGTGGAATCACCTTGGGAATGGCTTAGGTCAGAGTTGACATTTCAGCCTCCAACCACGTCTCAAATCTCTCACAGATCAGGATCCTGCATTTTTTTACTTACGGAGCTCTGTTTTGCAGCGACAGGGGATTGGAGAGCCCAGCGTGTACCACGCCGTGGTGGTTATTTTCCTGGAATTCTTTGCCTGGGGGCTGCTGACCACACCGATGCTAACGGTGAGTAAGTGTCCCTGGGAATAATGTGTGTTAAGTGTTCCTGGGAATAATGTTGGCTCTTGCAGACTGGAATTCACCTGGGGTTGGTGAATGTAAAGATCTTGACAGGGGCCTTGGGAGTAGAAGTAGAAACCAAGATAAAACGGTTTGTACCTGCAGAACCTGGAGCTATAGTAATTTTTTATGGAGTTGGGCAGTTATTTTCTTAATTATTGTAGCTTAACTTGGAGAAAACATGATTTAGATTTTTGAAAGCTTTTGGAGAATTTCAGGGGAGAAGTGAAAGACCTGACCTGAATTTACTAGAATTTACTTGTAGTTTACTGTCATTTATTGTTGGCTTTTTTCTACGTATTTATAAAAAAAGTGCGCTTGGGAACTCAATGAAAGAAAGTTGAACAAAGCTTTGACTTTTTATCTGAAGACTGCACCTTTTACCTTACACTGACTTATTTAGGGATAAAAGAGGTTTTTGTTGAACTACCATTGTGGTCTGGTGTGCCAAAGCAGAGACAATTTTCCTGGCAACTACTTGCTGCACCAAGTCAAGCTTGTTCTAGGAGAGCCCATCAGTAACTCGTTCAGCACTTGGCTGAGTTAGATGTTACGTAGTTACATGGGCAGCAGAGACAACTTCACAATAAAGTTGGGTACAGAGGGATAGCTTTATTAAAGAAACTTAAAATCTCATCTTGGGTATTTGCCTTTAGTTAAGGAGCCGTAAGCTTCTGATTCGGCAACTTCAGGAAAAGCTCTCAGCTTTTGAAATTCGTTTTCTGGTGGTGGTATGCCAGCTCACGTTAACGTCTAATGTGCCATGCATATTTTTGACCTGATCTCTAGGTAACTATGCAGGAGTCTTTGTTTATGCAAAGGCATTTAGAAATATTAGCGTAGCAGTATAAAATGCAAATCCAATGTGTAGACAGTACAAAAGGAGGGAGAGAGCAACAGAAAAGTGATGTGGTTGCATGAAGTAAAACCAGAGGGAAATCAGGTGGTGCAGGAGTGGAGGAAGGCATGTTTCAGATGATCTTAGCCTTGCCCAAGCGTGCTGGAATAATTTATAGACCTGGGAAGCATTAAAGAAAGTGGCTGTCCGTGTTGGAGAGGGGAGGTAGAGCTCCTCACGTAGTACGAGGTGGCATTGTTGGGAGTGTATTTCCCATTTTCCCTGTTTTGTGCTCTTCCAGGCATCTAGCTGGCAGGTGCTTATGGAAGTTCTGCAGAAGTTGCTAGCTCTGGGGTTTTGTTCTGTTTCTTTTTTTCCCCACAGGTGTTACACCAGACTTTTCCTCAGCATACATTTCTGATGAACGGCCTGATTCATGGAGTCAAGGTAATATTCCTTCCAGGCATTTGAATCTGCAATCAGTGCAAAAAGTGTTAAGCCATTATAGTCTGTGTCATTTGTTGAGGTTAACCAGTACTTCACAGATAAAATGTTTTTATTTCAATTCGGGGTGCTGCTGGCAAACCTGGTGCAAAATGAAGAATTGACGGAGCACGGACATTGGGTGGCGTGTGCGGTTGATTTCACTGAGCAGTGTTAACAACGTGCTGCTTGTCGTCCAGGGTTTGGGGTTATAACAGCTGTGTGTTTCAGCTGAAAATATTCTAATCAGCACGAGATCAGCTCTGTATCCATATTCAGGAACATAACAAAACGAAAAATCCATGACATCTGAACTTGTCAGTAATAGAAGTTGAAATGAAGCAGACAGGTGGGGAGTACACCGTGGTGCAGCTCATTTGGACTAGACCAGCGTTCCCAGAGCAGAATTGGAGGCAACTGTAGCAAACAAGCTGTGTTTTCTGACTGGGCAATGTGGCAAAAGGGATCATTAGGCCCTGGCTCTGGCATGGATCTCGAAAGGGGTCCCAGAGAGGTTTGCTTCAACGTGAGCTGGGCACTCCTGTACACACTGAAGGGCTTTTCCCTGCCTGTCTCAGGTTTGAAAGACATTGAAAGGCGTCGAACGATCTTATTTGTGCTTAGTGGCCTTGGTATTTCGTCGTGTCTTGTTTTGCCTCTATGTAAAAGAGAAAGCTTTCCCTAGAACTGCAGCAGATGTTAATATGATGGAACTGTGCCAACATCTTTTTAGGCACTGGCAGGGCAGCTCCCTGCTGCACAGGGCTTGGGAAGACCACAGCTGCGGGCTGAGCAGTTGCAGAGAACGGCGAGTAATCGGAGCGTTTAGCAGCACCTAGCTGGTCGAGGGTTTTTTCTTGGTTTTTTTCTTCTCCCTGTCCCTAAAAGGATGTGAGCAGTTTTTACAAACTGTTCTGTTTTGGTAACATTGCCTGCTGGTAGAAAATAGGAATGGATTGTCTCCTCACATTTTTATCTTTTGATGATGTTGTCAAAAGCTCTTGCTGTCGACGATCGGGATTCGACTGAGGGAGTTCTCTCTGTCACCCTGTCTTTCGTAGGGTCTGCTTTCTTTTCTAAGTGCCCCACTGATTGGTGCTCTCTCTGATGTCTGGGGCAGGAAATCCTTCCTCCTCCTCACTGTCTTCTTCACCTGTGCGCCAATTCCCCTTATGAAGATCAGTCCATGGTGAGTTTATCCTTGTTATAACCAAGGGGTTCTGAGGAGAGGAACGAGTGCAGGGCTGAGCGATGGGGGATTTGCAGGTGTTGCCTTTGAGGATGAGGTGGAAGAGCCCGTCTGGTGGAGAAGGTTGCTCAGCTTAGAGACTGATTTACTTGCCTGGTTCTACCAGAGCATCAGTGTCAGGAAAAAAAGAGTCTGTCTTTCCTCTCCGGGTACCTGTTCTCCTGATGGATGTGTTACCACTACTAGGGCACATTGGTGTTTCCTTCCTGTGCGGGGAAAATGAGTGATAAAACTGTGTGGGCCACCAGAGTGAAGCTTGGTGTTCCTGAGTGCTTTCTGGTGCAATGAAGTAGGGTGGACTGAAGGAAGAATAAGGGAGAGGTTCTAATTCAGGAGCTGTGGACTGTCGCGTGGTTGCCCTCTAACTCTGCCTTTGGCAATGCCTGTTTCAGGTGGTATTTTGCTGTCATTTCCATGTCTGGAGTCTTTGCTGTCACCTTTTCTGTGATTTTTGCCTACGTTGCCGATATCACACAGGAGCATGAACGCAGCACGGCGTATGGCTTGGTAAGGAGTTGAATGTCTGCCTCATCTCTTGAAAAAAATGCTTGGGGCTTTGCAGGTAGGAGAGGTATAAAATTAAGATGGGAGATTTATTGAACAGTCTGAGGACAGTATCAGTGAAAAGATGATACGTGTTTCACCAATAATACAGTCTCCCTGTTCTTCTGTTTGTGGTTTAGCACAGAGGGAGAGGGCTAATTTCTATCTGAATACCGGCTGTATTGTCACTTAGGCTTTAAACCGGCTTAGTCTGAGCTTCTTTGCACTGGGAAAGGGGCCAGGCTGTGATGCTGACGTGTACACGAGTAGCCTGTGAACGTGCCCTTTCTGTAGGGCTACTGACAGTGTCGTGTGTGAATTGTTAGGATAGCTTTAATTACCCGTCGCTAGAACTTAGCCTAGATCGCACCGAGAGAACATGTCATCTTTCTGTCTGAAGGAGTCCCTGTTCACCTGGATTATCTCCATCAAAAGTGGCAAAACTGGTACCCTTGGGTTACTCTGGAGGAGAAGATAGGCTGTATTCATGTTTTATGCTTCCAGGTGTCAGCCACGTTTGCTGCTAGTCTGGTCACAAGCCCAGCCATTGGGGCGTACCTTTCCCAAGCCTATGGCGATACGCTGGTGGTTGTGCTCGCTTCAGGTGTTGCTTTGCTGGATATTGGTTTCATCCTGCTGGCTGTGCCGGAGTCTCTGCCAGAAGAGATGCGCCCGGTCTCTTGGGGAGCTCCAATCTCTTGGGAACAAGCAGACCCGTTTGCTGTAAGTAATCTTGCTGTTAATTTTTCTGCGCGCTGGGTAGCGCTTGTACGCGCTTGAGTTCTGCTAATTTCTCTCAAAAGGCAGATGCGTTCCACAAAAGGTGAAGGGTGCCAGGCTTAGATTAACCCCATCAAAGGTACAGTGTTCAGCTGATGGCAGACTGCACGTACCTAAAGCTGTCTGGAAGCTTCTAACCACTATCATGTAGCTGCAAACCATCTAAAAGCAGTTCAAGATGTCCTGAAGCAAGAGCATCTCTCAGTGGAAATGTGCCAGTTGTTTGAATATAACTTCCATTACTTGGCAATAGGGCTGTGTCAGGAGAAGTCTCTCGTGTTCCTGGCTTCCCAGGACCTTTGCTAATGATTATGAGCTTTGCACAGTTTTGCCTTTTCTTTTTTACCTTTGCTTGCTAGGAAGATTATTTTGGCTGTCTGAGGAAAAAAAACGGTTCTTGACTATAAACCTGAGAAACTGAAAGGTAAAAATTTCTCATTCCAGGGTGTAAGTTGATGCGATTGTACCCTGGTCTGGTGTCTTGTGGCAGCGTTTACATCTTCCTCTGAAAATGCTGGTCTGGTTTCATTCAAGCATTTACTTCTTAGATATAAGATGGTGACTTAAGCACTTGGGTTTGCTGTCTTTGTACCTGGAGAATATTTACGATTAACTCCTTTCCCCCCCACCCCCTTCATTCCCCTCCCTGTTCCCTACAGTCCTTGCGGAAAGTGGGTCAGGATTCTACAGTGCTGCTCATCTGTATCACAGTCTTTCTCTCCTACCTTCCTGAAGCCGGCCAGTACTCCAGCTTTTTCCTGTACCTGCGACAGGTCAGTCTCTTGCGATGAGGTAAGGCTCTGAATGCAGGAAATTCCAGCCTACACCTACAAATACCATCTTAGCCACATGTCCTGAGGAAACTACTCTTGGCCAATAGCTTAGTACAGTGAAGCTATAAGAAATAGTGACTTGTTGAGCTTTCCTAAAAAATGTGGGAGCCTGGTGACCACTCTGTAGGCATTGCCAGGACCCTTGGTTGGCTTCTCGCTTGTGGTCTGCCTGTCTATCCCATCCCTGCCACCTTCAGGTGTTTAAGTTGAGCCCAGTCATTCAAAGCTGTTTTGCTAGCCAGAGGAAAATGTTCATTTTCTTCCTGTGGCAGCAGGGAGGTTGTGGAAGGTACGGTTGATTAAAGCTTAAGTACCTGATAAGCAATGTCAGTGACACCGATGGAGTGGCTTTTCTCATACGGTAGAAAGCTCTTGCCTGAAAAGTCCCTCTGTGGTGTTTTCACAGGTCATTGGTTTTTCCTCGGAGACTGTGGCAGCCTTTATTGGTGTAGTTGGAATTCTCTCTATACTGGCTCAGGTGAGAAGCAATTTCTGCCTTGGCTCTAGCAGTCTGGTTATAAGAACGTCCAAAATTTCTGATAACTGGGGCTGACAAGTCGCTGTGGCCACACAGATGCCATCGGACCCATGCATGGCTACCTGTGGTCCCTCGCTCTTGTTCTTTGAATGTAGCTGTTTGTGCAACAACAACAAACTGTGGTAAACTGCAGGGTGGCCCTGTGTTACTCTGTAAAAGTCCATGGGTTGTGCCCTGCCGTGGACAGGGATGGGCTGGTCTCTTAACACAAACGTTAGAGAGTGGAGGAGTGTGTGTGCGTGGCAGCTGCTCTCGCGGCAGCACGCGTTCCCTCATCCTCTTGTCTTCCAGTGTTGTCATCTTTCTTTGCACTTATTTTGAAAGCACCTATTTTTCATTCCAGACAGTAGTGTTGGGAATTCTCATGCGTTCAATAGGAAATAAAAACACCATCCTGTTGGGACTAGGCTTCCAGATCCTGCAGCTTGCCTGGTACGGGTTTGGATCGCAGCCTTGGTAAGAGTTTGCCCATGTTTGTCTTGTGGCATTGGCAGGCTTCTCTCCCCGTGGCAGCTCTGCCTGGCGGAGGGAGATGCTGCCATGCTGCGATGCTTGCCTGTGGCTGGCCCTCCGCAGCCGGCCTCCTAACTGCTGCCTCGTTCCCCAAGGATGATGTGGGCAGCAGGAGCTGTGGCTGCTATGTCTAGCATCACCTTCCCAGCCATCAGTGCCATGGTGTCTAGGAATGCGGACCCCGACCAACAGGGTGAGTCGCTCAGGGATTTCTCTGATGAGTTTGTCCCGGCAGGCGCTTGAGCCAACACATGTTTGAGTTCTGAGCATTGGTGGGGCCAGCAGGAACATCTTGTGCCACCTGTGGAGTGTCGCTTTGTTCTTAGCAGTATTTGACCACAGCTGATGTTTTGGGAGGGAATTCTTAAATTATGCACGTAGGTGTTTAGTGTTGCCTGCCTGAGGCGGAGAGGAGGCTGCTGCTTAATCGTTCGCCAGCTTCATGGTTTGTCCCCAAGTCCTCAGAGTTGGCTGCCTTAAGTTCCAGTTCCATTGGAAGTTGTTGCTTGATGTGCCCGTGCTCGTTTTATTCCCCAGCACAGCAAGCCCAGCATTACTGATTTTTGTAAAACCTGATACTGAGTGAAGCTAGTCACCAGCTAACCATTTCGTCTGCAGGGTGTGTGTCAACCCAGACTTGAATGTTTCATCCTGTCTTGAAATACATAAGCGTCCTTGAATAAACCCAGTTTCTTCAGAAAGCTGGAGGCATATCTGCCTTTCCTTGCTCTGTCCCCAGGTGTGGTGCAGGGGATGATCACTGGAATTCGGGGTCTGTGTAACGGCCTGGGGCCAGCGCTCTATGGCTTTGTCTTCTATCTTTTCCACGTGGAGTTGAATGAAATGGCTGAGGTGGAGACTTTGGGTAAGGCCTCCAGACCCAACATGGCCAACCCTACCGATGAGGTAACCTGTTCAGCTTTCTTGTTCCGTTTGCTGGGCTGTTTCTGTCCTTGCACTTGAGCGTTGAGCGTTCCTCTGTTTCTCCCTACAGAGCAGCATTATCCCAGGGCCTCCGTTCCTGTTTGGGGCTTGTTCTGTCCTGCTGTCGCTCCTGGTCGCCTTGTTCATTCCAGAACACAATCTTGCACTGAGATCAGGCAGCCACAAGAAGCACAGTAACGGAGCCCAGACCCACCCCCACAGCCCGCAGGCCGGCGGATCAGATGGCAAGGAGCCCCTGCTCGAGGACAGCAGCGTATGAGGTTGGGAGAGAAGGACGTGGCTCGCGTCTCAGCTCCAGATCAAGGATGGACTTAGCCAGTGGGAGTTTGGGGAGAGAGGGTGGGGGGAGAGAAGAAATGAGGTAACAGACTGTGCCGCTAAGCTAATGAGAAGGAACAGGGTTTCCCTTCAAGACAACTATACCCAGCTGGTACAAAAGTGGAATTGTATCATCTGGTGCTGATGGAAAGGGGAGAGACGTTGCTGCTCCACGGGAAGGGATCGTTCCTCAAAGCAAACCCGCCCTTGTACGTGAATAGTGAACTTCACGGTGTGACCTGCCAAATACTCGCCTCGCCAGCGAAAAATCAAGGAGCTAGCGTTGTCTTTGTTCTAACGTGAGCTAACTGGGTTGCCAGCCAGAATAAAACCAGGCATCTGTCACCTGCCCCATCCCCTTACGTAGCTGGTAGTCGCTGCCGATCCCGTCACAGCTCAGTTGGCCAGCTTGGGCCTGGGGAGAGGCTTGACAGCCGTCCCGTGTGCCTGTGCTGTGGTCACGCACCGAGGGTTTCCTTTTCCAAAAGACACCCAGCGTCTGCGCCTGTGGAGAGTGGGCAGTGCAGTCAGCTGGGAGCAGGTCCTCGCTGCCTGAGGATCTGATGAATTTGCCTATTCTGGCCCCAGTGAAACAAACAAAAAAATATTCTCCTGACTTAATGTTCTGATGAAGCGAAGAAAAATTAAGAAGTGAAGTTGCAGCTGATACGGGGGAGAATGGGCAGATGAGAGCAGGGCAACCACATGAATCACAAATGCTTAGATGGTCAACAATGTTTGTATTTCTGTTTGGCTTTTCTTTTTTTGTTACACTGAGTAACATTTGTCTGTTGCTACCTCCACAGGTAGTAGGTAGAAGGATTTTTCAGGAATCTTTTTCTGGAACTGTAAGGGTTGTTGAGAAAAAAAAAAAGTTCTCTGAGAGGTTGGAGAAACAACTAAACTCTGTGAAGCACTTTGATAAAGCATGGTTTCCTGAGAGAAAGGTCAAAGAAATAGCTGTTTATCTTGAGCACTTTTATAAAGCATGTTGATTTTTCCCCAGGCTCTTGCCATCTGATATTAAAACCAGATAATGACTGTAGCTTGGTTTTTCTCAGTGCAGAAGGTGCTGATGGAGATGATTGCAATTGATTTGAATGTACAGGTTTGGATTCCTCGTAGCGTTTCTGAGCCCACGGTGAAGGCTTTCCTGTTGTTGGAAAATGGTATCGCAGCCCCTGCCGCAGCGTTCAGCTCTGTTTAGAGAGAGCAGCAGGTACTTGAACTTGAGTGTTGTTGAAGAAGCTAAGGCAAATGTATAGGGAACACTTGGTCACTCACGGGTACATGCAGATCTGGCAGAGGGCAGGAAACAGTTGTTCTCAGTTGAGTAAGATCAGAAGTAACGGCACTGAGGAGTCACTAGGGAAGTAAAGACCAAACTGGGAAAACTTAATCCGTTATTAAGGAAATGGAGGATGCAGTGGCCAAAAATAGTCCTGTCTCAGAGCAGGGTATATGCAACAGCCATCATTCTCTGGCTGGGATCCCTTCTCTGCAGGTTTGGGAGAGGGGGAGAAGGGCCCAAAGGGAGGGAGCGCTCTCCCTTTACGTCTCGGGTCTCTGCAGACAGGTAGTCGTGGCTGATGCGCTGCCTGTGCAGCAGTGACCGCAGATGTCATTTGCTGCTGAATTTATTGGAAAACACCCAAGTGGACAGCCCTGGAGAGCTCAGTCCCTGACCCACAGGCAGGGGAGAGCCCTGTTCGTCCCCTGCTCTGCCCTGGCAGTACAGCTCACCCCGCTCCGGGGACGTGAGCTCCCGGTGTATTGAGCATCCAACCTCTTCTGTGCGCTTGTCAGCGTGAGGGCTGGTTAGTGTTGGCTTTGGACACATCGAGAGCTGCAATTTCACGTAGGTCTCTTAAAACACCTGGCAGATATTCACAGCTTGGAACCACTGCCTGCCTAGGCTGGGCTGAACTAATAATATGTCTGTTTACCAATTTTCTGGACCAGTTAGTTACTGGAGGTAGATGTTTAAGTGGAATAATTCCGTTTGTTTGGCATTAAGCTCGCCTGCTACCCCGAGCCTGTAATCAGAACTGTAAGAGCAGCTTGTTGTCCGTGCAGAGGGCAGCCACCTCGGCTACTGAGAGTTTGCTGATGCGGATCTGATCGCAGGACTGGAGTAGAGAGCTAGCAGAGAGTCTTGGTGACCTGCAGCGACTCCAGTTTTCCCGAGCTCGTTGTGGTGATGCTCCAAATTTCCAAACGTTACTGGGATGCTCTGTACTGTGCGTGCACAGCAAGCTTCTTTCCTGAAGGAAATCCAGTTGCTTAAATTTCCAGGCAGCCATCCCGACTCTGTATTGCTCACAAAAAGGCCTTTTTTTTTTTTAGACTGGAGCTTTACTGAGTACATCTGGTGATTCGTTTATTTACACTGTACTAAAATGAACTGAAGTAGGTTTTTCCCTCACACACAAATGAAGCGAAACGAAACACCGAATCTTTACCTCGTTCACGCTGAGGCGCTCGGAGCTTCACAGGTAGAATATAGGAGAACGTTACAAAAAGATGAGCATAATTTATATGATATAAAGTATATAGAGATATATTTTTTAAAGTCCTTTCCTTTATTGAATACTTTATCGAAACCGATGTGTTTCTAGTCCTGTTCCCTCCCACCACCGCTGCTGCCTGCAGCATCTCAGCCTCTCCTTCCCTTCAGACAGAACTTATCCAGGCGAGCTTCCCTCCTTGGTCCCCATCCATCGTGAGGTGATACCCGAATTTCCAGCGATGCCAATGTCCCCTGGCTCGTGAGTAGTGGACCTGGGGCATTTGGCCCCCAAGCTCAGGGCCAGGTGATGCCACAGGTTCCTGCCGCGCCGGTGGGCTGCAGTGGGGGTTTCTCCGGCTGCCCGTGGGGTACAGCATCGGGCAGCTGCAGCCGTAGGTCCGCTGTGGGCACTGTTCCCAACGTACAGGTGGCTTGTACATCGCTCCCGGGCTCTGCTGGGCACCTGTGGTGTGTGGACCCCCCAGGAAGGGGGGCTCTGTGGCACAGGGCTGCTCGCCCTCCCCAGAGGTGTTGCTTGGGTCTGGTGCTGTGGGAGCAGACGGGGGTTCCTTTCCACGGTTTTGAGGCTCCTCTCACCCGGTTCAGTGGGGGCTCAGCCCCTCGTAACTCCCCTCCCCATCAGCGTAGGGATGTGACCCACCCACCGTTCTGCCTTCAAGTGACAGAGGAGGACTTGGGCCAAGCAGTGATGGAGCTGAAATTACCAGACCTGCATGAAGAATGTCTCATTCTGAAGGGCTGGTAATTCTGCAGCATCCCACATGGAGACTGGAAAATCTGTATGGAGTATTCAGCTAGTTTTGCCAATTTTTGTTACTTTCAATGAAAACGCAACTTTTTTAAAAGAGCCTTTTCTTAAAATTCCCTTGATCTGCTGTGTAGTGCCTGAGCCTGGCTGTTTTAACATCAGTATTCCCAGGACTGGTCTGCAGTGACTTACAATTCAGGTTGGTATCAGCAGTGTCACAAACAGAAGGCAAAAATTGGCTTAATTGCCAGTTCTGCAGTTCCAGTACTAACAGCCGCAGTTCAAGTGAGTATAAACTGATCTCATCACATTAAAACCCCTGCGTTAAACCATTGCTTTCTCTTTTGCCGTTAACTTTGCAAAATAGTAACTTTTTACTTCACTGGGTTTTATTTTCTCTGCATTTGAATGGCTGCTAACGTCTTCGATTATCTCTAAAAAGCATTCACCGAAGAACAGCAGTACCTCTGCGCTCTCAGAGTTCACTGTTGTGTGCGTTTCTGTATATCTTTTGGGTTTTTTTAAGCTAACGGTGCAATGTATTTATTTCAGTTCAGGTTGTGTTTAGAACTGGCTAATCTCTCCCTCTGATGGATTATTAAACTGCTGCTTTCCTGTTGTGTGAAGTTCTCTGTCTTCATCCTTCTCTCTCGCCTGGGTAACAAGGCAGCTTTCTGTCAAATTCTAGAGGAACAAGGCAGGTTAATTAGCATCGATAATGTACAGCTGTGGGCTGGCTTCAGGGGCGGTGGGTTGGCTGACGGGGATAAC
>JAVJGJ010000047.1:46076858-46092699 GCA_035590215.1 Microhierax caerulescens | reverse complement strand
GGGGCCCAGCGGGCGCCCTGCGGCGAGGCAGGTCGCACGGCGGGCGGGGCCGGGCCTCGGCCCGGCGTTCCGGGGGGGAGAGGGGGGTGACCCTGCGCTGAGGGAGCGGGGGGTCCGGGAGAGCGGCGGGGCTGGGGCTGGGTGAAGGGGCCCGGGGGGTGGGGTCCTGGGAGCTGTGGCTGGGCTGGGGGGGCTGTGAGGAGGGAGCGGGGGGGCCTGGGGGGGTCCCGCAGCCTGTGGCGGGCCATGCGGGCCAGCCCTGAGGGAGGAAGGCCCTGCGGGGGTGCCCAGCTGCTTTCCCTGGGGTGAAACCAAGGAAATTTATTCCTCGCAGCCATTTCTCGGGTTTCCAGGGCTTATCGGGAGCAGCAGAGCGCTGGGCATTAAATCCCTAAAGATGCTCACGTGGTGCTTAAGTTGATTATCCCCTAATGAGGGAACAACACCTCGGCCCCCCACCCTCTGCTCCGCGGCCGGGAGCGGGGCGGGGGCCTTGCAGCGACCTGTTGGGTGCCTACGGGCAGGACCCCAGCGGGGCTGGGACCTGCTGGGTGCTGCTGATGTTCCATTCCCTCGCTCCTTGAGCCCACGCCTGGCCCATTGGCCTGTTCAGAGCCCTGGAGGAGTGGGCTGCCTTGGTAAAGGCGGTGGGTTTTTGCCCGGAGGACTCTGCCCTCTCTTGATTCAGACCTGGTGCGGGAGGTGCTGATGGTGAAGGCTTTGTTTTGCTGTGAGCAGTAGCCTGTTCTTCCTGGCTGCTCTGCAGTCGGGTACTAAAAAAGTCGCCACCCGTTTGTGTTGTCAGACTTAGTTCAGCGTGGTTGAGCCAAACCCAAGAATTGAAGGCGAAAGAGCGGGAGGATTCTGAAAAAATCCGGGGGTAGCGATGGCATTGTCTGCTCCATTGTGGCAGAGTTGAATTTAACTACTGGAGAGCAGGGGAGAGCCTCCTCCGGAACTTCACGCTTATGGGGTAGAACAGGAGTTTCATAAATTGACCTGAAATGGCCCATGTTGGCTGCTTCATGCTCCCTCTGCCCCGCTGAGCGCTGGTGGGGGCCTGCCAGGAGCTGTCCCCTGTTAGGGATCAACACAAATGCCATGTGGAGGAGGCTGTTTCTATCCTTGGTCTGAAAAGCCTCAGAAGGAAAAGCTGCTACACAGGCCCATCAGTTCTGCAGCCTGTACGTGTCCTGCCCCGGCTGCCGGGCTCTTGGGCTGGGTGCGTTGCAATGCCAATTCAACATGTAAGCAGGGTGGGGAGGCTGGGAAGTGAGGGGCTTTACCTCTCAACGGGATTTGTAAGATTTGGCTGTATGGAGCAGACTGTGAGAGACAGATCTTTTAAAGTGCAGTAGCCCAACTTTTGGTAGCTCGCCACGCAGAACGACTGGTTGAAGCGTGTGTGCTCGTACCCTGTGCCCTCAGGAGGAGGTGTCCTGACTGAAAGCACTGGTCTTTGACTTGGCTGTGTTGGGACTGCCTGGTTATGCGAAGCCCAAGGAGGCAGTAGATTTTATAGTTGTTAGTGGAAATGACAAAAAGTGTCGGTGGCTCAAACATCCCCCTTGGGAGGCCAAGAAACAAAGGTCATGCTGGAGAGGGGAGTATATACTCAGCGGGACAGGGCAGGCTCCAGCCAGGCTCGGCTGCCCAAGCATGGCCCCTGAGGCTGTTTACACCCCATGAACTCCTCCCTCTGCCCCCGGGTGAGAGGTTGTTTTTAATCTGAAGGTGGCTGGAGAGAACGTTATCTGGTCTTGTCTGCCTTCACCGCTGTCCCGGCTTGGTCAGATACAGCACTGTGCCCAAGGGGAGTGAGTGTCCAGCTCAGTTCTAAAAAGAATCTCTTGGGTTTTGTGAGCTGATTTCAGTGTGCAGCCCGTCACCATTTGGGAAACATTTTGAGTAGCTCTGATCGATTCCAGTGGATTGATGCTGGCTGTGCTTGTATGTCCCTGACTCGGCAGGCGTGTTCCCCAGCCTTCAGTGCCCAGGATTTTTGATTGCCTGGCCTGCTTTGTGTTGGGAGCAGAGGGGGTTATTAATCCCATGTGAATATAAATGGTACTTGCTGTTGTTACTGCTCGCTGAAGCTTTTTAGCCTGTCTGAACTGCATGAAGTGCCCTCTAACTCAGAGCAAATAACCTTGCAACAGCTTATTTTGTCGGCATACAATAATCACCTTGTATCTGTAAAAAAAAAAAAAAAAATACAAAAAACCACCTCGATGTTTACTAGTTCCCATTTAAAATCAGGCTGTAGTTAAAATGGGACAGGCTTTTACAAGTGCTGCAGGCAGTTCTGTGACTTGTCAGAATTAGGTGGTTGGAAGTGTTTAATCACAGACTTGTGTAAAAAAGCCCCTTCAGGCATACAGGTCACTTCTAGAAGTAAAACTCGGTGTCTGAAGAAGTTGCTTACAGCTGATACCCTCCTATGTTTTTTTGGACCCCTGTCACCTCCTGCTTCTTTGTAATAATAATCTGCCTTCTCCTAAAAGTGTCTTGGTCTCAGAGCAGGGTCAGATCTCTCTTTCCTTGTCCAGGCATGTCTGTTCTTCCAGGCTTTCAAAGCTTTAGTATGTAAAGCTAATTTTTCCTTTGGGAAATGTGGCATTTTTTTATATAGGACACTGAAACTTAGCTTGCAGACTTGCTTGTATTTTTCTTAAGTTTGAGCAGACTTGGGTTTTGTAATACTGATTTGTTTCTACACACACAAAAAGTCATAGGATTTCTTCCCAAAACATCTTCAGGTACATATTAGAGAAAAACAAAAAAAAAAAAATCCGTTCTCAAACTCACCTCCTATGTGTCTGTACATCACAGTGCATATAGGCAGGATTTTGTATAATGGTGAACTTTAAGTGCTTAATAACAGAGTGAATTAATTTCCTGGAAGCTGTCTCTGTGTGCGGGGTGCCCCGTAAGCCTGCCCTTGGCACATCAGAAGTGTAGTCAGCGTGCGGGAAGGATGTGTCGCAAGCTTCACTAGTTCTTCTTAACTCTGAGTCGATTCACGTAAGTGATTTTGATGATGTCTTTTCCAGGAGCGGTGTTGCTAGAGCCTCCCTTCCTGCCCCTCCAGAACAGCCCCCCCCCGGGCCCTGCCCTTCTGGCTGCCTGCTAATGGTTTGCACCCCGGGGTGGCTGGTCACAGTGCCTGTTGCTGCACCTAAAGGTGTTTGGCAGCTCAGTTTTCCAGTCCGGTGACTCACGGACCTACCTTTGGACTGTGTTTTCAAAAGCTGAGCCCCCCTGGCTTCTCTCACCGCAAGAGCGGTTTGAAAAATACCGTAGTTGTAGCCTGCAGCTGCTTCTCGCTCTTTTAATCCGTTTATTTCTAATTTAGCCTGGCAAAGTTATCTTGCCGGAGATGAAAAGTCTGATTTCAGTGTTTGTGTGAAAACAAAAGTTACACGCTTCCTCACCTGGCTTGCGACATCTTGCAGGCTGCAAGACGTTCCTCCCCCTAAAAAAAAAACTGTTATCTTAATAAATTGTCTTTAAAAGTATCTGCCATGTCTCTTCGTGAGCAGAGGGATGGAACAAGCGTGTGGGAGCAGGGCAGAGAGCAGCCCTTGCAGCGCGGTGAGGGCTGGCAGATGAGAGGCCAGCGAAGGGAACGGTATGTGTGGCAGTGCGCTGTGTCCCCTGGTCACCACGCAGGGTATGTGTGGCAGTGCACTGTGTCCCCTGGTCACCACGCAGGGTATGTGTGGCAGTGCGCTGTGTCCCCATGTCACTGTGCAGCGATGGGGGGTGCCTGGGACCCAGCCCACTCCCAGCTGACCTCAGGCATGGCAGGGAGGGAGAATGGGCATGTTCCTCTCTGGGGTGAGAGGGGAGTAATGAAGCACTTTTCCCGTGGCAGTTGCCTTAAAACTGATTCAGCAGGGCTTGTTCTGCTCTGGGTGCTGCCCTCCCCATGGTGGGACGTGTGTCTGGGGCTGTGCCACCTTGCTGTGCTGCCAGCCTTCCATCGCAACCTGCTGTGGGTGCTTTGGCAGACCCGTGCCAGAGCACAGGGGATGCTTAATTTGTGTGGGGACCATGGAGGCTGGATAAGCCCTTGCAACAAAACCTGGTTGTTGTCTTCATCCTGAACTGAAAGTGCTTGGGGACCGAGTGAGTGTCAGGGGAGCGTTGCAGGCTCTTGGTCTGCCCCAGTAAATGTCATTTTGCAATGCTGTCCCTCGTGGAAGATGGGCAGTGCGATGACTGCTCTGGGTTTCTTGTTTTTATAGTGGCAAATACTATACGCTGGTTTGTGTGTTCTGGTTTTGCAGCGGTGTCGCAGGAAGCGTTGTTGACTGGAGGAGCAACAATTGAAAATAACAGCCCTGTCTGAGCTGGGCAGAGTTCAGAGAGCATGGAGGGGAGGGAGGGAAGAGTATGCTGATCTGAAGGTCGTGCGTGTCCTCTTCTCAATGGCTGACTTCTTGTTTTTTTGCTTGTAGAGGGTGATTTCTTGCTTTGCACTAACACTTTGCACTAATACCTCTTCAACTCATAGCTGGTTTTATAAAGTCACCGCTGTCTCAAAAGAGACTGACTCAGGACAGCGTCGAGTTGTACTGCGAGGCGATTGGCAATCCTATCCCTGAGATCCAGTGGTGGTTTGAGGGGAACGAGCCAAATGAGACCTATGCTCAGCTCTGGGATGGTGCACGGCAGGACCGTGTCAAAATCAACGCCACCTACAACCTGCACTCTACCAGCACCATCTACATCGCAAACCTCACGAGCGACGACTCGGGCATGTATGAGTGCCGGGCTAGCAACGACCCTGACCGCAACCACTTGTCGAAGAGCCCCAAAGTCAAGTGGATCCGTTCCCAGGCGAACGTTTTTGTCATCGAACGTGAGTGGCCACACAGGCCTTGGCACTTGCTCGGACACCAGTGTCTTGAGTCTCCTGCCATGCTCACCCCTGCACCCGTGTCCTGTGGCTCCCGAAAGCTCCCCTCACCCTCCCATCCCAGCTGTAGAACCAAGAGACTCCCACCCTCTGTCATCTCCCCCACCACTTGTGACTTGACCCAAAATGGTCCTGCTCAAAAAGGGTTGTGGCTTCCCAACCAAAACGCCCTTCGGCAATCCTGCGCCTTTTCCGGAGCCAAAGACCTGGAACCTGCCGCTTATTCCTGAGTGCCTCCGAGTCCCGGTGCTGGCTTGCAGAATTGAGTCTTGATTCTGTGGTAGACTCTGCCCTAACCACCACTGACAAACCGGCCCTTCCCTACAGCTCGTACAGCTTCTGCTCCTGTCAACAGTCCGGCTTTAAGCTCGCTTTCTTGCTAGTGATACAAGCTGTGGGGAACAAAACTTGCTTTGAGTTTCTTGAGATGCAACCGTTTTTGAAATGGCCGTGTCTGTGTGCGACACTGAACGTGTTGTAGTTGCTTGTCCTGTGGAAGTGACCGGATTCCCTCTAGTTACAGAGCTGGCAGTCGAACTCTGGAGCTCACAGGCAGCTGCTTTGAGTAACAGAAACCTGGGCCAGTGTCAGGGATTTTAAAAATCCTGCTAAGGTCTTCCATGAATCCTGAAGTTAGCAGAGCAGCACAGCAGTCTTCTCAGCAGAAATGTGCTAGGGAATACAGAACTCCAGCAGAACCTTCTTCCAGTGGAATTTGGGTAGGAGGAATAGCAAAATGTCTGTCAGCCCTGTGCAAAAATTGTTCCTTCTGAGAGATTGAGAGGAAGGGTAGGAACCACAGTGCTGCCAGGGCTGTGCAGTGGTGCTGCTAATGGCAGCAGTTTCCTTGAATTGCCTCCTACAAGTAGAAATGCCTGAGTCATGTTGCATAATTTACTGCTGCTTGGCTCATGGAGGCCCAGGACCTTTTGGAGTCATGGTTCTGTGTGTTCTCCCTGGAGTAAATCTAACTATAATCTGGGCTGCATCAGGTGATGCTCATACTGCTCACCTATGATCTTGTTTGCTACCCCTCGCAACAGAGGATCTTGACTGCCATCACTTTCGTTACCTGAAGGTATCTAAAGCTGCTCAGATTCTGGAAGGTGTTGACACTGAGTGCTATAGTAGCTCATAAAAGCAGAGCGCCGTACTCTGCCCTTCACGGTATGACCTTTTCTATTGCTTATCTATCGAGCTCTTGGCTCTGCTGGAGCTGTACCCATTGTAGGGACAGCAGCAGGCTCAGTTATCCAGCAGCACACATGGCAGCGGTCCTGCTCGTGGTGGGAGCAGCTGCAAGGCCAGCACTGGTTATCGCTAGGTGCAGTCAGGCCCTCGCTGCCTGGCTTTCGAGTCTCTCCTATGCTGGTGTCATCAGTTCTGGTAGGAAACTGTTTGCAGAGGTAAGTGAAAGCCATGACAGAGACAAGGAGCTGTGGGGTTTGCAGTAGAGGTTCTTGGGCAGGCACGTGACCTCTGGGCTATCAGTTGTTAACTTCCATTGAATTGTTTTCAAATGCAGGTCCAGAAATCAAAGCTCATGTAACTGGTGTTTCTGGCAAGCTGATCCTCAGCTGTAACATCACTGCGCCTTACCCTGCCATCAAGGGTCACGAATGGATGCACGGGGACAAGATACTTCAAACGGACACAGAGTCAAGTGCTTTCACCAGTTACACGTGAGTGTCAGGGGCAAGGTCAGATAAGAATCTGAACCCAGGCCTCAGGTTTTTTACCAGAGGCAGTTAATGTTTCCTATCAGCTGAACCCAAAGCGAAATGCTTTCAGTCTTGCTGAAAATGTATGCTTTGAAACTGTAGAACATAAGATGAGCTAAGCAAAGTTTTGGTAAGGCCCAGCATTCCTTCCTTTATGAGGAGGAAGGGAAAGTTTTATATGCCACAAATATCCTCTTAGTAAGAGAAGTTTTGCTGCTTCGTGTTTTTATGCAGGTGTTCAGCTGGGCTCTGGTTTGTCAGGTGCAGCATGCCTGTGTCCACACTGTCTGTCTGCGCTGACATCAGTGTGCTGGAGCTGTTTCTCCAGGGCTTTGAGGGACCCTGCTCTGGGCAGGGCATCAGCTCCCTGCTCCTGGAGGCCACGTGTGGAACGAGAGACTCCCGTGTATGCTGTCTCTGCCTCTGGGTTTTATGTACCTTTCCAAAGTCCAACCGTTTTTACAGAACAAGCTGGGAAGCTGCCCCTGAGTCCTGGTCAGCGCTCAGAAACTGTTTGCAGGACATAGCGGAGCAGAAATGGGAATACCAGCCTTATTGTAACAGTGCAGTGAGCTTTCCTTTTTGATTACAGTCAGGCCTGGCTGGCAGTGACCCAGCAGCTGTAGAGGCATCATGTCCTTTTGTGTGGCAGTGCCGACGTGCCTCTCTCCCCATAGCAACAGGGAGCTGAACAAGGATTAAAGTATTTATAACCCAGCCTCCCTCGCGTGACCTCAATTCCTTAGCTGAGTGGTTTTTGGAAGTGGGAAGCGCCATGCACAGTAGAACTAACAAACAGCCTGTTGTCCCAGTGCAGCCACAGGACTGAAACTTTGCCTGCCCCTTCCCTTGAGTGGGCATTACTAAGCTGCAGAATGAGGTGTTTGTTGCAGTGCAGCGTAATCCACTAAATCTCATTGCAGCAGTTTTACAAGGAAAACGGGAGAGTTCTCCCTACGCTTGGGTCAATCCAGAGTAATCCAGCCTGGGTGTTTCTTTGCTGCTGCTTTGCCACGTGTTTCAGTTGGTTTTTCTGCAAGGGAAGAACAGCCTTCCTCTGAACCTGTTGTCCTAACTCCTTGCTGGTCTCCTTTAGAGGTAAACCGCAGGGCTGATGTCTTAACATGGGGTGTGTGGCTGTGTCCTGGGTTGTGCTGGCTAGAGGACTCTCTTGCTGCACCTCAGATTCTGTTGGCTTTGCACAGTAGGGCATGGTTGTGAGTTTTTTTACGTGACACTGGAGTCTGTATGGAAGAGGGAAGAGCACGGAGTTGGCCGCTTCTGAACGGTACATATGGCACTGCACCTGGTGATGGTGTAGAGTTGTCCTGGTGCTCCTGGTTTTCTTAATCTGTACTAGCTAACAGTTCAGGTCTTCATTTTTTTTTTTTGCCCTTTGTAGAGTCCCTGATAGCAAGAGTGCTTTGGGTTAGGGAGTGAATGCTGCTGGTTTTCAGGATTCAGGACACAGGGTCAGGAGGCCTCAGTGATCACTGACTTGACAGACCTGTGTCAGACTTGGTGTACCTGAAACCCTCTTCTGCCATCCTCAGTCTTTGTGGGGAGAAGGCTGGAGAGTTGGGTTGCTGTAGATACGTGGCACAGCGCAAGTACTGGTGCTGGAATGGGAGAAATTGCCTGTGGAGGAGATTGCTGATGCTTATAGATATCTCTTTCCATGGGTCTGGCGTTTGGTGTCTGTGGATGAGTCAGTTGTGCTGAATGCTTATCTGACGTCCTGTTCTTTGGCAGAATCGAGGGGAAGATGGAAGAGCACTCTGGTGTCTATGACTGTGTCTACAAAACAAACCCAGTGATAAAGGCACAAGTGAATATTTCAGGTAACTTCATGTGCTTGCTTCTGGGTCTGAGGAGGGGAGTGGAGAAGCTGTGTTCTCCTCAACACTTTGGTATCTTTTCAGCCTCTTAAAGCTGCTTCTAGTCCTTACTGATAAGGCTGCAGGACTCTACATGTGTACTACTAGGCTTGCTCTGTGAGGCAGCTCCATTTTATCAGGCAGCTAAAGTGTCTGTAGGGTCAGCTCTTAGACCTGGCATTAAAGCAGCGTTCTGCTGTGGGCATGTTCCCACAAGAGTAACGGGAGGGGGATAATACTTGGTGGGCCAATGTGTCTGAGCCTTTCTCGAAGCAGCTTGATGTACTTCTCTGAAAATGCTGGACAATGGGCAGGTGAGGAGAACAGACCCACTAAGGCACTTCGTAAACTGAAGTCAGGCTTTACGGGTAACGGCATCTGATGCTGGCTAGGGGGGCTGCAGGGAGCACGAATCGACGTGCTTTCTGTGGGCAGGTGTCTGATTCTCTTTTTCTCTTGTTACAGTTCCACCCCAAGTGATGGCATACAAGAAGTCTGAGCATGGGAATGAGGGGGACACGGGTGTGCTGACCTGCAAGAATCCCTCTTTCCCCCCCGTTATCTCTTGGGTCTGGTACAAAAATGGTCAAGAGGTAAGTGCTGTGGTTTGATGCTCTTTCTCCTCTTCTGCCTACCTTGTTTCCCAGCAAAGAGGTGGAGGACCTTGCCCCGTCAGAATTGGTTGTTTCAATGTAGCCTGCTCAGTGCTGTGGCAAGGAGCGTTTCTGTAGTGGTAGGACCATGCGTAGTAAGTGAGCAGCTCCCCTCATCTCAGCGCTGCCCTGAGAGCTGTCTCCCTTTCTCCCTCCCTCCAGCCCATCATCAATGGTTCTGGTCGATACATTATCAAGTCCAGTGGCAACAAGACAGAGTTACGCATTCTTAAACTGAATATCGAGGAGGATACGGGTGACTACCACTGCAATGCCACCAACTCTTACGGCTTTGGTGGTGCTATAGTGAACCTGCGCGTGCGCAGCCGTCTGGCAGCACTCTGGCCCTTCCTGGGTATTGTGGCAGAAGTCCTCGTTCTTGTCACCATCATCTTCATCTATGAGAAGAGGAGGAAGCCAGATGAAGTTCTCGATGGTAAGAGGTGCCTGGGGTTAAATCTTTCTGGGCAGACCAAGTGAGTTGCAGGGTGCAAGCAAAATGTTCTTTTGGAGTTCCCTTTATCAGATGGACGTTAATTTGAGGGCTGCTTCTCAGGGCACTCCTTGTAAAACGATGGTAGTCTTTGCCAGGCTGCTTTAGCGTGAAGTTGCAAGTACTTGTGCTTTTTGTGACAGTCCTTCAGCAAGCTGTGCTTTGGATCTGGGGCGAGATAAGATTCATGCTGGTCAGCCTGACCTTCTGTCTCACCAGTTCCTCTGCACTTTGCTCAAGTGCTTCACATGAGTGTCTGCAGGACTGGGTTTTCTTTGGCAGCTAATATTCTGGAGAAGCTGATTTCTGAACAAGTAGTAGAACTTTTCTGGTGCTGCAGAATCAGGGGACTGTGTTAGTGGCTCCATAAGACTAGGCTTAGCTTAATTCACATTCAGTTCATGGATCTGTTTTTGGGTCCTCTGATCCATGCATCCTGACTCCAGGAGACTTCCTCAAAGCCTGGTGCTCTCTTTATTCTGTTCTGGGAATACCAGCCCCTCCTTTTCCTTATCAGTAAGGATCTGCATTGTGTTAGCCCAGCCACCCCTCCCTTATCTGATCCAGTTAACAATGAAGTGTAAATGCTTGGTATCCTTCCTGCTTGCTGGGTCAGGCCCCTTAGCCCTGGAACAGCACATCAGGTAGGCTGAGTGGCGGGAGGGTGCAGCAGAGGGACTGAAACTAAATATCCTTCCCCTTGGGGAATTTTACTCGAGGCAGTTTTACAAGCAGAGGCTTTGTCCTCTGACACTCTTGGCTGGAAGGCAGGTGTCTTTCTAAGGGTGTTGTAGCTGCATCTTCCAGCAAAAAACTATAGCCTGTGAGTGCAGAGTGATCTGGCTTCTGATGGCATCAGCCTGGGCCAGATCGTGTCGAGTGCTGACCTGTCAGAGCTGTAGCAGATGCATTGACAGATGAAGACTGGGCATGTGTCCTGATGCTCCTTGGCCAGAGCTCGTTAAGCTCAGGTTCCCAAGTGCTTGTGGATGAGGGTACAGCACCATATACAGCTTTACACTTCCCTAGTGTAAGGTGGTTACATCTCCCCAAAAGTCTTTGTAGCTTTGCCCCTCTTGAGAGGAGGCAGCAGTAAGGCATGGCTGAGCCAGCTCGGACAAACGCTGTTCCTCGCAGTACGTAGTTGTGAGGATGATCCATTACCTGGGATGGGAAGAGTCTGGCTTGTGTGCGGTATGATATCCTTGCTGGTGTTATCTTTCCACTCTTCCCTTCTCTGCTGCTGGCTGCCACCTCACATGGTAAGTAGAAGATTTTTCGTGCCATGTTTCTGCAGCCATCCTCTCACCAGCTGTATGCATGCACATCTGGGTGCCTGGGGCAGCCCCAATGCTTAGAGCAGGGGCCTCGCCGCTTGCTGCCGTTTGAGGGAAGCCGGGACTCTGGAAGAGATGATGGGGAACCTTCCTGCTGGAAGGTGGCGGATTGCAAGGAGCTGGTGAAAGGCCCCAGGGCTTGGCACGTGTCAGCAGCAATGTTTTCTTAGCTGTGCTTCTCAGTGTAGCAAGAATGTGGTGTGCAGTGTGACTATTGATTTCACAAAATGTGTGGGGAGGAAGAAGGGCATACTGCTGCTGATGCTTAAAGCTTCATTCCCGAAACATCTTGTTTGGATTCCCCTTTACTTGCTGTTGAATTCTGCTCAGATCTGGGAGCCATCTGAGTTAGTGGTGCCACAGGGGTGAGAGCAGCAGTGAGATCCGTGGCAGCTGGGCTTTTTTGCTGGGCAGATCTGTGGTGCTCTTTTTCCAGTTCTGACACCGCTGGTGGTGGGAAGACTGGCTGGTCTGCCGAGGGTACACAGGGTGCAAGTGTTAAACAGATGTTCCCAGTCAGCAGTGCTGCTTTAGAGACTGGGATGCTTCCCTGTGTGGCTGACTCTGGTCCCCTGGGGTAGTCTCAGGTGTGCCTCAGTGAGGTGCCAGACCTGACCGCTGCTGGCTGCCAGGGTGGTGGTGACTTATCCTGTGAGCCAAGCCTACCCTGTGCCAACAGAAGCAACTGCATAACAGGAGCTTATGTCTAAGTTTGTGCCTTGTCTGAGCCTAGACAAGAAGCAGCTTAACTCAAGCCGGGGGATGGTAGTGTTCCAGTAAGAAGTAGCCCACTGCTCTGTCGGGCCCTGGCAAAACAAGCCCTGTGGGGGAGATGACCTTTTGGGTTCAGTAGTATCCAGTGTATCCAGTAACCTGTCTGAAATGCAGTGCCCAGAGTTTTAAGAGGTGGCAGAGATTACTTGTTACATGCTGTTCCTGACGCTACTCTTTCTTTCTTTCTATGCTGTTCTGAATGTGAAGATGATGATGGAGGTTCTGCACCGCTGTAAGTACCTTGCTTTTTCCTGGTTAGCCAGACTTGTACTGGCAGATCAAATCCATCCAGGGAATCTGCTCTGAATATAAAAGCTAGCTGGTGTGGGAGTAGCACACAAGCTTGCTGGGCAGGAGATTCCCCCCCCAGGAATCATTTAATGTGACCTGTGTATGAGCCACATAAAACGTGCGATGGCACCAGTGTCTGACACTGTTCTTGTGACTAATGTTGTCTTGCCTTACCTTGACCATCTATTTGGACCTGAATTACATTAGTGGGTAGGGTGGGGCTTTGTGCTTTTATTCTTTCCTCACTGCCCCTTCTCTCTTTCCAGGAAAAGCAATGCCACAAACCACAAGGACAAGAACGTCCGCCAGAGAAATGCTAACTAAGAGAGGGGCCAGGTGAGTGCCACTCCTGAGGGTAGAGCTGCTGCTGAGGACAGCGGCTGTGCCAGGCTCTTTGCCCCCCCACAGCGAGGGGCTCCTGCAGCAGCCTGGGTGCCTGTCTCTAGCTGTAACCCAGCTGGAGCTCTGTCAGCTGCTTAGAGGTCTGGCCCAGCTGCGCTGTCTGCATCTGCAAAGGGTCTCTGGGAGAAGCAGGAGCATCCATGCTGACAGAGGCTCTTCTGGCCCGGCATTGCACTGCAGAATCTGGGAAGGTTGGGGGGGACACGTGTGGCTGTGAAGCTCAGGCACAGGCCTGGTAGGAACCTGCCAGAGCTGTTGGGACTGCGTGTGGGATAAGGCAGCATGTCTGACCTCTGCCCAGGCAGGCGAGGGGAGAGGGAGAAGAATGTGTGGGGCTACAGTGGGGCTCTAAAGCATGGGAGAGTTAGGACTGCCTGGTAACTGCTGCCCTGGACTTGAGCAGGAGAGAAGTCCTAGCCCACAGCTTTACTGATGGGCTGCCTTTGTCCTGTACCGCTCCATCAGCCCCCTCTAGCACAGTGCAGCCTTCCTGGTACAGTTGGGTTATCTAAGTGGCTTTTCTCTTTTCCCTGCCAGGTGACATGTAGATGAAGAACTCATCTGGACAATTTTGTTTTCTTCTAATGTTTTGGTGAAATAGCACCATGAAATATTCTAGTGCATCCTTGCGATTCAGTTACTTCACTTTCTAAAGAAACTTAAGTTGTAGAATCTAAAATACACCTTTTTTTTTTTATTATTATTAAAAAGAGTTGTGGGAGGGTTTTTCTACCTGTAAATGTAAATTCCTTGTTTCTGGTAGTCTAGGTCACTGGCTGTCTCTGTCCTAGGTTTCTTTGTGTTGATACAGAGGGGTTGGGTGGGAGTACAACTTGCTTCTTCCTCACTTCTGGGAAGAACAGCATGTGTTGGACTGGGCCATTCTGAAATGCCCTCCTGCCCCACCTCAGTGTTTGAAGCCACTCAAAGAGCTGTAGAGAAGACCTGAACGTGCAGCGAGATGTGTGCAGTCCCTCGTGTGCTGCATCCGTGGACGCAGGTGGCGCAGCCTGGCTTCCCGGTTCTGCTGTCCTGCCTTGTTTGCGTGGGTCAAGCAGAAGCAGCTTTGGTGACCGGTGGGAGATGACCCAGCCTGACCCGAGAGTTCCTGGGAAGGTAGTTCTGTGTCTCCCAGCTCATCACCTGGAGCAAGGCCACACCTTTCCCTAGCGTGGGAGCAGCACATGTCCCCGTATGCCACTTGGGCAGGGGCACCAGGCATGGCTGCTGCTGCCACCCCTGGGGAGCAGCGGGCTCATTCCTCGGCACGTCCTGTTCCATCAGCTCCCCCAGAGCTGTTCTTAGTTACCCTAAAAACAGACAGACAACCAGGAGGTGGTGTGTTAGAGCTGGACACTGGATAAATACGATTGCTGTTAACTTATTTCAGGGGTGGTTATATCTCTTCAGGGAGGCATTGGGGCAGAGTGAGCAGGGGCTGCGGTCAGTGCCGGGGGCGGTTTAACAGTGTCTGTTCTTGTGCTTTGAGCCACTGTGATGTTTGCATGACATGAGAGCCTGAGAGCAGACAAGCGCTCAGTGGAGTCTAATACCTTTATTGCTGGGTAGCATTGAGCTGTTCCATCTGTTAACACACTTCACAAATAAAGATGATTCCTCTTTTTTTTTTTTTATTATTTTTTTTTATTTCTTCCTTTCCCCCATCTTTGTTTGGACTCTGGTCTCTTCCCTATGGGCTGGACCCCTGGGTTGCCTGACCTGCTGACTCATTTCTGGCTGTAGAACGCCATGCTGTCTCTTGTAGCTCGCTGCCAGCTCTGACTGCGCTCTCATCACCAACTATTTGCAGCTCGAGAGGTGTTCAAGCCTTTGTGAAGGGAGACGAGTGGTGCTCCCTGCTCTGCAGAGCCTGGAGGAGTGCTGGTCCCTGCAGCACGCTCACTTGTCTGGGGACAGGCATCACCTCTCCCTGCTGCACGGTTCCTTGTGGCTGTGGGGTCAAGGATCAGCCCCATCCTACAGCCTGCAGGATGTGCTGCTTGTGTGTCCCATGCTTCTCTTGAGCAGTTCTTTTTCTTTTTTTTCCCTGCTCTTGCCTGTGGTGGGACAGCAGAGGTGCAATGCCTTTGTGTGCAACCTGGTGCCTGTGGAGAGGATGGACGATATGGTGGGGGGGTCCTTTTCCTGCTGCCAGTTCTGTGCTCTGTCCCTTGCAAGTGAGGTGGTGTTGGAGAGGACCCAGCTGGTCCCTGTGGGTGATTGAGCCATGGCCTTGCAGCCTCAAGCTGTCCCCAGCTCTTCTCCCTGCCCAGGAAGGGGTAACTGGGGACCGGGGCTGAGACTGGAGAGCTGCTGCCTGCAGGAAGGTGCAGGCAGGTCTGGCAGCAGTGCTGGCAGGCCAGAGCTCTGGTGACCCGGTCCCTCCCGATGGTTTCTGCTGCCTCAGTGTGTCATCAGCGGGGCTGACCCGGCAGCGTGGCTCTGCGGCATGTAAATGGGTTATGCAAGCCTTCACAGCCAGCCTTGCGCTTGCGGGTGCTGTCCGGGTGAAAAAATCAATGCATGGCTTAATTGGCTTGATGAGGATTATGGGTCCTGCCTGACCCAGCTCTGGGCCACAGCACAAAGCGTCACTTGTGCCTTTGTCAGGCAGGGCAGGCCCAGGGGAGCAAAACAGCCTGGGGAGCTGGGATGGGGATGGAGCAGCAGCGTGCCGCGCTCTGCCGGGGCCGCTCTCCCGCAGCAGCTGCTGCACCGAGCTCCATGCACAGCCGGTGCTCCGGTTTGGGCCCCGCTCCGTCCCGAGAGAGCAGGTGATCCAGGCACTGCTGCCCACGGGCATCCTGCTCAGCCTCCGTGTCCTGACATCTTGGGGTGAGCCTGGCTGGGACCCGTCTGTTTGCTCTGGCGGGGGGCTGTGCGGGGCGCGCTAGGGTTATGCGGGTCTCACTGGGGCTATGCTGGGCTCACCGGGGGCTGTGCTGGGCTCACTGGGGTTATGCTGGGCTCATCGGGGGCAGTGCTGGTCTCATTGGGGTTATGCTGGTCTCACTGGGGGCTATGCTGGTCTCACTGGGGCTATGCTGGGCTCACCAGGGGCTGTGCTGGGCTCACTGGGGTTATGCTGGGCTCATCGGGGGCTGTGCTGGGCTTGCTGGGGTTATGCTGGTCTCACTGGGGGCTATGCTGGGCTCACCGGGGGCTATGCTGGTCTCACTGGGGGTTATGCTGGGCTTGCTGGGGGCTACACTGGGCTCGCTGGGGGCTACACTGGGCTCGCTGGGGGCTATGCTGGGCTCGCCGGGGTTATGCTGGTCTCACCAGGGCTATGCTGGGCTCACCGGGGGCTGTGCTGGGCTGGCTGGGGTTATGCTGGTCTCACCGGGGGCTGTGCTGGGCTCGAGATCG